>OY744534.1:44789657-45042157 GCA_963556195.1 Sepiola atlantica
AATATTCTAATTCTTCACTATTATCCTGAGCAAATGTAATTATACAAAGCAAATAACAGAGCAGTTATTTACTCAGAGGGTTATAAAATATTTTATGTAAATTGGATGTAAAAACAAGCCGCGCATGCGTGGTCCCCCTCTGTATGTGACTCGATGTGGCGAGTGTAAAATGCAATAAATTTGGGGTATTTTTGACCCCCTGGGGACGCGAACCAGATTTTTTCCAAGGTCAGCGATACTTATTTTCTATTAGGAACAATTGCCTCCACATTTTGCCCAAGTTTCAGAAAAATTGAATTGATGGATGAAAAGTTATGGGGCAAAAAATGTCATTTTTTGCCATTTCGGGGCCTTTTGACCCCCTGGGGGCTAACCAGATTTTTTTTCAAAAATCGGAGAATGTCATTTTCTAACCTGACCAAAGTTACAACTTCATGCAAAATTTCAGAGAAATTCAATGGATGGTTGCGGAGAAAAATCCGGACAGACGGAAATTCCTCAAAACATAGGTTCCCCGATTTTATAAATTGGGGGACCAACAATCGATAAAACCGTTTCAAGAATTGTATTTAAACGATATTTTAGTTAAATATAGTGGAATTGTGATTTCAGAATAAGTGTCTATTTAGAGGTTAACATGAATGTATAAATATTTGGAAAATTTCCCATTTATTTATTGGTCCCGGATATATAAAATCGGGAGACCTATGTTTTGAGGCATTTCTGTCTGTCCGTGTGTCCGTCCAGATTTTTCTCCGCAACCATCCATTGAATTTCTCTGAAATTTTGCATGAAGTTGTAACTTTGGTCAGGTTAGAAAGTGACATTCTCCGATTTTTGAAAAACATCTGGTTGGCCCCCAGAGGGGTCAAAAGGCCCCGAAATGGCAAAAAATGACATTTTTTGCCCCATAACTTTTCATCTATCCATTCAATTTCTCTGAAACTTGGGCAAAATGTGGAGGCAATTGTTCCTAATAGAAAATAAGTATCCCTTACCTTGGAAAAAATCTGGTTCGCACCCCCAGGGGGTCAAAAGCCCCCTAAAATGGCAAAAAATGACCCGTTCCTCCCATAACATTTGATCCTTCCATTCAATTTTTCTGAAACTTGGCCAAAATGTAGAGGCAATTTGTTCTGGATATAAAATGAGCATCCTTGACCTCAGAAAAATTCTAGTTCTCGCCCCCAGGGGATCAAAAATGCCCCAAATTGCCCAAATTTATTGAATTTTACACTCGCCACATTGAGTCAAATACAGAGGGGGACCACGCATGCGCGGCTTGTAGTTTGTACTTTGTACTAGACGTACCCGTGACCCGTTTGGTCACAACAATTTACCAATATTGTACTTCGATTACAATACTCTGTAGTAATTAGGCCTGGTTTTACCCCTTTGTTTGTCATTAAATACACTTAGTATGTTTCTTACCCCTATATGTTATCGACAAACTTTTTGAGAATAAATGTTTGTATAAATCAAACTGTTTATTCACAATGTTCTGTGATATATCTGTTAAAACATTATACTTGCACAAGTTAAAATAAAAACTTTTCTATTATAATTATAATTATTATGTAATAGTATCAACATTCATTAATGTAATTGTATCTACATTTTTATAATTATGTAATGGTATGTAATTTTTTTATAATTATGTAATAGTATCTGCATTTTTATGATTATGTAATGGTATCAGCATTTCTTTGGTCGTTATGTAATCACACCAGCTATTCGTTGGTTATTATGTAATCACACCAGCATTTCTTTGGTCATTATGTAATCACACCGGCATTTCTTTGGTCATTATATAATAACACCGGCATTTCTTTGGTCGTTATGTAATCACACCAGCATTTCTTTGGTCATTATTTAATCACACCGGCATTTCTTTGATCGTTATATAATAACACCGGCATTTCTTTGGTCGTTATGTAATCACATCGGCATTTCTTTGGTCATTATGTAATCACACCAGCTATTCGTTGGTTATTATGTAATCACACCGGCATTTCTTTGGTCGTTGTGTGATCACACCGGCACCTCGTTGGTCGTTGTGTGATGCCACCGGCACCTCGTTGGTCGTTGTGTGATGCCACCGGCACCTCGTTGGTCGTTGTGTGATGCCACCGGCACTTCCTTGGTCGTTGTGTGATGCCACCGGCACCTCGTTGGTCGTTGTGTGATGCCACCGGCACCCTCGTTGGTCGTTGTGTGATGCCACCGGCACCTCGTTGGTCGTTGTGTGATGCCACCGGCACTTCCTTGGTCGTTGTGTGATGCCACCGGCACTTCCTTGGTCGTTGTGTGATGCCACCGGCACCTCGTTGGTCGTTGTGTGATGCCACCGGCACCCTCGTTGGTCGTTGTGTGATGCCACCGGCACTTCCTTGGTCGTTGTGTGATGCCACCGGCACTTCCTTGGTCGTTGTGTGATGCCACCGGCACCTCGTTGGTCGTTGTGTGATGCCACCGGCACCTCGTTGGTCGTTGCGTAATGCCACCGGCACTTCCTTGGTCGTTGTGTGATGCCACCGGCACTTCCTTGGTCGTTGTGTAAAGTACACCGGCACTTCCTTGGTCGTTGTGTAAAGTACACCGGCACTTCCTTGGTCGTTGCGTAAAGACGACCGGCACTTCCTTGGTCGTTGCGTAAAGACGACCGGCACTTCCTTGGTCGTTGCGTAAAGACGACCGGCACTTCCTTGGTCGTTGCGTAAAGACGACCGGCACTTCCTTGGTCGTTGCGTAAAGACGACCGGCACTTCCTTGGTCGTTGCGTAAAGACGACCGGCACTTCCTTGGTCGTTGCGTAAAGACGACCGGCACTTCCTTGGTCGTTGCGTAAAGACGACCGGCACTTCTTTGTTTTTTATGTAATGGTATCAGCAATCTTTTATACATCTAATTTACATATGTTTGTGAGCTATACTGACATACATATTTAAATTAGATATCAACGCTGAAGAAAAGTCACTCTTTAAATTCTTAAAGAGACATTGAGAAATATTAGAGTGGTTGAATCAACATATTGGGAGGCCGTAAGAGAAATAGATAGATAGCTAGCTAAGAGATGGATGACTTGTTCAGTTAATTATAAATTACGGTATATTTGAATCGATTTTTGTTTTTTCAGCTATAATTCAATCTGAGAACTAAAATATATTTTCACACGTATTTGGTGCCATTAAAAATAAATATAGGAAAAAACGGATATGGGGAAACAAACGATGATTAACTCTCATTTAGTATAATAGATTATTGTACATCAATATTAAATTCTTGATCTTGAAGAATTTTACTTTTTACCTCGATGCTTGAAACCACCCAGAAAGGTCAATTTGTCCCCTTGCACATGGATAAGGAACACAAAAGAGGGAGCAAATAGTGATTGTATATCCTGCATTATTTTGTGGATTATCAGAACTATTGCCATGTCTCTAATCTTTGTTGGCCTCTTCTGAAATAACTGATGAATGTTAATAACTTACCTTAAACTAAAGGTCATGCTGCCTTGCATGCTTTGTATGCCATCTTACGTCTATGAATACACTGACTGCTTCACTTTATTAACCCTAAACAAATATTGTGTGTATATAAGGCTAGGAATTCCTCAGTTGGGGCAGTACAACTTTAATCGAAGGACAAGGATAGAGTTAGAAAGGCTGCAACTGATTTCAGATGGTGAAGAGGAAAAAGTGTACCCTCTGAAAAATCTATCATGTTTTATTTTAACATTTACAATAACATAGCACAATGCAATGTTTTTCTAGAATTATTTGATTTATCTCCCTTAGACTGATATATGCAGGATCTCCCTTAAGTTATTCTCGCCAGCATTAGGGAAATTGCACACTTCTGTCCCGAACTTAAGAAAACTCGTTCCACACATATACAAAAATTCGGAACACGGCTCTCTCTTTTCTGGCAAGTCTTTCAAGGCTATCGAATGTGGTTTGACGATCTGCCATCTTTGCATGGCTTTTACAAACCCTGATGATGTGTCCATCTGCCATCTTTTCTGGTAGCAGTCGCATGTCCTTCAAGAACACCACAATGAAGAAAGTGACATTTACTCATGCATATGTTCTATTTACGAGGGTCGTAAATAGAACATTTCTTTCTTAGTGTATTAGGACTTTAATTTATAATCTATTTAGTAATTATGTCTGGTTTTAACCCTTTGTATATCATTAAGCACCATCATGTTTCATATCCCCCTTTTATGTTTTCAACAAACTTTGAGAATAAATGGTCATTGTGGGATGATCAGTTTGGAACAAGTAACTTAGAACGAGTTAGTTGTATCTGACTGAAACAGAATATTGAACAAGAAAAGGGGTCACCATCTTCCATACATAAGGCCACATCTCCACAACCAAATAAGTATCAACTTTTATCCAAGGAAAAATTGGAACATAGAGTTCCAAGGTCAGCAGGCCTTTTGGTAGAGATGTAAAATAGTTTCCGGTCTTGAGTTTATTCCCGCCCATCGTCACCATGATGATGATGATGATAATGAGGGGAGAGAGAAAATGCAGTCTGTCTACCTCAGAGTCTTGACTCGAACTGTTGTATTTCAAGCATATCCAGCTGTGGACAGAAATCAGCAGGCTTCCAATCCGCATGTCAGTGGTGTGCTAATCGCCTGTGTATCAATATGCCGACCAAATTACAACTCGACATAACGCAAGATATTGTGCGTACATATAAACAAAAATAGATCTCTTGTGTAACTGTTACAAATGTGTATGTATAAATCCAACTGTTTGTTCACGATGTTCCGACATCCATGATAATACAGCGTACGACCTTTGTGTGTGGATGTACCTGAACACGTGATCGCTAAGAACGTAAAAGTTATACTATATTTGATGCTGTAAAAGCAGTAATCCGTGATAGCATTAGTTATTAAATTCAATGAATAATTTTAATTTTAATTTTTTTTTTTACTAATGTATCACTACTTATCAAGGCGAAAAAACACTCAAGGATAATGGTTAATAAAATGAATAAATTGACAGTTGAATGATGAATACTATGTGGAGATTGAAAATCATCACATACCAAGCACTCAAAATAACAGCCGACACAGAAAACTGCGATTCTTCCTCCTTTGTCAGAAACATCGCTCATGCAATGTGACGAGTAAAGGACAAACTAGAGAGTGGGGGGGGGGAGGCGTGGTTACGAGGCTGCTTAAAGTAAACTCAAGGTCCACTTTCTACTTTCCATGAATAACAAGTACGTTTATTGCCTGTTGTATTAAAAGACATAAGAGGGAATTCTTTTCTTCTTTTGTTTTCACGACGTCGAGAGAAGTTAGATTGTCACCTGAAGGATCTATTTTCAAAGTTACAAAACAAATGTAGCCGAGCCATCTCGCTCTTCCTCCTCCCCTTAATATACAATGCAAATACAACAGTGGGTTTATTGTCCGTATTTAAGAGTCACTTGAAAATTATCTAAATCTCTTAGCATCAATTATGTGACTGGTTTTATATTATACTAGCAGGGCAAAAGTGTAACATGTTTCTCTTAAAACTTCTGTCTCTTCTCTATCTCCCTCGTTTTATCAGCCCAGCCCATTCCTCTCTCTGGACATACACACACACATACACGCACATTTTTATAGATTCCTCTAGGAATAGGTCGGCATAGGGGAAATAACTCCTTGAAAAAAAAATCAGTCACTTCCCTTTAGTTAGTGGCTAGAGTCCCCCCTCCCCCCGATGAAATCTGTGCCAGCTTAGGGTCAAAGAATGAATAATTATTTCTAAATTTTAGATATTATTCAACTGGCGCACCGCCGATTAAGAAAATACCCACTTTGTGGGTATTTTAGTTGTTTTTTTAGTTTTAGCCGAACATACATACATACACAAAGACAACTGCTCATTATATTATAGATTAGATCGTGTGTGTGTGTGTGTGTGTGTGTATATATAGCTTATATATATATATATAGAGAGAGAGATGTATAGATAGATATAGATGTATAGATAGATATAGATGTATAGATAGATATAGATGTATAGATAGATATAGATGTATAGATAGATATAGATATAGATATAGATGTATAGATATAGATGTATAGATATAGATGTATAGATATAGATATAGATGTATAGATATAGATATAGATGTATAGATATAGATATAGATGTATAGATATAGATATAGATGTATAGATATAGATATAGATGTATAGATATAGATATAGATGTATAGATATAGATATAGATATAGATGTATAGATATAGATATAGATGTATAGATATAGATATAGATATAGATGTATAGATATAGATATAGATATAGATGTATAGATATAGATATAGATATAGATGTATAGATATAGATATAGATATAGATGTATAGATATAGATATAGATGTATAGATATAGATATAGATGTATAGATATAGATATAGATGTATAGATATAGATATATAGATATATATATATATATATAGTAAGCTATGAAAATATTTATAGCAATTAAGCTACACAGAGGCTCCCGCGTTTCATCCCCGGGGAGAATCTTCAGGCTAAAATGCATGGAGTTATTTTTGCCGGGTGTTTTTATATACACGGCTAGCTAGTTAACCAATCAGATTCTTTGTTGTTCTCTCAGCCAATCGTTGGGCTTCCCACAAACAGAGGTCCGGTTAATGTTACTTCCTATATACATATATTATATACATATTATATATATATATATATATATATATATATTTAGCCTGAAGATTCCCCCCCGGGGATGAAATGCGGGAGCCTCTGTAGTTTAATTGCCATAAATATTTTCATAGCTTACTACCTAACTCTACTTACGTATTGAGCAGATTGTCACTTAGAACTAATTGGAGGGTGTAGGTTCAATCCTTACTACAGGTGATAATAATTAAGAATAACTTAACACGTAATGGCTGATGGAATGAAAACAATCTAATCCTGTTGATCAAATAAAATGTTAATTTTTTATGATTCTGTACAGGTTTCCATGTTCAAAAGGATGCACCTGAAGAAGTCCGGAGATTACATCAGTTGAAATGGTGTGAAAATAACAACCAAAATGAGATTAGTAGTCCGAATATGAAAAAAATGAATCCTCATCTCAAAAATTCAGAAACATAAAGTTCAAAAGATAAGAGGAACCGTTTTTCCCTAAAAATTCGGTTTGCACAGTACAATTATTATACTAAACTAGAACACCCGTCCCAGGACAAGCAAAATGAATTCCCCAAACACAACAGTTTTGCACCACTTTTATGTCCTCTTAAAAACATCAAAATTAAAATATAATGATGTTAAACCTTATGTCTAAAATACCCATTTCAATTTTGATCAAAACCATGTAATGGTTTTGATTGTAGAAAATGTATAAAAAAATTAAGGCTTAAGCTTAAGTAGTCTTAAGAAGAAATTAAAATTCAAGGAATCTTGCTTAATTAGTGTCTATTGACTATGGATCAAATTCAATGCAAATCTAATATATTTTAATTTTCAAATGGGAGTTTGTGCCCTTTACGACACTTCAAAGAAACTGAAATTTGGGGAATATTTATTAATTGATGTTTTATACATAACATTAAAATTTCACAAAAATCGGAGTTATCTGAATTTTCACAAAATGCCATCGCACCCTTTTTTGCATGAAACTAAATATAGCTCATATTACCAACCCTTACTTTTAGCAGCTGTATTCCAAAACTCATAATGATTGGTTAAGTAGTTTCGGAGTGAATCCTGTGTATACAAATATATAAACAGATACACAAACATACTGCATACCTACACCCATCATGAAAAATTGTACCATTGATTTATTATACTTAAGCTGAGTTAATTCACGATTGTTGCTCTAAGGCTTTTTTCCTATATATGTTAATCACGCAAAATATATTAAAATATTCTGTGGTTTTGGGGATTGATGTATGTTTTTAAAATAACTTTTTTTAATTGTTCTAATTAGCCATAATTTAAAATTTACAAACCAAGTCAACGATCTCCTAGTTTATTTCTATTACTTAAACCCTCTTTCACTGTATATTGTTTGCCCCTCCATCCCTGCTCATATCAAGGGAGGCGCAAGAGCACTCTATCCCTTAATAGACTTAAAAAATGGCCTATGCTAGAAATCTCATTTCTTTGATCAATCATAACTCAAAAACCAATAAACCAAATTAGTTAAAACTTTGCACAAAATTTTTATTTGATAGGTTCTATAAGTGTGTAGAATTTCAGCATCATTAGTCAAGGCAACCCAGAGATCCAGAAAGGTCAGGCATGATTTTGTGTTATCCGTGTGTATGTACGTACGTACGTATGGGCCACCCTGTATCTCATCAACTATTTGATGGATTCAGCTGATTTTTGGCAGAGATAGAGGTTTTAGGGTCTAGTTGATGGCATTTTAATTTCAGTTTACCATATACCTTAGTTATCCAGAAAATTTTAAAAAACCTTAAAAATGACCATTGTATTGAGGCATAGCCTTTACAAAAGTAGTGACATTCCATGTTAAATGCCAGTATACTGAAATCATATGCCCTTAATAGGGTTAAGATGAAAATTCATATACGACACGTTTCAAGACTCCAAGCATAGTTTTGGGACACAATTGCCATTTTAGGTCAATTTTCAAAACAGATAATGTATAAGTGTTATACCATTTTTCTAAACCAAAATTTCACGAGGAATCCAATAAAACAAAAACGAATACAAAATTTTGATGGGAAACCATGTTTTCAAGCAATTCTTTCATGACGGCCGGAATCGCACAACTTCCTTCATGTTAAGGGGAGGATTTTTCACACCTGCTCCACGTGAAAACCTTCTTTTCAGTTCACCCATAACACTTGAATAATTCATGAGGGTATTCCTTGACTTCAAACAATACGATGGAGCTGTGAAGTGTTACTTCTATACATCCAACCTATACTGCCTACCATGACATATAAATCCTTCACAAGGGAAACCCTCAAAGCAAAAATGAAGGGTGAGTCACTTAGTTTTCAACCCTGTTGGAGGGAATAGTTGTGGAAACCTATCAGAAGTGATATGACCACTTTGTTAGCACATAATTTGGTATCAACTGTGAAAAATACTGCTGGGGGACAAATTTGGAGAAAAAAAATATTACTGTAAAAAAAAATGTACATCTTCAATTTGGCCAAAATCAAAAATTCCTGATATACAAGTTGTTCAGATTGATATTTGTGACAAGTTGTATAGAAGAGATTTTTGATTTTTCGAAAATTGAAGGCAGGTTTTTTTTTTTTTTACAGAAAAAATTATTTTCGGCTTCACTTTTCACCCGGTCAAACAAAACGTGCAATATTTTGGGAACCGCTAGCCGGTTGCTGCTGTTCTAAAGCTTAAATGAAAGCTAACTGATCAAGGTTACTGAGAAATGACCATAGGGACAGTGTTTGCTTCGTTTGTCATCATTTTAGAGGGATCTTTGCCAAAAAGACGCATTTTTTGACCAAAATCGGGAAAAAATTGTCACAGCCTGTAATTGAGGAGAATGGGTAAAATTCGAAGAGAGTTCTATGAGCAGCGTTTTTTTTTGCACAAATGCAATTTTATACTATTGTTGAACGAAAATGATTATTTATTTCCTTTAGTTTCATGTCTAAAAGTGATTTTTGGCTCTTCTTTGTGGTGAGGTAACAAAAATTGTAACTAAAATATCTCCATTTTAGGCCTTTTTTTCAGTTATATCGTTTTTTTCCGGTTGAAAACAGGTATATTAACCATATAAACCTATGATTTTCTGAAAGACAATTTAGTTTTGCCTCACATATCACAAGAATAGCTTTGTAGATCATTGTGTGACTGATCAGTGATTTTTGACTTCAATTGTCCCAAAACTATGCTTGGAGACTTAAAATGGGTCATACACTAAATGTACAAAAGCAAGAAAATTCCCAAATTTTTACACTTTTATTGTCATTAAGGGTATGCGAGCACAACAGGGCTATGTATTTTACTGGTAGGAATTTTTCTTCAGAGCACCTCACACACTTCATCCACTCATGCATAGAGATTTATACTGTAGTGATGTGATAATGAAATGGTTTGGTTGATATGTAGTCATACCCTTAATTAATGACAATAAAAGTGTAAAAAGTTGGGAATTTCCTTGCTTTTGTACATTTAGTGTATATGAATTTTAATATATATATATAAGTTGAGATAAAAACAAAAAATAGAACGTTATTTATATCAGTTCCAAGAATTGAAAAAACGAATATTATGCGTAAGAAAAAAGTGCATCTTTTTTTAAAGTTTTTATTATTCATACTAGCTTACTGTGTGTGTGTGGGTGTGGTGTGATCTACATTACATTGTAAGCTAGTATAAAAAGATGCATTTTTTATTTTTTAAATTTCTTTTCCAATACAAAAACAAAATTGAATGTTTTTGTCGCGGTTATTGTTAGGAATCACAAAACAATAGGTATAAAATGAAAGAACTTTTTGTTTTCTAAATTTGTTGAAACTTTTATTTCTTTATTTTTAGATCAATAAATCTACTTGAAGTAGAGACTAGAGACAGATGTTGATAGATTTTAGTTCCAATGTTGCGTAAATAAATCAAATGTTTACCATATGTCGTCATCAAATCTTATTTTTGATTTTTTTTTGTTCTTTTGTTATCAGGTGTTTCAGGTCTGATGACCTCAGAGGAAGATTAAGTCTGGGCAGTATAGGAAGATGTGTGCAGAACTGGAGAATAAATGAGAATTCTTGGGTTAGTAGATGTAGAACAATTGAGGTAGCAGGGTCAGTTGGCAGAGGAAGGCCAAGAAAACATATGAAGTAATAAGGATCGATTTAAAAGAAATAGGAATTAATTAAGGCTTGGTCAGAGAAAGGTTAGTTTGGAAGTCAATTTCTAAAAGCCGTCCAACACATGTCAGTGTGTAAAACAGACATTAAACTGAATATAATGATGTTCAATCTAAAATACAAAATCATCTTGTGTGATTTTAAAAGGTTGAGCCTAAACAGCATTTAAGCTGATGAATCAAACTTTTATTCTGATTAGCTAATTTTAATTTGTTATTGTTGTACTGTTATTGGCGCTATAATAACGTACTTCGCAAAAGGTTATTTTAAAAAATTAGTCTGCTTAGACAACTAGTAATATGGAAACATTTTTCAATTATGACTGAAAAATCAAAATCAGCAAGGGGAATAACTTGTATTTTTTAATTGAAAAATATAAATAGTTGTCTCCCTTAGAAGTGTTTTTTTTTTTTTCTTTTTTTTTTTCTGTGTAAGTTTTAAAAACTATGCAAACAAATAAAATTGGAAACTACAACGACATTACTGTATCCCCGTCAACACTAAGTAGGTACGGTTAGTAATTTATATCAAGGAGAAAATTCTGAAAATGTCACAATCATGATTCTAGCATCACACCAATCCTAATGTGAATGAGAACTTACAATAATTTAAACAATTTTTTTTATCAGATATGGTTAGATATGCGTAAGTAGGTTATTAAATGACAACCTTGTCTGACATCTAACAGCGCATATATTAATACTTGTAACATGAAAAGTAGCCATTGTTGGTGGTGGCTCTTGGTAGGAGGCCGAGGTAACTATGGTGGTTTGGAGGGAGTAGACATGTGACTAAAAAAATATGTTTGGGTGGGAAAAAAACTTTTGTTATATTTAAAAGAAAAAATAAATGAATAAAGCATGAGTTGTCTCCCCCTGCAATCACTATTACTTGAATAATATAAACAACCATTAATCAGTTTTTTGGGGGGAAACCAATAGTGCAAATATTGTCAATCTGAGAGTTCTGTTTTTACTAACGAGTCACCACTTATCGAGGCCCAAAAGCCACTCGAGAATAACAATTAATGAGATGGATTGCCAGTTGAAAGATGAAGAATATTATGAGATGATTGAAAATGATGAATTAAATGAACAGAGTTTGATTACTTATGAGGACGATTTATGACAAGTATTTGTTTATATTGGACTTGAAAATTACCATGTTGTAGTCTGCAGGGAAGCACTCTTGTGATATTTTTTGTGAAAAAAAACCCAACAGTTTTCCTAGATTCACCAGTACTTTTTTCATGTAAGCAACCATTAAGTCTAAATTTTAGTGGAGTTTAAGCAAAAACTAATAATTTTTTTTTTAGATATTTGAAAATAACTGCCTGCTCGACAAACCAGAGTTTCCACGAAAAATGTCTAAGCTTCAATCTCTTGTTTCCTTTCTTCCCCTGTGTACATCAAATGGAATTTCCATGAATAGAGTTTCTTTTCAAGAACACATTATCATGGGAGTGCTTCCTTACAGGCTACAACATAGTCAAATCCAATGTCAACAAATACTTGTCCTACTTAATCAAACTTTCTTCATTTCATTAATCATTTTCAATCCTCTCATATATTCTTCATCATTCAACTGACAATCTATTTCATTAATTTTTGTCCTCAAGTGGCTTTTAGCCTTGATGAGTGGTGAATCATTAGTATTAAAAAAGAAAGTCCATTTAAAAACGTGTGTTCTATGTTTTTTTTTGTGTAAGATCTGTTTCTTTCATCTGCCCACATAACTGCGCTGCTGTATGGTTTCTTTTTCTTTTCTTTTCTTTTTAAATACTAATATTGTTACACATTAGATTGTGCATAATCATATCAACCTCACTGATTCAATTCCTGTCTTTCCTTTTATTTTCCTAGTAATAATATCTTTTGATCATTTCACCATATTACTATTGTCATAAATTTCAATTTTTGTATAACCATTTCTATTGTGATGGGAGTAAAAATAAAAACAAAAATCAAACTGCTTTTTTCTTTAATCTCTTATCACCCCTATTTAGATACACAATGGACTCTTTCCATAAGTATATCATAATTTAGATACACAATGGACTCTTTCCATAAGTATATCATAATTTAGATACACAATGGACTCTTTCCATAAGTATATCATAATTTAGATATACTTATGGAAAGAGTCCATTGTGTATCATAATACTTTTACTACAATCCACTCAGGGAGTCGAGTAGCAAAAGCTACACTAGCAACATTGTATTACTTCAACAGATGTTTGTCTTATTTATTACTAGCAGGGCTACCCGGCGTTGCCCGAGGCAACAGTGTAATATATTTTTTTATTAAAACTTCTATCTCTTGATCTCTCTCTATCCGTCTCACTATCTTTCCCCCTCCCTCGTTTTCCCCTTTCTCCCCACCATCTTTCTCCTTCTCCCAGTCCATTCCTCTCTCTGGATATTGTAATCTGGAACAAACCAGAAAAAACTGCTCTCATCATCATTGATGTAACCGTTCCAAATGACTATGACCTCAATAGAGCCGAACGGGGGAAAAAATAACAAAATACTAAGATCTCAAAAATGATTTAAAAATAACATGGTCCCTCGATGAAATAAACATCATACCGGTTGTAGTGGGGCAACTGGTCTAGTGAAAAAAAAAAATCTAAGTAAATACTTAGAAACAATCCCGGGAAAACCAAACTGTAGGGAAGTACAGATAGCAGCCCTAAAAGGAACAACATCTATCCTTAAGAGAGCCCTCGGATATAAATTTTACTCATAGGGAAATAAAGTGTTAGCCTCAAGAGGGGGCCTCTTGATCTCTTTAGATAAATTAAAATAAAAAAAGAGAGAAAAAGAATAACTCTCCTTTATACAGATTCTTCGAGGAATGAGTCGACATAAGGGAAGTAACACCTTGAAAAAAAAAGATACTTATCTTTAGTACAAAACTGTAAAAAGTAAAAATTGATCCTCCCACCCGACGTTATCTGCGCCAGTTTAGGGTCGAAGAAGGGATGATTTTTTATAAATTTTAGATATTAGTCAACCTGAGCAACGCTTATTTGTCGCTATTTGTTTTGTAGTTATTGACTTTTAGTTGGACATACACACACACTCCCAAGCAACTGCCCTTCATATAATAGACTAGCAGACAAAAGTGTAATTATCTCTCTTTTCCATGGGCAAAAGCTGTGTCTTCCCTGGTCACACCCCTCATCCCTTAAACTGGACGGTCGACCCCCCCCCCCCCCCCTTCTGTAGGCAAAAGTTTGTCGTCCCCTCTCTACCCACTCTCCCTGTTGCCCGGGGCAAAAGTAAGTACTAACTCTGTCTACCCGATCGTCCCCCCCCCCCGCCCCCATCGATGTATATTTAGGTCAGGGTTTAAAAAAAAAATTCTGGGAGTCAGTGGGGATTGAACCATTAACCACGAGGTCGTGGTACTTCGTTGTTATCCATCAAGCCAAACGGCCAGCGAATAAACACTGATGAAAAATAGGTCAGTTAAACGGTTTGAAATTGGGGCTCGGCACGCATACGTACAACGCGAATATGCGGAGGAAAACGATGAAATTTGGCAACTTTTCTTTAACAACATGGACCAACACTCAAGAAAAGGAAATGGTCATTCAGAATGAAATCTTGATATTTTAGGATGAAAAATCTGATAAAATATCTCTGTAAGACTTTGGTCATTCATCCTTGTACAAATCCAAGGTGAGTTGCTAGCTTAAATACACCATTTAGCAACTGATAAACAAAGTAATCTGACCAACCCCTCACTTTGTGGCTGGAGGAAATGCTAAAACTGTCAGCTTAAGACTTGGTTAGCCACTGTGAAGCATTATGACGTCTGTTACTGGAATTATAATTATGTGGATTTTGCAAAAGCTGACAGTGTCAATCATGAAGCTCAGAACGTAGCAATATGGCATGTGGTCAATGCAACATGCAGAGCCAGTTTAACTCGCATTGGCTGAATGCACTTATAAAGGCAACCGCATATAATAGGAATCTGCGACAATAAATCCAAAGCGTCCGTAATGGCTTGCTTTTTGAGTAGCCATTTGCAAGAGGTCAAAAGTGCATGCTCAGTGTTTTGGATTTTTGTATGTGTCGGTAATTTGCATTGTGAACACTGACCCATTTTGAACAGAGGAAAAAGATTTGGATGAGTATTTTTTTTAGCTTAGTTTCAGTGTTTTCTGAACAAGTTTCGCCCGGGTTTTAGACCATTGCTAATATTTTACTGTGCCACAAAAGACATTTCTGTTGATTACAGGATCAAATGCGTTTTTCTTTTCATAAAATAGGAACAGTTAACACACACATATAGAAAGTAAGAATTTGTTTATTCCAGAGAATATGGTAAACAGTTGAAAACACGGAATCAGGTAATAAACAGTTAATTGTTAACTTCACTGTATTTATTGCATTCCCCACTAAAGTCAAAATGTGATGCAAGCTTATCAAGTAGCCATTTGCAAGAGGTCAAAAGCGCCTGCTCAGTGTTTTAGTTTTTTGTAGATGTCAATAATTATCATGCGTGAACACTGATCCATTTTAAAAGGGGAGATACAACAGCAGTGAGGCAGGAGGAAAATTGAGGTGGACATGAACAGACGAGAAAGATTTGTGCAGTTGGATGAGTATTTTGTTGGATGAGTATTTTGTTGGTTTTGTTCCAGTGTTTTTGGAACAAGTTAACATTTTACTGTGCAACAAAAATCATTTCTATTTATTACAGAATCCAATGCATTTTTGTTTTCCTAAAAAATTAGGAATATTTAGAATGTAAGAGTTTGTTTATTCTAGAGAATATGGTATATGGTTGAGAACACTCAATCCTCTACTCTATAATAAATACCTGTGTGTGTGTGTGTATTTGTTTGTGTGTGTGTATATATATATATATTTATTTTTTCTCTTTGTAGTACAAAACTTTATAATGGCTAGAAAAAGACAATATTTATTAATCATGATGAATTAAGAATTAAAAAGATGAAAGGGCAGCTGACCGGTTTCGTACCTCACTCAACAGAGCCAAATATCGAGGTATCGTGTAAAAAATATAATAAACATGCTATGAGAATTATAGCGAGGGAAAGGGGTAAAAAAATAATTTTCTCATAGCATGTTTATTATATTTTTTACACAATACCTCGATATTTGGCTCTGTTGAGTGAGGTACGAAACCGGTCAACTGCCCTTTCATCTTTTTAATTCTTAATTCATCATGATTAATAAATATTGTCGCTTTCATGCCAATATATATATATGTATATATATATATATATATATATTTATATTTCTTCCATCCTATTGCGCAAAAGTTACCGAGTAAAACACGTGCCTTTTTCTAGCCTCCAGACAACCACCTCAGACTTATCCTGCTGCCAGAAATGAATTTGGAAAGTAATCCTCCACTCTATAATAAAATTCAACAATGGGTACTTTTTTTCTTTAGGTCATCAGAAATGATCACTTATATATGAAAAATTAAATTACTGACATAATTCTATAAATATGAATATTTTAGTAATATATCTATATAAATAGTGTAAGCACTAAAGCATACTTTATTTTTTATTTTTTTTCATTTTTGATGGAAGGTGTACACTAGTAAGGTAATAAACAGTCAATTGTTCACACCGCTGTATTTATTTGACATCCCACCAATAGCCAAAATGTGACACAAGGTCGGTTTTAAGAGGAAAGTTCAGACGGGTGCAAAAATAGTCGGGAACGGAATTGTCAGCATTTCTTTGTGAGGGTGCCTCGGCGATAAATCTCCCCTCCTAAAGAAGATGACGGAGGAGGGTGGGGAATAACCCCATCGCTGCTTCTCCGAAGGAGGAGGTACTGCCTGGGAGAATGGCCTCCTGAGATCGAGCAGGCAGTCGTCACCCTCAACCTGACCAACTGAAGTTAACAATCGCTCAGTAAAAGTGTTAGACCAGTCCACAAAAAAAAAACTGCTTCTACGGCTTAAGTTAATTATTGCCTTTGACAAAGCAGCAAATCCAATCTGTCTGATCTGCTCTTAGTGCTGGTCATCGTGGCCGTAATTCATTTGTAGGGCTTGCCATGATTGCGTACAGGAAAAAAAATGGATGAATGTATGTCAGCAGTCCACTGTCCACTAATTGACTGCGCGGTTCTGTGTGATGTCAGTAATGCAGAATTTCCTATTTTGTGACGCTTAAAGAAATCCTGACCACAACAGTGTCAATCCTTTTGTCTACTTGGAATGTCATAAAGGACATGATGGCAGTCTACTATATTAGATTACCCAACTGACCTTATATCTCTCTCTATATAATATGTTTGTCCATGTATGCTTCTGTTGTAAGAAATTATTGTATGAAATAAATAAACAAACACTAGTTAATTACAGATTACTGCAACTCATCGTTTTGTTTATTTAATCCCTCCTGTTTGACTACACGTTTTTTAATAGTTTATTGTTAAATATATAGGTATTTTCCATATTTAAAAATTTTTTATTTTTATTTTTATTTTGAAAAAATTTATTTCCTATTCTGAGATTGGAAGTTTTTGCTATATATATAGAGAGATATATATATATAGAGAGATATAGAGATATATATAGAGAGATATAGAGATATATATAGAGAGATATAGAGATATATATAGAGAGATATAGAGATATATATAGAGAGATATAGAGATATATATAGAGAGATATAGAGATATATATAGAGAGATATAGAGATATATATAGAGAGATATAGAGATATATATAGAGAGATATAGAGATATATATAGAGAGATATAGAGATATATATAGAGAGATATAGAGATATATATAGAGAGATATAGAGATATATATAGAGAGATATATAGATATATATAGAAAGATATAGAGATATATAGATATATATATAGAGAGATATATATAGATATATATAGAGATATATATATAGAGAGATATAGAGATATATATATAGAGAGATATAGAGATATATATATAGAGAGATATAGAGATATATATATAGAGAGATATAGAGATATATATATAGAGAGATATAGAGATATATATAGATATATATAGATATATATAGAGATATATATAGATATATAGAGAGAGATATATATAGAGATATATATAGAGAGATATATATAGAGAGATATATATAGAGAGATATATATAGAGAGATATATATAGAGAGATATATATAGAGATATATATAGAGAGATATATATAGAGAGATATATATAGAGAGATATATATAGAGAGATATATATAGAGAGATATATATAGAGAGAGATATATAGATATATATATAGAGAGAGATATATATAGATATATATATAGAGAGAGATATATATAGATATATATATATATATAGATATATATATAGAGAGATATATATAGATATATATATATATAGATATATATATATATATAGATATATATATATATAGATATATATATATATAGATATATATATATAGAGAGATATATATAGATATATATATATAGATATATATATATATATAGATAGATATATATAGAGATATATATAGAGATATATAGAGATATATAGAGATATATATAGAGAGAGATAGATATAGAGATATATATATAGAGAGATAGATATATATATATATATATATATAGAGAGAGATAGATATATATATATAGAGAGAGAGAGATAGATATATATATATAGAGAGAGATAGATATATATATATATAGAGAGAGATAGATATATATATATAGAGAGAGATAGATATATATATATATAGAGATAGATATATATATATATAGAGAGAGAGATATAGATATATATATATATATATATATATATATCTATGAGATAGATATATATATATATATATAGAGAGAGAGAGATAGATATATATATATATATATAGAGAGAGAGAGATAGATATATATATATATATATAGAGAGAGATAGATATATATATATATATATATAGAGAGAGAGAGATAGATATAGATATATATATATATATAGAGAGAGAGATAGATATAGATATATATATATATATAGAGAGAGAGATAGATATAGATATATATATATATATAGAGAGATAGATATAGATATATATATATATATAGAGAGAGAGATAGATATAGATATATATATATATATATAGAGAGAGATAGATATAGATATATATATATATAGAGAGAGAGAGAGAGATATATATATATATATATATATATATAGAGAGAGAGAGAGAGATATAGATATATATATATATATATATAGAGAGAGAGAGAGATATAGATATATATATATATATATAGAGAGAGAGAGAGAGATATAGATATATATATATATATATAGAGAGAGAGAGAGAGATATAGATATATATAGAGAGAGATATAATATTACAAGAAGAATATGAAGATGATTAAAATTCCCCTAAACAAAACAGATTTGTATCACTTTTATGGTCCCTTTACAAAGATTAAAATCAATATAGAATGATACTAAACCTTATGTCTAGACTCTTTATTCCAATTTTGATAAAAATCCATTACATAATTTTGATTCTAGAAAATGTCTAGAATTTAAGACTTAAGCTTATGGGGTCTTAAGATACTGAAATTCAACTAATCTTGCTTAATTGGATCAAATTGAATGTTAATCTGATATATTTTAATTTTGAAATGGGAACGTGTTCCCATATTATGCCCCCCCCCCTAAAAACCCTTTAAAATACTCAAACTGAAATTTGGAGAATATTTATTAATTGATGTCTAGTACCTACTGTTAAAATTTCACAAAAATCGGGGGTATCTGAATTTTCATGAAGGGCTTCCACACAATTTTTACGCATTTTACATGAAACTAAATTAAAATAAGTATAGCCCAGATTCGAACCCCATATGCCTAGCGGCTGTGTTCCAAAATTCATAATGATAAGCTAATTAGTTTAGGAGTGAATCCTGTGAATACAAATATGTAAACATATCTATCTTTTATATAGAGAAAATAAAAAAATGTTAGTTGTAAGGTAGACAACTCCTTTTGGCTAGGAACAAAGTGTAGTATCTGTTCTGATGCTTCACTTGGTCTCTTCTGTCCTCGGTCGAGGAAGGAGAAGTCCTTCTAGACTGGGGCAATTTTATTTTTGTTACAATCCAGAGTGCCCCTTATGGGAGAGCAAGACTCCCCCCATTAAAAAACAAAAAAAAACAATCTTTTGTCTAACTCTGCCCTCGTGGGGAGGCAAGTAAATAGGAACTCTTATTATATTTGATATACAATATGAGTTATCCCCCTTATATTCAGTTATGCTTTGGAATGTAGACACCATTTACAAACGTGACCTTTTTCGACATTAAAATTTGAAAGTTTCAGATATGAACTATTTCTCTCCATGGCAGTTTCTGTTTAAATGAAAATATGAATTTAATTAAGTTATTTACCATTAATAAACGAAAAGGATGTATCCGTATTACCATTCTGTAATAATAGCGAAATTTGCTGCTGATAGAAAAACGGCTTTCATCTGTAATTGACATTTGCTGCAAAAAAGAAAGATGTTTTCCCTGTGGAAAAAAAAAAAAATCCGAGCAGGAATAATAGTATTTGCAAAGAAATTAAAGCAAATTACATGAAAAAAATGCTAAAGAAAAGGAAATAACTATTCAGAATGAATTCATATTTTGGGATAGAAGCTATTTAGGTTTGAAATAAAAAAAAAAAAAAAGAAAAAAAAAAAAAGTTTGATCGACTTAAATTCATATAATATATATATATATATTACATACATACGAGGCCTGTCTTAAAGTTATCCGACCTTAGGCCAGAAAAAATATTTCAAATACGTGACGGAGTTGAGACCCTAATCCCCTTCAAAGTAGGCCCCTTGTGCTTACACATACTTAGCCCCCCCCCTCCATCCACTGCAGGAAACACCTCTGGAAGTTTTCTTTTGGAATGGTGTTCATCTCCGCCGTCGCGTTCCGCATTATCTCTTTTCACACCCTCTCAATAACAGCTGCACTCTGAGCAGTTTGGAGCCTGCCGGAACGCTGGTCACTCTCCGCTGGTATGCGGCCATTTTTGAATCGGTTGAGCCACTCCTTAATTTCTATTACGCATCGCATCTTCAAACATCTGCTGAATCTAATGCGACGGCGGAGATGAACACCATTCCAAAAGAAAACTTCCAGAGGTGTTTTCGGCAGTGGATGGATCAGTGGGCTAAGTGTGTGCAAGCACAAGGGCTTACTTTGAAGGGGATTAGGGTCCCGAACCCCGTCACATATTTGAAATATTTTTTCTGGCCTAAGGTCGGATACTTTTTAGACAAGCCTCGTATATTATATTTTTATAACAATAATAAACGTGGCTTATATTTACTTATTGTTCTCGTGCTACATATGAAAGGATACCGAGCTGTTTGTCTATGCAAAGTTTGCTTTGATCTGATTTTGCGGAGTTGATTTTTCATGTGATATATATACTAGCAGGAAGACCCGACGTTGCCCGGGATTGAACGAGGATCACTGCTATGTACTTGTTCATGATGCTCATAACACCATATTACGTTCTTTGATTTTTACTACACTCTCCTCCCGTTCCGCCCCCTAATATAGCTGAAAGAATCTGAAATGTTAGAAAACTCTCTGAATTAGGGTCTTGTACATATAATTTAAATTTCATTAAAATTGGATATACTTATTTGACGTTTCAAGGAGGATCTCACTTAAAAGTGGGAACAGGTAGATATTCGGCACATAGAGTAATGTAGAGATTTGGAACCACTTCTATTGTCTTCCTCGGAGAATTTTATACATATGATATAAATTTCATCAAAATAGGATAGATTTGAAGTTTTAAGGTTATGACCTAATTGTCTTCTGATAAATTTTACATAAAAATACACTTTTAGATTTTATGTAGATTCTTTAACTATTCTTTCTATAGGGAATACGCAAACATCACACACACATACATTGAGTTTCTCTCTCTAATATATCTATCTCGCTATATCTATCTATATATATCTCTCTCTCTCTATATATATATATATATCTATATATATATATCTATATATATTCCATGATAAATGCCAGTATACTGAAATCATATGCCCTTAATAGGGTTAAGATGAAAATTCATATACACTAAATTTACAAAAGCAAAGAAATTCCCAAATTTTTACACTTTTAATGTCATTAAGGGTATACAGTATAAATCTCTATGCATGAGTGGATGAAGTGTGTGAGGTGCGCTGAAGAAAAATTCCTACCAGTAAAATACATAGCCCTGTTGTGCTCGCATACCCTTAATGACAATAAAAGTGTAAAAATTTGGGAATTTTCTTGCTTTTGTACATTTAGTGTATATGAATTTTCATCTTAACCCTATTAAGGGCATATGATTTCAGTATACTGGTATTTTTCATGGAATGTCACTACTTTTGTAAAGGCTATACCTCAATACAATACAATACATTTTTAAGGGTTTTTGGAATTTTCTGGAAAACTAAGGTATATGGTAAACTGAAATTAAAATGCCATCAACTAGACCCTAGAACCTCTATGTCTGCCAAAAATCAGCTGAATCCATCAAATAGTTGATGAGCTACAGGGTGGCACATATATATGTACACACGGATAACACAAAATCATGCCTGACCTTTCTGGATCTCTGGGTTGCCTTGACTAATGATGCTGCAATTTTACACACTTATAGAACCTATCAAATAAAAATGTTGTGCAAAGTTTTAACTAATTTGGTTTATTGGTTTTTGAGTTATGATTGATCAAAGAAATGAGATTTCCAGCATAGGCCGGTTTTTAAGTCTATTAAGGGATAGAGCGCTATCGCGCCTCCCTTGATATATCTACTAGATAACTCGTGACCTGTTCGGTCACAACAACTACCATTATTTGTTCCAGTTTAATTTCATTCAGAAATTCATAAACTGTTAAGAAATTTTCTTGCATAACTAAAAATAAGTCTCTTTACTTCTATATTATTCATAAGGATACTATGGAATTCTATGTTCTTTGTTTTTAATGAAGGAATACAATTAAAAGAATGAAAACAGAACTGTGACGTCAGTAGCTTAAAAGCTTTACTCCCACATTTGACATTTTAAAAGGCTCTGACTATGGCTCCGATTCTGACTACAAAAGCAATGAATTTATTGACTAAGGTGGAGTAAGTTTGGGAACTGCCATTATTTACCAGCAGTGTTATCACTGTTGACCAAGGAAATAGTCTATCAGGCATGTGTATGAAGTGTGATGATGTATAGAAGTGGAACTTAGTGAGGGTTGCGGATATGCTTTGCATGGAGAGGAATGATGAATGTGTAATTTATTTGGCTTTGTAAACAATTTGCATTAAAAAATATATATTTAATAGAAATTATAAACCTTTAGAGTTCGCCTAAATACCGATTACCAGCAAAGCAGCACATCTTTTAGTCAGTAACATAAACAAAATGGCTGCTATGCAAAGATTCTGTAATTTGGCGAACTTCAAAGGTTTATAACTTCTAGTAAATATATAAATATATATATATATATATGTGTGTGTATTTAACGCAAATAGGTCACAAATGAGTAGGTAAAGCAAAATAAATTGTTTTTAACTAATTTTCCAACTGTATTTCCTTAGAAATAATTTATCTTGATAATACTAATGATTACAAGTTTAAATGCAAAAGTCAAGTATTATAAATATTTTGTACTTCTAAGAAATGCTCTACTGAGCTCGCCCCGATCCTCCCCAAACTATAATAAAGGCCTTGCAGAATCTGGCTTCTTTGATAGCTGGAAAATTGTTTCTGTGGTACCAATTTTCAAGAACTCTTGATAAAGAACTGACCCGTAAACTTATCACTCCATAATTCTCCCCCGGCTCTTTGCTAAAATCTTTGAATGGATCTAGCGATAGTCTATCACTTCAATTTTATCCAAAAGGTCATCTTTGAATGTATTTACTACACACTTGATAAGGCAGGTGAAGCTAGGGCGTTAGCACTTGATATTTTCAAAGCATTTGACAAAGTTTGGTATGAAGTTCTTTTCAAGAAACTTAACTCTTAAAATATTACTGGGTGAATATAATCAGTATTTTCTTAGCTAAAAGGAAGATCCGGGTTGTTCTTGATGGCCGTACATCTGAACATCACATGTAGGTGTGTCCCAGTGGTCGATACTCATACCTATATTATTCCTGATTTTCATAAACGACCTCCCCGATACAATCATGTCTGAGATAGGTGTATTCTCCTATAACGCCATGCTCTGTACCCGCATGAGGTCAAATCAAATGCAAACTCATGAAAAACAAAGGTTGAATCCTTAGAAAACGACCTCCAGTCTGTAGTAGAATGGAGCCAAAAATGGATGACCACATTTAATGCTACCAAGACGAACCTCTTTTCCATAAACAACTACAAGAAACCTTTCCAACAAGCGATTGTCACGGCCAATAGCACTCTACTCCCCGGCCTAACATTCACAGGTAACATGAATTGGAATGAATACATAGGAGATACTGCCAAGTCTGCAAAGAAGATGGGGGTCCCTCTACTCGGCTTAGAAACTATTCTCACCTGCCAATATCTGATATCTCTACAAAGTCACTATTCGCCTTTATCTTCCATGCATGGAGTATTATTGTCACATTTGGGCTCTGCTACTTAGATAGGATGTAAAAGAGTCTCTAACTAACCTAATAGGTTACGTGCTGTCTACCCAGGTCCAGCCCCTGTCCCATCGCCACAATGTTGCATCCCTGTGCTTGTTTTAGAAGTACTTCCACGAATGTGCTCTGATGAACTTAATGCATTTGTACCCCTCCCCCCCCCCCCAAAAAAAAGTAAATATCCCCAACCAATGCGACTAGCAGCAAAATCCTACCTTCTCACTGTAGAAATCTCAAAATGCAGTAAAACCTTCTATTCAAATCGCTTCTTTTCTTGAACCGCTTGCCTTTGGGATTCTCTTTCTGCTCCCTGTTTCTCCGACTGTACCAACATGCAGAAATTTAAATGTAGTGTGAACAAACATCATACTGCACAACTCCCCACTCATAATGCCCCCTATAAGTCTGGTCCCTAATCACAGTAAGCCTTTACGTTTCAGTGGCAATACGCCTTGTTTGGAGTGAAATAATGTTAAAAATCTAAATGTTTATTCTCTTCTTCAACTAATCCAATTGATCTCGTTGCTAGGTTTACGGCTTCTCTCCAAGGCAGCTGGAGTTTTATTCACCGCACAGAATAAAGTAATTTTGGAATTTTGTTTGCATGTTTTAATAAATGGGGCATTACAGGCAATATCAGTATACAACATGCGTGTGAAACATGACAGGGGCTGATGTCTCAAGCAGTTTATTTCAATTCCTAACAACAGACTACGTGATTTCTCCTGAAACTATCCCCCCCCCCCCTCCGAGACTAATATATTTTCCCATCCACCACATTTCTATGCACTGCTGAAAGGATCCCAACGTCCCTCTTTATCTTCAAAGGGGACCATTTGCTGATCACTTTCAGCTTAAAGAAAAAGTAGCAGGGAGCAAGATCAGTTGGATAGGGAGGTTGTTCCAGCATGGTAATGTTCTCCTGCCTGATGCTTAGAACACTGTGAGCAGGTGCATCGTCATGGTGAAGAGGTGTAGACAAAAGCATGTGAAAAACTAAATGCAATGGTTGCAGAAAGTTAAGATATTAAACTTATATACATCGAAGATAGTATGTTAGATCATAAAACAATCTGTTATTCACCCTTTCGCCCATAACTCACACAGTACACCCAGTCCCATTACTTTTTAGACACACCTTGGTTAGATATATAAGGAAAAGTTAAAGAACCAAAACAATTCAAGATTTCTCCAGCAGATCAATTAATACAAAATTTATTTTTTAACAAGTTAGATCTTATGAATCTCCCAAAATATATTTGAAATACCACAGATGAAAATGAGCTCAATAGTTAACAGGTTATGTTATAAACAGTTTTCATATTATAATTTGGTAGATTATAACATTTATGATATAATTAATAAAATTTTTGTAACAATGTTTATCCATATGTACACGCATTTCAAAACATATTATGACCATTACATCAGAGTAAAGCTTGATAAACTTGTATGATTTTCCTCATCAGCATATAGACTTAATCAATTACGATTCAGATAACATCCATTGGATATAGAAACATAGATGAATTCTGGTAGAAGGACATGAGTCGTCCTATGGCACCAGCTCCTTGTCTTCATCTTTGTATGCGTCCAGTGACGACAGCAGCCTTATAGTTGAATTTGATTTCTTGGTCAATCCAGAACTTATCCAACCGCTTCTCAAATATCTTTACAGTTTCGGCTTCAATTACACTTGATGGCAATCTATTCCACAAATCAACACAGCGATGGCTGAATGAATATTTTTTCAGGTTCAAACGTGCCTGTTTCTTGTAAAGCATCTGACTGTGTCCCCTGTTTCCCACTCTTGTATTTTTTCTAGTCAATAGTTTATCTGCATTGAAATCATATTTTCCAGAGAGCAATTTATAGCACTCAATCATGTCCCCATGTATTCTTCTATAGGCCAAACTTGGCAATTTAAGAGCTTTCAACCTTTCTTCATAACTCTGATCTGATATATTCGGAATGAATTCAAGAAAAAAAAACATGTATATTATTTGGATTATTCGAACTACTGTTCTCATCTTGGATGTTATTCTTTCGGCCAATGTAACCTCCGACCTTCTTCAGGTGTATCTTGTTGAATTCTGGAATCTGTATGGAATTTCGAACAGAACCCGTTATTTAATCAACGTTGGTAGCTTGCTCTCGTTCTGGGTAGAAGTCTTGAGTAATTCATAATTGTATTCTTAGTATCGTCTGCACTGAGGATTGAACCTTTGTGCCAGTTGACACGGTTAAGATTCGAATAAAAATTGTTGTTTGGGATAAATACAATTTAGGCGCGCAGAGTGAATATAATTGTATTGGCGCATGACAAATAAAAAATAACGCCCACGCAAATTCCGATGTGGCCTTATATATTAAATCAACTCAAAACGAGCGGACGTAGTTGGGAGCACACCACGTGATATTTCTGTCCAATGAGATTTCTCCTAAGACATATTTTTCTAAACTTTTCTCCTTAAGCTCGCTGGAGCCTATCCAAATAGTATTTAAGCACACACAAACATCAAACTTTCTCTTTCAACTGACTTTTCATCCGGAGGTTACACGCATCTTACTATCACTCTTCCATTTCACCCTTTCGCGCGCTTCATACAATTTCACAGGCGAACATTACCTATTGCCTCTTTTAACATTTTATAACACATGAGCATTTCAACAAAACAAAAGACATTCTTCTTTTTACTTACCCTGAAACTAAAGAAAGGACTCATGAACTCATTACAAAAAGAAATATATTCTATTTGTTAATAGTTTATTTCAGTAAATAAACTTCCGTTGATTTTGCATGCAAATCTTATTATTTTTATTTGTGGAGGAAGTTATCACCAAAAAAAGGTATGACGACCCCCACACCTTTAACTTCCAGAAGACTGTCATTTAGAACTGATTAGAACTTTATTCGATACGCCACGGGTTTTCAAGGACAATTCTGGTATGAATTTTAGGAGCCTTAAACCTAATCTTGTTTTAGATGTGTAGGTTTAAGGCTGTTCTACATCTACTAACTCAGTCAATCACTTTCATCTATTCTTTAAACAAGATCTCCTATACTGTCCAAATTTAATCTTTCTCTGAGGTCATCCGATCTAAGCCTGCCTTTAAAACTCTCATTACCCATCCATTATAGCATTCTCATATTATTTCTCTCCATGCAACACTTCACTGACCAGGTTTCACTCCCAGTCATAGTAATTTTGCCCCTCCCCCTTCTGGCACACTAAAGGGCTTTCATGCCGCATTTAGTGGAATTCTTCTCAATACTTTTGGAGGCTTGTTGTTGTTGTTGTTGGTGGTGGTGGTGGTGATGGTCTCAGAGTACTTTTAGAGCCTGTAATATTCAATTTTTTTTATTTTTTCATTACGTAAGAAAAGAAAATGATGTAGGAAGAAGTGAGGGGGTGAAGTGGTTGGTGTAGGTGAACAGGGAGTGGTAGTAACAGCAGCTGCCAGAGAAGAGTAAGAAGACGACGTAAATAAAGACGATTGCCCCAGTCTAGGAAGATTTCTCCTTTTCCTGACTGAGGACAGAGCAGATATTACCCTTGATTCTTCTATCTGCCTCTCCATGAAACTTACATGTGACACAGTGTCGAGTTCAGTGTAATGCATGTTGTTTTATCTCCACCCATATGACACATCTGGCATACCAAAGATGCTTCATGCCAAATTTGTTGTTTCTGTTTAGTAGTTTTATAGCCTATAAGTGACAGACGAAAATGCCCAGTTATAGATTTAACTTCTTTTCAATCTATAATTGAGCTTTTTAAAAAAAATATTTTGGAATCGAAACAATTCTTGATAAAAATAACTTATCTTATATTTAATGCTCATAGAAAAACCGTGTGTTTAAAATTTAATACCATAATTTTATCAACCAAAAAATGATTTTTTAATAACTTTTAAATTTTGTACAATCTTTGATAAAAAAGGATATGTTTTATCAGTATTATTAAACAAGAAGGTATTTTTATCAGTATTATTATTTAAAGGAAAGTATTTTTATCAGTATTATTTATTTTAAAGAAAAGGTATTTTTATCAGTATTATTAAAAAAAAAAAAAAAAAAAGGTATTTTCATCAGGTTTATTTTTGTTTAGGAAAGGTCACTTTTTTTTTATATAAACTTTTTTACCAGTTTAAAAAAATGTCTTGGAAAAACGTCATTATTGGCGGAAATTAGTGTTTAGACTTATACTATTATATCATAAAATACACCCTTTTCTATGAGTATATACTATCTAGCAAACAGATTACAAAAAAATGGCCACGTAGGAAATTGTATGAAATGATAAAAGTACATCGGCCACTTCAAAACAAATTTCATCTAAGGGAGACAACTCCGATTTTATTACATCAGAAGTTATTTCACTTGACACTTAAATGTTTTCTTCTTTTTGCATATTTAGTTGATTGTATTTCAATTTTTACAATGAGTCACATACCAACAAAATGCGATTATTTTTTTTAGGAATGTTGAATTAACTTCCAAAGAAGCAAATTATCCATCTTTAGTAAATTTCAGAAATATAATCCAATGTCCCTTATTGACTTGCCTTTCCACGAGGGCAAAGTTAGACACAAGGTCGGTTTTAATGTGGGTAAAATCCAGCCCCCCCCCCTCCAAAAAGGGGGGCACTCTAGATTGGAGCAAAAATAAAAACTGCCTTAGTCTAGGACTTCTCCTTCACTGACCGAGGACAGAATAGACTAAGTGTAACATCAGAACAGATACTACACTTTATGCGGATTGTGTAAAAGTAATAATTCAAGTTGGGTGAAATTGACTTTTAACGGTCCATAGATTAAAAATTAATTTCTAACAGTTCCATTACACCCACGTCTTGTGCACGTTTTCTGTCTTTTTTTTTTTTTACCGTTATTTTTTTTTATATTGCCACACGGACTTAGGGTTAGTGGCCGTGTTAAGGACGGGCATGTGCGTTTTTAATGAATTTAATGGTGCCGTCTTTTTATACTAAAGTTTAATAAACTATACGGTAGATTGTTTGGACCGTTAAAAGTCAATTTTACCTTCAAGTTTTAATAAAATTTAATAAAAACAATTTTTTTTCTCATTTCAGATTTTCGAACTTTTCTTTCTGTTTGATAGATTCCTTGGCCTTTGGCCTAAAAGCAAAGTGTAGTATCTGTTCTGATACTACACTTAATCTTTTCTGTCAGTCCAGAAGGATTTTTCCTTCACTGAGGCGTTTTTAATTGTTTTGTATAAATGACTACCATTTTTGAATAATCACATGAGACTGTCAAATTATCAAGAAAAGATAACTCTGTTAAGTCTTCAAAATGGCTGCCCACCAGATATATTTGTAAACAAATTCTAGACTATTGTTTGAATTATTCGAACTACTGTTCTCATCTTGGATGTTATTCTCACAATGTTTCAGCAGGTGCTTTAAAGGTGCACATTGTCGAACTCGGAAATCTCTACGAAATTTCAAACGAAACCCTTTATTTAATATTTATTCAGAAAATTAACATCTATGCTGATACAACTCTCTATTCTGGTGTTGCTTCTCGCTCATCTCCCTCGGATCAATCGAAATATGCAGATGATCTAGAAGTTCACATGGGTTCAGTTGTGGATTGGGGTATGAAATGGCTTGTTTCGTTTAATCCTGTTAGGACTCAGCTAATGTCTTTCAATCATAAGCGTGCCCCTTTTCTTCCTGAGATTCTCATGGATGGCTCTGCTCTTGAGGAGAAATCGACTGTGAAACTTCTTAGTCTTTCTCTCTCATCAAATCTTTCTTGGAGTTCATACATTAGATCCATTGCTCTTTCTGCTTCTCGTATAGTCGGTTCTCTCTATCGCTCCAAACCCTTTCTCACACTTGAAGTTATTCTCTATCTCTACAAATCTACAATCAGACCATGTATAGAGTACTATTGTCATATTTGGTTTGGTGAATCTGTCCCATTTAAGGGTTCTTGATAAGGTGCAGAAACATATCTGTAATTTGATTGGCCCCACCCTTTCTTCTCTGCACCCTCTCTCACAGATGTGATGTTGCTAGTCTCAGTCTTTTCTATAAATACTATTATGGCATGTGTTCTTCAGAACTGCCTGATCTATTCCCTGTTTCTTTTGTTCCAGCTCATTTAACTTTGTTGGTCTAGTGGTCTCCATCAATTTGCTGTTTTGATACCTCATTGTAATACAGCTTCCTATTCCAGTAGCTTCTTTCCAAGAACTGCAGGCTTGTAGACCTCTCTTTATGCTGTTTTCCTCCTACTTATAGCCTTTTCAAGACTCAGGCGAATGGGTGTCTTCTCTCTTTGCGATAATCATCTTTCGTTATTATTAGCGCCTTACATCAAATGGCTTCATACCTTGTCTGGAGCGATTTCCATAAAATTAAAATAAGAATATAGAAGTACAAATTTATTTTCAGTTATGCAAGAAAAATGTCTTAAAAGATATGTCATAGTTTTAGTTTTTAATTAAATCCAAGTAGAATAAATAGTGGTTGTGACACAACGGATCATAAGTATGTCTAGTTTAAATACAAAACGTGAAACCTGGCACTTCAAACGTTTGAATGGCATAAAATCAGATTAATTAAATTGCGCTAAAAATATATCTCGCAAAACAAATCTCCATGTTTTTGAATGATTTTAAATATTCTGTAATTGTATGGTCAGAATCATCATCATATTCCGTTTATTGTTCATTCTACATGCTGGCATGTGTTGGACGGCTTTTAGACATTTACTTCCAAACTAACCTATCTCTGGCCAGGTCATCATTTAAAAACAGATTTTCTTTGGAAGTCATTTCTTTAGTTGACGCAAGATTTTTTATAGGCCGGATTCTTTTCCCGACACCCAGTGAGGTGATGGGGCCAGTGCTTTTATCGAGACACCATCTGTAGGTGATTGCCTACTAAGAGCGCTTCACCTGCCCTAAAATAAAATTATAATAATTGTCACAATTAAATTTTTGCCACGCAAATTCGGTAAGAATAATACATCGGATGTTTCTTACGACAGCTAAAATTTTCATTCTTTGCGTGTATCCAAGCAATAGAATTCGTGCAAGTTTGGATATACGAAATTCTTTATTTTTATGTTTCAAAATTTTCAAAATGAGAATTGATGATTTGTAGTATTTTTATCATTTGGACTACTATTCTCATCTTGGATGTTATTCTCACAACGTTTCGGCCGATGTAACCTCCGACCTTCACGTGCATCTTTTCAAACTTGGCAATCTTTATATAGAACTGGAAAACATACAGAATGTCGAACTAAATTCTTTATTTAATCCACGGGGGTAGATTGATCTTGTTCTATCAGTCATGATCGGGTAGAAGCATTGTTTTTCGTAGTTATAATTGCCCATAGTAAGGATTGAACCTTCAACCTTCAGATGACTGTCACTTGGCCATTGATTAACAATCCATTCTTTATCTGTTGCACCTCTTTCTATTTGCTATATATTTATCACTTTTTCTGACTCTTTTTTTTTTTCCCCAACAACAGGTTAGTATTACTGCTTGTGGTGATATCCCCTTTGCTTATGGACTATTCCATTCTTTTTATTCTTTCCTTTATTACCTTCGACTGTTAAACAGAAAGAGGGTGTGACAGACTGTTAATCAACGCCTTTATCTGTGGTGCAACGGATAAAGGTGTTGATTAACACTCAGTTCTAAGTGACAGTCTTCTGGAGGTTGAAGGTTCAATCCTTACTACAAGTGATAATAACCAAGAATAACTTGTGTGTTTTTATGAGACACAAGAACAATCTACCCCCGTGGATTAAAGAAAGGGTTCAGTTTAAAATTCTGTATAGGTTTTAGAGTTCTACATATCGATTCCCAAATTCAAAAAGAGGAACTTTAAGGTCGGAGATTACATCGACCGAAACATTGAATATAAAAACCATGTCCGAATAATACAAATACACTTTTTGTTTTTATTCTTGCATTCTTGAAAAGTTTGATTGTTTTGAGTATTAACAGGAGCAACCTTCGAAAAATAATAAAAAATCGATGTATTTTAATGACAAATTGTAAAATTAGAAGCAAGTTTAATGCATACTAACCAGTATTAGTTAAAATACTAGTATGTATTAGTTTAAAAAAAAGATTTTTTCAACAAGACCATAACAAACATTGCTGACAGGAAATGTATATCCTTCCAACATGAATACTTTCTCCAATTTAAAGACTAAAGTAAACCCTTAAGCTAGAATATTGTTTGCAGTATCACAAAGTAAATACAGAATGGTCCGAAAGTCTTGTTATCCCTACTAAAAAGGGTGGTCCGAAAGTCTTGTTATCTTTACTAAAAAGGGTGGTCTGAAAGTTTTGTTATCTTTACTAAAAAGGATGGTCCGAAAGTCTTGTTATCCCTACTAAAAAGGGTGGTCCGAAAGTCTTGTTATCTTTACTAAAAAGGATGGTCCGAAAGTCTTGTTATCTCTACTAAAAAGGGTGGTCTGAAAGTCTTGTTATCTCTACTAAAAAGGGTGGTCCGAAAGTCTTGTTATCTCTACTAAAAAGGGTGGTCGGAAAGTCTTGTTATCTCTACTAAAAAGGGTGGTCCGAAAGTCTTGTTATCTCTACTAAAAAGGGTGGTCCGAAAGTCTTGTTATCTCTACTAAAAAGGGTGGTCCGAAAGTCTTGTTATCTCTACTAAAAAGGATGGTCCGAAAGTCTTGTTATCTCTACTAAAAAGGATGGTCCGAAAGTCTTGTTATCTCTACTAAAAAGGGTGGTCCGAAAGTTTTGTTATCTCTACTAAAAAGGATGGTCTGAAAGTCTTGTAAGAAAATGTAAGCATCTGTTTGTCGCTCTCCTCTTCACTTCCAAAAAGCAAGTTAGTTTTCACAGGAACGTGTTTACTCTATATTTTTCAACCCGTAAAAATTTTTCCCCTCCCCCCTCCTTGCTTGTTTTAAACCTAAAATCTACCAAGTCTGTCAAATTAATACTGAGAACCCCTATAAGAGACGGTGAAAGAAACAGTTGTCCAGAGATATTCAAACACGCGCACCCTGAAGCAGCCAAGAACGTCTATTCCCCTCCCCCCCTCCCCCCCGTGCCTTTGGCCGAAGGGGAGGCGAATAGAAAAGAACACTTCAAAACTCACGTACAAGCTTTCCTCGTCTCGCGCACATCTACACACGCACTGACAAGAGGTCAGACAAACAGAAGCAAATTGCTACCCACCTACACGCACTAACAGAACAAAGTAAACATACGCATACTTACAGTGCCACATTGTCTATTACTCACACATGCATATTCACACTAACAAATATATAGACTGCACATCTTTAGCCCTCGTGTCTTCTTATTCACTGAACATTGTTCTACCAGAAACACGAGTTATATAAACTTTATTAAAGGAACATTTACTAAGAATGACTTTTATATATTCATGTAAACTTATAGTTATATAAATGTTTTGTTATTTAATAATATTTTCTTTGATCTTCCATTGTAATATGCATGACTGTCTGTATATACCCCCCATTGCTTTCCTTTGCCATTTCCTTTAAGGCCATATCTTCTTACCCCTGCAAAAAATGGTAGTTCAAAAGTTTTCTTACCCCTGCAAAAAATGGTAGTTCAAAAGTTTTCTTACCCCTGCAAAAAATGGTAGTTCAAAAGTCTTCCTACCCCTGCAAAAAATGGTAGTTCAAAAGTCTTCCTACCCCTGCAAAAAATGGTAATTCAAAAGTCTTCCTACCCCTGCAAAAAATGGTAGTTCAAAAGTCTTCCTACCCCTGCAAAAAATGGTAGTTCAAAAGTCTTCCTACCCCTGCAAAAAATGGTAGTTCAAAAGTCTCCCTACCCCTGCAAAAAATGGTAATTCAAGTCTCCCTACCCCTGCAAAAAATGGTAGTTCAAGTTTTCTTACCCCTGCAAAAAATGGTAGTTCAAAATTCTACTTACCCCTGCTAAAAATGGTAGTTCAAAATTCTTCTTACCCCTGCAAAAAATGGTAGTTCAAAATTCTTCTTACCCCTGCCAAAAGAGTGGTCTAAAAATGTTGTTAACCCAACCAAAAAATAACAGCAATAGAGGAACACTCACCAAAAGTACGGTTTCATAAACTATCACATAGGTCATGATGCCACATCGTAATTTTGAGCCGCAAGAATGATTTCATATAGACCTACTTTTTTGATGCATGACAATGTCAATGAAAGTGAATAAACTGAATCTATGACATGTTCTTTACTATTAATACATTATTTGTTCTTCTATTATTTTCTTTTACTTTTCTTAACGTGAATAAACTGAATCCGGACATTTTTTTTGTATTGCTGTATTACTTGTTAATCAATTGTTGGGATAACAAGACTTTTGGATTATCCTGTACATACATGTTAATGAGATTTGTAAATCTAAAAGTATTTGATTTCTATAAATGTTTGATTTTAGTATCAGTTGCATTTTACCCCCCCCCCTCTCCTCCATCACACACTTGGCATATCAAGGATGCTTCATGCGAATATTTATTTACTAATGTGCCCATGTCATCAAAAATGAAGACACTTGTTTTCACGGCTTACCAACTTATCTACAAATTTTATCATTAAAGTCACTTGACCAAAAAAAAAACGTTGTCATCTCGTTTACAAATAGTGTTAATGATTCAAGTGCTTGGTATGTCATTTGGTGAACACACAGATACACAAATACATACTAGATGTCTCATGAACCGCTGGGTCACAACCATTACTTACTCTATTTTGATTTCATTTGAAAATTAATATACTGTGACATTTGAATGCCTACTAGACACTATCCTCAAATGTTTTCGGTCTCTCTGTACATGGAGTTTGTAAGGACAACCTGACATGAGGATGCATCACCCTACATATAAACCGTGACTAAATATTCAAAATCAAATAGTATTCAACGCCCAAATAAGACCCTCTCAGTTACACACTCGCTCATACAGGGTGGGCCAAAATAAGGGTCCTATCTTTAAATTTGAATAACTTGAATTTGAATAACTTCCACAAAATAAAAGTTAAACTCACCAAACTTTATGTGTGTGTAGACTGACCCTTCCGAGATTTTTTGAAATAAACAAAACAAATTTTAGCCGAAAAACACTTCTTAAAACTTACAAAAATTAAAGTATTGTTTTTTACACTGTTTTGAGTTTTTTAAGCAAAAATAATGTTTTCTAAATGAGGGTACATTCCTTAGGGCTAATACGGCTCATGCTTGCTTCGGAAGGGGTCCTTTACTTATTCTAAAAAAAAAAAAATAAAAAAAAATCAATAAATAAAAGTTATGAATTTTTAAAAATAGGACCCTTATTTTTGCCCACCCTGTACAAAGAATAGTGTACCTACTCCTAGTGATGTTACCTCAAGTAACGACACTAAGCTGGATACTAAGATGAATTCTTGTCCTGGAATCCGGCAAGTCCACAAGAAAGATAAACTAAGTTAAGTGGTTAATTGGGATCAGGAAAGTACTATTCACCACTGCTTTACTTACTCAAGCTTTTAGAGGTATGGAGAATCTTGAATGAACACTCAGATATCTATGTATCTCATAAAGAAATCAAGTGTTAGCCTCAGGAAGGGAGGGGGGCTTGATTTCTGAGAACTTACTGAAGCAAAATGAAAAAAAAATAAAGACATTCTTACATAACTAAAAATAAGTCTCTTTACTTCTATATTATCGATATTATTATACTTATATAGAAGTATTATTCGTATGACGAGGCTATCTAGGTTGCTGGAAGTTTTGATACCATTGAAGCACAAGGAAGAGCCATTATTAACCAGCAGAGCGTTACCACGATCGACAAAAGGGAAAAGTCTATTTGATATGTGTACAGTGTGATGATGTATGGAAGTGAAACCTGGCCACTAAGGGTTGAGGACATGCGTTGCATGGAAAGAAATGAGATGAGGCTTAGATCTAATGACTTCAGAAGGAGATTAAATCTGAAGAGTATAGGGAGATGTGTGAAGAACAGGAGATCATTTGTTTGATCACATTCGAAGGATTGGATAAGAGTGCTTGGGTTAGTAGGTGTAGAACAGTTGAAATAGCAGGTTCAGTTCACAGGGGAAGGCTCAGGAAAACATGGGCGGAAAGTATGAGGATGGATTCAAGAGAAAGAGGATAAAGACCTGGTCAGAGATAGGTTAGTTTGAAAGTCAATTTTTAAAAGCCACTCCGATACTCTCCAGATTTAATCTTCCTCTGAAGTCATCAGATCTAAACCTCTCTTTAAGACTTCCATTACACGTCCATCATGTCATTGTCATATTTCTGTCCATGCAACACATGTCCTCAACTCTCACTGCTCAGGTTTCACTTCTATACATAATCACTCTGTACACCTACCTGGTAGACTCTTCCCTTGATCGACAGTGGTAACTCTGCTGGTTAGTAATGGAAGAAGTTCCCTAAATTTACTCATCCACATGCCAGCATGTAAAACGGACATTAAACTGAATATGATGATGTTTTTACATTACAAACAATATTAGCACTTCAGTCAGCTATTACTGGTATTTGCTAAAATATATATTGAATTATCTCCCATAGCTATTCATTTTCTTGTAAAACTATTCATAAAGATATTAAAACAGACACTATAATATTATTATGAGTACAGGTGAAAACAAATCTCCCTTCAAATATACTTTTTAATCTTAATCGTAATAAAATTGAGACAACTTCATGTGTGTCCACATATTTCTTGCGTCAACATAACTTTGATAATTACACATTGTATTATTATATTTTGTATTTATTGAAGTCAAAAATTCAATAGCATGACATAAAACCAAATTTTAAAAACTTTATTTTCATCTTAAAAAGAAAAAAAAAATTTACGAAATAGTCATTTTCTGGCTTAAAAATTCTTAGCAAATCCTCATGTATTAAAAGATTAAAAGTTTTGGACATTATTTACATCCGATAATTTTATCGATTTTTTTTTTATATGTCCTTTTATCAGTTTGATTTTTTTCTAAGTCTTCTTGGAAACACAACATCACTTTAACAAAATTATTTATAATTTCATAGCAATTTAGTTTAATTGATCAGTTAACGACAATACGATACAATAATAACTAAATTTAACTTTCAAAATCCTTTTTAAATTAAAAAGAATTGGTAAACAAAACAAACAGCATATTAAAAAAAAACAACATAAAACAAAAATGAAATTTAAAAACGCTGCCGGGTCGGTACAGCTTGTTAAAAATAATTTTTGTGTAAAAACGTACAGTAAAAAAATGTCCTTGTAGTAAAACAGTATAAAGATATTGTATCCTAAAATAACCCCTCCACCCCGTCCAATATAAGAATTAAAAAAAACATTTCTGAAGATGCTTTCATTTTACATCATCACTCTCATCCCTCCCTTCTTTCTCTCCTTTTATATCCATCGCTTAATAATAATGAAATAATTTTGTACAGTGCTTAGGTGCACTGCAACTCATCAAAAGTGCACGTGTAGTACATAAGATAATATAAAACCGCCAGGGAAATGAATAGTGTACAAGTCATTATATACATGTGTGCATGTGTATGAAGCTGGGAGGGGGACATCAGGTGTAGTGTTGGCGAATTACGGAAGGCATGAGTGTTTTAAAGGATGCAGTATCTCTGCAGTCAATAACTGATGTAGGCAGTTTGTTTCCTGCTGTTAAATATCCAGGCCATGTGTACGGTAAAGTCATATTGACAAGAAGAGATGCATCTGGTGATTGTCAAAAGATAAGATAATTATCAGATGACCAAAAAGTTGATTTGAATAAAAATAATGTACCTCACATGGGAAGAAGCAACATAAGATCGATTGTCAAAAGAAAGATGTTGGAAGTATTGAAAGGTCATTTGACTATAAGTACATGCCAGGTGCAATCGGGTCATACCAAGAGAAGATAAATCTGCTGGATTGTCAATTAATTGAAACCCTGTCACTAAATAAAATTCCCTGGGATGTGTTACTAAAGTGACAATTTTGTACCATGGAGGCATTTGAGGTGGCCACAAAATGTTATATAATAACAACTTGAAATTGATATCGGCAGTTGATTGACACTTGAGCCGAGAAGAATCGATAAACGAATTCCTGTGCATGCATCTTCCTCCTACCAAAAACCGTACCTGACCGTCACAGCAATAAAGATATATCGTTATATTTTCATATGTCAATGTGTCGTCATTCTTTTTAAGCACAGCAGTAATAGTATGAAACAAATAAAAGTCGTGTGCTGTTTTCTGACCCCGTAAGCATGACCATATGTGTTAGACACATGGAGATGAAAATGGCGCCCAGGATTGTTGTTGGTGAGATGGTTAAAAATTGTATAGGTGTTTATAAAATCGGTTGCTAGATGTTGGACGTCAATGAATCCAAATCAGGGAAGCAAGGCGTTCAGAGTATATTACGTGTGATAGAACAGGTAATCACTTGGTGCACGACTCTGAACGATTTCCAGATGGTCAATTTTCTGAGCAAGGTAGAGTTTCCAGACAAATGATGCAAATTCTAAGTGTGGTCGCACTATAATAGCTGTATACAGTTTTAAATAGATTGCTGGAGAGCGGTAACCTTTGCATGCATATTGTTAAAATGGAAAAGCGGAAAGCCTAAAACTCAACGTTTTACCCAACCGTTATGTGGTCGTTTTCAAGAAAGAAAAGCTAAAAGTGGCAAAAACGTCTTTCGCCACTTAACTTTTCTCTCTTGAAAAAGCCCACACAACAGCTTTTCGATTTTTAACTCATACCTTCAGATTTATTTTATCCTTTTATTATCATACTGTTGTTCCATAACAACAAATAGAAAGTGTGTGTGTCTCTCTCTCTGTCTGTCTGTCTGTCTCTCTCTCTCTTCCTCTCTCTCTCTGTGTGTCTCTCTCTCTCTCTCTCTGTCTGTCTGTCTGTCTGTCTCTCTGTCTGTCTGTCTGTCTCTCTGTCTCTGTCTCTCTCTCTGTCTCTCTCTCTGTCTCTCTCTCTCTGTCTCTCTGTCTGTCTCTCTCTCTGCCTGTCTCTCTCTCTCTCTCTGTCTCTCTCTCTCTCTGTCTCTCTCTCTCTCTCTCTCTGTCTCTCTCTCTCTCTGTCTCTCTCTCTCTCTGTCTGTCTCTCTCTCTCTCTCTCTCTCTCTGTCTCTCTCTCTCTCTCTCTCTGTCTCTCTCTCTCTCTCTCTGTCTGTCTCTCTCTCTCTCTCTCTCTCTCTGTCTCTCTCTCTCTCTCTCTCTGTCTCTCTCTCTCTCTCTCTGTCTCTCTCTCTCTCTCTCTGTCTCTCTCTCCCTCTCTGTGTGTGTCTCTCTCTCTCTCTGTGTCTCTATCCCCCCGCCCATCAATAATAAACTACATGTGACACTCTTATAAACCTTACCTAACCGTACTGAATCCGAGTATGTAAAAAAAATAAAAATACTATAATATTCTTTCCTTTGAGGTCACAAGAGACCAAATTATTTTTTAATTCTTACTAGTAGTTATTTCAATGCAACTTTGAAACTAGTTCAAGTGTCTCTCTCTCTTTTATATTGAACAAGTTAGGAAAGAGTGCTGGCAGTCAACGAAGTCAAGAAGGTTGGGGCAGTCGGAGGAAGAGAAAAGTTTTAGAAGAAATATGTTACACTTTTTAAAACTCTTCAATTTCGTTATCGATGTCTCCGTTGAACAGTGTTGCCCTGCTAGTACAATAAAAAGAATAAAATTCTGCAACATCTCTACATCAAGTTATTTAAAATAACATCTCTTATATGGCGGCCATTTTTGTCTTTGCACGTCCGGTGCTCTGAGCAAAACTTGCACCATTTGACCCCCAAGAGTTTCACACCACAATTCTGATTTTTCTGTTCATATTCGCCGCCTTTATGTTTTTTTATATTACATCAAAATTTCATGCATTTATCTCTAGTGTTAAGGAAGTTATTAAAAATTGAAACGCATAAGTGATTATTGGAAAACCTCAGAGTGGGCTTGCAAAAACGAGGGCAATATTAATTGTGCGAGTTTTCTTTTGGGTTTGAAAAGTTGCTTAACTTATTGTTTGTTTGCATTTTTTCCTCATGATTTATTTCGATGCATTCTTAAAAAAAAGAAGAAAAAACTGCTTCATATTAAGTTGTTGGGATAATAGGTTATTTAACTCATAGCTCTGTACTTAGTAGTGGCCCCAAACATAAATGTTATAAGTGTTATAATTGTCGTACTAGGACACTGAACGTTACCTACACGTAGTTCAGCCACGAATGTGAAAAGGTTGAAAACCCGATGAAAGGAAATCGACCCGTACTCCATAAAAATGAATGACACATCGTATCACAAATTATAATCATATATTTTATAAACAACCAAGACAAATTAACAATACATAACAAGTATTTTTTTATTTTTTTATTTTTTTTCAAAAGATCAACTAATATTCTTCCGCACAAACGGAGATATCTATAAGAGGCTGGTTTTTGTTATTCCGAGAAAGTTGATCAGTCAGGATCAGAATTAAAAGTTCAAATATAGCAATTAAGAAGTCTATAAGACTTTATAAAAATGAAAATAGGAAAGTCTTTTTTTTTTCTTTTCTTACGTAATTCGAGGAAAACAAATGAGTAGTCCTTCTCCTCCCACGGGAGATCGAGATATGAAGGTAAATGTGTTAAAATCGCGGAACGATTGAATGAGATCATTTAACACGACAATATATAACAATATGAAAGTTTGATTTAGGACAAATTAATATAGTATTTCTTTTTTTTGTTTGTTTATGTCGTAAACACATACCTTTTTGGTTTGACGGCAGAGGGAAGGATATTTTAACAGAATTTTAGGTTCTGTTATCCGTTCTTAACGAGCTGTCTTTAGGGTCCCGAGATATATGTAATCTCAACTTTGAAGAGGTCATATGATTGACTGGTCTGTCGTAATCAATTTTGTTGGACCAGGGTTTTTCTTTTGGTGTCCGGTAGACAGTCGTATTAAATGTTGCTGTATTTCTTAACAGTTAATTTCTGAATTCCACTTTTCCTATTTTTGATTTTGTGTGCGGGGATAAATTGTCCGATATGACAGCGAGGTGAGCTGTCAATCTCCTTCACGTCTGCTCTTAACACTGCTCGAGGACCTTCTCCTCGTGTTTCTTCTTGCTTCGATTTTCCCGCTCTCCTGGCCTATCCTCTGCATAGCAGCAGTATTCTCTCATTAGATTGGTTGAATCCTCTGCCCCCCGCAAATGCGTGGGCTGACTTATGAAAGCCTGTCTGTCGAGCTTCCTGTTGACCCACTTTTGACAAACGTCGCCCGCCTGCCCCCCTTTCTGTATGTGTAGGGGAACATGTGCCAACAAGTCCCCTGCTCCCTTTTTTAATGCTTTATGGGGCAAAATATGTAGATATAACAGTGTGGCGTTGTGATCTCGTCTGAGGTGGTTATAATCTCATTATACACTATGTTGCTGTTTGAACTCGCGCAGGTGATTGCGAACGCAGGGTTATGGAGCATGAGATCTTGGCTGCGTTGAAGCAGGTCAGCTACAACAAATCGCTAGGACTTGATGGTCTGCCCTACAAATTGTTTTTGAGGCTGTTGCACATGTTTTACTGCTTCCAATGGATATGTTCAACTATTGGTTTGACCCAGGTCGAGTCACCAAGGGAGTGATCACATTGCTGAAAAAGGCAACAGGCATGGTGGAGAAGAACTAGACAATTACAGGCCCATAACTCTGCTAAACAAAAAGTTAAAGATTTTGGCCAAGATCCTATCGAACCGGTTGCAGTGTGTTATTGGAGAGGTGATCAAACTCTAGCATAACTACAGGTGAGATCGATTCAGATCAACTTGCATCTGATTTGTATGATTCTAGAGGGGATAGAAGACAGTCTTAGAATTAGAAACGACCACATCTTGCAATGCATGAGGCAGTTCATTTTTGGTCTTCCTCTTCTTCTTTTCCTATTAGGAAAGCACTTGGTTAGCAATTCTCTCTGGGATCAATCTTAGGGTATGTCTGAGCTAGCCTAGATGTTGTTTACAGATTATTATCATCCGGCGCCTTCTGTCCTCTCTTCTCTATGATGAGGGGGAGGCACTTGGTTCGCAGACAGGTCTGTATTCAACGTCTATATGAGGGAGGTTTGGGTATGCCTAACTTGCTGTGTTATTGACATGCCAGGGGAATGGCCCACCTGAGTTTAACCTTGAAAGAGGAATCTGCGTGGAACCCCATCGTCTGCTTGCTTGCAGCCTGATTGTCTAATGTCTACTGCAACCTGATTGGTAAATAGTTTTGTCAACTCTCGGGCACTTCCGAGACCTGCCCGAACGTTTACGACGCAAAGTCACAGAAACGTGGTGCATTCTCTATAAGAGTACCTTACTTATGCTAGGTGGTGCGTGTTTGATACCACTGTGGCTAAGGACCCCCAAATGCTGTCTGTATCATTGTCCGGTCATGTCGGCCCCAGTGATTCTTCTTTGTCAGACGAGTCGTTAACTCTCGGATTCTCAGCAAACTGAACTCTGAATGATGCCGCCTCTGCTCCATCTCCTCAATATATCTACTTTCAACCAGAAATTCTAGATGTCCGATCTTTCTCTCAGTCACTCTCAACTGATCATCAGAACTGTCTATATACGTTTTTCTTCAGATTATCACTATCCGGCCACCCAGAAACTAACAACCAACTATCAGGGTACCATCTCGTCTAGGGAGTTCAATAGATTCGTAGGTCTCCCTATTGCCGTCCACTTATCTTAATTCCTCATTACTTTTTATCTTGTGAATTATTTCCTAACTTAACATTCTCCAGGGTCTTTTATAGAGTACTAAAAATAATCTACCATTCATTCAGTTCTAAGTGATATATGATAGTCATTTAAAACTTGAAGGTTCAATCCTTGGTGTGGGCGATACAAAGAATTGCGAATTACTGAAGACTTCTCCCAGTAATGTCTGACGGAACGAGAGCATGCTACCCCATGGATTAAATAAAGGGTTCCGTTCGAGATTCTGTCCAGATTCCCGAGTTCGAAAAGATACACTTGAAGAAGGCCAGAGATTACAGCGGACGAAACGTTGTGATAATAACACTCAAGATGAGAATAGTAGTCCGAATAATCCAAATTATATTAAATATTTGAAGATATAAAAACTTGAAGCATAAAAACTTTTACCAAGATGACCTGATTCAGCATTAAATAACCTGAAAAGGGTTGATATGCCATAAAACAAAACAACTAAATCCAATCTGCGCACCTTCAGCCTCAATAGCAGGGAGTCAGGACTAACTCTGTTACTATTTATTTGCCTCCCCACGACAGCAGAGTTAGACACAAGGTCGGTTTTTAACATGGGAACATATGGCTCCCCCAAAACGGGCATTCTAGATTGGACCATAATTAAAATTTCTCCTTCACTGACCGAGGACAGAAACGATGAAGTGTAGTATTAAAACAGATACTACACTTTGTGTTACATACCTCCCCTCCAATGGTAGGTTTAAATGTCTCACAAGTCACAACCAAATAAAATACATCGATTGTTATCAATTTGATAATAAATCATAATAGCAAAATTAACTCTTAATGCATGACTGTTTTTTTTTTTCTCCTCCTGTGGTCCTTTGTTTCCGATCATCTCCATGGGGCAGATATTCTCGCTGTAATTAAAGTTGGATACACTACATGCCGACAATTGTTGGTTAGTTTATAAACGATTTATTCAAAGGCAGCACATGACTTGTGTGCATGGATGAGAGAAAGAAAGAGATGGATTAGATGCTTATTTATAGCTTTCACTACGTTTGGGCAGCACACACAAAAACACGTCTTCTCTGGTTGAAGTCTCGCCGGCCTCTCCGACCCCTCCCCCCAACCTTTTCCATTAACTCGTTTGCTACTATTTAACATTTGCTTTGATTTTTTTTTTTTCACCACCAACGTCCGGATCCTCACTTCTCTCGAGTGGAAATGAATGGTTCTCTCCTCGGGGAAGCCCCCTTCTTTGATAAGCTTCTAGGACTGCCTTCACCCCAGACCTGAAACGGAAGACTTATATCAGATCTGTTGCTAAGGTTGCTGGAAAAATGGTTAGAGCATTCTACCACTCCAGAAGGCACTTCACTTTCAAGGACGCTAATTCTGTCAAGATGCGCACCATAAATCCACAGTATCATCGCCTTTGCATTCTTCTGCATCCACAGAAAGACCGAATTAGTGAAGGGGGGGGGGGCAACATTGATTCACATGTAACGTTGCATTACAGACATTACAGACATAGCTGTTATAAACCCGACTCGAGTAGCAAGTAAAATGAACAACAGATACAAATGGGAAGAACCTCAAGATATTTGCCCCAGATCTAATTCACATCTCGCACCAACACAGATCATATCAACAAGATCGCAAAATGAGTCGGCAGCTTCTAACTTGTGTAGACCATTCACAGAGAACTCGATACAGAGACTGTCTTTAAATAATACCTAAACATCTTCCACATAGATCGTTTTCAATAGGGATTAATCACAGAACAGATGCTGCTAGTCTTTCTCTACTCTATCGTTATTTTCATGGCAGGTGCTCGACTGAGCTTCAATCTGTTTCCCCCGTAAAAGATTCACAGCAAAAACTCGTCTAGCTACAACTACTGTAAATAACTTTCCTTTCTTCCGCCATGTACTTCAAAAAAAAAAAAAAAAACAAAAAAAAACGAACTTCCATGAATAAAGTTTCTTTCCTAAAATTTCCCATCTGTGAAACACAAAACCACGGGGCTGCTCCCTTGCTGACTACAACATGGTTATTTTCAAGTCCAATGTTAACAAATTCTTGTCTAGCATTCCGCTTCAATAATCAAATTCTATCCATTCCACCCATTGTTTCTAATCCTCTCATGGTGTTGTTCATCGGCAAACTGACAATCTCATTAACCTTTATTTTCGAGTAGCTTTGATAAGTCGTGACTCATTAGAATGAAAACGAAAATTTCCTTACAGCCCAAATTTGAAATTGACTAAAACATAACTCTGCTATAGGCCGGCACTTACAGGACAACCGACAATGTGTGCAGGCTTTTGGCAAGGATTGTTTTAAAATCATTAAGTGTGAGCTTTTTATTTCACTGTTTTGCAAGCATTAAAAGCCATAATAAGCCAGTCTGGTGTAAACGAAAGGAATTTGTTTTTGAATTGAAGTTCTTCAACTAACATACTGTTTTCTTTTTGAAAGGAACATTTTCACGCCATTTGAACATTTTTTTTTGTCTTTTTAATTATTCGTATTTTAGGCTTTTAAGAAGTTTTTGGGTGAAAGCAGTTATTAAGGAATCGTTTCTCTTTTTAATTATTCTAATTTTGTTTCTTTTAAATGTTTTTGCTTGAAAACAATTATTAAAGACTCGTTTTTTAATTATTTTTTTAATTCTGAATTTATTTCTTATGAAAGATTTTGGATGAAAACAGTTCGGAAATCATAATTTCTTTCTTTTATTCTGATTTTATTTTTATTTTTTGAAAAAGGTTTTTGCTAAAAATATTCAAGAAATCATATATTAAATATTTTAAACTTTATTTTAAAATGCATTATTTAAGTCTTATGCTGTTACCTACATATTACAATAATTTGAATATTAAAATGTTTTGAGTAAAAAAACAAACAAAAAACAAAACAAACTATTTTACAAGAGATTTTATTTATTTCAACTAAAAAAATCTTTCCAATATTTCTATTTTTTTTTTATATATAATTTTGTTTTTATTCCTCTCAGGACTGTTACATTTGATTGTGTCCATCCGGCCAATAAACTCCCTTTACCAATTCACAAGTTCATCAAATCAGGTCTATCTCAACCAAACGGGAACTATTTACATACCTCATACATGGCAGCTTGAATCCAACACCGGGCTCTCTTTCCGTACATGTTCCGATGGCCAGCTATTACACCAGGTTGGTGCTACTGGAAACAGTCTCACGTTATCCCTAAATGAAAGTTCTTTACAAATCCAATGGACACTAAACAAAGCATGGCCTCCCATAAAAGCAGGACAGAACTTTTCCAATAAAGAATGGTATTACGTAAGTTTGGAATTTTCTCTTGGAACTCTTCAGCTTAAAGTTCTGAAAGGTTCTCAGCTCGTCCTTGATATATTGATAGCCAACAACACATACAACAAAGATCTTTGGAATATAGACTTGGATGGTGGAACACCGTTGCAAGTTGGAATGGACTTCGTTGGCTGTATTATGTCTGGATCTAATGTTGATTTTACCAATGCGAATTCTACAGCTGGCGTAATTTTTGGAAATTGTTCACTTTTAGATCAACAGAATTGTACGGATGGTAAGTATACCCAACTTTGAGTTTAAACATTTTCTTAGAGGAATGTATCAAATCTTTATAAATTGCTCTGTCGAATTGTAACTCGATTTTAATATTGTGTTTTATCTTAACCATAGCTGCTACTTTTGAGTTATTTTGTTTTAGTTTGTGGAAACAGCTTTGGGTTTTCACCAATTTTCTTTATATCTACTACTGAAACTTTGTGGATCTTGCTTGCATTGTAATATTGTGTGGGGAATTCCTCGATCCCCACAAATTGCCTTTCATCTTTCGTAAACATGCACGAGGTTGGATGTTTTGGTGGTGCATGCGAATGGCAGACATTGCAGGTGATAGATGCTTGGCTAAAGGAAAGGAGGTGGGCACAGAGGAAATTGAAAATACTTCTGTTTGAAAAAATGTCTCATTAAACAGAGTAATGCTGGGACCGGCCCATTTGAGAGAAGCAATGTTCCTAGATGGACTCCATGATTAAACCCCCTTGAGTGGACTGTCTGGCAATTATCTCTAGTGGATATCTCCAACAGTCAGCTTCTAGGTGGTCGAATGGTGACCACTGAGAAATACTAGAATCGAAGATTTCCGGTCAGGAAGAAAAGATTCCGGGAGATGGGAAGGGGGGGGGGGGGAGACCTGGGCATGACACAAGCAGTTTGGTTTTATGAGAGGGCTGGCAGTCAGTTGGGTCTGGGTGCCTCTCCAGGCAAGCTGAGTCCTTGGGGCTCTTAGCCAAAGGACTGTGTTGATGGGACTTATATTTTATGTGGCCGGCAGAAGAGATCTCATTTTGCAAGTCTACTGTTCAACCTAAGAACATGAGTATCATTTGTAATCTCCAACAAATAATCTGTTTACTTGTTTTAAAACTGGAGTTGTGATTCTACTTGGGATGACAGTTCTTTGTTGCAGCACTGACTGAATCAAACAACAATTTTGGACCAGCACAAGTGGGACGATCGAGGCCAGTGCAGTGAACACACTCATGCATGTTCATACTTCGTCGACAAAAACAGCTGTTCATCTCTCTCGTTGCTACATAAGTAGTTGGCTCACTGGGTAGTGACGTTTGTCAGCAGTGGGCACAGAAACCATCATTACTACAGTGTTTTAACAGCAGAAACACTTGTTCTCTTTCTTCTCTGTTCTGATATCAACCATCTTCCTCTCCTTCCTGGTAGCTGTAATTATTCATTTAAAGATTTTTGTTTTCATTGATCTATTATATAAAAAAGGTGTGTGTGTGTGTGTGTGTGTGTGTGTGTGCAGCTAAAAGTCAAAACTACACAGCAAAGACCCACAAAATTGATATATTTTTGATCAGCATTGCCAGAATAAATAATATATAAAATTTATAACAAATTATTCATTCATTGATCCTAAACTGATGCGGAAGGGGGTCAGTTTTACAGCCATTTTCATGTACTAACTAAAAGGGAGTAACTCTTATTTTTTTTTTTAAAGAAGTTATTTCCTTTATGCCGACTAATTCTTAAAGGAAATTATAAAAGTGTGTGTGTGTTCAAAGAGAGGAATGGGTTGGGCGGAGAAGAAAGAGGGGAAAGCGAGAAAGATAAAGAGAGAAGTTTATAATTTTGCCCAGGGCAACGCCGGATAGCTCTGTTAGTCTTATATAAAAAAATATGGACTATAAAGAAATTTTAGTTGAAGGGTGATTGTCTGGAAGACGATCAAGAACATAACTTGGTAGAGTTGCATCTGGCCACATCTGACTGAAATAGAATATGGAATAAGAAAAATGTCACCATTTTCTATGAATAACAACAAACTCCCCCACTAAAGTATAAATACATTTTTTTATTCTAAAAGAATTCTGGAACAAAAAGAATTGCAGTCGGTTGGCTTTTGTCGATAAATGAGTGCTGTATCCTGGAGTTCCACATTTCGTCTGCGCGTTTCTGCCGTGGGACGAGAACAAGAAGAATGGGACGTCTTTCTAGTATGAACTCTACTTTGGGACTGATTTGTATCTTCCCACTGACATGAATCAGTAGGCTTAAAGTGCGCATGTCAGTGGTGTGCTAATCGCCTGTGTATCAATACGCCAACCGAACTACAACCGGACATAACTCAAGATATTGTGCATGCATATAAACAAAATAGATCTCATGTAACTGCTACAAAATAAACGTTTTTAATCAAATGAAATTTTTTTTTATTCATCTTGAAGATTTTTAAAACAAAATTTATAGATTGCATTTTTGTCAAAAAAATTGAACGAACAGGCACGAACTATCAGCTTTGTCGATTTAAAAAATGAAATAATAAATAAATCGGCAGATTTCTACAAAATTATACCGATTCTCAGTATTTGAGTAGTTTTTTATATGTATCTTAATATATATTTCATGTACAATGTACCAACGTTTACTCAACGAGTCACGGGACATCTATTGATAGAATAATTGCATATATTAAGTGTTTAGTTTTTATATGTGGTTTTTTAGGTTATTGGTTAGGAAGAAGGTCAAGATGAAGTAGGTAACTTGGTAGAGTTAGCTGTGTCTGGCCGCAGCTGACTGAAATTGAATAAGAAAAGGGTCATCATCTTCCATAAATAACACCAACATCTTCACTACTAAATATGTATCAACTTTTATTCAAGGGAACACTGGAACATAACGAGAATTGTTTGGTAGGCTGGTTTTTGTCGATAAACGAATGTTGTATCCTGGAGTTCCATTCTAGCAGGCCACTTGTGGGGAAACGAAGAGAACAGGATAACAGATCCTATCATGAAGCGATCAATTTTAGAACTCGTTTAGGCACCAAGCTTTGTTGGCGTGCATTGATTTCGAGTCTGCGAGTTATTTTGCTTTAGTTTTTGGAAGCACATTTTGGGTTTTCACAAATTCTATTTATAATATATTATTATACTAAGTGTGACCTAATCAACGTTTGTTTCTCTAAGCCTTTGTTCATATATACCTTAATAACACAAAATACATGCAAAAATGTTTTAGTTCTGTGATTGTGTTATGTTTGAAAAGAATCCTGTTTTAATTCTTATAATTAGCCATGATTTATGATTAACTTAGTCACCCATCTCTCTTAGCTATCTATGTATTTCTCTCACCCCCTCTCACTTTCTCTGAACATTTAGAGAAAGAGTGACTCTCTTTTGTCAGCATTGTCATGTAATTTACTTACATCTGTCTGCACACATCACAAACATATATGTAAATTAGATAGCAAAATAAGTCTCTTTGCTTCTATATAAGAATAATAATACTTCTATATAATAATGATAATAATAATAATAAATATAATATAGAAGTAAGGAGACCTGACTTATTTTTATGCAAGAAGAATGTCTTAACATATCACAGTTTATGAATTTTCAAATGAAATCAAAGAATAAATAGTAGTAATGGTTGTGACCTGTTGGGTCATGGGTACGTCTCGTATGTGTATATATTCGAGAGAGATATATCTACTATTAAACTTCTGTGGATCTTGCTTGTATTTTGACATTGCGTGAAGAATTCTTCTATACCCACAGATTGCCCATCGACAGAAACAGCCATTCGTTCCTTTTTTACACCTAAATAGTTGGCTCATTGGGTAGTGATGTCTCTCAACAGTGGGGACAGAACCCATCATCACTGCAGTGTTTTAAAAGAAGTAACAGTTTGCTTTCTTCTCTGGTTGTGACGATAGCTGCTGTATTCTTCCCCGGTAGCGTTAATCATGGATAACAATTAAAAAAGAAAAAATGGCGACAATATTTTTGCTCAAGGATGACATGTTATTTAATGTTTGATTTGTTTGCATCACTGTAAAATTACATATTCACATATTTGCCCACTGCCTGGACAGGCGAAAGAAAAAACATTTTTGGTACACCCGTTCTGTAACCGCATTCTCCCCGTACACATGGCTGGTGATACCAGATCAGGCTGCCCTGTGGCTCCCTGAGACGAAATTCACCTACATTGACGTTTTTTGTTTTTTTTTTGTTTTTTTTGTAAAACTTAATTATGTTCTACAAAACCAAAAACAAAAACAACAGCCCCTCTCCCTTTCTCCCTCCCCTTTTTTGTTTTATTTTTAGAACTTGAAGCACAAAAACTTTTACTATAATGACCGGATTCGACATTGAATGACCCGGAAAGGGTTGATGTGCCGTAGAACAAAACTACCAAACCAAAAACGATGATTAAACATTTGAAGATATAAAGAACTTGAAGCATAAAAACTTTTACTATAATGACCAGATTCGACATTAAATGGCCCAAAAAGGGTTGATATGCCGTAAAACAAAACTACCAAACCAAAAACGATGATTAAACATTTGAAGATATAAAGAACTTGAAGCATAAAAACTTTTACTATAATGACCAGATTCGACATTAAATAACCCAAAAAGGGTTGATATGCCGTAAAACAAAACTACCAAACCAAAAACGATGATTAAACATTTGAAGATATAAAGAACTTGAAGCATAAAAACTTTTACTATAATGACCAGATTCGACATTAAATAACCCAAAAAGGGTTGATATGCCGTAAAACAAAACTACCATACCATACCGTACACATGGTATATCTTCATGCAGGTTTCTGTAGCTTTTTTTTCTTCTTTTCTGTAGTAAAAAAAGCATCAGATGTCGGTAGTGCTCTACTCGATTTTTCATTTCAAATCCTGAAATACAAGCAAAAATGTAAGAACTCTGCTGCTCGGAGGTTTATTACACACTGACGTCAACATACTTGCTACACCAAATACCAGATTTGAAGAATAGAAATATAAAACGATCTTTAGCAGGCCGGAAAGATAACATTCAAAACACGAACAAACTTTTTGGCCAAGATAAGATAATTAAGCATTTAGTGTTTTAAATCAAAGGAAAAAAAGATTTCTTTAAGTTTTCTCCCTCCTCTTCCCTAAAAAACAAACATGAAAAAATTCTATTTCAATTATTTAATTACTTATAGTGAAAATAATAAAAATAAGCACAGCAAAGGAAAAAAAAACAAGAAAAAAACAACCAACGTGTGACCTTTTTCTGGGGATGTTTTTCTTACAATCTAATGGATTGAAGCCACCATTTTGTGAAGCTGTTGATTAATTGGTATATTCCGCTCTATTCTGGAATATGAAAAAAAATGTATACAGAATATGCTGACAGAACGACGATTTGACATCCAATCCGATATTCCTTTATTCCTCATACAGTCAGAACGACTGGAAGAATGAAAGTGTAATTGAGGGAGCGTTTTTTTTTTATTTATATTTAAAATCCAGCATAAGATGTAGGCAATAGTAAGAAATGAAACAGTAATGGTGATTTTTAAGTGAAATTATCTATATTAAGGAAAGTCTCCGGTGAATGTGAGGGATGTGGGAGTAAAGAATTGTAGGAATGTGAAAATCTCTGCCACCGTCTTTATGGAACATGCAGTTGGGAGGATCGGCTATTCCAGAATAAATATAATTTTTTTTTTTAAGATGTGTACTCATAATTTCTGGAAACACGCATTAGGAAGTTTTCTAACTGGTTAGTAGAACAGATTAGCATATGAAGCCAAAGCGGCAGGGGAAAATTGACTTTACTTTATTATATAGATATCGGGATTAATTGAATATTTTTATTTTTTGTATGCAGTAAGCTCTTTATCCAATGGCTGCACTTCATTTTTTTCTATAGGTTGGTTGTGCACAATTTTGTCTTAAACCAAGAAACAAGTTTTCTCCTGTAAATTAAAGATTTATTCCCTCTGCATCTTATTTCCTTTTTCCGAGATGTTAACAACTTTTCAATTTTGTTGAGAGAAGGAGAGGAGTGAAACTTGCTGACGTTTCTTTTATTTTTAAGTTTTATTAAGTTAAATCCTTTCAGTTTACAGACATAAAAACAAAACAAAATTACACATTTTAGACATTTAAAATTTAGGTCTTCACTTTCTTATGATATTGATATATTGTGATTCTCTGATTGTGTCTGAACCATGGCGTTCGATACAGGACTTAGTTTTGAACCTACTGTTTATAAATTAATAAATGAATAAAAAATCTGTCAATTGAGAACAAAAAACGTTGTCATAATTTTCATAAAACGCTTCTAAATTCTCAACTTGGTTTTTCTTTTAATGTTTCATTCAATGCAACCGTCGACTTCCTTCAGGTGTGTCTTTTTGAGTTTTGGAATCTTTGTTGAATTCAGGAACCTATATAAAATTTCGTACTGAACCATTTATTTAATCGACAGGGGTAGATTTTTCTCGTTCCGTTAGCCATGATTGCATAGAAGTGATAATTGTAATGTTATTCTTAGTTATTGCCTGTAGTAAGGATTGAACCTTCAACCTCCAGAAGTCATTGTTAATTAGCAATTCTTACTACTGGCGATAACTAGCAATAACATGATACTTAATTAACACTACTACTCGGTCATGGCTGATTAAACAAGAACAGTCCGAAGGGTTCAGTTTGGAATTCCGTATATGTTTCCAAATTAGACATAAAGGTTCCCAAGTTCAAAAAGCTGCGCCTGAAGATGGTCGATGGCTACGTCAACCAAAACGCTGTGAAAATAATAACCAAGATGAGCATAGTAGTTCAGATAATTAAAATAATACATCTTCTTCAATTGAGATTTGGCCGACAGAATGAGAACAATCTACCTCCATGAATTAAATGAAGGGTTCAGTTCTAAATTCAATATAGGTTCCAGAGTTCAACAGGATTGTGAATTTTATTAACAGCTAGTGTACACCCTGCGTAAAAAATGATAGGGGTGGGTGTCATAGGTGGTTATCTGACTTCTGACTTGCTTTCTCGCTTCCTCTCACCACTTGAACTTGAAATAGTTTTGTTCGGGAGGCTAGAAAGACGCTTGTTTTACTCTCTAACTTCTGCATGACACGATGGAAGTACATATATATGTATACTAGAACACCTGTCCCAGGATGGGTAAAATTAATTTCCCAACCAGAACAGTTTTGCATCATTTTCATGTGCCCTTACAAACATACAAATCAAGATCTAATGATATTAAACCTTATGTCTAGAATCCTTATTCTAATTTTGATCAAAATCTATAACATGATTTTAATTCTAGAAAATGTTTAAAATTTAAGGTTTAAGCTTAAGTCTTAGGAAGAAATTGAAATTCAGGAATTGAAAAATGGGAGATTGTGCCCATATGATATATCCTAAAAACCTTTAAAATACTCCAAAGAAACTGAAATTTGATGTCTAATATCTATTATTCAAATTTCACGAAAAAAACTCGGAGGTATCTAAATTTTTATGAAGGGCTTTCACCCCCTTTTTACCTCCTTTGCATAAAACTAAATTAAACTAAATATAGCTCACATTATGACCCATTACACCTAGCAACTGGGTTCCAAAATTCATAATGATCAGTTAATTAATTTAGGAGTTAATTCTGTGCATACAAATATATAAACTTATACACATGCCTAAATTTATATAAATTGACATAAATATACAAATAAATACACATGGGTCTTTATTATAGAACGGAGGATTCCATTTATGGCATTTTTGTGTGTCGGAGGGGGGGGGTCAGCTATATCCAGTTTGTAGTGTCTCATAGCTTTAAAATCGTCAGCGGACAGGTTAGTATAGATGTACAGGCAATTTAGCAATATGAAAACTAGTAAGAGAATATTTGTAACCCTTTTTCTTTAGAATTTCAAATATTTTCAGTGTCACCTGGTCATCCACAGACAATCCTTCTTTATTTATTTCTGTTTTCAGCCAAGATTACCGGTTAGAACGAATTGCTGTCATAGTGTTGAATGTATTCCATCAACTTGTAACCAATTGAATGCAGCTATGACATCATGTAATAATGACCGCCAACTTGACTCCATTCAATTTACGACATCAAAAAAATTGGAAGGTGAAACCTGCCAAATTATTTATCACAATTTGAGATATTTTCTTACCCATGATGTCACTTTTTTTTTTTTTTTCTAAACACATAGAAAAATGGTTACCCGACATTACCCAGGATAGAGAGGATAATCTTACATTTATACAAACTTAATTTCTGTCTACGATAAACTTAGAAACTACTGATTGGATTTCAAGTAAACTTGTCGTGCAGAAAGACTGAGCCAGGGTGTGTCACAGGTTATGTAAAGTTGATCTCGGTGAAGGTCAAGGTCAAGGTCATGAAAGATAAAAAAAAATAAAAAAATTAAAAACAAAATCTCAAAGACACTAATTAAAGTTTCATAAAATAAAAATGCAGGATGACCTAAAAAATCGAAGACTGGTGGAGTGTTCAGAATTCAAGTTAGTTTTATGTTTGTGCTTGTAGCAGATGTGATCCTTAAACTTAGATCGAGCTGTGGAAGTGGCCCTGACTTGTCTCATCCCCACTATAAAAGGGTCCATCTTTGCCTGGCGTGTACTTTCAAAATCAAGGTCAAAATCAGAGGTTACTAGTGAGGATCGAATTCACGACCTACAAGAAATAGAAAGACTTGTTGTTGTACTGAAAAAAGCAAAAAATACGAAAAAGGTGAGCCAACGAATTATCTGTATTCTCATTGGTTAAAAAGAATTAACTGAGATTATTTAATATCTGAAATCTGCTGACCTAAGCGAGTCAATGGAAAAAGGAGACAAGTGAAAAAAAACGTTAAGTGATTGGTGAGCCGCATTATTTTTGACTGAGGCAACAAGTCGATTATTATTTTCATTTTAATACAGTGAAATTAAGGGTTAAAAGTCCCATTAAAGTCAGTGTAAAACCTTTTTCAGTGGCAAACAACTTAGCGAAGGCAATATATATATATATACTTATCTCTCTCTTTTGTGTGTCTATATATCTATATAAAAAACAAAATGTCTGCGTGTATATGTGCAATGTTTGTGTTCCCTATTTTTATGGAAAAATTTACTGGCGAAGGGAGTGTTCCCGAATCTCTAAGGGGTCTATGAGGGCATAACCTCCTTAAAACTTCAAATATATCCTATTTTTATGAAATTTATATCATGTGTAAAATTCTACAGTGAAGACAATGGAACTGGTCCCGAATCTTTACGTGACCCATTGAGACAGAATCCTCTTAAATCTTCAAATATGTATATCTGATTTTAATTAAATTTAAACAACACTAATTCAAAGAGTTTTCCAACATTTCAGCTTCTTCCAACTATATTAGGGAGCATAATGAAAAAGTACATAGTAGTGATCCTCATTCAATGCCGAGCAACGCTGGATCTTCCTGCTAGTAGATAGATATATATATATCTGTATGTATGATTGGTAAAAATGGTGCCATGTTCAAGTTCTGTCATACCCGTAAAACTAATACATTTAAGAAAGGTATGAACCCATCTCCAACCTATAAGCGAAATAGTAGGGTATACGAGACTTCTTTGTCATCTGGTTTTAGTATTTAGGGTAACACCAGGCAACGTCTCTCGCCTGCTCTCCGTGTGGTCCGATCCAAAGTTTTAACATCAGTCAGGTTGCATACAGTCATATCGTTTCTTATGCACTCTTTGGTCTCCCGCGCTTCCAAGTGTCTGGTATATTCAGATGCACTTGGGAGTCTGGTAGACCTGGCTCAAATACGTCAGAAACGATATGACTGCATGCAACCTGACTGATGAAGACTCTGAAGTCTAAATAAGGGTAACTAGTCTAGGAAAAAGAAAACTCTGAAAAGCACCTGCAGCCATATAACACATTATGCACCTGTACACTTAATAACTTTCCAGTTCTTCTCAATACAAGATTCACTACAATGAAATCCATTGAAACTATCTGAATAATGAGTCGGTTTACTTGGAGCTATCATTAAATTGTTGTGGAATTGACATATGATACAGTGTGTGTGTATTTATTTATGTACATGAAGTGTATAATATTCTATGCCAAATAATAATTTATACTGGAGTGGTTTCTTTCAAACTCCTTGGCCTAAGATACTATAAAATGTGTCTCCTATCACAGATCATATATAAAATCGCTAAACGTAGTTAATTTGGGGTTTGTAAAGGTTTTTTTTTGTGAAGAACCGATTTTATTTTCTGGGGCATAAAATTATAATTTTAATTAGTTATTCTCCTTATCTATAAACATTTGTTTACAAGTAAATGGAATCAAACTAGTAATTATTAGTTTGTGATCGAGTATTTATCCCTCTTGATTTTAGGAGAGTTCTATTATTATTATTCTAGTTAAGTCTACAGTCATAGATGGTTATTTTTAAAGAAATTATCAGATTATGCAGAATTCTCCTGCAATATGAAATGATGATTTCTTTATAATTTCTGCACCCATTTGTATTTTAAAGTTGAAAATTACTTAATAAGATTACTACATTTTTTTTCAGAAAAATTTAAGCATTATTTATTCAAATATAATATTTGATGGAACGTATTACAAACTGGAAATATATGCATACTTTGAAGAACGAATCCACCGTTTTGTATTAAAAAAAACCAAAAAAAAAACATTTTACTCTGAAATCCTATCATTATAACTATGTCCATGGGTATTTTTGGTTTGTGTTTGCAATCATTTAATACTTCCATTATTACCTGTAACAAAGTGATACGGTGATTTCTTTTGTGCTAAAGAGGCGATTATTAAAAATTTCTGAAACATATGTACACAAGTATTTGGTGATGTTGAATTTTGGAACATGATTACATGATATTGATTGCCATAAATTTTCTATTTTGAGTTATAATTGTGTGTGTGTATAAAATGACAAATAATTCATGTCATACTGTGATTTAATGTCGGAGCAAAAATAATCTTACACATGTTTCTAGAAAAAACTCAGAGCGTATTAGAACAAATCCAAATTTTTGAAAGGTTTGCTGATATGGAAGGAATTTCGACACCACAGCCTCTATATTACTTTTCCTTTTGATAATTATTAATTATTTTGACTTGGTTGTACTAGCCTTCTGAGGAGCTCGTTTGTGGAGCCTTTTTGATTTGCATCCGGGTTTTTTTTCTGGATGTTTGACTTGATTTCTTGAGAATCAAATTTTGGCCTATATCACCTCCATATCGCCATTGACGTTTTCTGGATCTTTTCTGAATATTTTTCTGAAGGCTTCTTTGCATTAATTTTCGTATAGGTTTCCTCTGACTCAAGACGGGATATTTATTTGGAATTTTTTACAAAAAAATATGCAAGATTTTTTTTTTTTTTTTCAGCAAAATTGACATTAAATCACAGTATTATATAATTCTGATGTGTAATATTATTTATTTGTAGCTTGATTGCAATTTTTTAAATGACTCTTTAAAGATTTAAATATTGAATACTGAGCTCCATAGTTTTATATTATCACACACACATATATATTGTCTGTGTCATCTACAGGTAGTTGTTTCGCCGTATCACAGCTCTTCAGTGTGGCTAGTGTTTCACATTGATATTCGATACAGACTTTTCCACCTGAGAAGACCTTTAGTTTATAATAACTAAAGGTAGAAACATCAACATGCCAGTGTAGCAGAGTTTTTTTTACATGTCCGTATAAATAAAAATATTAATATAAATACATTATAATTATAAGCCCGGTTGAAATTCTTTGGATTTTTATCTCGTGAATATATACTTAACCGTAATATATATATAATTATCATTATCAGGGATTTTGGTGACTGTCATTTAGGTTTTTTTTTTGCCATAGTCGCCGCACTAGGCACTGCGGGTTGGCAATGCTATTTGCCCATAGCTAGGTGTCCACATGCAGCGCCTGGTATTCTCAAATGGTCACCTATCTAGTACTGACCAGGCTCAAAGTTGGTTAACTTTTGTGATATATATATATATATAATTTTATAGTGGCATTCTAATGACCATAGCAACAATCAATGTATAACCATAACTTTCACCTATCCCTTCAAATTCTTTATGTTCATATATTGGAGAATATCTGTAATTCCTTTTTTTCTCAGCATACAAAAATATTTTTAATATATTTATATTTTATTTTTTCCAAATTCAGTACTTTTTCTAAATCTTATGCACGTTTCACAGCAAAATCAAGAGAAATACATAGTCCTCATCTTAAATTGTTCATTCTATTGTAATAGAGAAAACACATCATTCCAAAGACATGCGTCAGGAAGATGGGAAAAGTTCAAAAAGAGTTCTTGACAAAGGTAACGGAAAGTCAAAATGCATGAAAATAGATGGTAACAAAAATCTAGACCCTCCCCCCGAAAATCTTATTCCCAAAACTTTTGAAATGGCTCCTCAAACCGTCTATTATAACCAAGTTCAACTGAGCCAGCATCAACCTACCTGTCAGCCAAGCAAATATACATATAGTAATCCAAACACGTTTCATCGTCTCTGACTCATCAGTGTGGTTAGACGTAAACTGTGATATTAGTTTGTTGGCACGATCGATTGGTCACTTAAATGGAGTACTGCTACAACATCTAGGGAGGTGCTGCTCTGAGCCCTCTTTCTTGACAGAGTACAATATTGACTTTGCAATCTAATGGGGAGATGATCTCTTCTGTTCCTTACAGCTTCTCTCTTAGAGCAGAGACGTTGCTAGTCTCTCTCTATTCTGTCGTTATTTCCATGGGAAGTGCTAGACTGAGCTCATCTCTGGTCCCTCCTTGTAAGAAAACTTGTCTAGTTCCCACTATGGGTGCAAAAAATTATTTTCTTCCTCCATGTGCCTCGTATCAGACAGAATTTCTATTAACAAAGCTTTCCAAGAGATTCCCGTTTGTGAAACACATTACCACGGGACTGTTTTCCTGCATACCGCAACATGGTCGTCTTCCTTGGCCTTCCCCTGCAACCTCAATTGTTCTCCATCTACTAGCCCAAGAACTCTCATCCATTCTTTCAACATGATCAAAACAAGTCTCCTGTTCTGCACACATCTTGTACTGTCCGGATTTAATCTTCCTCTGAGGTCATCAAATCTCAGCCTTTCATATTGTGTGATATCTTTTACCGTGTTTTAAGGCACATATAGGAATTTAGTTTCGGATCAAAATGTTTATTAAGACTTGCAAGGGAAGATAAGGAATTTGAATTATATTCTTTCTGACTTGATTGGTGAGAAATAAAATAAATAAATAAAACGATTACCTTTTTTTTTTCTTTTTACTTTATTTTATGAGTAATTTTTCCTCTTTTATTGAAGAACTAAATTGAAACTTCTCAAGGCCGTTGACAAGCTACGTTTGATCCCCTGAGAACCAAGTTGATTTTCAACTCGTCCAAGTCAAGTAGTGGCCATTCATGTCTAACATGGTGTCAGCATTTCTGCGGGTTCATTTGGTGGGAAACAAATGATTTAAATAACAAACGTGCTGTATTGGCACAAAAATATCTTATTTTGCAAGTGTTTAGGGGAATTGTAAAAATTGATCCGACTATTTGCTGACAATTTTTTGAGATGACAAAACTCAGTCGAAAGCTCGAAGAAAAGGGAAAACGTGATTTTTGGAAAATATTTATTTACTTATAATTGTCTGATTTGTATCAGTTTGTTCTAATTTTGTAAATAAATGGTCAACAGAATGACTTATTTAATGGCATTATCGCACTCTTTTAAAGAAATGTTATTAAATCCGGTGTTTTCTGAAAGAAATCTTGCTATCTCTATCGCTCTACCTTTTTTAGTTTTGTCTATATTTTTCAGTACTGTCTACCCATGTTTTTTTTTTGTTAGCTCTGTCTACCCATGTTTTTTTTTGTTAGCTCTGTCTACCCATGTTTTTTTGTTAGCTCTGTCTACCCATGTTTTTTTGTTAGCTCTGTCTACCCATGTTTTTTTTGTTGTTAGCTCTGTCTACCCATGTTTTTTTTTGTTAGCTCTGTCTACCCATGTTTGTTAGCTCTGTCTACCCATGTTCTTTTGTTAGCTCTGTCTACCCATGTTCTTTTGTTAGCTCTGTCTCTGTCTCTCTCTCTCTCTCTCTCTTTCGTTTGTCTGTCGTGCTTTCGTTTGAAATGGCATTTTAGTTTGTCATGCTTTTTTTTACTAATGAGTCACGACTTATCAAGGCTAATAAAAGTTAATGAGATGGATAGATTGTAAGTTGAATGATGAAAAATATTATGAGAGGATTAAAAATAATTAATGAAATGAACAAAGTTTGATTACTTATTGGGACGAATTATGACAAGTATTTGTTGACATTGGATTTGAAGAAAGCCATGTTGTAGTTTGCAGGGAAGTAGTCATGTGGTAATGTGTTCCACAGATACAAAGTTCTTGTAAAGAAACTCTGTTCATGGAAATCCTGCCTGATGCTAGTACACAGAAAAAAAGAAAGTTCTTTTCAGTTGTGGTAGCTAGATGAGTTCTTGCTGTGAATGTCTTACAAGGAGGAATCGGGGATTGGAGCTCAGTCTTTCACTTACTATGAAAAGAATGATAGTGTAGAGAAAGAGGCGGGCAACCTTTTCAGAGTGAGGGCCAGATGAGACCTTTGGAAGGAGATCGCGGGCTGGAGTGAAAAACGAAATCTCAGAATTACTATATTTTGTTTACATGAATAAATTGTACAAAAATTGCATTGAACACTCTACAAATCTGATATTTTTTCTCAAGATACTTATGTATGTGATGTAATAAAAGGCGCCGACGAAGAGCCATTTTAGAATCATAAAAAATGACGGAAGTAGCAAGTTGATCCAGCGTTCGTTTTGACACACCTCACATAAGTTCTCTGTTTTATGCCCTTTCCTCGTCTCTCGTTTCCTCTTTGCCTCTCTCTTTCTCTTTTTCTATTTTTATCTCAGGTCAAGGATTTCAAATTAATAGTTAAAGAAAAATGAAATATACATGCATCATCGCTCGCTGCTATTCATACATTTTTATCCCACTGTAAATCTTAATTGAAACCTACTTTTACGTCTGTCACAAAATGATATGAGTTTTACTGGGAGGTCCGCGGGCCGGATTGCAATAATAAAGCATAGCAGGGTGGCGGGCCAGACGCTAAGCCTTCGCGGGCGGAGGTTGCCCACCCCTGGTGTAGAGAAAGGGGATGTGGAGGAGAGAAAAGATCATCCTCCAGTTGATTGCGAAGACGATTTTGTACTCCGTCAAGGCAAGGAAGGGTGCTGGGATTTTTATGACCGCCTGATTAGTCGTTTAAAATAACAAACTAATCGCACAAAAAAGGGGTTATACATACATTAACTGGTTGGTAGAAATAATGAGAAACAGAAACAATGTTGTTAAAGAAAGTGGATGTGGCAGCTTTGTGTCAAGGTGAAATGGAATAGTCGAAAGTTTGTCATAGTCTTTTTTATGGAAATCACTCCAGACAAGGCATGAAGCCACTTTATGTAAAGAGCTAAAAATATATACTACCTCAAAGTAAAAAAAAAATAGCCAACGATAAGTGTTAGATGGATAGATTCCGAGCCAGAAAACAGCAATTCTTCTCCCTTTGCCAGAAACATCGCTTATGGGATGTGAGGACAAAATAAGGGAAGCGAGAGTGACGAAAGTAAACCCAAGGTCAACTTTCTACTTTCAAATTATTGTATATAGTGTACTTATCTATGTATTGGTTCTGGGCCGCCTTTTTCCTGGAGACAACTATACGCCTTGCAATGGCAAGTACCATCTGCCTCTCTCAGTGTATAACGTGGTTCTGGGTAACCCATTTTCTGGAGACAACTAGATGCCTTGCAATTACAGGAACCATCTACTCTTCTCAATGTTCAATGTGATTCTGGCCAACCCTTTTTCTGGATACAATTAGATGCTCTGCAATTACAGGTACCATCTGATTCTCTCAGTGTCCGACATAGATCTGTTTGCTGCTTGTCCCTCAAAGTTTAAGTCTTAATTTTGCCCTGAGTCGCCCTCTTCCGGCTGACTACTTAACCAAGGGGAGATAACCTATATATTTTCTATAAGAGTGCTCTAGACAGCACTTCCCCAGAGCGGCTTAGGTATGTTTAAGGCATGTTTAAGGCTAGATTAGTTGACCCGTTTTTGACTATTATTTTTGTTCATAACTTAGCTAGTGCATGAATGATTTCATCAGGGTCCCGCTTTATTTTCGTCCTTGCCAATTGTTTTCTTCTCCCAATTTAATTTTAAAAAATTCCCCAACCCCTTTCCCGATTAGGTGACAGATAGCCTGATTTGCCAGAGATGCAGGTCACCTTTCGAGATTTTCGAAAGAGATGATAAAAATAAAACGTTCGGGCCTGCATCACGTTTCGACTGGCAAATCCGCATATCTGCCACGACTTAGAAATGGGGGATCCTTATACTAACACTGGAGCTTTTTTCATTGTACATAATTTCATTTTTTTTTTGGGGGTATAAAATTTTTATTACCCAAATCCCCCATCTCATATTATAAAATTATGGGTTTTAAGTAGGATAGTCATGGTATAAATTCTTTTGGTGCATGAATGTAGTATGAATGGGGTATTTTGGTGAATGATGGTCACGAATGAAACTAGACAAGTCAGAGTAAGTTAGTGAAGACCGATCTTTTCCAACCCCCTTTTTGGCCGTGTGCCACATTTTTGTAATTATTTATTGCCAAATAAATATTGTGGCTTAGGTATGAAAGTGGCTGTGGAGAGGGAAAAAAAATCATTCCCCCAGTTTGTACTCTGTTAAAAGCAAGAATGAGTGCTCTGGATAGCACCCACCCCAGATGTGCCTCATATTTGAAACAGCATTTTCATCACTAAACGCGCAAATTCAATGGACGTAACTCTAGAAAGGATCCTTTCTTGTTTTATTGTTGGTTAGTCAATCACCAATACAATTAAATATACAGGCAATAATTTCATTGATTTATTTACCTTGAAACAAAAGAATGTATGAAATTGTTGACAAAAGATTCTGCTTTGAAAAACTTCAATTGTTTTCACTATAAACAAACAATGGAAAATTTAATTAATGCTGCAAGGTGTTACTTGGTTACCGCCCTTGTTTTGATAAAATAAGTATTAAGTGTTATACTTATTTAAAGTTTGCCTACCCGGCGTTGCCCGGGAGTCTTTGTAGTTTCATTTTTGTTTTGAATTATTTTATTTTTAAACTATGCTGTTTTTAAATAAGACTTTGAAGTTAAAGTTAATTATCAGATTGTGGTAATGGTTACTATTGGCCAGGGCTTTACGGAGCCCTCCAAAAAGGAGCACGCTCCTTTTTGCTGGAGCGAAGGAGAGGAGGGCTCATTTTATATTCAGCGAGAGTTGAGCGGGAGCAACTCCATTTGGGACTAAAGAGCGATGGTTTTATCGCTCCGCGCTCCTCGCTCCAAAATTATTTGATTTTTTTTTAAACATTAGTTTTTTATTCAGCAATATAAAGGAAAAGTAAAGAAAGTCTCAGAGTTTACTCTGAATTATTTTTAAAAATTATGTCTCTGGTAGAGAGAGGGAGGGGGCTCAGGCGGAAGACGATTTAATTGTAATGTTTTAACAATCTTTTTTTATTTATTGTTTTATTCGTTACACCCCCCCCCCCCCCGCCCCAACCCCGTCGACTTGCTATGAAGCGATGAGACAGATCAAAGGCGTCATTAAAGTTTTTATTGCAGTCAGTGACTTAAGCGTTCTATTTCTTTGGAAAGATTAAACATTTGAGTTAGGGGTACGAACGATTTTGACACCATCTGAGTGCAGGTCGGGAGGGGGGGCGAGAGAGAGAATTCAAAATGTTTACTAGCTGACCTGAGATAATTACTAAGGCCCTTTTAAAAAGTACACTGCTATCTTTCTGTTGAATAAAAACTCTGAAAATTAGCACTCTAGATAGGGGAGCTGAATAAGAGCCGCTCCTTTTTTTATAGGAGTTGGAGCAGGAGCGGCTCCTTTTTGAAAATGGGGAGCGTGAGAGGAGCCAGCTCCAATTTTAGGCGTTGGAGCAGGAGCGGGAGCAGCTCCAAAAGTAGTGGAGCGCATAAAGCCCTGCTATTGGCGACATGAAAGATTTTAAAGGAAATACAGTTGGGAAATTAGTCAAAAAAATTTTTTTTTTACTTACACATGTGTGATGTGTATGTTAAAAACAATTTAATATTTAATAGAAAATATAAGCGTGTTAAGTTACCGTGAGTAGTAATTAGCCATCAATTGGATGTTTCTTCTTCCGGAAGTAAACTTCATATTGGTGGCCTTCATTAATTCAACCACATCCTAAATGTAATTTCACATGCTTATATTTTTAAAATTAAATATTTAATTGTTTATTAATGCAAATACGTCACACAAGTAGGTAAACCAGAATAAATTGTTTTGAACTAATTTCTCAACTGTATTTTCGGTGAATTCCAATAGTCACGTTTATCCAGATTGTTATAAAACTATAACTAATGTTATTTCGGTAACGTTGTTTTAATATCCATAAAATTATTGGGTGTAAGTAGCTTCCAGAACTTTTAATATTTTTATACATGATGATTTACTAAGAACTTTAAATGCTTCTAAGGGAAGCTACTCTTCGGGGGAGGAAATATATTTTTTTTACCTCCATTTTATTATAAACAAAGGTAAGTAAACAGTATAAACAGTTTTTTACCCGGAATCAGTATTTTCTGAGAGATATCGAAACAAAATAAAATATATTCATGCCAATAACATAGTAGAAGAGAGAAAAGGAAAAAATCAAGTTTGGGTATGACTTTGAAAAATCCACAAAATAACTTTTTTTATGTTAGATTAGCTGTGCCTACCTGGCATTGTTCAGGAGTCTTTTTGCTTTTATTTCTTTTATTTTTTTATTTTGTATTTTTATTTTTTTTTAACTATGCAAGTATTTTTTTTTTTTTTTTTTTTTAGCAAATTATTTTTTTAAATAGGATTTTTAAATTTAATTATTACGGTATCGTTTGGTCATTAAATTATTAATTGAACCAAATTGTTATAAAACTATAACTAATTTTGTTAAACTAATGGTGTTTTAATCTTTATTTATAAACTTATTGGATGTAGATTGCTTCTAAAACTTTCAATCTTTGAATACAAAAAGATTTGCTTAGAATTTTCAAGCCTGAAATGACTTTCTGTTCAACAATTTAAATACCTTCAAATTCCTTTAAAATTTCGAAGTTTCACAAAGTAATTGATTTTTTTCAACTATTAACAGATTAAAATGGCTGACTTGTTTACAAAGCAACCGAAATGCATTCTAATGTATTTAATTTCATAATTAATTTTTTTATGTTATTGCATTTTTAAAAAAAAGAAAGTATTTTTCAAAGTTATGTTGACGTGAGAAAAACACATACACACAGAAGCACACGTGAAGTCGTCTCATAAGTTTATTAATATACAGATAAGAAGCTAAGAACAAAGGTGTTTTATTTATTTGTTAATTGTTATTTTAAGTTTTGTGAAAGTTTAATTAATTTTATTAAAGTATCGTTTGCTTATTAGATAAAGTTAACAGCGGAGAAAGCGGAAAAAATTACAACTAATAACTTTCATCGAACGCATTCAAATTTAATTTTCTACCGACCCGTATACTTTTAAAGACTGGAAACTGATTGTAAGATTTATCTCTGAATTTCCTATCGTTAAGTTGACTTATCGAAATACGAAACAACGAAAACAAACAAACAAAAAAATGGTCCAAGCAGCCATTTCGTTTGTCGAACGAGAGTGCGTTGAACGAAATCTAATTTTTTACCCCCTCCCCCCAAATATTTTTTCAGAAAGTTTAAAGTATACAGGCCGGTGGAAAATTAAATTTTAATGTGTTCGGTAAAGGTTATTTGTTATATATATGGAAAATTAGTTTATGCAATAGTGGATAAGCAAGAACTTTATAGTAAAAATAAGGACACAAACATATCATTAAAGCTGGACCAAGATATTTCGGTCGATTCATTTGACCATATTCATTTGGTACGAGTGCATGAATTGTATAGTTTCGTGTAATAAAGCTCATTTTACCAAACGAATTGATCGAAATATCTTGATCGAGCGTTAATCAGTAAACTAAATACATTTGTGTGAATCAACATGGTACAACTTTGTTGACAACTTGATTCTGTTGTTGGCATTCTTGCAGGAGAGACCATGTGAAGGTTGCCAACATCTCGAAGTGAAAGTGGTACTATGGAACCGACTGGATTTGAATTTAGCACACCGAGGTCGTCAGTCCGTGTCGTTATCCACTTGATCACCGGCACCTCCAGCTTTAATGATTGTGTCCTTATTTCTACTAGCATGTTTATTTGCTTATCCACTATTCCATGATCTAATTTTCCATTTTGTCTGAAATTTTCATATTTAATCGCTCATATATATTGATTTCTTGGCTGTTAATTATACTCCAACCTTACCGGTTATTATGTTAATTTAATATAACCTATTTTAATTATAACCTATTTTAACCGGTAATGTCGTTATCTGTCCTGATAAGTTATATCGATATTAGCATTATTTTTTCCCCCCTAAAAATGACAGATTTATTCCCAAAAGAAACTTTTCCACGTACAAAACATTGAACGTGCAATCGGTACTTCCCATTAATCAAATAGTATTGAATTTAAAAAAAAAAATCAAAAAAATCTAGGCTGTAAAATGATTATAGATAATTCATCACTTTTCGACCCCAGAAATGGTAAATAGTACTCTCTAATAAAATTATGCACCGAAACTGGGTCTGTGGCCTACAGATTGGGAATAATTAAGTATCGGAAGTTGGTGGAGGTGTGTGCCTCAAACAAAAGGGGTCACTGATTCATTCGTTCGGGTCTGGGTGACCTTTTTTTTCTTCTCCCTTATAGCTGTTGTGTTTTTTAAAGCCCTGTGTACACATGTGACAACAATAACTTTTTTTTTCATGTTAGTTTTATGTCTCCCCCACCCCCATTCTCAGGTAGAAGATACATTTGAAGTATTAATTAAACACGGCGTTTAATGTCCGATGTTTTAATATAATTAACTTTTTTTATGTTGAGATAAGGGAGAAAAAACAAGAAAAATTACAAGGGAATTTAAAGTCGCATGGCCGTGTGAATTTGTATTAAACGAACTTGTTTGGGCATAAAACCGCTTAAAAAATCTTATTTTTATTCCATATTTTTCTTTGTGTATACGTGTGTGTATTAATTAGGTATGTGTATATGTTTATCTATTTGTATGTACAGAATTCATTCCTAAACTAATTAACCGATCATTATGAATTTTGGAACACAGCTGATTGTCTGGGTATTGTTGGCTATATTTAGTTTAAATTTAGTTTTATGCAAAGAGATAGAAACAAGGTGGAAGATCTTGGTGAAGATTCAGATATCTCCGATTTAAAAAATGTAACAATAGGTATTAAACACTAATATTCCCCAAATTTAGTTTCTTTGGAGTATTTTAAAGGGTTTTAGGTGGCGTAATATGTGCACAACCTCCCATTTGAATATGCAAATATTTCAGATTTGCATCTACAGCCAGACACCAATTTAGCAAAATTCCCTGAATTCCAATTACCTCTCAAGACCCCTTAATTAAATTAATTGATCAATATTGGAATAAGGATTCTAAACGTAAGATTTAGTATTATATTTTGATTTTTAATTTTCGTAAGATGACAGGGAAGGGGTGCAAAATTGTTCTGTTCTGGGAATTCATTTTACCCGTCCTGCGACGGGTATTCTTCTAGTATATATATATATATATATATATATATATATATATATATATATATATATATATATTACACTAAAACTGGATTAATCAACGTTTGTTTGCTTTTTTCTTATATATTTGAATAACACAAAATACATTAAAATATTCCTTGGTATTGAGATTGAGTCAAATTTTAAAAAAATCCAATTATCCGTAATTTGAAATTTACTCAACAAGGCATCCATCTCTTCAGTTTCCTGTTCTTATTTTATTCTCTTTTTCTTTTTTCTTTCTCTCTCTCATTCTCTATCTATCTATCTATCTGTCTCTATCTCTTTCTATCTCTATCTCTTTCTATCTCTATCTCTTTCTATCTCTATCTCTTTCTATCTCTATCTCTTTCTATCTATCTCTTTCTATCTCTATCTCTTTCTATCTCTTTCTATCTCTATCTCTTTCTATCTCTATCTCTTTCTATCTCTATCTCTTTCTATCTCTATCTCTTTCTATCTATCTCTCTTTCTATCTCTTTCTATCTCTCTCTATCTCTCTTTCTATCTCTCTCTATCTCTCTTTCTATCTCCCTCTATCTCTCTATCTCTATCCCTCTCTATCCCTCTATCCCTCTCTATCCCTCTATCCCTCTCTATCCCTCTATCCCTCTCTATCCCTATCCCTCTCTATCTCTATCCCTCTCTATCTCTATCCCTCTCTATCTCTATCCCTCTATCTCTCTATCCCTCTATCTCTATCCCTCTATATCTCTATATCTCTATCTCTCTATCTCTCTCTATCTCTATCTCTCTCTCTATCTCTATCTCTATCTCTATCTCTCTCTCTATCTCTATCTCTATCTCTCTCTCTATCTCTCTCTATCTCTATATCTCTCTCTATCTATCTCTCTATCTCTCTCTCTCTCTATCTCTATCTATCTCTCTATCTATCTCTCTCTCTATCTATCTCTCACATATATATATATATATATATATATATATATATATATATATATATATATAATCTCCGAGACTTTTAATTAAAAAAAAAAACAACAAAAAAAACTATAAAGCATAAGATTAGAATACTCCATTACAAACAATAGGGAATTATACCACAAGTATTAATACTATTTACTCCATTGTTATCGAGATCGAACAGAAAGAGACTAGCTTTGGATTTTGTCTGCCCCCCCCCCCTCCAAAAAAAAATAAACTGGTTTTACAAATTAATTTTTTTTTCTGACTCGAATAATGTAATGTAACCCGAGCTTAAAGGGTCACCTTTTTTCTAGTAATAATGTATTAATAGATGAAATATATATATATATATATATATATATATATATATATATATATATATATATATATATATATAACCTTCTTTGTAATGTATCGGGAAAAATCCCAGCAGAGTGCTCGATTAATTTAATTTTTCTGTACCAATATATATATATATATATATATATATATATATATATATATATATATATATATATATGAAGCAATCCAACAAAAGATATAAGCGTCAACTAATATCTTATAATTAGTGAAACATCCGGATAAAAAAACTGAAGCTCAATATACTGGATAGAGCATTAATATTATAATATAAAATGAAGTAATAAAATAAGGTGTCAATCAAATTTTATTAGAATTCAAAGTTCATGCAAAGCATCCATTTTTGGATTGATATGTTTGATGTTATGTATTTTTATATATTTGTGTATATAATTTTATATATTTTCAAAGCGTAATTTTATTGCCTGTAGTAGTATAACTGCGGTAATGGTCCTCTGAAGAGAAGAATTATCTTTGAAAACTCATGAGCTAAGGACTTAAGGATGCTTTGCATGAACTTTAGAATTCTAATAAAATTTGATTGACACCTTATTTTATTACTTCATTTTATATTATAATATATATATATATATATATATATATATATTATTTTAAGATTTTCTTTGAAAACTCATGAGTTAAGGACGGTAAAGAACTTTGCCTGAACATTGAATTGTAATAAAATTTGATTCGCACCTTATTTTATTCTTTCACTTATATATATGTGTGTGTTTCGTTTCTTTGTTTGTTTTTTACCTGTTCGTTGCTCGGGTAAGCCGCAGTTTTTTTGTTTTTTTAGTCTGATCTAGTCTTCAATATTATTATTTACTTCCTGCCTCGCCCCGCCCCGCCATCAGCATCATCAGGTGGATTTCGAGATAATGCCCGTTGTTGCCAGGTGTCAACCGTCAACATCTTGTAAATGCTTATAATACTCATCAACCTCCACCCGATATGCCGGTCTGTCCGCTCTCCCGACCGCCGCCGCCGCCGCTCACATCGCTTCTTTTCATGCCCCAAGTGTCGATCGTTCTAACTCTCTCGACTCTTTCCTCCTTTTTTTTCTTCCCCCCTCGTCATTTCACACCCAACACGCATATGACGCGCCGTGTCTACATCGCTACTTAATTCTCTCCTTCCTTCTGGGATAGTCGAGTCTTCACCTGCAGACAATGACTTGAACACCTTTCAACTTTATTAACCCTTACATACTGAACACGACATTCTTCCTCAACTTCCCCAGACACACCTTACCTGAGAGCCGGAGCACACCTACCTCCTCCTCTCTCTCCTTTAATTCTGATGTATACATTCATGGATTTGCCTGTCAACCGATGTTTTAAAGGACTATTTATCCCCTTTCGTCCTCGTGTTTGATTAAGGGAGTTTTGCTGTGATAAAAATGAGTTCTTAGGATCCCTGTTACCTACTTATACTAACCTGGAACTTTTTGAAGTTCATTTCGCTACATGTAAGGATATCTGTTTTTTTACCTGTGGAGTGGATATGTCCAGGTGGTTTGGATTCATCTATTTTTGCTTTCTGCTTCAAGCTATTCTGCCGTTCTGTCCTATATCTGCAAACATTTCAGGTAAATTCTTTTTAATAATTACTTGCCTTTTTTTGTTTTGTTTTATTGATGTCCCTGCACGAGGGCAGAGTTAAACACAAATCCCGCCCCCCCTCCATTTAAAAAAAAAAATTGCATCGGTCTAGAAGGATTTCTCCTTCACTGACCGAAAACAGAAAAGATGAAATTTAGTGTCAGATACTACACTTTGCTCCTAGCTAAAAGGAAAAGTCTAAATAATATATACGGGGCGAAATTAACTTTCACCGATTCCGTCGACTATAAATTGACTTTTAACGGCCCCGTTACATCCACGCCGCACGTACCTATTCTGTTATTTTTAAAAAAACTTATCTTTTAATTTATTTTTCGTGTTGCCATCCGGACTTAGGGTTAGTGGTAGGGTTAAAGAAAGGTATGTGTTTTTTAATGACTTTTAAAATTGTCATTTTTATACTACAATATATATATATATATATATATATATATATATATATATATGGCACGTGAGTCACACAGAAACGCTCGTCTGATCACCGAAGGAATTCGTCAGGTTGATGTATTTAGACTGACGAATTCCTTCGGAGATGAAACACGAATGTTTCTGTGTAGCTCACTTGCTATAAGTATATTTGTATACTACTACTAAGCTCTGTTCATCTATTGAGCATTGTTGAAGTAAATACAAAAAAAATATATACGTAAAATATTATCGAAGGTGTGTGTGTGTATATATATATATATATATATATATATATATGTACGTACATATAAGCGTAATATATATGTAGTTAGTCACCCAAGTAATTTTTTTCTTGCATATTTTAAAATAAATTTAAAAAAATGTTATTTTAAAAAATTTATTTTTTTAATTGTTTTTTTTTTTTATGTAGTAATTTATAAATACCCTTTAAGTCCCTATTTACTCGTCTCCCTACGTGAGTAAAGACAGGCATAAGGTCGGTTTTTCACGAAGGGGGAAATCCAGTTCTTGGAAAGGATCACTCTGTATTTGGATAAAAATAAGATCTAATAATAGTTTAGTAGAACCCTTCCTCTTCAAAGAGAGAAAAGGGATTTGTTTACCCACCCTCACAGTACCATGGTTAGAAACAAGGCAGTTTATAATAGTCGTAAATCCTATCCCTTTCCCCCCCAAAAAGGGGGTCACTCTGATCAGACTGCAAAAATTACCTCGCGGATGAGGACGCCTCGGGTAACATTTAAAAATACCCCCCCCCCTCTCCTTCAGAAAGGGAGAGGCGAAAGGCACTAAACCCTTTGCTCCTTCCAAAAGGAAGAGGTAATTCCTGGGAGAAGGGCCTCTTGAGATAGAACAGATGCTAAACTTTCTTCCTAGCCCATGCCACTTTTTTTATTTACTTGCTTCCTGCAAAGCAAGATATGCCATAAGCCGGAGATAGTCAGCTCCCCCGAGAGGGGCACTCTGGCTGGGTACAAAAATAGCCAAGTAATCAATAATAAACCAAAGCCATCTCTCTTTGAGAAGGTACTGCCTTGGGAGGATGCACCTTCTAGGACGGAGCTGAACCATACCTTATCCCGAAAAGGTAGGGTCTGATACTGCCAAGGTATTTCCGACTCCGTCGGAATGAGAACGATCCTCAACCGAAAAGTGTTAAATATGCACTTGATGTCCCACTGTTTAGTCCGGCTGATTTTTGTTTTGTTTCAATTTGAGAAAGTAACATTTCAAAAGTTTGTGTGTGAGTGAAGGGAGGGGGGGGGGGGGAGGCGGTAACACCCTAAGTTTCTCGGAGCAAATGGTTTAAGTAATTGTGGATAATTTTTTTTTTTTTTATAAATCGGGGGACTTATGTTTTGAGGCATGTCCGTCTGTCCGGATTTTTCTCCGCAACCATCCATTGAATTTCTCTGAAATTTTACATGAAGTTGTAACTTTGGTCAGGTTAGAAAGTGGCATTCTCCGATTTTTGAAAAAAAATCTGGTTAGCCCCTCAGGGGGTCAAAAATCCCCGAAATGGCAAAAAATGACATTTTTTGCCCCATAACTTTTCATCCATCCATTCAATTTCTCTGAAACTTGGGCAAAATGTGGAGGCAATTGTTCCTAATAGAAAATAAGTATCGCTGACCTTGGAAAAAATCTGGTTTGCGCCCCCAGGGGGTCAAAAAAAACCAAAATGGCAAAAAATGACCCTTTTCTCCCATAACGTTTGATCCATCCATTCAATTTTTTTTAAAACTTGGCCAAAATGTAGAGGCAATTGTTCTGGATATAAAATGAGCATCCTTAACCTCAGAAAAGTTCTGGTTTGCGCCCCCAGGGGGTCAAAGATGCCTCAAATATCCCAAATTTATTGCATTTTACACTTGTCACATGCAGAGGGGGACCACGCACGCGCAGCTTTTTTTAGTAGATGCTCTTTTTTTGTCATTTTTGATGACCTTGCATCTGTCGGGCTGAGATATAGTTCTGGGCAGTTCTAGGAGGTCCACCCTCCCTGTTCGGTCCTAGGTTCTCCAAGACATTTCCTCTTCCTTCATGATTGGTTTATTGCTGGACGCCTGAAGCGTTCCTATTGGGGAATACTGACGAGACTGATCGCGGCAAATTTTGCACCCATCCAGAGTACCTCCTATTTTTTTTTTTTTTTTTTTTTTCTCGGGGAGCTAGATTCACCACGACAAATTAATGTCGGGTGAAATTGATTTTTAACAACCCTGTTACATCTATTTTTTTCATATTGCAACTCTAACTTAGGGTTAGAGGTAATGTTAATGAAGGGCATGTATATATTTTTTTTAATGTTTAACAATGACAAGTTTGATTACGAACATTAACTATATAATAGATTGTTCGAGACTGTTACATTTTTAGGGACCGTTAAAAATCCATTTCGCCTCGATGTCACCTTGCTACAGTGGGAGGCGGGTAAGTAAAAAAACAAAAACAAACATTTTGCCTGCCCTAAGAATCAAAGGTTAAAAATGCATCTAATTAAGACTAGGATGGACAGATTATGACCACCGACACCCCTCCTCTTTACTCCTCACACTTTTGAGACCCTTGTACCTTTTTTTAATATTTTTTTTTTATGGAAATCGCTCCAGAAAAAGCATGAACCCACTATATGTGAGGAATTAAAAAAAAATAAATAAATAAAAAATAAAAATACTACTTCAAGGTCAAAAATTAGCCAACGATAAGTGTTAGATGGATAGATTCAGACTCAGAAAACAGCAATTCTTCCCCCTTTGTCAGAAACATTGCTCATGAAATGTGAGGACTAAAGGACAAAATAAGGGAAGCGAGAGTTACGAGGCTACCTAAAGTTCTAATTTTTAATCGCCTAATCTATAAATTTTTTTTTTTTTGCAAATAAAATGTTCAAAGTGTGTGTGTGTGTGTGTGTATATATATATATATATATATATATATATATATATATATATATATATATAAATTTGCTATAAAATGTTCATAAATTTATTACAATTTTCATAATAAATTATGCTCAAGGCCAATGTTTTCTCTCATCTCGACTGGGGCAATTAAAACTTTTGTCTCAGTTCAGATTGCCCCTTTTTAGAGAGCTGAATATTCTCCACATCAAAAGACGACTCTGTGTTTAACTTCGCCCTCGTGGGGAGCTAAGTAAATAATGTCTAATGGACAAATAACGCTGCATTTCTCATAAAACTTTTCAGTCGATTTCAATGTTAAAAAAATATATACATTTTTGAATGACAAACTGTAAAAAATAAATAATGACTATCATAAAAAACAAAATGATGTACATGGTAATACTGGCACAGGTAAAAATGGCACAATTGAATAAATACTAAAAATGGCACAATTGAATAAATACTAAAAATGGCACAATTGAATAAATACTAAAAATGGCACAATTGAATAAATACTAAAAAATGGCACAATTGAATAAATACTAAAAATGGCACAAAGCAAGAACATAGAGCAGTGGTTCAACCCCATTTTCTCATGTGACCTCAATAATGCACCTCAAGACATGGCCTGTAACCTAATTAGTTTTAGTTGTATATATGTTATTATACACCCAACAATTAGTAAAATATAAGTAAGGAATAAGTGTAGTAAATAAAACCAGGGGCAAATTTAGAAAAATAGTTTGTGTTAGGGGTTGGGGTTTAAATTTTGACTTTTAAATGTAAATATAATGTTCTTTTTAATTCAAACTTTTTACTGTTTTTTCCGTTTGTATTGTATCCTAGATTTTGATAAACTCATTGTGAGATATTAATCTATATTTTCCCATGTGCCATTTTCCTCCTATTTATTCACCTGTGTCATTATCCCACTATTTATTCACCTGTGCCATTATCCCCACTATTTATTCACCTGTGCCATTTTTACCTACATTCAGCCAAAGTTGTTCACTGACTTAGGGTTTATGGTAGAGCATAAAAAACGAATGTTATGACTTTTAACAGTGACATTTTTATATTAAATTGGATCTCGAACACTAACTTTATAATAAATTGTTGAGGAAGTCAATTTCGCCCCCTTTTTTTTTTTGTATGAATGAATACTACCCATCCAACCAAAAACGCATGCATTTGCCCATCTATTATTCGCCTCCCCCTCCTTTTTTTGCGCCATCTTCTACCGGCTATTCCCTTTCTTTTTCTTTTTTTTTTTCCATAAGATAATTCTTGGATCATCAATGGACGACCATGTGCCATTTTTCATTCGGCTATTTCTTAGTCATGCGCACCCACCTGCATGTCCTTACAAAACGAATAAACAAATCTATTACTTACTATTTGTACCTGTATTTATTTACCTCCTCTCCAGGGGGTTAGGCACAAGGCCAGTTTTATCTTACTCCCACAAGTAAGATGTGATCCAAGGTCGGGTTGGGAAAGTGGGGTTTGAAAAGCCAGCGCCCGAGAAAGTGAGCACTCTGGCCATTAAAAATTGCCTGGGCAGCCCCGTCAGCATTCTCTGGTAGGGGCGCCTCAGGCAGTAAGCAATAAACTTAATCCTCCCCAAAGAGGGGAGGCAAAGCCTGGGAGGGTGGACCTCCTAGAACTGCACAGGACCGACCCATAGACCGGCGTAAATCAAGCTCCGAAGGCCACGACGATACCAGTTTATGGGGTGTAGTATCCATCGGAACAGATACTACACTTTGATCTTAGCCAAAAGGCCAAGATGTACCTGTATATCTTTGGTAAAATAATGTTTTGACAATAATTCTGACTTTTTTTTGAGTGAGGGGGGAATTATTTAAAAAAAAATTTTATTATTACATGTTAACTTTTTCGGCTTAAAAAAAAGATGCCCAAGATTTCTTACCTTCATCCCCTAAACACAAAATTTATCTCCCTTAAAAAAATATTCAGTTCTATTTACTTTTTTTAAATTTAATTTTTTATTTTCATTCACTCCAAACGGGTAACATTGTCACTGAGATGTAAGGGGCTGCTGTGAATTAGGGATCATACCTACAGGGGCATCCTATGTAGGGAGTTGTGCGATGAGATGTTTGTTTACATTTACATTTCTGCATGTTGGTAGTCATCGGAGCAGGGAGGGAATTCCAAAGGCTAGCAGTTCGAGGAAAGAGACTGTTAGAGTAGAAAGTCTTCTGGCGACCTTTACAGTGAAGTGGTCAGATTTTTCTGATTGTCGGGTTGGTCGGGGTATTTACGTCGAGGTGACACAAGTGCAGCAAGTTCGCCGGAGCACGTTCCATTAAAGTACTTGTAAAACAAGCACAGGGATGCAACATTGCGGTGATGGAACTCTATCTGGTTCGAAAGTGGGTGATAATTACCGTCTGGTGGCCCAGAAGTGGGTGATCATTTTACATTTAATTTTATGCAAAACACCTCCCCCTCCCCCCCATTATAAATACGAAAATAATTGTTTTTCAGCTTTTTAAATTTTTTTTTACTATCGTGTTTTTCAGGCTGTTTACATGTAATCGCCACAGACAAAAGGAAAAATAGAATCTCACTTTTTAGGGGTTAGGGTCAATTACCATAGGGTGCAGGGCTCTTATTTTTTTTACTCTTTTTGTTTGTAAGGATCTTAAGAATTCCATCTATAAACATGTCATTTATCTTTTAACAATTCTTGTTTTGATTTGGCATGCTGCGATTGCACATGAATGTAAAAAAAAAGCAACAAAAAAACAGTTGTTTCTTTCCAGTTTAGAAAATCGTATCAATGGTGCTGTATCTTTTTTAATCAAATTATTATTTTCACCCATAATGCTAAGCATTTATCTACGACATACAAAATATCCGAAACAAAAAAAGTTTAGGTCATAATAAAAATGAAAACAATCAACGAATAAGAAAACAAAAAACGAAGAGTTAATTAATGAGAGTTCGTTTTGCAAATTAGTTTGTGACCCCTATGACTTGCTTGAGATGCTTAGTAAATAAAAATGGAAATATAATGGCAAAGGAAGGATATGGATATATTAGAGGAAGAATATTAGGGTCACCAGCGAGCAAGCGCTAACTTAACATGATGAGAGTTTTGTGAATAAAAAATGAAATAAAACATGATTAATCAAGAAAACATTTATAGAATGACAATTTTACAGGAATATAAGAGTTAGTTTTAGGGAAGAAATGTTCATTGACAAAGTTTATTCAACTCGTGTTCTTTGTTAGATATTGTTCAGTGAATAAGGTAAAGATACGCATTTGTTAATGCGTGTAAGTGGTAATATGAGTGGATAAGGTTTCTTTGCTCTGCTTCTCTCTCTCTCTCTCTCTCTCTCTCTCACACTCTCACTCTCACTCTCACTCTCACACTCACTCTCACACTCTCTCTCTCTCTCACTCTCTCACTCTCTCAGCGCTGTATGTGTGTAAGTAGAATACTGTGAGTGGGGGTATGTGCGGGTGAGACAAGGATAGCTTGTTGAGTTTTAAAGTGTTCGTTTCTCCCCCGGCTAAAGTAGAAACGTCTTGTGTATTCCTTTTGGGTCTGTCTCGGGGGGGGGGGGGGTAACTCTTCGAACTCTCTAAGTTCTTTTATAGGGGTCATTGTGTCTGTGTCGCTTACCAATTCAACATAGACGTGTTAGTTTTTGATGGTTGGAATATACTGAGATAACACGTTTCTGTGAGAAATCCTTTGTTTTGGCCAAAGAAAGAAAAAGTAGCAATTTACGCCATTTGCTTTTTGGCGTTCGTTCGGATCGCGTTTTGTTCACAAGTTAACCATTGGACGTCGATCACATAGACATGACTGAGTGTATTAGAAAGATGTTCTATCATAACTAGGAAGCTGGTGTTTTAATCGTTATTGTCAGTGCGATTAATGACTCAACATAAATGTACAGATAGTTAACTAGTATTGAGTTTTGGTATAATGTGGAAGTAAAAAGAAATTGCTGAATATGTTCACACATTTTTAAATAGTATCTTTGTAATTATTCTTTCAATTAAAAAAGCTCATAATTTTTTTTCCCACAAGAAAATTCAAATTTATTTATCTTTTTGTTTTTCTTTCTAAATAAATGAATGCGTAAGATTTTCCCACTTATCTGAACTATATTAACATCAAAACACTTAAGGCTTATTTAACTCAATGATACAACATATTTCGAAATACCGTATACACAATAATCGACAAACACTCCAACATAACTATATGTATACTTAATTTACATACTTATTTCATGAACAGTTTCCAATAAATTAATATTCTGTATTCATTTGTAATTTTTATTCTATTGTCTTATATATACGCAATAGTTCAGTTGATATTAATGCTATTAATATTAATTAAAGCGATTTAATGAAAAGAAAGATAACATTTCAACTGAAAATTTCCAGTCAGATTATTTTGAAATTCAAATGACAACTTACCGTTACGTTTACATATGGATGCCTACATACACTCACAGACACCTTACATTACTTTGAAGAATTTCTTTAAAAAAAAAAATTACGCCTTGAACACAATGCTGAACAGAGTTTTCTTCTAATAATTAAATAGACATGTTTATTTTTTAAACTAAATTTTTAGTTAATAAATATTTGTTTTATTGTGTGATAATAATAATTACATTTGTTATGCAAAAGAAAAAAAGAACCACCCCTCCTCTCATCTGTCTAAATTACAACAAAAAAAATTCATATATTTGAAAAATCATTAAGTTTTTAAATTTATTTTTTTGTCTTTAAAAAAAGCAGAAGTATCTATATCAAATTACTAGGAATATATAATCATTCTATGTATACTTTGGATTATTCCGAATTACTAGGAATATATAATCATTCTATGTATACTTTGGATTATTCCGAATTACTAGGAATATATAATCATTCTATGTATACTTTGGATTATTCCGAATTACTAGGAATATATAATCATTCTATGTATACTTTGGATTATTCCGAATTACTAGGAATATATAATCATTCTATGTATACTTTGGATTATTCCGAATTACTAGGAATATATAATCATTCTATGTATACTTTGGATTATTCCGACTACTGTTCTTCTTCTTCTTTCGTGTGAATCAGATGATTCTGGTGTTGGCATTAGTTTCCCCGATGTTTTTCTAGTTAGAAAACTTTCTGGAAAGACATTGGGTACTTACGGGAAGGACCACGAGAAGGTTGCCAACATCCCTAAGTGAAAGTGATACTGTGGAACCGACTGGATTCGAACTTGGAACACCCAGGTCTTCAGTCCGTGTCGATATCCACTTAACCACCGTCACCTCCCTACTACTGTTCTAATCATGAGTGTTATTCTCTGTTCTGTCAGCCATGACTGGGAGAAGTCTTTAGTAATTCGCAATTCTTTGTATCGCCCGCACCGAAGATTGAACCTTCAACCTTCAGATTCACTTAGAACTGGATTTTACTTAGTACGATAGCCACTGCGCCACAGGTCCTTGAGAGCATGCTACTCCTGTGGATTAAATAAAGGATTCTGTTCGAAATTCCGTCCAGATTCCCGTGTTCAACAGAAATATTCCTGAGTTTTAAAAAGTACACCTGAAGAAAGCCGAAGGTTACAGTGGGCGAAACGTTGTGAGAATAACACTCAAGATGAGAACAGTAGTCCGAATAATACAAATTATCAATCCTCATCTAAAAAATTCAGCAACATAATTGTTCTATTTGGCCAATCGACATTCTGTTTTGTTTTCATTAATACATTTCATTATATAATCATTTTTTAATGGGGAATTTATTTTCATTTTTATGCTTATACGAAATAAAAATCCTCAACTTTTAATATCGAAAAGATCATATAAAATAACCTTTTTGTGTTTTTCTAATTAATAAAACATGACTATGTTCATACACAGTAAATTTCCTCAACATTGTCATAGTTATTTGATACAATCCAATCATCTTTTTTGTTGTTTTTCTCCAAATTACCAAAATGTGAAATAAATATTGTTCTTTTTTCTGTAAAGAAGGCTGCAGCTAGATTAATTGCTGCCCGGAAAGTTAAATATAAAAGCTGAAAGGTCTGCTTACCTAAGCAGTGGTGGCAACCAAAAATGTCTCCATTAAACTTTAGTATGTTGTTGTTTTTTAAAAATTCTTATTTTGTGTGGCTGTTGTATTAACTTAGCCAAACAACTTAGCTGCTCTTGTGCGCTAATTTGGCTCAAACTAAAAATCCATAAAATTGTCAGCGTTTTGAAAATCGCCATGAAGTTAAATTTGAAAACTTATATTTTTTTTATAAAGCATATTAGCTGCATCTACCCGGCATTACTCGAGATGCAATAAAGTCATTTTAATTTTTAATTTTTATTTGTTTGCACATTTTAAATTTAAGGTAGATAACTTCTATTATATTCAATTTAAAATCGGCTATCCCCCTTAGTGATTGTTATTTTTAGGTGATTATTTAAATAAAATTCATATTAGCAGTTGTGTGGGTCGGACCAAGTAATTTTAAAAAATCAATTGTAGCTAAGTACTTATTATATTGCCAATAACACAGTACAACAATAACAAATGAAAATTCGCTAGTCCGAAGTAAAGTTTGATTTGTCAGCTTAAATGCTATTTGTGTCTGACTTTGAAACTCTTGCAAGAGAACTGTTAGATAATTTATTAAATGAATGCTGAAAATTTCAATATTTTAACATTATTTTTTTTTTTTTTTTACTAATCAATATAGGTTAAGGTATTTTCATGTTCGTACATACGTTATCACCTGCCACACCCATTTATTTTAATAAGATCGTCCCATTACCAATGATGAAATGTAATGCAAAAAAGTAATTGAAAATGTATTGGTGGTGTTAAAAGTTCTGACTCTACCCATTTTAAAATGAATTGTTCCAGAATGTGGACTGATGATCTGGGCGTGCCAAGTTCGAATCCAGTCGATTCCATAGCATGACTTTCACTTATGGATATTGACAATCTTTATCAGATCCATTCTGTCAATATCCCATTTTTAAAAACAAAAATGAGAGGAAACCAATTCGAACAACAAAATCAAGCCGGTCAAAATCGCAGTACTATTGTAGCAGTCACCAATAGGGACTACTTTTGAATGCGTAATCACTGTCCCTGTGAGCTGGCTTGTCCAATCAAATCACAGGGCGCAGTAATATCGTTAGTTCCCTAAGGGACTACTTATGTCCCCTTAGGGTTCGAAGAAAAAGATCAGACGACCTCCTGGCACCAGCTTGGACACATCGCAGAGAGCACCAGCGAGGAACGAAGAAACGCTCTCTCTCCCGCCGCCGTCGCCACTTGATGACTACTACCATCTTCACCTGAAGAAATCCACGGACGGCCCTAAGAACCCTTATATTCTTCCTCTTCCTCAGACAGACACAGTCCCACTCTCTTCTACCTATACCAAACGGTATAGGTAACCTTGAGTTAATAAAACCCCTTTTTGTTATAGTTACAGAAATACTTTTCGTTGTTCCGTTTCTTTACGAGAAGATAAAAGGATAACCCCTTTCATCCCCTCATCATCCCCCTTACACTATACGGATCCATACGAATTAATTTTTATACAAGCAGATGAAGAAAGACACTGTTGAATTTCCACGGGCCCCGCCAGTTTTCTAATTAAAGTTGTAAGCCGAACAAGAGTGACTCAGAAAAGAGTGGTTTTTAGGTTTAGCAGATTATGAAACTTGCACTTGAATTCTGCAAGACCTTGTTTCAAGTGAAGCTCTGCATACAAATATGCAGGTGAGGCCAAATATTGTTTTGCATAAGAAATTATTTAAACACCAGCCATTCACTCTGGCCCTTCCTTTTTGTACTGGTCGTTTTGTCCAAGGCGCATTTGTAACGTTAATCACCCCCCCCCCCCTCAAAAAAAAAAAGAAACCAGGATTGGCATTCTTTCACATTTTTTGTTGGTATACAATGGCTTTGTTTCTTTTCTTTATCTTTTTTTTTTTTAAATACTAATAAGTCACCACTTATCAAGGTCAAAAGACATTCGAGGATAAGGCTTAATGAGATGGATGGATTGTCGATGCTCGGGTAGTAGCACGGTACCAAATTTAATGGTTAATTTGGGACGCTAAAACCTACACAATAATAAAAAAAAAATGGTCTCAAATCGATGGTATAACTTTTCTTTCTTCATGTAAGTTAATTATAATTAATTTTTAAGACATTTTTTTTCTTTTTAATTTATTTAAAATCAACGAGAATGAAAAAAACAATTGTTTTAGTTATTGTTTAACTCCTTAACATAAAAAAACTTAAATTAAAGGTGATTATATTATTACAATGAAAGAAAATGTTGACCGTGGATTTGAGACCATTAAATTAAAATGACATTTAAATTTGACGAGACTAATCTTATCTTACTTTAAAGATCTGTGCATTGTAGTAATTAATATCATTTGATTGTAATAATATAATCACTGTTAATTAGTCCCCCGATTTATAAAGTCGGGGGACTTATGTTTTGAGGCATGTCCATCCGTCCGTCCGGATTTTTCTCCGCAACCATCCATTGAATTTCTCTGAAATTTTGCATGAAGTAACTTTGGTCAGGTTAGAAAGTGACATTCTCCGATTTAAAAAAAAAAAAAATCTGGTTAGCCAGGGGGTCGAAAGGCTCCGAAATGGCAAAAAATGACATTTTTTGCCCTATAACTTTTCATCCATCCATTCAATTTCTCTGAAACTTGGGCAAAATGTGGAGGCAATTGTTCCTAATAGAAAATAAGTTCGTGCCCTAAGGGGTTCAAAAGCCCCCAAAATGGCAAAAATGACCCTTTTCTCCCATAACGTTTGATCCATCCATTCAATTTTTCTGAAACTTGGCCAACATGTAGAGGCAATTGTTCTAGATATAAAATGAGCATCCTTGACCTCAGAAAAGTTCTGGTTCGCGCCCCCAGGGGGTCAAAGAGGGGTCAAAAATTCCCCAAATTTATTGCATTTTACACTTGCCACATCAAGTCACATACAGAGGGGGACCACGCACGCGCGGCTTGTTTTAAATGAAGAAAAATTATATATTTTTCGAATTTATTGGTTTTAGCATCCCAAATTCAGTTTTCAGTTTGGTATCACACTGCTACCGCATTGCTACTGCATTGTCAGTTGAATGAGTAATTATGAAAGGATTAAAAATGATGAATGGAATGAACAAAATTTGGTACTTATGCAGTTTACGAACCGGGCTGAAAAAATAACGTTATAATTTAGAAATCTATTCTTAACATGGAGAGGGGGGGGGGGGGAATTAACTATTCTGTACATTCAGCTAACAATTAAATAAACAAACGAAACCGTAAAAATTGAATTTAACTTGAAAACCCTATCTAAAAAATAGCCCAATTCGTAAACTGCATAAGCACCCAAAATTTAATTTATTATGAGGACGTTTATGACGAGTATTTCTTGACATTGAATCTGAAGACGACCATGTTGTAGTCTGTAGGGAAGCAGCCCTATGCTGATGTGTTCAACAGATGCAAAGTTCATTAAAAGAAATTCTGTTCATGGAAATTCCGATTGAAACAAAACTTCCACAGATGGGAAGTTCTTGGAAAGAAAGTTCTGAGACATTGGTTGAAGATGATTATACTTTGGGCGACCCTCAAGTCTTTAGTATGTTCGAACGAGCAAGGCTTTCGCCGGGTTTACAAAATAGATCAGCAAATATATAGTTAGTGACTTCTCGCTGAGAAATACCAGATCTTTGATAATGGCTACAGTGCGAGCTGAAAGTACTATGAGAAACAAAACTATCGTTAAATTCTTACGTTGCTTATATATGCTCGTTCGAATATGTGACAAAAAGATACTTCCGTTATTTACGGACTCTGCATGCTATGTTTTAATCTCAGTTGAGTTGTTGCGTCAATTTCAGGTTTGACTCCAGCTCTCGTCCGATGGATAGGTGATGATGGGTGAAATGATGACTTTGGTGAGGCAACACGTCTAGGAGAAGGAAAACTCTGAAGAAAAACCTGAGTTTTGGTCATTGGTGTGTTGGCATTCATTTGCAAAACATCCGGATAAAGACTGAAGCTCAATATACTGGATAGAGCATTAATAGCATAATATAAAATGAAATAATAAAATAAGGTGCGAATCAAATTTTATTATAATTCAAAATTCAGGCAAAGTAACTCAGTCCTTAACTCATGAGTTTTCAAAGATAATTCTTCTCCTCAGAGGACCATTACCGCAGTGACGTTACTGCAGGTGATAAAATTACACTTTGAAAATATATAAAAATATATACAAAAATACATAAAAGTACATAACACATCAAATATATCAAGCCAAAAACATATTTATTTGTTAAAGTTATAAAATCCATCCACGTCATACAAATAAAACATAGTCAATGAAAGATGTCCAAGAGGTTGACTGAATATAGATCCATGCATTGAGTGATAGTCCAAAGGCGAAAAAATTGAAAGAACTGAAAAAACGAAAAAGTTATCCAGTCGGGAAATGCGTCCGCAATCAATGCAGTAAATTACAGTGAAAAATGCCTCCAATGTTTATGTTAATTAATACAATGATAAATGAACCAAATCAAATAAAAAGTTCAATAAACTCACTTTAGTTGAAATCATAAAGTTCAAAATTCAGGGTTCAAATGATTTGATCAGAGCAGCACAAATTAAAATTCGCTGGTTAAATGTAAAATCCGCTAAATCCGATTTGAATAAAATTAAATCAAATTGAAGAAGGAATGGCTGAATATATTGACTCAATTTACATTTACATAATTTTCATTTACATACGTTCCAAGAATTCAACATAAAGTTACGTGTACGATCGTTTCTGAGACGATATGGATACCAAGCACTTCATCAGCACAGGTTCAATATTAAAACAGTATCAAGACCAGAGTATAGTTCACTCTCAGTTATGCAGCAATTTGAGAAGATAAGGGAGGGTAGGGATATGCTAATTACACTCCACTTCTTATACAAAGCAATTAAATCGAACATATAAAGAGATACAATAGGGGAAAAAGAATATCATAAGTACAGTTATAGAAAAAAATATGCATTAATAGAAAAACATTTTTTACATTTAAAAAAAAAAAATTTTTCCAAAGAAAAATATACAAAAATATGAGAATTTATGGTGACAGTGACAATGAATTAATAGATAAAATTCGCAATTGATTAAATTGAAAAGATATTCATTTCAAGAACAATTTTCTTAAAACATATCTTAATACGAATTGAAAAAAACTAATCTAATTTGCAGTTTTACAAATATATATATATATATATTTTTTTTAATTTTTAAATTTATTTTTAATTTATTTTTATTCATTATGTTTTTATTCTTTGTTTCTCTCTCTTTTTTTATTCTCTATATTTTTTTATTCTTTTTTTATTCTTTTTTATTCTCTCTTTTTTTATTCTTTTATTCTTAGTATTGAAATGTTTTTATATATATTTTTTGATATATATTTTCATTTATTTTTTATTCCCTTTAATCTTGAATTCCCTCGTGTTTTAAATCTCAACGGTCTTATTACACTAAATTTAAATTTAAACAAACACACACAACACACTGAGCAAATAACGCTTGAAACCGACGTTACGAATGTTGTACTAATTTTTCTGTACCAGAATAAATAAATATTATGCTCTTAATTTTTAACTTTAATTCTTAATTAATCGAGCACTCTGCTGGGATTTTTCCTACCATTTTACAAAGAAGTTATATATATATATATATATATATATATATATATATATGAAACACAATGTCTGTTGTGTTTGTGTGTTCCTTATATAAAGAAGGTTAGAGAATTTACATAAAATCTAAATCTGTATTATGTAAAATTCACTGGGGAAGACAATGGACGTATCTCCAAATCTCTAAGGTATAACTTTAAAACTTCAAGTATACCCTATTTTGATAAAATTTAAATCATATGTATAAAATTTTCTGAGGAAGACAATCGAAGTGGTCCTGAGTCTCTACATTACTCTTTATGTGCCGAATATGTATGTGCCCCCACTTCTAAGTGATCCATGGGGATAGAACCTCCTTAAAACTTAAAATATGTATATCGATTTTAATGAAATTTAAACCATATTTATAAGACACTAATTCAGTTTTTCAACATTTCAGCTTCTTCCGACTATATTAGGGGGCGAAACAAGAGGATGGGAACAAGTAAAAACAAAGAAAGTTATATGGTGTTATGGACATTGTGAAAAATTACATAGTAATTATTCTTATTCAATCCTGAACAACATCGTGTCTGTCTGCTAGTATATATATTGAACAAATTTCTACCTTTTTAAAAGCATTTTTATTTTTTATACCTTACAGCTGTTTCGCCTAAATTTGTGAAATATCTATATAAAGTTATGTATGTTTATATATTTATATGTACAAGATTCACTCCTACACTAATTATCCGATGATTATGAATTTTGAAACCCACATGCTAGGTGTAAGGGGTTCAAATTGGGCTATATTTAGTTTTATGCAAAGAGGGTGGAAGCCATTTTTGTAAATTGAGTTACCTCCGATTTTTTGTGAAATTTTAACAATAGGTATAATACATCAATTAATAAATATTCTCCACATTTCTGATATATGAAATGCATTTTTAGGGGGCATAGTGTGGGCACAACCGCCCATTACATCACACTGAATATATATGCTGATAGACTTTTCCTTTGGTTTACTGTGGCAACACTGCTGGTGAGTTATGGCAGGAGTTCCCTGAAATTACTCCATCTATTCCTAACTTTCGCAATCACATTAGCACCTACTCCACCCTGTGCTCCAATAGTATCACCAAGGTATCAAAACTACTCAACAACCTTAATAGCTTCTCCATCCAAATATATTTTCTCCACATCTGAGTTCTCATCCATTTCAAAGTAGAATATATATAATTTGGTTTTTATCTGCTTACCTTTTCTCATTTCTTTCCTTTTTTACTCTTATTTCAAATCTAATACTTTTCCACCTAATATTGTAATAAACAAATAAAGGCATAAGACTGGATTAAAGTTAATGTAAGTGGTTTATAATGGTTCTCTGAGTTGAATTAAACTATTTTATCAATTCCCATGCGGTTTCGGAATTTTTTAATTGTTCAGACTACTATTCACATCTTAGTTGTTGTTCTCGTGTTTAGGCTGATATAACCTTCGACCTTCTACAGGTGCATCTTTTGCAAACATGGTAATCTTTGTGCTGAATTCAAGGACCAATACAAAATTTCGAACTAAATCCTTTACTTAATCCACTGTGCCATGTGCCCACATGGACGCATGCCACAGCAGATAAAGGTGTTGATTAACCATAAATATGAAGTGAAAGTTTTCTGGAGATTGAATAATAACTAAGAATAACATAATATTAAATTTATTAACATTTTTACTCGGTTATAGTTGACGGGACGAGAACAATCTTCCCCCATTTATTAAATAAAGGGTTCAGTTTGAAATTCCGTATAGGTTCCAGGGTTCAAAAAGATGCAACTGAAGGTCAAAGGTTACATTAGCGTAAATGTTTTGAAAATAACCAAAATGAGAATATTAGTCCGAACAATTCAAATGATATAAATTCCCATGCTATCTATCTATCTATAAATTTTTTTTTTTTTTAACTCGTGTTCACCAACTTTTATGGTTAATCAAAGTTGGAAATGTTTTTTCTTTCTTTCTATAGGAAAAACATTTCTAAATTGAATCCGTTATTTTTGGCACGTCTGAACTCTTGCAAATTCATTTTCTATAGAAAGTGGATATTTTTAGATGTGTCCAAGCAGGTCTGTGGAGTTCATTGCTTTAGGAGTCTAAGTTGGTGAAAATTGACCGACACAAAGAATAGAAATGTCACTTGATCAAATAACACAACGATTTTGGTCTTTTTTTTTTTATCCCGTATCACTTTTTTCTTTTTTTTTTAAATTGAATTTTTCTAAATTTCATTTCATTAAATAAATAATTGAATTCTCAGAGCCCATTTAAAATCAAAACTATATATATATATATATATATATTTAATAAATGTTCTGAATTTGTTTAAAATTTTTTTTATTTATACAATTGTTTCTGCCCATTTTCTAAACATACATTTTCTTTATTGTTACAATTATTGACAAATAATAATATTCCTCTTTACAGGGACATAATACTTTATTGCACGGGTGTTAGACATACTTTTTATATTCAAAATGTTTGTAAAAGAACCCAGGGTTTGGGGAAATTAACAATTATTTCAGTGAAATTGATTTAATTTTCCCATAAAATCATCTTCAAAATGTGTAAGCGGCAAATGTTCAAATATTTACTTAAAAATGGAAGTAAATGGGTGTGATTACAATGCCAACAATAAATTAAAAAGTAAACGAAAGATTTTATTTTAAATTTTTTAGAGGAGAGATCAGTTTATGTAGTTTAATGTAAAATGATCATCCTGATGGAAATTCCGATGAGGTTTTAAATGGGATTTTATTGCCTAAAGGTCATTGAAAAAACAAAAATTTTATATTAAATTTACATAGAAAACTGAATACACAGCTAAAAATTGAAAAAAATTATTGTATTATTTTTCTTACTTAGAATTATTAAATAAGGTTTGTTTAATGGGTTTTTCACAATGGGGTTTTACATTTTTAGGCAATTACATGTAATTACATCTATATAGAGCGGAAGTGATTTTTCAAAGGAGGAGTGTACAAAACAAATTAAAAAGTAAACCTTCCAAAATATTTATTTTAAAACTGTTAAATTTTTAGAGGGCAAATCAGTTTTATATGTAAGTTTTATGTGAAATGATCACCTGGATTGAACTTCTGATAAGACGTTTGTAAGCAAGAATTTTTGCCTAAAGACAGTTGAAAAATCCAGTATTGAATAATTTGACGTTAAATTTACATAGAAAACTGAACTCATAGGTTAAAATTTAAACGGTTTTATCATATTATTTTATTCAGAATTATTAAGTTAATTTTAGTTGGATCATCCCCACAGATGTTTAAAGCTGCTGGTAGGATCTTACACATTTCTTCACTGAAATTTAGACGACAACTGAAATCCCACTTCAAATCTTTTCTGCCACATGATTAAAACTAACGACCCACTTCCCATATTTGGGACAGTAGCTGAACCCAAAGGTCATAAGAATAACATGTCAATAGTGCCTAATGATTTACTGCGTTTCAAAGCTTATTACTCCAAGTAAAAAGTAGATTTCTATGAATCGGCATGGCACGACTTTTTTAATCGTCTTGATTTTGTTGTTCGTATTGATTTCCTCGATTCTTTTAGGCAGTTACAGGCGAGACCACATTGCCAACATTCACAAGTGAAAGTGGTGGTTCGGAACCGACTGAATTCGGACTTGGCACACCCAGGTCGTCTGTCTGCATTGTTGTCCATTTCACCATCACCACCGTCACCTCCCATTTCTCCAAGTAATATGTAACCTATCACCAACTGATTTAATTTAACAACTATCTCAAAATTCCCCCTCTCTCCTAACACGTGATCTTGTTTGATCAATTAGAACCTTTACATCTCTCAGCCTTCCTTTACTATGTAGATGAAACCCCTTTTCAGTGACGTGAGTTCTCTGCTCTTTAGCAAAATTCTGCTTTTTTTTTTTAAATTCAGAAGCAGATTTCTGCTTTAACCGCAAGAGCTTCTCATGAATAAATCATTTTTCTTTGTAAAGAAAAAACTGATTTCTGCCAAATAGCTAAAGTTTCAACTCCTTACTTTTTCATCGTTATTTGGCTGGATTTTATTTTGTCTTGCTTTTCTTTTTCCTCTTATGACAGTTCTCTCTGAAAACTAAAAATGGAAATTTTACCGTTATGGCTAAGATTTCATGAAGGGGGTAGGGGAGTTAGATGACTTTTGTTTAATCAAAGAATGACTTCCTGTCTCCTTCCTCTCACATTCACACTAGATGTCTTTCTCTTAATTTTTATTTTCTTATTTGCAACTAAGTGTAGTTTCTTTTTTTAGGAAAAAAGTTGTTTTTTACGATGCCCTCTACATGCACACAGCCCCCCTCCCCTATTGAAAAATTTATCTAGATTTCAGCTGTGTGGCTATTCACATTAATTTTTTTAACATGAATGTGTTTTCTATACTAATGATCGCCAAACGGTGATTCAGGGACCACACATGGTCTTTGTAAAAGTTTTGATGGTCCACAGAAAACTTAGGACATTATTTCAATTTTTAAGATGTTTTAGATAAAAAAAATGATTAGTAACAAAATGTATTATGGATGGTAGATATTTTCAAGACCTAATGTAATTTCGAAATAGACACAAGTACATAAATGTGACATCATCCAGCCATACTATAACTTAACATGACTTGCAAAGTTAGGTTCAATACTTGTTACTGTATGGTTTCTGACCATTACTGTTAATAACTAGTTATTGGATGCCATAGCAACGGAGAAAGGAATAGCATTGAAGTAGGGATGACAACATGGTAAACGTTGCCACGACTATCAATTTCCAGCTAGTTAGTGCACGGAAAAACATTGGGACCATGGAATCGTAAACAAGCCCAGAATCGGTAGAATCAAGTAGTTGAGGAGGAGGAAGCTGAATGGGATGAAATTAATGGTTTCTTACCATTACTATTGATAACTAGTTATTGGATTGTTTACTAATGTACTTTTCTCCAAACATGAAATAGCAATGGAGAAAGTGATATCATTCATTTTTAGCAGTGAAGTATGTATTACAACAACGTCCAAAATGTTGACTACTATTAACTTCAATCTTGTGAGCTGCGAAAGATTGGGACCATGAAATTGTAAGCAAGCCCAGAATCAGATTAATTAATTATGTACTTGAGGAGGATGCCGAATGTCGTTAAGTTAACTTTGTAAATTAAAGCAATTATTCAATATATTCAAAATTTAATCAAATTACCTTTTTTTTTTTTTCTTTTTTTCTAAATTCATATTAGTGGCCTGCCAAATTTATACATTTAATGATCCCTGCAGTTCAAACAGTTGGTGACCACTGATTTAGATAACAAATAAAAGCAAGCATAACTTTGTTTTGTAAAAATAAATAAATGCATGAATTTTTCCACGTCAATCTGTCGTGGCATCTGCCCACTAACAAGTTCAAAAGGTTTCATGTATGGACCAGATTAAGTTTTCTCAGTCTATAAGTAGGGCTCTGGCCTATGTATATGTACTTACACATTCATATATGCTATAGATTTAGATATATTCAACTGGAATTTTTATCTATTTTTGAATCTGTGGTTAATATAAAATTCTTTATATAAAAAAACGTAGTCAAAAAGCAGTCGTAAGAACTAAAACAAATTTATTGAATAAGATAATTTATTAATTTTATTATGAAGAAAAAAAATGTCACAAACGCAATGAAAAGTCTAAAAGGATTTCTAAAAATCCATTTTCCCTCACTTCATTAGGATTAGTTCAGCTTGAAGCCAGACTTAAAGTTCCCGTGGTATATTAGCAGTGTTTCGGATAATCCCTTTGAGTTTTTTTTTTTTGATACTTTCCTAAAAAGATAATCCTTATTAAAAGGTTTCCATGGCTACAGGAAAAGCCTTCGCAGTCCAGATTTGGCCCGCGGCCTTAGGTTGTGAATGTATAGTCGATATAACCATCATTTGAAAGCATTATAAATTGAAAACATTTTTCTTATTAGTTATAAAAAAAAATGTGACTGAATCTTCTTTCCTACTTAATTCGTAAACTGGTGTACTTCGGCTGCTTTGTTTCCAATTCTCCAATGAGTTTTTTTTTTTTATATACAATACTTCATTCCCCCCCCCCCTCCCCTCGCCAGCCTTCAACTTCTAAATGTCTTCCGATTGTTATCAGGTTTCCTCAGGTGATAACGTTCATGTGAGAATCTGTTCTTAACACCCACGACCAAGCATTCACATTATTCATTGTTTTCACTGTAACGAAATTCCAGTAAGCGGTCAAATAAAATTTCTCATCAATGCGAAAAGGTGTTGTTTTTTTTTTTTTCTTTCTTCTAGAATGACCTAAATAATCTTGGTTCTGAGAAAATAATAGCTTGGCTATTTGGCTACTTTAAAATTATACTTTGAACTATCTTCTGTGTAAAAATTGTGCTCTGGCAGGTATTCGTCATACATCGTCATATTCGGTTTAACGTCCGTTTTACATACTGGCATGCATTGGACGGTTTTAAGAAATTGCCTTCCTAACTAACCTATCTCTGCTCAGGTCTTTATTTATCCCTCTTTCTCTCGAGTCCATTCATGACTTCCTTACATGTTTTCCTTGGGCTTTCCCTGTATTAATTTTTAATTGAATAAAAAAGAAAAAAAACAACAACAAAAATATATATAATAATACGCTGAGGCATTTCATGTCCGTACTGTAAATTCCAATAAACTGTCAAATAAAATATTTTATCAATGTGAATAGTTTTTTTTTTTTTCTAGAGTGACCTAAATAATATAGCTTCTGAGAATTTGTTTATAAAGCCAATAGAAAATAGTAGCTTGTCTGCTATTGGCTAGTTTAAATTATACGTTGCCTGCTATTGGCTACTTTAAATTATACCTTTTTAACTTCCGTGTAAAAATTTGTGCTGTGACAGGTATTTGTGAGACAACAGTAATAAATATAAAGATTTATTTTAAATTAAAAAAATCTATATCATACAATAATACACTACGGTAATTTCATGTTCGTGTGTATGTTATCACCCTCCACCCCTTTTTTAAAAGATGGAATCGCCCGATCGTCGAAAATACAATGCAAAAATGTTTTTTAAAAAAAATTATTTTCTGAAAATCTAACGGTGCTTTTATCGATCTCGAACCTACTTTCGTGACGTTCGACTCAGAAGCGTTCGGCTGTTCTGCGCAAACGCCCGAGAGTTGACGAGCCGATTTGTACCAGACGACATTTTTGATACGGTGCTGCGTCCTATGATAATAATGTTTTGCTTGTTTTTGTTGTTGTTTTTTTTTTAGGGTTAGGGGTTAGGGTAAGGAATTTTTTTAAAGAAACAAAGAAAATTAAACATATTTACATGAATTTTATTTGAAAGAAACAACAGGAAAAAAAAAACAGCGAGGTTACTGTTATAAAATGAATACTGTATTTTTATTTACAAGGAATTTAAAAAAAAAAAAAAAAAAAAAGTACCAAAATTACTTTTATCACATATTTTTAAAATTTTATTATTTATTTTTACTTGCTCGCGAGTATACTGCAGTGCAAAGCTGTTCGTAATTCATTTTGGGTTTATTTTCTTCAAAAAAATTTCCTGAAAAAAAAATCCGTCTTCGAAAGCACTTATTTTCAATTTGAAACAAAGTTATCGGCTGCTCGCTGCTTCGGCTCGTCAACACTCGGCCGTTTGCGTAGGACAGCCGAACGATTCCGAGTCGAACGTCACGAAAGCTGGTTCGGGATCGATATCAGTACCAATCTAACTAAAATACACTTTCTTGGATCAAAGTGTTCTGTCCAAAGATTGTACACCAATATCGTGGGGTCTTTGTTCAAGAATGGAAATATGTCATAAACTGCTACAAGTGTTTTGTAGATAGACGCTGCATAACCAAATATATTCTGGAACTATATTAACTAGAGTACTTAGATAAATATGTTTCAGTTTGAACAAAGGTGGTACAGTAATATTGTGAGGTCTGCGTTCGCACTGTATGCCCATAGAATGTAAATATTTTTAATTACTCCAGCAATATACAACAGGAATTTCTTTGAGTCCTGCTCGTATATTAATAATAATAATATGTTAAAGCATTTCATGTTCATACGTACGCACGTTATTACCTTTCACCCACATTAAAAAAACAAAAAAGTATTATCATTTGTGATTAGTGATTAATCTGATGTGGCCAAGGTAAAAAAAATTCCGACTTTACCAGTTTCAAAATGAATTATTCCAAAATCAAATTACGCTGTCCCGCCGACTAAAACAGTACAATTTAAAATAAATACATTTGAAAAAATTACATTCGTTTTATCTATTTGAAGAATATTTAGCTGACGATTATTTTTATTCTAAGAAAACAGAATATTTATTGTTTTAAAAATTGTAACAATTTTAAATAAATAAAAAAAATTTAAGTTTTATTTATTCAAATAATATTTAGCTAGCAATAAACAAAATTATTTTTATGGAAAGAAAAGTAATATTTTTCTTAATAGTATTCACCCTGGCAGACATTATTTCAAAAGGAATATTATTATTAACAGTAAATTATCAAGATGTAGAAAACACCGTGGAATTTTCATGGGGTCCCGCCAATAAAAATGATTGCAACTGTTAGCCCAAACACCTTGCAATCACCCTGTCATGATAAAAGCGTCTTATAATTTTTTTTAAATAGGCCTATTTATTTTTCAATTCTTTAGTGGATAATCGAATACTCATACACTCGAATCTCAGCATTCCAATAACACACAAGCAGCTTTTGTGTTTTAATTATTTTTTTTTTTTTTTACTTCTGACATGAGACTGTAACATGACACCTGACTCGGATAGGGTATAGACAACAGTCGAATTTTGGAAAATGTACCACGACCCACACTAGCAATTAATCTCTCTGTATATAAAGCAAAGTTGTCACATTTTTGTTTCATTTTACCTCAGTCGAAGTTCTCAGAAATCAAGCCCCCCCCCCCTTCCTGAGGCTAACACTTGATTTCTAGATGAGATACATAGTGTTCAATGAAGATTCTCCTCTACCTCTCAAACGTTGAGTTAGTAAAGAACATTAATTTCCCTCTCCCCAAGATAAGTCATATTTTAAACTTCAAAGATTTATATCTCTTACATTATTTGAGTCATTATTTAAAATTATTAGAATATTTTTCTTAAATTTGTTTAAGAAAAATATTCTAGTTAGAAAGATGGGGAAAATAAATTTGTGTATTCTAATTTGTTATAAAGCTATATCTGAAAGTATATTGAGCCCTTTGTCTGTTAAAGTCTGTTGTTTAGGTTCCGCTTCACTTTATATGTATATATTTGTTTCATTTTACTTCAGTGGAAGTTCTCAGAAATCAAGGCCCCCCTTCCTGGGGCTAACACTTGATCTCTATGGAATATTTGATATCTATGTATCATAGATATCAAATATTCCATTAAAGTTCTCCTTTATCAAACGTTGAGTTAGTAAAGAAGTGAAGAACATTAATTTCCCTCTCCCCAAATGACCAGTTAACTATGTTTCTTTTTGTCTCTTGGTCTTACCGGATTCCAGGACAAGAATTTATCTGGTCTGGTGGAGTATCCAGCTAAGTGCTGTTACTTGATGTAACATATGAGCCAGTGTATAGCCGTATCGAGGGGATCTTATTTGGACTTCGAATACTATGTTATTTTGAATATTTGGTCATGGTTTACTTGTAGGGTGAAGTATCCTCATGTCAAGTGGTTCTGACAAACCCTTGGACAGAGAGACCGAAGACACTCTAGCATGATGTCTAGTAGGTAATTCAAACTCTCCTAGTTATCTATGTGTTCATGTGTGTCATGGCATCACAATTAAATGGTTGATCTAAGAACCGGACTAACCGCATATTTGGAATCGGAACTGTCGATTCGATGTCAAAAGTTTTTGAATCTTTTCTAAAATAAAAAGTATGCAAAATCAACATTAGAAACAAATGTTCCACCATTTTTAGCATTCTCTTTCCAGTTTAATATTTTCTATTACTAGTCGATCGAACAATAGACATTTCACTACTAGTAATAAAAATACATAAACATAAAAATAAGATTGTTTTTTTTTTAGTCAAAACATCATAAGTATTTGACATCCTTTTTCATTATTAAAAATTGAACTTTTCCTTGTCTAAATTAAACCTTGTAATATATTCTTTTATTTTAAGAATGAAGAAAATAGATGATTTGCATAACGGTATACTTTTATTTTTGTTTAAATAATCATACACCTATTTTACAGTGATGCTAGGCACCAATACACTGTAACAATCTAAATACTAGTTACTGATTTCAATTACGACTTTCAGTGTAACATAGCCCCCTAACGTTTTTAGGGAGATTATAGCTCTAAGAAGTCGTCTGGAATACAGTGGACGAATTTCGACCACGTAAACAGATATGGCCGGCACGTGTCAAGTAGTGTTGTCTGTGATGTCTTCTGTTGTTCGTAGTAGCAGTTGTAACAAAAGTAACAATGTGCAATAACAACAACATATCCTTTTGGTTTAATAATTTTCTTTTCTTTATTTATTTTTATTTCTTTCTTTTTTTTTTTTTTTAAGAGCATCACACATAAGTCTTCCCCCAACCCGTTCCTCTCCAGGATGAGGGAAAGAAGTCCTTCGAAATACGTTTGTCTCGTCTAGCAGACTAAACCAACGAGACAGTTTATTCTGTTCTTTTTCTTTTTTTAAATTTTATTCTCCGTCACTTCTGGAAAGTGGCTTTCTATTCACTACGTCACTGCTCGTTTCTCATTCACGTTACTTCCATTCGCCAACCTATATTTTACACAACCTACTTATCTCATGTGTAATATTGCTACATACAAGTTGTTTGTAGAGACGACCATGTAATTGATATCTGGCAGAGCTTGATAAAATTGCCTTCATTCCTTTCTCAAACAAGGTTGCAATATTTTTGCGTGCATTTAAATTTCATATCTAAATCTACAAATTTAGCACCCTGCCAATGCTGGGACTTATGCTAGTAAATAAATATTCATATATATATTTACATAGAAGAATGTGATTAACCTAATGGATACTCTCGCAGACTTTGGAATCTACTATGCTGAGGTAAAATCCAATCAGATCTATAGTAGTCATTTGCGCATTACTACTGCTAGGAAAGATTTCTTTTTTTACTAAGTAGTCACCACTTATTAAAAGCCACTCGAGGATAAGGCTTAATGAAATAGGTAGATTGTCAGTTGAACAATGAAGAATATTATGAAAGGATTAAAAATGCTGAATGGAATGGATAAAATTTGATGACTTATGAGGACAGTTTATGACAAGTATTTGTTGACATTAGACTTGAAGATGATTGTTGTAATCTGCAAGGAGGCAGTCTCGTGGTAATGTTTTGCACAGATGGTAAGTTCTTGGAAAGAAAGCGTTCATAAAATTACCGATTGGTGGAAGACACACAGAAGAAAGGAAATTTCTTTTCAGTTGTAGCAGGAAAAACGAGTTCTTGCTCTGAATGTCTTAGAAGGGGGAACTACAAATTGGAGCTCAGTCGAGCACCTGCCATGGAAATAAGAATAAAATATAGGTTAACAACGTCTCATCTGTGATAACGGGACTGTAGAAAACAGAAGAGATCTTCTACTAGATTGTAAAGTTGGTTTTCTAGTGTCAACAATGACGATATACTTTTTTTGCATTGCTTTCCAACTTACCTACAACTTTGTAATTAAAGTTAGTTTAAAAAGAAAAAAACAACAAAACAAACAACAGTACTAATACTTCAAGTTATCTGCTGCTGATGATTGTCTAGGCAAACTGATAGATACACAGAGCAACATAGATTTTATGTTGCTATTGCACATTTAAATAGAGAATTTACTCAACTTGAACAAACACCTGTCTTTTGTAAACGTTATGAAACAACTTTCCTGTAGTTTTATAAAAAGCAGTTGTCATCTTTACACTACCTCGGTTAACTGCTGCTGATTTTTTTTTTGTTAATACGTCACTACTTATCAAGATTAAAAGCCACTCGAGGATAAGGTTAATAAGATGGAAAGATTGTCTGTTGAATGATGAAGAATATTATGAGAGGATTGGAGATGATGAATAGGATGAACAAAATTTGATATATTTTAATATGCTGAAAGCCAAGTTTTAATGTTTTTTTTATAGTGTTGGAACAATTAATCGGGAATCGGAAAAATCAGAACTTTTTTGAGTATAAGAATTTGTGCCTATTTTCCGATGCCAAAAACGATTCTTCTCATTTTGTTGTTGTTGCTGCTTGCTTTTGTTTAAAACTCAATTTTCCATTGCTGGTACTAATGATAAAATGATAAATATTTATTGATTTTAAACTACCAGTGAAACTAAAAGCTATAGATCCCCCTCTCTTTCCCTCACACACAAGTGTGTTTTTTACGTTTGCGAAAATATATGCACATATTATATATGTTTTTACTGTAATCCGAGAATAAAAAAACCCCCCAAAAAACCAACTCCGTAACGAAATATTTAGAGATTTTAAAAGAATTGGAATCAGTAAGTGTATCGGAATCGGGAATTTAGAACAGAATCGGCAATTGTATCGAAATCTGGGAAAAATATTGGAATTGTCCCATCACTAACTTTTTATACCAATGCTTTGACCTGAGAATATTCCTGAAATTGCTTAAATTTAATCCTTAAGTAAATTTGCTTGCATTTGCTTAAATATATACCGAATTGCTTCCTAGTCCTCATAATTATATTCGGTTTAACCATCGTTTTACATGCTGGCATGTGTTGGACGGCTTTTAGAAATTGATTTCCTAATTAATCCATCAATCTTTGGCCAGGTCTTTATTTGTTATCCCTGTATCTTTCTTTCAGATCCTTCCTTATCACTTTCTGACATGTTTTGCTTGGCCTTACCCTGTCAACTGACCATGTTACCTCAACTGTTCTACATCTACTAATCCAAGAACTCTCATCCATTTTTTTCAATGTGGCCATACCATCGAAGTCTCATGTTTTGTACATATCTCCCTATACTGTCCAGATTTAATCTTCCTCTGAGGTCATCAGATTTAAGCCTGTCTTTAAGAGTCGCATTACACATCTATGATATCATTCTTATATAATTTCTCTCTATGCAACACATGTTCTCAATCTTCACTGGACAGGTTTCATTTCCATACATCATCACATTGTGCACACATGACTTTTCCATTGATATACAGTGGTAACGCTTTGCTGGTTAGTAATGGCAGAAGTTCTCTTAACTTACTCCATCCATTAAAAACAAACAAACTTTGAATTTATAAATCCTAGATTGGTGTTACACACAAATGAATAGTTATTTATATACATAGATATTGAAACTGTGCATAATTTTAAACAGACAGAAAAATCTGCAGCAGAAAAGTCTGGCATTGAAAATTTTAAATTGCAAGTTAATTTTCCCTTTGGATTACCCCCCCCCCCCCCTCCCAACTCCTTCTTAGTTGGCAGAATTCAATTTTTACATTTTATTTTTTATTTTAATGATATAATCCTTAAGTAGCATTTGCATGCTAGTAAGGGATTATAGATAAACATGGATTATTCTTAACATTATTAATCCTTTAAATGAAGCTGCATAGAAAATAGAATGATCTTACACTCAATATAAAATGGATAGATTATCAACTCTTATTCATTATTTTTTTTTTGTCTTTCATTGGTTTAAAAGTAGGTTGATTTATTAGAAAACTAGATGTATCTACCCGGTGTTACCCGGGATGCAGGGAAGTAATTTTAGTTTTAAATTTTTATTTGTTTGCACGTTTTTTAAACTTACACAGAAAAAGAAATGAAATTTTAATTGTAAGGGAGACGACTCTTTTTATATTCTTCAATAAAAAATACAAGTTATTCCTATTTTTGATTTTTCGGTCACAATTGGAAAAAGTTGTCCGGGTGGGACTGCATAAGCTATAGTGAAGTACATTATTATAGTGCCAATAATGTGGTACACCAATAACAAACGGAAATTGGCTACTTTGAATCAAAGTTTGCTATGTCAGCTTGAATGCTATTTAGTTCGAATTTTTAAAATCTCACAAGATAACTTTATATGTTAGACTAGCAAAGAATAACCGGTGTTATCTGAAGAGCTTTGGAGTCGGAGCAAATTCATTGCTTAGGAACCGATGATGACGGTTGAACTGCCATTCCATTTGTATATTTCTCGTGTGAGAAGTTTGTGCAGCTAGAAGAATGGCATCCATTGATAAACAGACTTTCCGGTTCAATAGAGCTTCAGCCGATGAACTACCGTTAGGGGGATTTGGGTTTGGGTAGCTCTATAACTTCAAGTAATATCTCTAGGATTTCTGGAGTAGTTCCCTCCCCTTTGATTTTTTAGAGTGCTCTCTTAAATGTATCCACCAAATGTTTGACCTGTCCGTTAGATTGAGGATGAAATAGTAGCATGCATTTATGGTTGATATTAATCTGTTTGCAGAAATCTGAAAATTTCACTGAAGTGAAAGCAGTACACAGACTATGATCTCTGCGAATATGTTTCAATTTTAAGATTGTTTCCTCAGATGTAATGCGTCTCACTGGAAAAATTTCAGGCCATTTACTGTAAGCATCTACTAGTTGTAACTAGTAGATGCTTACAGTAAATGGCTTGAAGTTTTTCCAGTGAGACGCATTACCTCCTCTGAGAAAACAATCTTAAAATTAAAAATATTTTCCATCAATGGGTTCTGCAATGTCCATGTGAAGATGTCACCAGGGGAATCTGGAATAGGCGAAGAAAAGGTTTTTTTTTTTTTTTTTTTTTTTTTTTTCAGCTTTTGCTGCTAACTGACATTTTAAACAATTATGGCTTAGATCTTATAATTGTTTGTCCATGTTTGACCAGTAGACATAGCTACGTGCTAAAGCTTTCATCTGGCTAATACCTTGATGTCCAAAATAAAATTGTTACACAGATAATGCTGAAATGACTGAAGCTTCTTTGACCTTGGTTTACTTATCAATGAGTCTGGATAAAGCATCTGCATCGATTTATTAGAAAACTAGATGTATCTACCCGGTGTTACCCGAGATGCAGGGAAGTAATTTTAGTTTTAAATTTTTATTTGTTTGCACGTTTTTTAAACTTGTATTTTTATTGAAGGATATAAAAAAGTAGTCTCCTGTACAATTAAAATTTTATTTCTTCTTTTATATATTTTAATTGTACAGGAGACTCCTTTTTTATATCCTTCAATAAAAATACAAGTTATTCCCATTTTTGCATCAGTTGAACAATATCTGATGGCATAGTGGCTCATCTTTTAAGACGGTTAGTTGTATAGACTGGGATACCTTTCTTAGATCCGAAAATGCTAACAAGAGGTTTGATCTGTGATCAAGGTAAAGTGAGGTCTATATAATATTTTTTTTTTTTAGTGTCAAAAATTATTGCCAATGCTTCTTCTCTATATGACTATAGTTTTGCTTGGCAGGTGTCTGTGACCTGGATGCGTGAGCTATTTCTATTTGACTGCCATCGGAAAAACTATGTGAAATGACAGCTCTGACACCATAATCAGATGCATCACACAACAATAATATCCATAAGTAATTATTTTACCTTATTGAAGACATTAACACTCAGTGGACAATTTCCCTGGTAGATCCTTTTTTAAAAGATTATTGAAGTGTGCACAAACTCTAAGTTCTAACAAAAATTTACTGTAGTGGCTAACCATGTCAAGGAAAGAGCATAAAGTTTTAATATTTGCCGGTGCCAGCATTTTTTTAATGGCTAAAATATTTTCTGGGTCTAGCTGTCAACCATTTTTGTCAAAAAATAATTCCCAGATGTTTAATTTTGGGGTAATCTTATAGCTGACACACCATGTTTCTCTGACTTTGTGTCGTCAACGTTCAGGCAGGTCTTGGAATCGCCCGAGAGTCGACGAAACTATTAACCAAGTAGCCGATAACTTTTGGAATAAATTAATCGCGTTCAATCAAAAAAAAAAAAAAATTGTATAATTTGTCAACTCGTTGAATGTCCCGAAGGACTAATTGAGTTTTTTGAAAAAAATGCAAAAAACAACATTGAAAAAAAGTAAAAAAAAACAATAGCATTTGCTTAACAAATCAAACAAAATCATCTTTTGAAACTTTCCGGTGCACAAACAAAACACATTTTATTTAAAAACATTTGATTAACAATGGTTCCTTTGACAAAAAAACAAACAAAAATAAACATCTAATTAATAACAGTTGTTTAGTTATGGTTTGTTCGTTCTTTATTTTTATAGATGTATTTTAGTTTGGTTTTCTTCGTTGTAATTTATCGGCTGTCAGTCTTCAATTTAGCGTTTGGCAGTTTTTGCCTCATCAACTCTCTGGCACTTCTGTAACCTGGTTAGAACGTTGATGATGCAAAGTCATGGAAACATGGTGCGTCAGCTATAGGAGTACCAATTTTTGTTTTAAAAAAAATTCACATTTGCGGCTTTTACATCGACTCCATACTGTTCAATTCGCTCAAATGTAGAAATCAAATGCTGTAGAAGTTCATGTTGTGTAGCACCTGTAACGATGATATCAAGGATGAATGCTGCAACTCCTGTCAATCCGGTTAACGCTGAAAACATTGTTTGCTGGAATATGGCAGTTGAATTGTGTTAATTGTCGGAAGCTCTTTTGACTCCTCATAAACCTTCAACTGCAGGAAAACAAAAAAAAAATCAATTTTTGCCAAACAATTTCTACCATTTAATTTTGAGAAAAGATCTGGCAAAGGTAACGGTAGTGATGTACATCTAAGGAATTTTTCAATCCAGTGGAATAATTGCAAATGTTTTTACTCTTCCATTCGCTTTTTTTAAGAACAACAATGGGAGCTGACCATGCAGAGTAATTGATTAGCTGTAGTACTCCTTCATCTTGAAGACGTTCCAACTCCTTGTTCACTATATCGAGTGCAGCATAGGGTACCGGTCCGAAAATCTGTTTTGCATCAGATTTTAATTTAATTTAATTTTGATTTGGTGCAAAATCAAGATTTTCCTAAAAACATTACTAAATTTAGTCTAGAGTATTTCTGTGAATTGTTTTTCAATACCAAAAATATTAGAAAGATTTAACGTGTTAAAAACATACTTAAGAGGAATATTGAAAAGATTAAATTCCTCTATCCCGTTTAAACCAAGCAAATTTAAATCATAATTATCAGAGAGATAGCATGTTCTAGAAAATATAATTGCAATTTAACTCGCTTGTCGGCTGAATTGTGTTGCCTGATGCATTTCGAGCTATATGATGTGTTTCTGTTAATGCTCGCTTCTCAATATGTTCCTATATGGAGTGTAAGATAAGGGTAATATCTGAAGCCGTGCCAAACTAGAAAACAAACTGAACTGTTATTTACAATAACAGTAATACATTTTCTGCGAGATTCAAAATCAGTTTTGTATGTTGTAGACACCAAATTTGAATTTGATTTCTTTTAGTTTTGTTTTTGTTTTTTAAATTTCTTGTCAAATTTGAATGACCTGTCTGTGTTGGACGTTTTGCGTTTCTGAAGATTACAAAATCCTTTATGTTCGTAATTGAAGCATTCATGACATTTATGCTTCTTAAATGGACAAAAGGTGAAAAATGCATATCATCGTATTCCACGTGGAGGGGTTTTCCTTGTAGGAAGTTTATCAGCCTTTGCTCAGACATTTGTAGTAGATGGATTTATGGACTGTTGTACCATCAGTGTCATGTTTAGGGCTTAATAAACATTGGCATACTGTAGTGAGAGCTTTGACTGTAGCATTTTTATCTTGATCCAGTCTTGAAAGTAAACATGTACGAATATACGAATCCTATGGAGATTGTAGACCTGCAATGAATATCAGACATTTAAACTGATTCTCTATGAGGGGTTTCATTAAAATTTTTTAGCATTTACAGTTTACAAAACCAGCAAAGATAATAGTCGTTAGCATCGTTTTCTGTTAGTTTTAGGTAATTATAATGGACGTTGAAAAGCAATTGCTGAACGCTAAAAATGTCTGTAAGCTGTTTCAGTGAAACTTAAATCTTTTGTTTTTTTCGAAAGAATAAAATGTATGTAACGAGTATGCTCATCTTTAATAATAAATGCGTCTTCTAAGCATTTTCCTTATGGGAAAAATCAGTTAAGATAGTGTCTTTCCAACGTGAGTAACATGCAATAAAAGTAATTCCTTGAGGTTGGTCGTAGACAATTCTTTAATGTTTGCAGGTATCTTATCTTCAAAATCACTGGTTATGTGGGTGTGAACGTAAATTGTTGGTTCAAAGCAGTTAAAATCTTGAATTGTGATTCTTCAAAGAACTTGTGTTGGTTTGTTAAAATCTTTTCTAATAAGTTTTAAGAAAACGCCATTATTTTTTGTTATAAAAATCTTTTTTTTCTCTCAATATTCGTCTGGTGAAAAAGTGTTGTTTTTTTTTCTTTGTTTCCTCGTCACGAGTTGATGTGAAGTGGTACTTACTGTGAGATATAGAACAACTATTAAGAATGAATTTAATAAAAACTCTTCTATATAGATCAACAATTAACACTTATCACTTACAACTGAAGAAAGAATTACTTATTAGTTTAGACATATAAATTGAATTCAAAATGTCTTCTGTCTGGAAAATGCAAGGGACATAACTCATTCTCACAATCACTTAGAGGCAAAGAGTTACTTATCCTTTAAATGCAAAAATGTTTGTCATATTTATTTTTAGATAAAATCTTTTATCTAACAATCAGGTATCATTTTTAATATTTATTGAATTGAATTATTTAAATGACCTTCACTAAAAACGAACAAACAAAAAACATTGCATTTATAAACACTTTAAAAACAGCCATCGATTTTAGAATGAAAATGCTTAAAATATATATTTCAAGCAGGGCTACCTGCGTTGCTCATATATTATAGAAAACAAATGTACACCCTCCGTCAAAAATGACGGAAAATAATTGTTTCATCAGTGTTGGCACTTTCTAGTTTAGATAAATTACTAAAATATACATATAAAATAATAAAATTACGTCAGTAATTTAATTTTTCATATATAAATCATAATTTCTGATGATCTAAAAATAAAACACACCATTGACTTTATTATGGAGTGGAATTGAGGATTTCTTTCTGATGGCAGGATAAGTCTAAGGTGGTTGTCTAACTTTGTATTTGCTTTTTTGCTTACCGTTACAACTTGAAATGGTGTCATCTGGGATCTAGAAAAAAAGCACATGTTTTACTCACTAATGTATGCATTGCTGAAAATTAGTTTATGGAAATGTGGATAAGCAAGAAAACATGTTAGTAGAAATAAGGACATGGACACATCATTAAAGCTGGGTACAGATATTTCAGTTGATTCGTTTGACCATATTCTTTTGGTAAAATGAGCTTTATTGCACGAAACTCAACATTTCATACAGTGAAGGAAGAAAAACTGAGGGATGGAAAAACGGTAGTAAGGGGGGGGGGAGGCAATAGATGTAGTAGATTGGGTACGTGAGAAAAGGAGAAGATGAAGAAGTAAAGCAAAGGAAGGATAGGAGCCGCCTCCTACCATCTCTTTGCTTTACTTCAGTCATCCAAAATACTCGAGTGTATCACATATCGATGTTGATGGCCTAAGGCTGTGCAGTAGGTCGCTTAAGACATGGAGGGGATCAATTGATGATGACGACCTGATCTTATCGAGCGGCACAAGCGAAATGGCAACAGACAGAAGAAGTTGGAACTCATTCTAACTGTAGCATATGAGACACAATGCCATAAAATCAAAATAATAATAATAATACTGAACGACTCCATTAATTAACGACTTCAATCAGCAAATATAATCTTAGAGTATTATGTGTGATCCGACCAAGTGGAAAGGATTAAATATAACTTGCGGGCATGTCAATAAAATACTTGCTGGCATTGTCTTCATTTACCCACGTGTCATTGTCCAATAATAACCTTTTGTCATTAATGTCATTTATGCTATAAAAACTTTAGGGTGGGGGGAGACACTGATCCATGCAAGCACGGTATTAAAGTGACAATCATAGATGCTGGCCCAATGAGAGATCATCATATTCGGATATTCAGTTTAACGTCCGTTTTACATGCTGGTTGGACAGCTTTAAGAAATTGACTTCCAAACTAACCTATCCCTGAGCCGTTCTTTATATATCCCTCTTTCCCTCAAGTCTATTTTTATAACTTCTTCCCATGTTTTGCTTGGCCTTCCTTAACAGGGATTTAGACATGAGTAATATCATGAATTGGTTGACCCCCCCCCCCACAAATAAAACTCTTAAATATTTGTATTTAATTCAAAATGAATGTCTCTATCAACATTGACTTTTACTTGCGGTTAAAAATGTGAGACTTAAACATCCAATCTGCTGCTAAGGTCACAGGAAAACTGATTGGATCATTCTACCACTTCAGGAAGTACCTCACTACTGACACAATCTTCTACCTGTATAAGAATCAGATACGTCCTAAGATAGAGTACTGCTGACACATCTGGAGAGGTGCCGCTCAGTGTACTCTTTCCTGCCTTGACAGAGTACAAAATCGACTCTGAAATCTAGTGGGGAATAATCTCTTCTGTTTTTTTCAGCTCCTTTCTCACAAAAGAGACATTGCTAGTCGCTCTCTGCTGTCGTTATTTCCATGAAATGTGCCCGACTCAGCTCTAATCTCTGGTTCCTCCTTGACATTCACAGCAAGAACTTGTTTTCTACTACAATGAAGGTCCTGGGTATTACCTTAAAAGACATCCAGTGGTGTGACTCCTTTATGAAGCTTTGGGGAATGTGGAGCTGCCCCTTAGTTGCCATTGCTCCCAGGTCCACTCTGGCCCGGTGTGGTAGTACCTGTAAGGGCCCCATCTATGGGTTAAATAGAACCTACTGGTGCTATGAGTTCAGGCTGTCTATTACTGACTTTTCTGATTCAAATCACACCAAACATTGATATTTTTGTTTTTCCTTTTTCTTTGCAAAACTTAATCATGTTCTGCAAAGCATAAATACAAAACTACAACCCCCCCTCCCCAAAATGGGGCTACCTGTTGGCCATGGGTGGCGACCCGTGTCGTCTTAGGACGGGATCCTGGTAGCTGAGCAAGCCATGACCTGGTAACACAAATGATCATTCACCTTGCAACACTCTGCTTTGGCCCTTACTTCGGCTAGATGGGAGGTCGGAGAGGCCCGATCCGATCAATCGGCTAGTCATGTCAAGCCCTAACTCTTACACCCGTAAATGTCATCCATACCATCAAGGATCAAGACGTAGAAACGTTACACTACATTACTTTTTCTTAAATACAAGTAAACACGTAAGAGTTAGAAAGCAATGACAAGGGTCAATCAATTTTCTTTTCAAGTAATGTCACATTTCAGTTACTCTTCTAATGTTTTGAAAAAACTGGGAAACAAAACAAAGAAAAATCTGTAAATGATGATAAAAACAAAAAAAGGATTGAGTATACCTCTTTTGTACCCTTGGGATGAAAGGGCGAATGGGTTCCCCCCCTAACATCTCCCATATTAGGGCTCCGAGGAGGGTGAGGAACAAAAGAGATGAATAAAATCCCACATATTCCATGGATAACACAATAAAAAACCCAGAAACACTAAAAGAAACCATTCTGAAATAGCCGACTACTCCAGCTCAGATAGTGAGTGGGAAGCTAATCTAGAAAAAAACAGAATTGAATTAAATAATAGAATAAACTTTCCAAAATTTCTAGTAATAGAAACCCTCGAGGGAAAAACAATAAGTGAATTATCTCCTTTTCTAATCGAAAAAATTCTATCACCAAATAATCCAAAATCAATTAAAAAATATGAAAAATGGAAACCTGCTTGTAGAAGTAGAGAACTTAAAAAATGCTCAAAATCTTTTGGGAATGAGAAACTTTCATAACTATAAATGCAAAGTATACACGCATGATAAACTCAACACTTCTAAAGGTGTCGTAAGAAGTCATGAGTTAACCTTGGCAACTACTGAAGAAATCAAAACTGCTCTTAAAAAACAAGGAATAATAAATCATGTCTGAATTATCATAAAAAAGAATGGGCAATCCATACCCACCAACACCTATATACTTACTTTCGACACCCCTATCATACCAAAAGATATCAAGATAGGATATTTGATTGAGAAAGTAGATCAATACATACCAGCCCCCTTGAGATGCTTCAAGTGCCAAAAATTTGGTCACCACAGGGAAACCTGCAGTAGGGCACAAAGTTTGTGAGAAATCTGGTGAAAATGAGCCCAATCATACAGAGGAAGAATGCTCAAATGAAGCCAAATGTTCAAATTGCCATGAAAATCATCCTGCATACTCAGAAAAATGTAAAATCTTTAAATTTCAAAGAGAAATTATAGAAATAAAATATAACAAAAACATATCCTTCCCAGAGGCAAGAAAAATTGTAGAATCCCATTAAAAAGCAAATACATATGCAGAAATCACTCAAAAATCAAATCAAACTAACCAAACAAATAACCAAGACTTATACAAACTAATTACTGAACTTAAAGACTTAATACAAACTTTAATAACAATACAAAAAGAAAATAACAAAGACTAAACAATAACTAAAATAAAAACAAGTAACAAAAATCAGGAACAAATCCCTAAAAGCAAATCAAAATCGAACCAACAAAATAATAATATAGACAAAGTTACCTCCCAAACAACCCCTGAGCTAACGAAGTCTACAAAAGGAAAAATTCCCCCAAATGAAGCTGAATCCTCTACTAAACACAAATCACAACGAACAACAGTGATAACAAGTAACAGATTCCAATCTCTTGACATGATGGAAGTTGAAAATATAATTCCCGAAATAAATAAAGAAACCAATATTAAACCAAAAACAATAAATGATCAACCCAAACAAACATCACAAGTAAGGTCAAGACCTACACCTGAACCAAAAACACCAACAAAATCCAGATCCAGATCTGGACCTGGATCAAAAGAGAGAGGAAGATCATCTAACTCTCGGTCAGAGGCACGGGGCCGGGCGAAAAACAAGGCTGCATTCCCCTCTGGAATGGAGGTGGAGGAGAAGGAGTCAGAAAAAAACAAAATCGCCAATGGATAACGTTAAAATAATGCACCCATCAAAAGCAAACAGTATCATCCAATGGAACTGTCGAGGAATAAAACCAAACTACAACGAACTACTCTTACTCATCTCACTTTTTAACCCAGCCATCATCTGCCTACAAGAAACATTCCTACAAAACGATAGCAATTTCAGAACACCAAACTATGAACAATATCATTACATCCATAATGCAGGCCACTGAGCTAATGGAGGCACCTCAATACTTGTCAAAAACGACATCCCACAAAGCAATTTCCCGATCAAAACAAATCTCCAAGCAATTGCAACACACGTCACTCTACACAAAACCATCACGATCTGCTCAATATATTTACCTCCAAATGAACAAATAAATGTGAATGAACTAGAAAACTTGACTAAACAACTTATAAAGCCTTTTATCCTCTTAGGAGATTTTAACAGCCACAACACCCTTTGGGGATGCAAACAAACGCAAAAGGCAACAAAATTGAACAACTGATCTACAAAAACGACCTATGCCTCCTCAACCAAAAAGAACCGACATATATCAACCCATCAAATGGATCAACTAGTTCTATTGACCTCACCTTATGCGACCCAACCAGCTTCTTGGACTACACATGGAACACCCATCAAGATACATGTGGTAGTGATCATTATCCAATCATAATAAACACTAACAACAACATCCAAGACTACACACCCAGATGGAACGTCAACAAAGCTGATTGGACCACATTCCAACAACTTTGTACGGAACAACTAACAGAAGACAAAATACAAAGAATGGAAGATTTCACCGAAACCCTCATCTCAATAGCAACAAAAAGCATCCCCAAAAACTCCCCACCTGGAAAGAAAAACAGAGTGCAAAAAGGCCATCAGACAACGAAAAGCAGCCTTAAGGAAATTTGAAAAACAGCCTACAACTAGCAACTGCATCAAATACAAACAACAACGCGCCAAAACCCACAAAACAATCAAAGAAACAAAAAGGAAATGCTGGCAAGAATTCATCCGAAAAATAAACATCTCCACTAAACCAAAAACTATTTGGAAAATGATCCGGAAAATCTCTGGAAAACACAATCCCATGCCAACAAAACATCTCCTTGTACAAAATACCAAAGTTATGGGAAAAAAAGCAATTGCCAACCAACTCGCTGAAACGTTCTCTAAAAACTCTTCATCCGAAAACTACAGCAAACAATTTCAAATTCAAAAAAAAAGTCAAGAAAAATACAAAATTAACTTTACCTCAGAAAACAATGAACCCTACAATGAAACAATCACACTAACTGAACTGAAATCTGCCATCGAAAAGTCACATGACTCAGCTGTAGGACCCGATGAAGTTCATTACAGCTTCCTGAAACATATCCCCTCCAAATCACTAGATCTCCTACTCAAATTATATAACAACATCTGGACTAACAAAACATTCCCCGAAACATGGAAAGAAGCCACTATAATCCCCATTCCCAAACCAGGGAAAAATACATCCAACCCAGAAAACCACAGACCAATAGCCTTACAAGTTGCCTATGTATAAAACCTTCGAAAAAATTATTAACAACCGCTTAGTTTGGTACCTAGAAACAAACAAACTCATTACAAACAGCCAATGCGGATACAGAAAAAACAGAAGCTGCATAGACCACATTACTAACATAGAAACCTACATTAGAGAAACCGTCATCAGAAAACAACATATCACAACAGTTTTTTGCGATCTGGAGAAGACATATGATACTACCTGGAGGTATGGCATATTTAAAGATTTACACAACCTCGGACTCAGAATTCCACAATTCATCAAAAACTTCTTAACAAACCGAAACTTCAAAGTCCAAATAGGATCCACCAAATCAGTCCAAAAAATTGAAGAAGAGGGTGTACCACAAGGCAGTATCATTTCAACCACCCTCTTCAACATCAAAATAAACAACATCACAAAAGAACTCTCAAACGACACCCTTGACTCCCTATATGTAGATGATTGCTCAATTAGCTTCCGCTCCAAAAACATTCACACCTTAGAAAGAAAACTACAAAATAACATAAATAAAATCAACAAATGGGCTAAAGAAAATGGCTTCAAATTCTCCAAAAACAAAACTAAATGTGTCCACTTCTGCAATAAACGCAAACTTCATAACGACCCCAGCTTATATATTGATGGTGAAACTATACCGTTTGTAGAACAACGCAAACATCTAGGAATCATTTTTGACAGAAAACTAAACTTCATACCCCATATACTTACATTTTGAGCTTTCTTTTTTCCATCTCTTTGTGACTTACATATTTTTTCGAAATTTTAAACTCAGATGACATTAATAAATTCTAGGCTACACCGGGTAGGTACAGTTAATAAATATATATATATATATATATAAGATGATTCATAGACGGTACTACAATGCAGAGGTGTAACGGATAGACACAAACTGAAGCAAATCAAGACATATAACGGTGGAACGAGTTATATAGTTTCACCTTTTTTTTTTTATTAATACAATGTATCTCTCTCTCTCCCTATATATATATTTATTAATATCTATTTACATTATATAAATATTAATAAAAACAAATTAAAATATATATATATATATATATTATTGTGTTAATAAAAAGTGAAACTACATAACTCGTTCCACCGTTATGTCTCAATTTGCTTCAGTTTGTGTCTATACGTTGCATGTCATTATATATATATATATATAATATATATATATATATAATATATATATATATATATATAATGATAGTATGGACATAATAGTGTAGAGAAAATGATTTCGGATTAATATAAAATGAGTGTTACTTACAAGTATCTTTTATACATATAAATAATTTGATATTTATATGGTAACTAACAGTAAGACCCGACGTTCCTCCGGATTGAATGTGGATCACTAGGTACTTTTTATCTATGCTAATAACATCATATTACTTTTTTGTTTTTACTGCCCCCTGCTCTCCCATTTCGACCCCTAATATAGTCAGAAGAAGCTAAAATGTTGGAAAACTGAATTAGTGTCTTATACATATGGTTTAAATTTCATTAAAATCGGATATACATATTTAAAGTTTTAAGGAGGTTCTTTCCCCATGGGCCACTCAGACGTGGGGGAATGCAGAGATTCAGGACCACTTCGATTGTCTTCCGCAGAAAATTTTATACATATGATTTAAATTTCATCAAAATAGGATATATTTGAAGTTTTAAGAGGGTTATGCAACATACCTCAGTGTTCCTTAAGGTTTTTTAGTTAACCAATTAGGGAGATAGACCTGATGTTGCTCGGGATTGAATGAGGATCACTATGTACTTTTCCGCTATGCTCATATTACTTGCTTTGTTTTTACTGCCCCCCCCTTCTAAATCTAAAAGTGTATTCTTATGTCAAATTTACCGGGGAAGACAATAGAAGTGTTTCCTTAACTCTAAGTAGAACCCTAAGGGAGATATGATATTTACAATTTGGAGTCAATGAACTCCAAACGACATTCGCGTCAAACCAGCGTGTCATAAAAGATTATCTCTCTAATATGAAGACACCACGTGGTCTTGTCGTTCGGAGTCAATGAACTCTGAATAGTAAATTAATTAAATTTTTTTATTAATATTCTACTAGATAATTTTCCGTAATTTTTGGTGATAAGTATATTCATAAGTTTTCCTGTTATTTTATTTTGAACTGCCATATTTCACTCGAGTCTCAAGCACACTTTCCCACTCCAATGCAAACCAAACTTTAAAAAAGAAAAAAAAAAAAATTTTTATCAGAAAGCCCCTACCCCTACTGTCACTGTATCATTTTCTTATTTATTTGCTATAAAATTTAACAATTTTTTTTTTATAACAAGGCACAAGCCTAATAAATTTCGGGAGTGGAGGTCTGGGTCATGCTTGTTTATAGTCTTCTCCGAAACTAGACATTTCCACCACAATACTGCCTTCGTTCTACCGGCTTGACTATTTAGGAAATCCCCAGCGTTTGATGAATTTTATTTACAAAAAAGAATATGTATGAATGGTGGGGAGTGGGAGACTAAAAACACCTTAAAAACAGGAAAATAAAGAAACCAAATAAGTAAAGTAAGGGAGAGATTGGACAAATTGGGATTGACTACTTTGCTGGAGAGAAGAATGAGAGGTGATATGATTGAGACTTTCAAGATAATAAATGGCATTTCTAACTATGGTGGGCATTTTTTTAGTATTTCTCCTAGATCTGGAATGTTATTGTCAAGGCAGTTTTCAAAAACTAGATCTGTTAACCAGTTAAGTTTTTTTGCTCACAGAGTAATATGTTTTTGGAATAAGTTGCCAGATCAGATTAAGAATAGCAATAGCGTGGATCAGTTTAAGATGAGGTTGGACGAATTCAGAGAAAGTGGTAAAGGGAGAAATTGAGGGGGCAGTTTTGGGAGTTATCAAATAAAATATTTAACAGAATTTGATCTGGATATCGATACTGTACTAAGAGATTATTTTTTTTTTTTTTAACAGTTGAATTTAGAAAATAGTTAAAGGGGAGATGTCCAAGGACGCATAACAAATAAATAAATAAATAAATAAAATGAGATAAAAGGGTAGGTTAGTAAGGCCCTCCCAACACTAACTAATTTAAGACCTCCTACTGTTTTCCGGTTTGTCAGTGCCGAAAACAAGCAGATAGATCTCTACGTGGAAGTGGAGTTTTAAGTGGGAAGAGAAGAAAAAGGGGTTGGAGTTGGTGAGTGGATGATGTCCTTTCAAGATAAACATCTTTTTTTTTGCTTAAGTAAAATACCAATTTTTTTTTTTTTTTTTTTAAAGAGGGAAATCTTGGATGCAGGGAAACACCGCGTTATTTTGCTTTCAATAACCAGTAATGACCAATTTCTGCTCACCTATCAAGAATGATTTCTCTCGTGTATGAACCCTATCATTGTAAATACATTAATCTTCATCAAAAGATGGCGAGAAGCAATGAAAAGAATCATGTAATTCCGTCATATTTAGCGTAGTCGGTAGATGTTTTTTTTTTGTTCTTTAAATAATCGCATATCCGCCATTCCTTGAAAACGTCTTCTAACACTACTGCACAAAGAAAAAAAAAAAAAAAAAATCCCCAGTTCCTCTTAAACTGTTCTACAGTTAATCCTTGTTTTAAGCTATGTTTTTGTTGTCGTACCATTTAAATCTAGTAAATAAAGCCTTTCATGTATTATTCTCTGAAGCTATTATTGCAGGTCTGTTGTTCATCTATAAATAGAAAAGAAATGGGTCTATTTTCCCCTGAGGTTTATTTTTTAGAAATTCTATTAAAAAAAAGAGTGCATAATAGCAGTATGAACTTCATTATAGGATAACTTGTGTTCTGAATATATATATATATATATATATATATATATATATATATATATATATTGTGTGTATTTAGGCAGCATATTTTCATTTAGGCAAACATTATTAAATAACACAGAGTGGTTTTGTTTGATGCGACTTTTTTTTATTATTTTCATTTTTCTGAATTGTCCATCTAATATTTCGGTCAAATTGATGTAAATATGATCCATGGGTTTCTTGTTCCATTCTTTTTTCTTTTTTGCAAGTACTTTCGATTTGAATCGTCAAATCATCTTCAGGCGGTATTAGTTTTAGTGTCTTTAAAAATTATGAGTTTACTGTTGTGCTCATTTTTGAATTATAACGGCAAGTAGTTTATAACTTGAAAAAGCGTCTGTAAAGTTGAAATGTACATGAGAGCGTGATGGCGTTCTACACATATGAGAGATTTAAAAGTTTGACTGTTTAAACCGTTAAGAAATTGATGACGTTAAAGAAAGTGCATACAATTCAAACGCATAACTACCTAATGACTAAGAATTTGGTAATGTTAATTATTATGCTAGACACTTTAAAATGTTGCGACTAGTTTCATAATTGACATTATTAATTGTGGGATGTTTAGTTTTTATGTAGAGGGCTTCGAGTATTTTTAATTTTTTGATATTGGTATCATGGTGTATTATTTTGGTATTAACAAGGATGTTTCTATATTGGGAGGGGGTGCAATTATGTTTTTTTAGGTGTTGGCATATAGAGCTAGTGTCGGAGAGATGTAGGGTGAGTCTTCGGGATAGTGTTGTGGAAGTGAAACCTATGTAAGAATTAGTTTTTTTTATTGTTGTCGGAAATACATTCTCCCATAGAGCATTGGAACTGATATATTACATTGGTTCTTCCTAATGTATTTTGGGTTTGAGAAATGTTATTTTTAACAACATAGTTTGATGTTTTCATTTTTTTATAATGAATGATAAATCGTATTTTATCATCAGAATTGGTGGGGGATATATAGCGATGTATTATATTTTTAAGAGCTTTTTCATCCAATTTAAAGTTTGGATGCATTTGGTTACAATAGAATAGATTTATGTAGTGGGAATTATTTAGCTTATTATTAGTAGGATTATCTAAATTTCTAATCATTAATTTTATTTGTTCATCAACCATATAATTGGGAAATTGATTATTAATTAGGACTTGCTTTATGTTTTTTAATTCATTAAAAAACATTTTTTTGGATGAGGAGATTGATTTTGCACGGTTTAATAGATTTTTGACCATAGCAATTTTATATCTATATGGGCATTCACTTTTAAAACTTAAAATACAGGTGTTAATAGATGTAGGTTTTTTTATAGGGAGAGGTGATGAATGCATCACTGTTGGAGTCAATGAGAACATCTAAAAACGGAATTTTATTAACATTAAGCTCATGGGTGAATTTAAGAACTGAATTATTTTGAAAAGTATCTTGTAGTTTTTTTATTTCATCTATACTATTTACTAAAATAAGAATATCAACGTAGCGGGCATAAATGGAAGGTTTATATATATATATATATATATATATATATATATATATATATATATATATATAACTGTTTTATGTATAATATTATAAGGTGAAATAATATATTGTGTATATATTTTCAGTATTTACTTCAACAGTGCTCAATACGTCAGTAGAGCTTAGTAGTAGTCTATAAATATATCTATGGCAAGTAACCTACGTAGAGGCGTCCATGTTTCATTCCCGCAGGAAATCATCAGGCTAATACCATTTAGCCTGATTATTTCCTGCAGGAATGAAACATGGACGCCTGTGTATGTTACTTGCCATAGATATATTTTCATACTACTACTAAGCTCTACTGACGTATTGAGCACTGTTGAAGTAAATACTGAAAATATATACAATGTTATATATAATTTCTTTTTTCTACAGATATTTTCAACATTACTTGATCTTTGCCCATCGTACCACTACAGATAAAATATTGAAAACTATCCCCCACTCTATAATAAAGAGCAATGTGTATTTATTTGTGTGTGTATATATTTACAGGGTGGGCAAAAATAAGGGTCCTATTTTTAAAAATTCATAACTTTTTTATTTATTGATTTTTTTTTTATTTTTTTATTTTTTTTTTTTTAGAATAAGTAAAGGACCCCTTCCGAAGCAAGCATGAGCCGTATTAGCCCTAAGGAACGTACCCTCATTTAGAAAACATTATTTTTGCTTAAAAAACTCAAAACAGTGTAAAAAACAATACTTTAGTTTTTGTAAGTTTTAAGAAGTGTTTTTCGGCTAAAATTTGTTTTGTTTATTTCAAAAAATCTCGGGAGGGTCAGTCTACACACACATAAAGTTTGGTGAGTTTAACTTTTATTTTGTGGAAGTTATTCAAATTCAAGTTATTCAAATTTAAAGATAGGACCCTTATTTTGGCCCACCCTATATATATATATATATATATATATATATATAAATTAAAATGGCGTATTAGTGTGTTCCCCCACGTGTAAGTTTGCTCTTTTCTTTGTTTTTTTTTGTGTTTGGTTTCATCCAAAAATGAACCACTGTATAGTGTAGGTTTTTTCAAGACACTTTAATCCAATAACTTTTTACTCTTTGTGAATTTTTCTGATGATTTTGTAATGTTGCATAGACGATATTAACATAAAAATGTTGTTTGGCGCAAGACAAATGAAACGGACCGTAAAAAATATATCTCACAAAAATGATGTTTTTTGGAAATGTGAAAAAATAAAGTAAAAACATGGTTATTGGAATATAGTATGAACCTGACATTATATATATATATATATATCCGTTTCGTCACACAAAATTTAGTCGGTAAACGAAAAGAAAAAAAAAATCTCCAAAACTGACAGATGAAGCTATTTCAAGTATTTAGAGGAATGAAGAAAGCAAATAGCGACCCCCCCAGCCGTCTTAAATGAAATAAATCGTTACTCTATTATCGTAATAAAACGTTTTTTTCCCCTTCTATATCGATTGATACGTTGTTTTTTAACTTTCCAATTTGTGATTTCTTTTTCTTATTCTTTTGAACTTCACCGACTGAGGTGTTATTTTATATCAATATGAATATTAGTGTGAACACTAGCGAAGCATAATTTTTGACAGTGTATACTCGTTGGTATATATTTCTTCTGTATATCCAAATTTGGGTACTCTTATAGATGACGCACCATGTTTCCGTGACTTCGCGTCATCAACTTTCGGGCAGGTTTCGGAAGCGCCCGAGAGTTGACGAAACTATTAACCAAGAAACATTTGCTTATAAACAGTTTGTTTTCGTTAAAATAAGAAAACAAAACAAAACAAAATTTGCTTAAAAATAGTTGTTGCAGTGTTTATGTTAACAAGAAAAAAATGTAAATAAAACAAAAATTTGCGAAAACATTTGCTTAACAAATCAAACAAAATCATCATTTGAAACTTTCCGGTGCACAAACAATAACATTTTATTTAAAAACATTTGATTAACAATGGTTCCTTTGACAACAAGAACAAAAATAAACTTCTAATTACTAACAGTAGTTTTTAGCTAGGGTTTGTTTGTTCTTTATCTTTATTTTTATATGTATTTTAGTTTGATTTTCTAAGTAATTTATCGGCTGCCAGTCTTCAATTTAGCGTCTGGCAGTTTTCACTTCGTCAACTCTCGGGGGCTTCCGTAACCTGGCGAACGATGACGACGCGAAGTCACGGAAACGTGGTGCGTCAGCTATGAGTATGCAAATTTGTACTATGGCTAACTTTTTACACTGAGGAAAAAAAACAACTGTTGGGTTTAGTCATTAAAACGTCCAAACAAGTTCTGTGATATGTCATCCTTCCTACACACCTGGGTTAGTCCGCTTTTTCATACCTCCATGCATTTGGAGTTTGTGACATGTGTTAAACATTTTGTTTATTATTTGTTAGTGTAAATAAATCCAGTAGCGATTCATCACTCTGAGAATACTATACAACGGAATAGTCTGGTTCTTTGACCATAGCCTGATAGTCGGTTGGCTTCATCGGAATATCTAGTTCTTTGTTTACTTCTTTTATCTAGGTGTAAGGATGATTAAGAGATCCATAAATATCTCTCTCTCTCTCTCTCTCTCTCTCTCTCTCTCTCTCTCTCTATATATATATATCTATATCTATATCTATATCTATATCTATATATATATCTATATATATATCTATATATATATCTATATATATATCTATATATATATCTATATATATATCTATATATATATCTATATATATATCTATATATATATATCTATATATATATATCTATATATATATATCTATATATATATATCTATATATATATATCTATATATATATATCTATATATATATATCTATATCTATATATATATATATATATCTATATATATATATATATATCTATATATCTATATCTATATATATATATCTATATATATATATATCTATATATATATATATATATATATCTATATCTATATATATATATATATATATATATATATATATATAAATTCAATGTTTGTGTTCCCTATAGAAAGAAAGGTTAGAGAATCTACATAAAATCTAAAAGTGTATTCTTATGTAAAATTTACCGGGAAAGACAATGGAAGTGTTCCTGAATCTCTAAGTGCACCCCTAAATGGGCATAACCCCTTAAAACTTCAAATATATCATATTTTTATGAAATTTAAATCATATGGATAAAATTTTCTGGGAAAGACAATAGAGCTTTCTCTCTTTCTTTTCCAGTTTTCCTTCCATAGTCTGTGTGAGAACGGCCGTCATAAGATAGCCTCACCAGCCTGTGCCAAGGGCGTAATAGCAGATGCAACAAGACACATTCACGAACCACATAAGTTCATATACACACTCTCCCACTTACAAAACAGACAAGATAATAGACACACATCTACAATACCCATCCCATTTATACATGCTGTCACATGTAAACTCAGACGGTGTGAGCCGAAATGAACATGCTTATTCAATTTATTCCAAATAAAACAACATTTTCTTCACTTAAAACGTTCTTGGGACACACTGAACTCTCAATCTTTACCAACACTTCATTTTTAATTGCCTTAACAAGTTGTCAATAAAAATTTATTTTTGTATGGATAGACTTTGTCATTCTTTCGTTTGATAATGTCTTATCTTCAACATTGTATGTACGATATTAGCTGTATTTACCCGACCTTGATGAAGACATATTGCCAGGTGGGTAGCCTTAGAGAAAAATAATTCAATATATAGTCATGTTTACATTTTCTTTTAATAGGATTTTTTAAAATTCGTTTTAGTTTTCCCTTATTTTATTTTTGATTTCAATAAATATTCGTCTTTCTATCACAACGAAAAAAAAAAATTCTTTCTTCAGTAAGCTTAGTGTCGGGCAAAATCTCAATGAACAAAACTTCTTCAGAAATACTTTCCATCTGTGGAACACATTACCACTGGACTGCTTTCCTGCAAATTACAGCAAAGTTGTCTTCAAATTCTATGTCAACAGATTTCTGTCATAAACTCCATCAACCATTCTCAATCCTCTCATAAAGTTCTTCATCTCTTAACTGGCAATCACTCTATCTCACTAACCCTGATCTTCGAGTGGCTGTTGGCCTTGATAAGTGGTGATCATTTTTAGCTGTTCACGTGTGGGGAATATATAATTATTCTCTGCGCAGATGAGCAACTATCATTTGGCATGTATACTCTTTAATAATACACATGTGTCTTTATTGTTGCATCGACAATATATACTTGCCAGCCGAGTAGAGATCACAAAGGCTACCACTGATGAATGCTATCTCCTTCATGGATGTGAACCGATGACCCAACGACAAGCCCCTAACAACATCTCAGGAAGAGACCAGACTACAGCTGTGGACCAGACGGCTAGAAAATGCCACCCTTCCTACTGACATGGGAATCGTCCCTTCTGAGGCCCTCCCTCCTGGCTCAGAACCACCTTGTGCCTCGTGGAAAACACTCAATCGCCTGAGAATGGGAATGAGGTGATCAAAAGTTGCTATAGCTAAATGGGGGTACAAAACCGACCCAACCATTTGCAAATGTTGAGAAGAGGACCATACGATGCTACACTTCCTTGTCTGCTCTCTACTGTCCAACTGGTGCAGCTTGAAAGATCTTGCAGAGTACAACAAAAATGCAAAGGATTGTGTAATGAGTGAGAAACTGTCGTTTGCCCACATGCTTTAAAGATACGTAAAGATATATTACGTGTGTTGGAAAGAAAAGCTAATAAGAGAAACAGTTGCAATAACATCTAGTTTATTCAGCTTGTCAACATAAAATAAGGTTCAAAAGACATAATACATGGATATAAACAAAGGGGAAACTAACAGAAATAAAATCTAAAGATTATAAAGTCCCGTGACAATAAGAAATGAACATACTGTTACGAGCAAAAATGAGAGTATGTGTGAATACATGGAATATTTAAATTTACTTACAGAAATTTCAACATTGGCAACATGTCACTCAGAGAATAATATACAACAAAAATCGCCTGGTTCTTTGACCATAAGCTGCGAATTGGTTGACTCCATTAGAAAGATAACTGGCAAAGCCGTTAGGGTTTAAAAACCTTCTTCAGAATCAATGAGTCTGGCCATATCTGGCAACTTTAGAAGTTATGCCAATAAGTCTTGTGTTCAAATTCAAACGTACAAACTCTTGCACTAAAACTCCCTCTCGCGTTAAAACTAATTGTCTCCAAGGGAGATAATACAGGGTGTTTCAAAAGTCTTGGGAACATAACGTTGTATAACGCATTTGTAATGTTCCCAAGACTTTTGAAACACCCTGTACTGACCCAACAGTAAATTAAAAAAAAATAATAATTCAATGTGTATTTATCAAAGTTACATATAGACAAGAAAAACACGAGATCTTGTCTGATCGTTCTGTTAATACAGATACTATTATTTACTGCCACATCTCTTAGAATTCAGTCTTCATCTTGTGCAAAAATACACACATCACCAGACTCAACCAGATGACGGAGCAACATAGATCTGGTGTTGCCAAAACGTAAACATAACAGATCAAAAGTAACATGAAACTGTTATTGCAGAACAGATGTCCTATTTTTAAAGATTTGCTATCAATAATCCTGGATCAAGGGATGTAACAATATACCTGAACACTCAGTGAATGTTTTGCCCAGTTATGGTCATATTTATCGCATGACAAATTTCTTTGTATTTGAACTCTGCTAAAATTCGTGCCCTACCAAACCTTATAACTGCTAAACCATGCACGATATAGTGGAGCCACCCAGTAAGTGCGTTCTACATTCACATTCTATAAACTTACTATCACATACTAAGTAGTAGCAGGTCCTTTCTCAACCTCAAAAGTTTTTAGGTGCTTGTACTCAGTTTTATAGTATTAAAAAATACATAGAATAACATTGACTGATACCTGAGGATAAAATATGTTAAAAGATAAATAAATGAAAATACGTATGTGAATCATATCTTTTACCATACATCTTAATTAGCTTTTTGTGTGTTTAATACTTATCAGTTTCCATAACAAAAATACGTTTGATCATTTATTTAACCTTCAACACATTATCTTCAGATATGGGTCAGAATGTTATTGTATTATCAAATATAGTTGACTTAATTTTGTTGAAAAATCTTTGAAAATCAAACATTTTGATATGCCTTCAGTCGTGCGTCTAAGCTGCACCCTGAAGTAGCTTGTAGTGTAGAACACCATGCACTAAGTGTATTTGTAAAAAAAATATCTATATAAATCTCTTATAGCAATAATGAGATCATAATGACAGTCCTAACTTTTTGAGGAACTCCTGCTCATACAACACTGACAAAATTACCAAAACCAACTCTCTCTTTCTCTGTTTTTCTCTCTCTTTCTCTGTTTTTCTCTCTCTTTCTCTGTTTTTCTCTCTCTTTCTCTGTTTTTCTCTGTCTTTCTCTGTCTCTCTCTGTCTTTCTCTGTCTCTCTCTGTCTTTCTCTGTCTCTCTCTGTCTTTCTCTGTCTCTCTCTGTCTTTCTCTGTCTTTCTCTGTCCCTCTCTTTCTCTGTCACTCTCTTTCTCTGTCCCTCTCTTTCTCTGTCCCTCTCTTCCTCTGTCCCTCTCTTTCTCTGTCCGTCCCTCTCTTTCTCTGTCCGTCCCTCTCTTTCTCTGTCTGTCCGTCCCTCTCTTTCTCTGTCTGTCCGTCCCTCTCTTTCTCTGTCTGTCCGTCCCTCTCTTTCTCTGTCTGTCCGTCCCTCTCTTTCTCTGTCTGTCCGTCCCTCTCTTTCTCTGTCTGTCCGTCCCTCTCTTTCTCTGTCTGTCCGTCCCTCTCTTTCTCTGTCTGTCCGTCCCTCTCTTTCTCTGTCTGTCCGTCCCTCTCTTTCTCTGTCTGTCCGTCCCTCTCTTTCTCTGTCTGTCCGTCCCTCTCTCTATGTCCCTCTCTCTATGTCCCTCTCTCTATGTCTCTCTCTCTATGTCTCTCTCTCTATGTCTCTCTCTCTATGTCTCTCTCTCTATGTCTCTCTCTCTATGTCTCTCTCTCTATGTCTCTCTCTCTCTATGTCTCTCTCTCTCTATGTCTCTCTCTCTCTATGTCTCTCTCTCTCTATGTCTCTCTCTCTATGTCTCTCTCTCTATGTCTCTCTCTGTATGTCTGTCTCTCTGTCTCTGTATGTCTGTCTGTCTGTCACTGTCTGTCTGTCTGTCTGTCTGTCTGTCTGTCTGTCTCTCTTTCTCTGTCTCTCTGTCTCTCTGTCTCTCTCTCTCTGTCTCTCTCTCTCTCTGTCTCTCTCTCTCTGTCTCTCTGTCTGTCTCTCTCTCTCTGTCTCTCTCTCTCTCTCTCTCTCAGCTGCCTAAAACGTTCTGCCTGTCTGCATTTATTCCAATTTAAATAAAAATTTTAAAAGTCTGTTGATGTATATGCATGCAAATTAATTACCCGCACATGCAAATTAGTTCCAATTATACAAATCTACAATTCTGAATTTCTTTTTCACTTGGGGGAAATAGCTGTCCGACACGCAACGTATCTGGCATGTTTTGAAGCCGGTAACTTCTTGTATCAAATCTTCCAGGAATAGTCAATACTTTTGTTAGCAATTATATACATTAATTTCACTACTCTGTATAAAAGAACTTATACACATATATACTAAGTGTAATTCTATTGAGCAGAAAGAAGGGAAATTCAACCCAATTTTACATATTTATTTAAATGTTGACAAGTGCAAATGTAACACAACATAAAATATATATAGTTGTTACTCACGATTCGTGGTGAAACTATACCAGGCACGGCAGGTTATGAATCTCTGTAAAGGTCAGCGCTTCTTCATATTAGGAGCCCTGTGGAATTACGTCCAGCCGTGGTGAACTATAACCCCTTTCTGTTCCTTTATTGGGTTTTACCAAGGGGAATAACCCACTGGTGTTCTTAGAAACCGGTGTCATTTTACAGTTTGTTCTCCTACACCCTCTCGCTATCCCCCCCCCCTTATCCCCCAAAAAACAAACAAAAAAAACAAAAACAATTTCCGCTTCTGTCTAAACAGTGCAAAATGAGGAATTCAGTTTTTAGAAAAAACTGTATTTTGATAAATTAAGTGTTAATATTGATCATGAGTTTTATGCTTTAAATAAAAGAATCGACTGTTTATCCAAAGTGTTAATTTGAAAAAAAAAAAAAAAAAAAAAAATTTTTACCGGAAGTCTTCCATTTTGTTTTTATTTATTTTTTAATTAGAAGTTTTAAAAACAATAATGTCTGAATGCTATTGTTGTGCTGGTATGCGCAATACAATTATTTCTATTTAACTATTTTGCAACATAGGTCACAGATTGGCACATTTAAAAGTCACCTTAATAACTTAACAAAAGAAGTTTTCAAACGAACATATTGAAATGAATTACTTATGAGTCAAGAATTCTTTGTCTGTACATTTTGAATATTTAACAACTATGTTTCTTCTACTGCTTGATTGTGGAAAATGGCAGAATGTTGTATATGTTGAGTGCCATTACTAAAATGAAAATACGCCTTTCTGTTATACATATGTAAACTCACCGTTCATGTAACGGACAGTGTATCCTCTCAACGTGAGGAACGTAGGATCGCCTGTGTTGTGCATAACGTCTACTCTAACTGTGATAAAAGGCAGGCAGTTATTTGAACCAGCTCACTTTGAACCAGGCCTTGAAATTGACTATTGTTAAAAGTCTAATAAGAAGTCAATTTTTGATGAATATTCTAGTTTGTATTGACTCTACATGTATTCCATGATAAATGCCAGTATACTAAAATCATATGCCCATAATAGGGTTAAGATGAAAATTCATATACACTAAATGTACAAAAGCAAGGAAATTCCCAAATTTTTACACTTTTATTGTCATTAATTAAGGGTATGACTACATATCAACCAAACCATTTAATTATCACATCACTACAGTATAAATCTCTATGCATGAGTGGATGAAGTGTGTGAGGTGCGCTGAAGAAAAATTCCTACCAGTAAAATACATAGCCCTTTTGGTCTCGCATACCCTTAATGACAATAAAAGTGTAAAAATTTGGGAATTTCCTTGCTTTTGTACATTTAGTGTATATGAATTTTCATCTTAACCCTATTAAGGGCACATGATTTCAGTATACTGGCATTTATCATGGAATGTCACTACTTTTGTAAAGGCTATGCCTCAATACAATGGTCATTTTAAAGATTTTTTGGAATTTTCTGGAAAACTAAGGTATATGGTAAACTGAAATTAAAATACCATCAACTAGACCCTAGAACCTCTATCTCTGCCAAAAATCAGTTGAATCCATCAAATAGTTGATGAGATACAGGGTGGCACATACGTACGTACACACGGATAACACAAAATCATGCCTGACCTTTCTAGATCTCTGGGTTGCCTTGACTAATGATGCTGAAATTCTATACACTTATAGAATCTATCAAAAAAAAAAATTTTGTGCAAAGTTTTAACTAATTTGGTTTATTGGATTTTGAGTTATGATTGATCAAAGAAATGAGATTTCTAGCATAGGCCGTTTTTGAAGTCTTTAATAGACTTCAAAAACGGCCTATGCTCTCGTGCCTCCCTTGATTCTAAATTTGAACCAGCGGGCAGGTTATGATTTAGAAGCTAGATTCTTCCAGCTGCATTTCCACCCTAAAGTAGATGCTGAGAGCTATCGTCCCTCGTCCTTGCCGGTCACTAGGTTACCATATGACTATCGAAACTAAAATTTCAGTCGTACCAAAATGATGGCGGTTCTATTAAATGTCATAAGCTGTCAATTTTTTTTGTGCAACAAAATAACAAACAGTTTTGAGTTATCTTTAGTAAATGTTTATATGATGAAACACAATTTTTGATGAAGTTGATTCTGGTTGCCACACGCGAATGGAAGTGTGTTTAATTGACCTAATTGATACGGTCACAGACTATGGAATTGACTGTGCTCAATTCAAATCTGTTGCCTTCAATTGTGCATTAATGCATGAGAGAAAGGCATGAATTCACAATTTCTCTCCACATCAAAGGCATGGATCCACAATTTCTCTCCACATCAAAGGCATGGATCCACAATTTCTCTCCACATCAAAGGCATGAATCCACAATTTCTCTCCACATCAAAGGCATGAATCCACAATTTCTCTCCACATCAAAGGCATGAATCCACAATTTCTCTCCACATCAAAGGCATGAATCCACAATTTCTCTCCACATCAAAGGCATGAATCCACAATTTCTCTCCACATCAAAGGCATGAATCCACAATTTCTCTCCACATCAAAGGCATGGATCCACAATTTCTCTCCACATCAAAGGCATGGATCCACAATTTCTCTCCACATCAAAGGCATGAATCCACAATTTCTCTCCACATCAAAGGCATGAACCCACAATTTCTTTCCAATCATGGATAAAGACTTTTATTCAACTACGCATGTACAATTCATCGTTGACAATAAGCATTCTCCCTGTCTTGGTGTAGTATGCACTCTGCACAGGTTAAGTCGGCTTCCCTCAAAGGAGGAAGTTTCTAGGGAATATAAAATTCACAAGCAGTCTCCAGTTGCATCTATATCTTGCTCAGGCAAGATAATTTAACGTTACTTTTTACAGAAAGGTTTATTGTCCTCCCACATACAGTGTCTAGTATTCCTAAATGGTTACCCATCTGGTAATGACCAGACCCAGCATCGCTTAACTTGAGTGATCTAACGAGAACTGGTGTGTCAACGAGATTATGCCGTATATGACAATAGTATTGCTTCAGCATAAAATGACTCGATAAAGGATAGATATTCAGTATGAACAGATGAACCAGAAACTGATATGCTGCAAATGAGGCCGTAAAATGGTCAAGTGAGACACTAATGTGCCATAAAATTGTCAGACGAGACCCTGATGTGTTGTAAAAGGTTCGAAAGAAACCCTGATGTGTCTAAAAGGTTCTGAGGAAACTCTGATGTGCCGTACAAGTGGTGGACAAAACACTGAACTGCCATAAAATGGGCAACCCAAATTAGATTTGGAATTTATATTTAAAAAAACTGACAAGTATTGCTAATTTAATCTAAATAGGTTTGCAATTGCAATTATGTGTGACAATAATCACATTATTCTTTCTTCAATGAATTAAATGTTGTTGAAATTAAGCCTCAGATCAGTAAAACTAGGTTATATTTACTTAAAAAACCTTTGAATTAGATCGGCTAACTAAATCTTGTTCAGAATGGCTGTTTTGTTCTGAAGATAAGGCCGTGCCAGATTGGACTAGCACGGAGAAGCTTTTCCAAAAGACAATTTTAGTATAACCTAGCAGGGTTATCCGACATTTTTCTAAGGTATTGATAACAAAATAAGTTTTTAAAAAGTGTGTGACATAAAACTTCTCTCTCTATCTCCCCCTCTCTCTACCTCCCCCCTCTCTCTACCTCCCCCCTCTCTCTAGTTACTGGTTTAATATAATAGAAAGAACAGACGAAAGCAAGAAAGAAAAAGAACTGACTGTATTTGACCTAGTTTCAGTGTTTTAGAAACACTTACCAGTAAGAATGACCCCTCTTATTCACTAATACAAATAAATATTGTTTTTTTTAACATAACAATGTCGTCAAGGTCACACTGACTCATATGTTTGTACGTGTATCTAATGTAGTTTCTGACTTTTAGCCATACAGACAAAATTATGACTTTCCTTTAAGATAACATGAACAAGGCAGATGCGTAACATTGAAGATGCACCCATGCAAAACAAAGTAATCTACATACTACTTGTACACAAAACCTATGTATGACTCAACGATGGTTGACATGCTATAAATCCTAACAACCAACCAGCCAACAGAATTGATGTTCAGCGCTCATCAATGTTAAACAGGACCCCATGGAAATTCCACGCTGGTTACCTATCGTCGTCTTTTACAACAAATCTCATCTAAGTATCATCTAAATCAGGGGCGGGCAACTTCCGGCCTGCGGGCCACATCCGGCCCGCGAAGGCTTAGCGGACGGCCTGCCACCCTGTTATGCTTTATTATTGCAATCTGGCCCGCGGACCTCCCAGTAAAACTCATATCATTTTGTGACATAGACGTAAAAGTAGGTTTCAATTAAGATTTACAGTGGGATAAAAATGTATAAATATCAGCGAGCGATGATGCATGTATATTTCATTTTTCTTTAACTATTAATTTAAAATCCTTGGCTTGAGATAAAAATAGAAAAAGAGAGAGGAGACGAGGAAAGGGCATGAAACAGAGAACCTATGTGAGGTGTGTCAAAACGAATGCTGGATCAACTTGCTACTTCCCCCATTATTATTTTTTATGATTCCAAAATGGCTTTTCGTCGGTGCCTTTTATAACATCACATACAGAAGTCTCTTGAGAAAAAATATCAGATTTGTAAAGTGTTCAATGCAATTTTTGTACAATTTATTCATGTACACAAAATATAGTAATTCTGAGATTTCGTTTTTCACTCCGGCCCGCGATCTCCTTCCAAAAGTCTCATCTGGCCCTTACTCTGAAAAGGTTGCCCGCCCCTGCTCTAAATGAATAAAATGAACGTTATGAGTTTTTATAATTCATTTGTTTTTGTAACAATTCAAATCTTTTAAAAATAGTCTTTCTTATCATAAAATATCTGTCAGATTAATATTCTTCAAATAAAACGAATGCCACTTAAAAAAAATTATTTAAAATTGTAACAATTAGGTGTATTAAAATTACATTTAAATAAAAAGGCGGCAAAGAGTACATTTTTAAACATTATTAAACTCTATGGGACAATAGAATTCGATTTTAAAATAAGTAAAGTCTTAATTTTTCGCAATTAGTGACATCAGATATTTCTCAAATTTTTTACATTTCATCTTAGTTGATCGGACAATCTTACTTTAAAAATAGGTGTGGTCCTATGATGTTAAAACCATGTGCATTATGTGTAGTTACTGTCAAATATTCTGCACCCATGCTGTGTTTAAAAGATCTACAGAAATCTGATGCTCACACAACTTAGTCAGAGACTTGGGTAATTAGCCCATTGGGTTGTCAACCCTAAACCAAGAGAAACTTGCCATGAATAATAACAAATATTTATTGGAACACAGTTGTGTAACAGTAATAAAAACAAGTTACATTGCTCTTGTTGGGGAGAAAATACAAGTTGAGGAATGTTATTGGTGCTATGTCTTGGTTGAGGAAATTAGAATTTTTCTTTGTTTTTGTTCCTTGGAGGAGGTCCAATTGAAGTCACTGTTTCTGATCAGTTTCTGACTTCTGCCTCTCTCTGGATCGCTCCTTTTTTAATGCAGGTGCGCTGTCTGTGGGGATATCTCTGGAGAATTCTGCATCTTGCACCACCCAATGTGGTGCAGTGTGTTGTAAAGATTTCTTAGGATCGTATCCTGGTCACAGCACCAAACAACTGTACACATACAGATAGTATATATATTCGTTTATGAGCACTTTAAGAGCTAAGAAATAATTTATTATACAACAATTTCTAGATTTAGCATGAAAGTTCATCTCCAACCGTATTACTCAATCTGATTCTTCAAAAAATCTAAACCATATTTCTCTTTTTTTATTTTTCTCCCCGAATAGGTACTAGAAGGCGTGGGTTGGGCTCAATGATGATTACCAATGCCAAATAGTAATGCTTTTCTTGAGGTGGTGTTTTCTGAGAGTAAATGCTTCTCTCTTCTCTCGGTAAAGTTCCCTTCTAACAGTAATGTTCTCGCTTTTACTGTGAAATTTCCTTCTGGGAGCAATGTATTCTGGGAATATAAATAATTATCCTACCTATAAAATTATATTTGAAAACTTTATTCATCATTAAATAACCCATAGATGATTGATATGCTGTAAAACAAACTGAACCAAACCAAATCACATTCCAATCTTCACCTATATTTTATCAATCCACTTTTGTAACAAAAATCCCTTAATAATATAAGTATTTGTTGTCTTGTTTTTGTTTATCATAGATTTATTAATGGACTTAAAAACCTACTTGTGAAAATGGAACATAGGTGGAGCTGCCAATTGCTTTTTAAAATGGTACCCACCCCCGTCTATGAAAAAGGCAATTCTCAGTATGATGCATTTGTGGTGTGAACCTGGGAATGACTGAATGTGAATGTATAGTCGGGGCAGTGAATTGAGCCACGTTATAGAAATGATTTATTTTGCCAACTAATCACTGACATCTTGACTCAATATAGGCAGGCGTATCTTTACAATTCAGGTATTCGTTTTGGTGAGCAGCATCCGTCTTTGTTCGCTTGTCGTTGTTTGTTAAAAACATGTATCCCGTGGTCTGTCACGTCTGATTACCACTTTTGTTTGAAGATCCTGTTCACTGAACACCTGTAATCCTTGATCCATCGTCAATTATTCGTTAAATGCTGGTTGCACTTGTTGCTCATGAAGATCCTGTTCGGTGAAGAACCTTTGATCCATCGTCTGTGCAGTCAGAGCATAAGCGGTTATATTTTATTGTTTTATTTATTTCCAACAAATAGCAAAATAGATATTTATAAAACAATAATGTGAGAGAAAGAGAAGCAAAGAGACAGAAACAGACATAGGGAGAGAGAAAGAAAGAGAGTCAACAGATGACGATTAGAACGGAAGTGACGCCGCCGTTACTGACATAGCATTACCACGAACGATAACCAGGGAGATGTGTTGGAACAACCAGACTGACTCACAGGGCTCGTGCCTAGACATTGAAATCCTCCGTCAAATGTCCTGAAAAAATTTAAGTCTCGGGGCCAAGCACACCCGACGTTTCCACTGAAATTGGTTGGAAGACGAAACGGTCAGTGAGCGAGCTGTATTTTCCGCGCTTCCTTGTTTTGGCGAGCAGAGCCACCGTGCCGGGCTTCACTGCGGATTCCGCAATCCTTGCTGGTGAAAAGGAGTCGGAACAAGTGGCGTCCCAAATCAGCGGCTTTCGGTTATTAAATTCACCTTCGAGTAGAAGCATTTGACTAATACCAATGAAATGAGAATAAATTTGACCTTGACTATCTCACCACTAATCCTTGTTTAACTTAACGATTACTGCGGATTATGAATCTAATTACAGAACAATAAATTTCCCCATTTTATAATTTACGACCATGTCTATTTTCTTTTTTCATTTATTTATTTATTTTGTTTAATTAATTTTTTTTTTAATGAAATGTGTTTGATATTTGTGCTTCAGCATTTAAAAAAAACAAACTTTATTTAATGTGGAGATTGAGAAGATCCTTTAATAAATATATATCACCAGCAGGATCTGTGTCCCGGCATTGCCTGTGAAAATTCAGGAAACAAAGAATCACAACCCCCGGAAAAATTCTTTTCACCCCAAATGCTAAGCATTTATCCACGATAGAGAAAATATTTGTAAATAGAATTGTGGGTTATAGTAAAATAAGTCAATCATACAAATAAGAAAACAATAAAAATAATAAGTTATTATGAACCCTGGTCAAGCAAACGCAGCAATTACACTTTGAAATGCGAGAGAAATATGCTTTGTATCTTTTTTTTTTAATGTAAACACAAGTGTGTGTGTGTGTGTGTGTGTGTGTACACACACACACACACACACATGAATAAGTCAAAGATGGGGTCTCACTTTAGGTCCTCAAAAATAATTGATATATGAAAAATTTAATTACTAACGTAATTCTATCATTATATAGGAATATTTTAGAAATATGTCCTGATTAATAGCGAATGTGAACACTGGCGAATCATAATTCTTTGCCCATCATTATACACTAGTATAGAAGATATATATGGAAAATGATAAACCAAAATTATTTGTGTGTGGGTAATATATATATAAATTTAATTAAATAAGTTCACATATACTGATAACATGAACTTAAACCAATATTTTTTTTTTTAAAAAGTGCTCAATATAAATTAGAGCTTTTATAAGTAAAATTAAATACACATTAGAAACAGTCTACACGGATCAACCTACGTTTTGACGTTTACACGTCCTGTTTAGGAGTCTGACGACTTCAGAGTTCTGAACGAGACGTGTAAGCGTCGAAACATAGGTTGTCTGCGTAGGCTGTTTCTAATGTTTATTTAATTTTTTTGAAGATAGACCCCCATAACCACATACATTCTTAAACTACATTACCCAGGGTACTTGGATGTGTATATTTTATTTTGATCAAAGGGAGCACAACATTATCGTGGAGTCTGCATTCATGCTTTACATCAATGAAAAGGAAATACTTTATTTATAGGTTAAAAATGATAGATTTTAGAAAATAAAAGAAATATTAATGAGGCATTCAGAGCTTAGAGCAGAAATACACATGGGTCCTAATGAATTTCAGGGAAACGCTCGGTGTGCCTTGAGGGGGTTTAAGATTATGAATTTACTAGATTTTATTTCAATTAACGAAAATGTACTTACAACATCCGCTCTCATGCAATCGATTCTGAATACATCCTTGGGCCCCACCCCCAAAAATTAATATTCTACAATGTACAAAAATAAGAATAAATAAGCTAATATGATGTTATGGGCTGGCCGTAAAAGGACATAGGATTTCTTATTCAATCCTTGGCAACGCCAGATCTCCCTGATAGTGTCTATGTATGTCTACTAGACGTACCCGTGACCCGTTGGGTCACAACCACTACCACTATTTAATCTACTTTGATTTATTTCTGAAAATTCATAAATTGTGACACATCTTTTAAGCCATTCTTCTTGCATAACTAAAAATAAGTATCTTTACTTTTATATTATTATCAACTCACTAGGAGTTCTCACACAAGTCATCATCAATGATTGCTCACTGATAATAACCGGTGATGTTCCCAGGAGTCTGAGTGACAAGTCTCCCTTGATTTCCAGTACTCTCCACCTCTTTTGATAACCATTGCAAATGACTTCACGTTATCACAATAGCCGCTTACCATTGATTTCTCGCTGGCAACGACCATTGGTCTTCTCTGGGATTTAGGTGTCGATAAGCCTCTCCAAGGTCCCAGTACTCTCTGCACTCTTCCAGTGAAAGTACAGTTAGTGCTCTTCTTTTTCTTTTTTCTTTTCCTTTTTCTTTTCCTTTTTCTTTTTCTTTTCCTTTTTTTTTTCTTTTCCTTTTTTTCTTTTTCTTTCCTTTTTTCTTTTTCTTTTTTTTCTTTTCCTCTTTTTTCTTTGTTTTCTTTTTCTTCTAGAGAAGTATTATTTATTATTCTCATATAGAAGTTAAAAGGGTTTTTTTTCCTTGCCATCTAATTTACTTACGTGTTTGGTGTATACAGACACGTAAGTAAATTAGATAACAACACTTAAATTAGTCTCACTCTTTCTCTAAATGCTTACAGTCATTAAGAAATATTAGAGAGTAGTTGAATCAACATAGAGAGGACACAACAGAAATACATAGATAGCAAAGAGAGATGGGTGATTTGTTCAGTTAATTATAAATTACGACTAATTAGAAAAATTAAAACAATTTTTTTTTCAAACATAATTCGCTATCAGAACTAAGGTATATTTTAGCATGTGATTTGTATTATTAAAGTATATAAGTAAAAAAAAAAAAAAAAAAAAGCCTTAGAGAAACAAACGTTCTTTAATTCCCATAAAATATATACTTGGTGAATAATGTGTATGTTAAAAGTAAAACGAAAAAAAGTAGCATGTGTAAGAAATTCGTCCTTTTGAAAACCTACAGTCGGACTCTGGCTTAAAAAGTTTTGTTAAAATCCCTCGAAGATCATATTCCACCTGACTGTTAATCTTGTGGTGGGGTTGGAGGTGTGAACTAGGTAACATTCCTGGAGCAAGGGTCACATGTGGAGGTTCAGGAGTAAATAGCAGTGAAAGAATCTGAATACAAAACAAAATTACCGTGAAAAAAAATTAGCTAGGTTAACTTAAATTCCACTTGTTATTCCCTCCCTTTTAAGGGCTAAGGTCGGAACTAAAACTGTCGGCCAATCTAGGTAAAATATATCTATTTGATTGTGATAATTTTGATGTTGGTATTATAAGCTACAAGCTTTTTCTACCCGGCGTTGTCCGGTAATGTTATTTATTACTTTTATTTTTTTTTCTAAAGACTTTTGTAAAACCCAAAATATTGAACTTGTACAGTTGGGGAAGAAGCTTGTTGGAGATCGCCATTTTTGTAGTGTGATTGCTGCGCCTGTATCCATCTTTCTGGCCTTGTTTGCTGTAGAGGAAAGGGTCACCAAGTTTTGACTAAACTTCTTCTCTACGATTGAAATCAATTTTATTCAAGTTTCGTCAACACAAAACATGGTCTGGAAATAATTGTGAAAACAGAAATAGGTTGATTCAGGAGACGTGCATGTACCTTAGAAGTAAGATTAGGTTCAGATCTTTAACCTTGCCTCTCGCTCAAGTCCTGGCGAGAGGCGAACAAGGGATATGATATCTTGTCCACATGGCGCTCTAAGTCTGACTGTTCGTGACAGGCGCAAAAAGGTTGAATGGAAGCATAAATAGTTGCCTACACGAAGAGTGTTCTTATTGCCCAACGTATCACTACACGAGTGAGAACATGCTAGTGTGTTCTTACTGAATCATATATTAATCACTCTGCGAGTGAGAACATGCAAGTGCAAAAGAACTGCTACAAACTTTACCTTCTATTCGAACTCTGTGATGCTATGGACCCCCCCCCCCCCCCCACACACACACTTCCAGAGCCGAGGAAATGATTCACCAAGTTGTACAAAGGCTAGTGGAAAATAGGATGGGTAGTCAGCTGGAGAGTGGCCGAGGAGACAAAAGACAGATATAGGATTTCCGATATGACTAAATATATTTAGGAGTTGATGAGTTTTAGTTAGTGTGACAATTGGCGACTCGGTGACGAGCAGATCGGCAGAGTCTTAGCAGATGAGATGAACTGATGACTTTGAGTAACGACAATGGGGGTCTCGACAGTCCGCAACGGTGTCACACACCACCAGAGTACAACTGACTTATACACAAGGTATCAGAGTTTGTATGCTTTCTTTTTTTTGAGTACTTGTAAACCAGTAAGAAGACGACACGGTTAGAACGAAGATGAAGATGAACAGAAAACAACAGCACATACGACGTTGGGGTCGGTGGTTGGTGAAAGGGACGGCACATGATCTTATACCTATATAGAATTTCAAACTGAACCATTTATTTAATCCATGGGGATCGATTGGTCTCGTTCTTTTTTCTTTTTTTTTTTTAAATTTTTTTTTAACATAGTTCACCCCAAACAAGGCAGGCCGCCACTGTAGACGTAAGGGGCTACTGAGAAAAAAGAAAAGGGCGAGAAGGTAGGGGGCGGTCAACCTAGATTGTGATCTGCGCAGCGAGATGTCTGTTTACATTAGTTTTAAATTTCTGCATGTCTGTACTGTTGGGGAAACAGAGGGCAGGGAGGGAGTTCCAGAGGCCAGCAGTACGAGGAAAGAAGCTATTTGAGTAGAAGGCTCTCCGACATCTGGGGACCTCCACAGTGAATGAATGAGATTTAGTTGATTGTCGAGTTAGTCTAGTGAATTTACGTCGAGGGGGCACCAGAGTAGCCAATTCATCGGAGCATAATCCATTGAAGTATTTATAAAAAAAGCACAAGGATGCTACATTGCGGCGATGGGACAGAGGCTGGAACTTGGTTGACAGTGAGGGACCTATTAGGTTGGTGATTCTTTTTTGGACCTTGTCAAGGAGGGAGAGACTAGTAGACGATGCACCAGCCCAGATGTGACAACAATACTCCATGCATGGGCGGATGGTGGCTTTGTAGAGATACAGGATAATGCCAGGTGTGAGGAGTTTACTAGCACGGTAGAGGGAGCCAACCTTCTTTGCGGCAGCCTTGGCAATGTCTTCAATGTATTTGTTCCAATTCATGTTACCTGTCAGCTATAACTAGGTGGAAGTGTTAATCTTGGTTATTCTTAGTCATCGCCTGTAGTAAGTGTTGCATGTCCAGTGACACGTGGTGCAACAGATAAAGGCATTGATTTACAATCAGTTCTAATTACAGTCTTCTGGAGGTTGCAGATTCAATACTTAATCAACACTTCTACTCCATCGTGGCTGACGGAACAAGAACAATCAACCCTGTGGATTAAATAAAGGGTTTAGTTCGAAATTCCGTATAGGTTTCAGAGTTCTACATAAAGATTTCCAAGTTCGAAAAGATGCACCTGTAGAAGGTTCCTATTTACTTTCCTCCCCATGAGGGCAAAGTTAGACACACGGTCGGTTTTTAAGGTGGGCAAAATCCAGTTCCCCAAAAAGGAGCACTCTGGATTGAAACAAAAATAAAAATTCCTTCAGTCTAGAAGGACTTCTCCTAGAACAGACACTACACCTTGCTCCCAGTCAAAAGGCCAAGAAGTTTGAAAGTTACATCATCCGAAAATAACAACCAAGATGAGAATCCTGTCCGAATAAATAAAATAATCTTAATGATCTCCATAATTTTGTCAAGTCTACTTGGCAAAACATAACATTTTATTAGAATACAAACTGTACCTACCTGGCATTGCCTGAAAGTCATTTTATTTATTTATTTTTTTTTTATTTGTTTGCATATTTTTTTTTTTTAACTCCTACGGAAAAATAAATACAATTTTAGTTGTAAACTAGATAACTCTTATTATATTTTAAATTGAAATATGAATTGCTGATTTTCATTTTTAGGTGATTATTTTCAAATGTTTCATATTAGCAGTCGTCTGGGTGGACTAAGTTATTTCTTTAAATTGTAGTTAAGTATGTTATTTTATTGCCAATAACATGATACACCAATAACAAATAAAAATTGGCTAAAATTGGCAAAGTTTGATTTGTCAGTTTAAATGCTATTTGGATGTGACTTAGAAAAAAACTAATAAATGTAAAACAAAATGTTTTTATAATGGCATCAGAGTTAGCATTAAGATAATTCTCAATGTTTCTGATTTAAGTTATTTGAGAATATGACATCTTTTAAAAATGTGACATAATTTTGGTTACAGGCGGTCACCAGATCTCCACTATAAGATTTCCATATGGTAATTTTTAACCAATATATAAAGCAAAGATCTGTTCATCTCCGAGAAAAACCAATGGCATATTTGGAATTGGCGCGTTCCTGCGGATGTTTTAGCCTGGTTTTAAATGAATAAAAGTGTTATTATAATTTAATGAAGTAATTTTTATTTAAAATTTTTTTTTGCTAGAATGTATACAAAATCAAATCTCTTAACCGAAAAAAAGCTTGACGTGCAGTTAGTTTCTGCGCCAAATTCTTTGATTTAGACATTTTGGAAAAGTCTCTGAAATGCTGAAAGCATCTGGTAGAATCTGCAGTTTAATCTTAACAGACATAGCAGATGCTATCATCAAAGAAGAGCATGTGCTTGAGTGAGAGTTACATTGTCAATTGCTATAAGGTCAAAGGAGACGTACTATCACAAAGTAATTATAGAGGCTTGACACTCTTAGAAACAGGAATAAAAGTGATTGAAAATGTAGCAGACAACATCAAACAGCAGGTTGACATAGATCAGATGCAGTTTGGCTTTGTACCCGGCAAGGGCATAATTTATGCCATGTTCATCGGTCACCAACTACAGAAGAGATATGTCTGTCCAGACGGGAGACACTACATGTCGTTTATGAACCTGAGAAAGCCTTCGACAGAGTACCCAGAAGAGTGCTATGGTGAGTAATGCGAAAGGTCGGTGTAGAGAAGTGGCTTGTCCATCTCGTACAATCTATGTACATGACCACTAGTAGTAGAGTGCCTGAGGGATGATACTTGCAGTGATAGCTTCAATGTCTGTCCTTAGCACTCTACTTTTCATCATAGTCTTGGAGGCATTTCAAGAGTTTTGGTTGGGCTATCCATGGGAATTACTCTATGCTGATGACTTAGTTATCATTGCTGAGTCTTTGAAACAGTTAAAGGATAAACTGGAATTATGGAAAAACGGTCTGGAGGTCAAGGGTTTGAGGGTGAACTTGCCTGAAACCAAAATGATGGTGTGTGGCTCTGGTCTACAATCTCTAAGGGACTGTGTACCGGAACGGTTTTAAAAGCAATGTGATACAGAGTAACCTGTGCCTATTGTGAGTCCACAAAAAGTGCAGTGATCTGAAGGGCAAGTAAGCCCTCGACTCCAACTTCAAGTGTAGGAAATTGCCGTTTCGGAAGGGCCACGAATCGTCGACTACAACCCCATGCTGAGCTGTAACCCCCCCCCCCCTCGAAAACGGTGTCACTTGTTGGTCGTGGGTGCTAACCCGTGCTGTTGTAAGACGGGATCCTGTTGGCTAGACATTCGCCCACTTCAGCTCTTACTTTGGCTAGACCGGAGGTTTGAGAGGCCTGATTTGATCAATCGGCAGGTCATGGAATGCCCTAGTATCTATAAGTTCATCTCCAACTGTATTATTCTATCTGATCTTTAAAAAAATCAAAACCTTATTTCTTCTTTTTATGTTTCTCCCCAAATAGATACTAGAAGGTGGTGGCTGAGAGTCAAACACATTGAGAACAAAGATTACCAACATTGACAAAGAGTAATGTTTTCAATGAAAAAAGTAATGTTTTTTTTGGAGTGGTGTTTTCTGAGAGTAATGCCTCTCTCTCTCTCTCTCTCTCTCTCTCTCTCTCTCTCTCTCTCAATAGTTCCCTTCTAGAAGTAATGTTCCCACTTTGATTATGAAATTTTCTTCTACGAGCAATGTATTTTGAGAGCAGTCTATTCTAGGAGCAATGTGTTCTGGTTTTCTACAAGCAATTTATTCTAGGAACATAAATAATTATCCTACCTATAGAATTATATTTGACAACTTTATTCAGCATTAAATCACTCATAGTTGATATGCCGTAAAACAAAGCAAACCATACAAAACTAATACTGTAGGTCTGTGGTTTGGGGGATTGTCAGTCTTTTCCCAGCTTGGATGTGGGTATTCTCAAGGAGTAATGTTTTCTGAGATGTATTCTAGGAATATAAATAATCATCCTATCTATAGAATTATGTTTGAAAACTTTATTCGCCATTAAATAACCTATAGATGGTTGATATGCCGCAAACCAAGTCTAAGAGATGCATGGGACAGGCACATCCTATTGACGGTCGTCCTCACAAAGAGATTCTACTAGATGACTCTTTCTGTTGTCTAGGAGATATGCTGAGTGCAGGTGGTGGATGTGAACTCAATACAGCCACAAGGGTGAAGGCAGATTGGGCAGAATTTAATGAGTTGTTGCATCTGATAACATCGCAAGCTGTCCCTCTCTACATCCGGGGTAAGTTGTATAGCAGCTGTGTCAGGAGCATCATGATATATGGCAGTGAATGCTGGGCCCTCTCTTGCCCGTCTGAAGCGCAATGACAGATCCATGATTAGATGGATTTGAAGTCTGACCAAACCCAACACATCAGGTCAGAGGATTTGCTGAAAGTACTACACTTGTCCAGCATGGAGGTTAACTTAAGGATGAATCGATTACTTTGGTATGGTCATGTGGAACGTTCATCCTCCTGGATAAACCGTTGTGGAAGCATAGATGTCCTAAATCGCAGGAAGGTTGTCCGCCCAATGTAAACTTGGAAGCAAGTGATTGGACAAGATCGCACAGTGGAATTTTGGAGACAGCTAACCTGCTGAACCATAAGAACTGGAGAGTGAGCTTGCATAATATCAGAAAACGTCTGATCCCTAAACTAGGAAAAATGATGTTAAATGAATAGAAGACTAAGAAGAAAGACAGTGGATGGAAGTTGTCCGTGAATTTCGACTGTTTTCTTGATCGATTAATGTACAATTTGTCAAAAACGGAATTGGCATTTGTTACTACAGAATCCTTTAATTATAGTTTCTTGTAATGTTATCCGAAGATATTTAAGTATACCTTAAATCACCATCATCATCATATTCGGTTTGATGTCTGTTTTACATGCTGGCATGCGTTGGATGCCTTTTAGAAATTGACTTCCAAAGTAACCTAACTCTGACCAGGTCTTTATCTATCTTTCTATCAAGTCCATTCCTATCACTTCCTCCAATGTTTTCCTTGGCCTTCCCCCAATGAACTGAACCTGCTAGTGCTACCTCAATTGTTCTACATCTACTAATTCAAAACTTCTCATCCATTCTTTGAACACGGCCATACTATCAAAACTTCTCATCCATTCTTTGAACACGGCCATACTATCAAAACTTCTCATCCATTCTTTGAACACGGCCATACTATCAAAACTTCTCATCCATTCTTTGAACACGGCCATACTATCAAAACTTCTCATCCATTCTTTGAACACGGCCATACTATCAAAACTTCTCATCCATTCTTTAAACACGGCCATACTATCAAAACTTCTCATCCATTCTTTGAACACGGCCATACTATCAAGACTTCTCATCCATTCTTTGAACACGGCCATACTATCAAAACTTCTCATCCATTCTTTGAACACGGCCATACTATCAAAACTTCTCATTCATTCTTTGAACACAGCCATACTATCAAAACTTCCTATTCTGCACTCATCTTCCTATAATGTTCAAATTTAATTTTTCTTCTGTGGTCATCAGATCCAAGCTTGTCTTTAAGACGCATATTATACATCCATCATGTCATTTCTCTTCATACAATGCATGCCCTCAACTCTCACTGGCCAGGTTTCAATTCCATTGATGGACTCTTCCATTGGCCGGCAGTGGTAACGCTCTCTGCTAGTTCGCAATGGCATAAGTTCCCTGAACTTAGTCTATCCACTCCTAACTCTTGCTATCATACCAGCACCAGCTCCTGCCTGTACTTTGGCCAAAAAAAGATTTATTACTGTAAGCAAACAATAGTTACAAGTTGGATAACTGGTTTGTAATGCATATGGGAAACGGCCCCGCTGTATACCTGTCTTATTCCTCATGGCTAACATGGGCGTCGTAGATATCCTACTCGTAATGGTTCGTTATATAAGGTACAGGATGTCAGTAATTTCTCTACAGCATATTCAAACTTTGGTTGTTTACTGATCTAGTGTAGACATTCCTAAGTGAAGCCGAGTAGCTCTGTTATAGATCTTGTTATTGCAATGGTTTTCCCCCTGGTTGAGTTGTTTCTTCTCTAGTTTGACCCACACCCTGAACCATTTCGGCCTATGCCCGTTGGTCCTGAGCAAAGTCTCACTAGATGATTAAACAATCGTGATTCCACCGTCAAAGACTGACCACTTGTGGACGTGTATGCTCGGCCAAGTCGTCCCTAGTTGTTGCCCATATCCTTAGCTGCCCAGTGATATGCTCGCATCATCCAGGCAGAGACACATGATTTGAAACCGACGGTATCGATGTTGTCTTAATGTAATGTAATTACACACACACACACACACATGTGTATTAAATTCCTCCATTAAACATGTTGCTATTATTTTCTTGTTGCAATTATTTACTTTTTCCATCCTGAACCATGGCGACGCTCGGTGGTTTTCAGCAAAGTTGCACGAGATAGTTAACCAATCGTGATTCTACCGTCAAAGACTGACTACTCATGGACCTTAGAGCTCAGTCAAGTCGTCCCTGATTGTTGTCGGCCATGTCCTCAACTGCCTACAGATATGCTTGCATCACCCAGAGAGGTAGTGAGGATTGCATCGCAAATTAATTCTTCTTCCAGGTGATGATTTGCATGCCCGCAGCATCGAAGCCGTTGCAAAAAGACATTTGGCAGAGTCTTCAGGTTGAGGCATTGGTGAAGAGCAGTAGTCGGGACATTACTGCTATAGATCTTATATAGTTAAGATTATTTTTAACTAGCACGGCGACCCAGCGTTGCCCGGGAGGTGCATGGACGACAAAATGGAAGAGGTAAAAATCATGTGTAACATCTTTCGTTTAAAACTTAAATTCTCTCTATCCCCCTCTTTATTCTCCCTCTTCCCTCTCCCTCCTTTTCCCTCCGTTTCCCTGTATCTTCCTTTCTCACTCCCTCTCTTGCTTTCTTTCACAATTGGAATAAAGTCATTGACGAATTATTACATATAACAATACTTATACTACTGTTACTACTACTACTAGTAATAATAAATAGGTAATATTTTTGTGTCTATATTATAAGTGTAAGAAATTTTTATTATCAGTTATTTTTAAGATCAAGCCTCAGCTTCTTTTCTCATAAATTAAATTTACATACATGATTATTCTTACCTTTATTTTTAATTATTATCAGTTATTTTTAAGATTAAGCCCCCCCTTCTTTGCTTATAAAAATTGAATTTGCATCTGTTATTATTGAAGCGAGATGGACACACGTACATTGGCTTTTATTATATAGATGCCAAATTAACATAATGACAATCGTCTGATTTATTCATTCACTTAATTACTTTTTCCGCATTATATTTGGTCTATTAATACTTGTAAAGACGTCTGAAATATTCATATCAAAAGCTGATTAACATTATCCAACTTATTGTTAGGTTTACTGTAATATTTTAATTGTGGGCTGAATGGGTTCTTTACTTTTCCATTGTCGATAAAAAATAAATACAGGTCTGTTGTATTACTCGTGGCTTAAATAAAGTTATAATCGGTGGGACTCATGGAAATTACATGATTAAAGAAAAAAAAGATTTTAATTCTATTTGTTATGTATTTGTGGGGGTACCTACCACCGGAAGAGCTGGTTTGCAGAAAACAAGAATGAAGTCGTTTTTTGACAACCTCTATCTATATTAATAAAATTATATTATATTTATTAAAAATAAATAAAAATGAAGACAATACTTTAACATGTATTTTTTTAATCAGTTTAAAAATTAACCATTTGTGAATAACAAAGCTTGATTAGCCAATGAAAACGTGTCTCATTCCGTTGCATACAAACATATCTTTTAAACTCCCATTTTAATGAGTTACAGTGGTAGTTGATAGGTTTAAGTACAAATCTGTTGTATTTACTTGGGGCTTAGATAAAAATATATCAACAGGATCCATGGTAATTTCATGATTTAATTAAAGAAAATAAGATTTTAATTCTATTTTTATGTAACGAATGCCACTTTAAAAAAATTGTTTGTTTTGAAATTGTAACAATTAAATGTATTAAAATAAAAAGAATGCAAACGGTCTGTTTTTAAAACTTTTAATAGGACAGAAAAATTCTATTACGGTTTATGTGATTTTGGAACGATTCATTTTAAAGTGGGTAAAATCTAATTTTTGACACAGCAACGCCAACATCAGCAATTACTAATTTTGCATTTTGTCATTGCCGATTTTTTTAAAAATGGAGAAACTCATTCATATGAAAGGGTTAAATATGGCCTCCCCTCCCCCTTGACACAGCAACCCCAACATCAGCAATTACTAATTTTGCATTTTGTCATTGCCGATTTTTTTAAAAAATGGAGAAACTCATTCATATGAAAGGGTTAAATATGGCCTCCCCTCCCCCTTGACACAGCAATCCCAACATCAGCAATTACTAATTTTGCATTTTGTCATTGCCGATTTTTTAAAAAATGGAGAAACTCATTCATATGAAAGGATTAAATATGGCCTCCCCTCCTTAATAGGAGGTGGAAACAGTGATACTCTACCTTTGTCTAAATTTTATTTAACAGTGTGGATAAAATGCTCCAGATAAATTCTGCGCTTTGACTAATTGGTTTATAGGGACATGTCTGATGGACATGAGAAACCCAGCAGGAAAGAGGATAATATATTGTTCTAAATTCCCTGCGTGGGTGGAATTAGAGTTTTTACTTCCTCACAGGATTTCACATTATTCTCATTGGCCATTCAAGGGAAATAACTTGGCTATAATCCAAGGGAGATAACTCTGATTATTCTGGCGTCAACAAGTTTATGAGTACATTGAAGAATACGCCAGATTTGACAGCACTATAGTAACTTTAGAAAGTGTGTATACTGTTGCATTACCTCCCCTCCAAGGGGAGGTTTTATGTTTCGTATCTCACGATCAAATAAAATGTTTATCAAATGTAAATCAAAAAATTATAACAGTAAAATTAAATCATACTATGTGTCTTCGACGCTCAATCAAGCGGCCCTCCAAGACTGAGGGCACTTAATCCACAATTGTCTCTGGTGTTATCTCTTCATGGGGTGCATTCTTGCTCTGGAATTAAAGTTGACACAGTACAAAGAAAAGAAGAATATTCTGAATTTAGCAAAGGACAGTTATTTATATCGGGCCTACAGATTTCTGATGCCTGGCCCCTCTCAGGACCGGCGGGACAGTTATAAAAGTGTGTGTGTGTGGGTGGGGGGGGCTCTCCTAAAAGTGTGGGGGGGGGCGGTTAAACACATGCATATATAACTTCATTATTGATGACCGTAAAGTGAGGGGGCCCAAGTCAAAAAGTGTGTGTGGGTGGGGGGGGGGGGGCTTGAGATCCCCCCCCCCCCCGGTGCCGCCGTCCATGCCTCTGTTTATAATTGATTCTCAAGTTATTTCTTATGTCCTGTAGCTTCAAGCTTCCAACCGAATTGCCACTTCTCTCACTCACTCTCTTTGACCAATGTGACATCACATCCGTTTCTATCACTTCCTACAGTAGGTCGAGCTGACCTCAGAGTGCATACACTGAGCCTAATTTTCTGTTTATGCACCTAATTTTCTGTTTATGCAAACCTAAATCACCAAATATGTACTAGCAAGCATATCTTTACTATTTAACAATACTAAAAAAAAGGACAAGATTCAAGATTAAATCTCTGAAATGGTATCAGAGTTAAGTGCAGGTTCAAATTCTGTGATTATTTTACATGGCTTTATTAGTTGCGATGGTTTTGATAATAAAAACAGTACAACAAAATTGTGGCAGTCTAATTTGTTCTTCTATACATGCAAAGCTATGAAAACTCTGTGGAAATTACCCGGGGGAGGTGATAAAAAACAAACAAATAGTAAATAAGAGCTATAACCGAGATGTAAGTCAGGGGTGTGGGTAGACGTCACATTTGGAATGTGACTGTGATTGTTGTAATAATTTAAAGGTTGGGATGAGAATTGAAAATATAAACATTATTTGTATTTTGCAATATGTCGATTTGAGGAATGTGTTAAAAACAATTGTCAGAATTACGTCACCGATCAATAGAGAATTTGAAAAAAACAAGAGTGAGACTTCACAATCAAAATGTGCAGACCGTCCGCCTTTTGCTCTCTTCAGCTGGGGGCTGGGCAGTTGACTGCATCTGTAAGGCAGGAGTGTATTAATGGAATGTCGACATTCTACTGCAATAAATTGTAAGCTATATAAAAACAAAGATCTTTTTTTGATTCTTCATTTTTGTTGTAACATCTTTCACATTTGGGGACCAGTAAATGATGAGGATGACGTTACAGCAGTTTTTCTCTGGCACTTTTTGTAGCTCTGTAGACATGCATTAAATGGCATGGTTAGTAGGTTTCAAATAACAGACTTGCTGCAAGTGAGATATTTAGCAAAGAAAGAGAAATCACCCAATATATAGGAAATATCTCTAAATTTGGATTTGGCCACACAGAATTTGATGTCTCTTTGAAAAATAGTGTATCTTTAAACAGGGGGTTCATGCTTAGAGCAAAGTACTTGAAAAACATAACGGCCAACTAGATATGGGACCCCTTAGACATTAGATTTTTATGTTCGTTGATTGGCAGCAGATTGGCCTTTTCAAGTGGATACTGGCTAGCTATTATCTTTTCTGGTGTGGTCCTAGAAATGTCTATATATATTCCAGCAGATGGTCAAAGGAAGGTCAGTTTGGTTTTCGGAAACAGATGATCTGTTTGTGTTTGGTTGGTCTTGTTTCGATTTAGTCGGACTAAGATTTCTTATTTGCGAGTCTGTTATTAAAAAGAAGAAAAACGAGGATCATTGAATAAAACTTTGTTGCTTGTTTTAAATGGGAATTGCGATTTTTATTCGGAGGGAGAATTCTTCTGTTGCAGCACTGACTGATACGACATTGACACTGCGACCGGTGTCGAAGTCGAGCCACAACTTGTGACCAGCACAACGAGTGGACGATCACAGCCTGTGCAGTGAACACACACACACACACACACACACACACACACACACACACACACACACACACACACACACACACATTTATAGCTCTTTTCTTTTTTAGTGTTTTATATAAACACAGATTCCTTGTTCAGGAAGTCCATGGATGGTTTCAGACGAGGTCATTAGTGTTGGTCATTCAATTGGTGACCGGCATTAGATTGTTGTATAACTAGTGGGTGACAAACATGTATCATGTGTTCTTGATGAGATTTTGTACGACTTCGTGTATTTTTATAAATCGTATGAGTTATACAGCAGATTTAATGTACCATGTGGGTGGTGCCCTTGTTGCTAGAAGACATAACTGAACAAAGGTGACAAGACTATGGGACAGCATCAGACGACACATTTCTTTATCCACACTATGTAACAAGATTACAATATGGCCAAACTACATACGGCATAATCACGTTGACACACCGATTCTCATTAGATCACTGCAGTTAAGCAACGTTGAGTCTGGTCAGTACAAGATGGGCGACCATTTGGGAATACCAGGCGCTGTATGTGGGAGGACTGCAAAAAAGAAAAGCTGCAGAAATCAAGGTCGCCATATTCCCCGACTAGGATAAACATGCAACTGGGGACCCCATGTGAATTTAATATTCCCTAGAAACTTTCTCCTTTGGAGGAAGCTGATTCAACCTGCTCAGGGTTAATACTACACTAGGTACGAGGTAATCGGGTTAAACACGTTTATTGGGAGAGGTCTAGGTTAATCAAACTAGATCACACCTGCTGATATCAATGTATATATATATATATATATATATATATATGGTAGGCCAAAAGTAGGTGGACAGTAAAAAACATATTCCTTCTTGATTTACACAGCTTTGAGGTCTGCCTCTTACACTTTGACAAAAAAATGTTTTTTACTGTCAACCTACTTTTGGCTCACCCTGTGTATGTATGTGTATATATATATATATATATATATATATATATATATATATGTAAATATATAAAGTTTTATAATTTTTTGTCGAGTAGTTTTAATGTGATGCCACATTGGTTGGATTGACTTTTACTGAATTTTGAAATGATATTAAGCAAAGGGTAAGAAAGTTTGCATCCTTAACTTTAGCATAGTGGTTAGGCTGTTCGCTAATGAGCTGGGAGACTAGGGTTCAATTCTCTGTTTAGTCATACGAAAGACAAAAAATAAAACCTGATGCCTCCTTGCTAAACACTCAACATTTATAAGGTGAGGTTCAAGAGTAAATGGAACAATCCAGGGAAAGAAATGGCTTCTACCCTTATATAAATCTTGGTTTAGTAGCCAAAGAAAAGACTGCGGTCGATCAATTTATTTTTCATTATGCAGTGTCAGACTATTTGATCCAATCATTCAATTCACCGCAAAGGGAAGTTACTCTGTCCCTTAGAATTCTCGGCCGATCAAAGGGTCACAATTCTGACTTAAATAATTATATCTTTTTGTTAAGTTTCGACCTAACACCTACCCAAATTAGGAGTGTATGCATAAGCTTTGAGATATGTAGGCCATGATAACTGATTTATATACAGACGAGTCTGAGGCAAAGGTTTTGTCTTTTGACTTCACAGCCCTAGTAGTTGTAATTGTCTGTTTGATGTTATTTTTATTTTATTTATTACTTCAATTGTACTATAGAGAACACTGGAATATCTTGCATATTATGTTTGACTTTTACCCAAATTTTCAATAAAATCTAACTTTAATTCCATTTTCTAATCGCTGGCAGCCATGTTATTTTTCATTGTTTCTTTTTTCTTACACCAAAAATATATTAGAATTATCGGTTTCTAAATTGTTTTCACATATATACAAGAGATAAAAAAATAGAACTAAAAACCATACTTTTAAAAATGAAACAGGATTTATTTGCACTTACAAGTAATACACAGAAAACGTGAATTTTCCTTATATGTGGATATATATATAAAAAAAAGGATTTACAAAAATGTGTAGAGGAACGTCGACATAACTGGTCTGGAGACTGACCACATGTGTCAGAACGGGTTTGTTTTCACTTCGGTAATTAAACCAAAAAGGGAAAAGAAAGGAATTTGGTAAACGGGAGAAAAAAAGAAGTGGACTTGTGAGTCATGCCTTTTATGTATGACCACTTAACTAAATCAACCAATAGTCACTTGATCTGGTACTCCATGCGTTAGGACACCTGGGAAAATTGAGGAAACCAGAAATCGCAACTCCCAGAACTATATTGACTGGAAAGGACCGGGAAGACTTTTTCACCAAAAATGTATTTCTTAAAAGTTTATTGAGGGAACTTACTCACTGAAACACCGGTTCTCATTAGATCACCAAAGTTAAGCAACGTTGAGCCTGGTCAGTATCAGATGGGTGACCATTTGGGAATACCAGGCGCTGTATGTAGGAAGACATCGACACCTCCCTACAAAAACTGCAAAGACCTAACGTCATCATCTCTTCTAACTGGGATATACATACAACTGGGGACCGCTTGTGAATTTGATACTCCCATGAGACTTCCTACTTCGGAGGAAGCCGGTTTAACCCGCCCAAGGTGAATGCCATACCAGGTACAGGGAGTACTCACTGACTTTGTTGCTTGGCCGTGGTATGTGTGTTCATTTGAGGGGGCTGTGTTTATAACTTACAATTTAGAAAAGGATTGCAACGTGTTGATTCATCAAATCAGTCCAGTAGGAGCAACGTTGCCGAAAATAACTTTTGAGCACACATTCTAGCATTTCTCCACAAAATAAGATCATATTCATTAACAGGAGTATGTATTTCATTAATATAAAAACAATCACCGAATTAAAAAAAAAACCCAATGAAAATGTATAGTTTATGAATGAAATGTCCTTTTGCATATCGATATGCAAATTAGTTGACCGTATGACATATATCATAGATCAGACAGATGTTTGTTTCTGTTGTGTCAATATGAGAAGAGAGGTTTAATGTCACTGTTATTGCGCAAAATCTCGCAACTCTATAAATGTTCAGATAAGTATGCACGTCATGTTTGCTGTTAATTTTTAGATAATACTTCCTATGGTAATGGTCGAGTTTGAAGTTCTCTAACATAATAGGATAAAAAATGATGTATAGGCGATGGAAATGGTTTTATGTTGTTGGTTTTTTAAAATAATATTAAATGAGGAACGTTTTGAAGTTGTAAAAAGGAAAAATACGTTTTAATACGTTTTTCATCTAAAACAGGCACTGTCGTCATTGAACATATGAAAACGTGTATTGTGAAGCATGGACTACTGAAACGAACTCTTGTAGTGAATTATAAAAGTAATTTATTTAAAAAGTTTCTTGATTTCACAACTTATGTTATCTCGATAAAAATACAGAAATTAAAATGTCTTTCACCTTTTTTTATCGTAAAGTGAATTATAAAAATAAGTGCTAGTTTTGTTTCGTACTTCCATTCCGTTTTTCGCTAACCCCTACTTCCGGTCTCTTCACGTTCATGTTATAGCTGTCCAGACTTCATTCTTGTAGCATATTTACACATTTCAAACATGTTTTTCTTCTGATTATATGGGTAATAATAAGTAGATTTTTACTCAAAATGGTCCCTCATTTAATATTAAAAAAAAACCAAAAACATAAAGCATTATGTATAGGCGATGAAAGTGGTTTTATCTCATTATGCTGAGAAACTCCAAACTCGACAATTACCCTTCCTAAATATATTTGTAAACATGCACAATGCTGCATGTTTAATGGAGTGCTGCAGACAAGCCGCTGATGGGAAAAATATCTGGCTTGGGGTTAGACCACACAAGAAATAAACTGGCTATTTGAAATAATATCTTCTTGGATACAACATTCGATGCTGTGATTGTGAGCCACTTGAGACTTTGCAAAAAGTATGTTTATACTAGATGGTCAATCAGTTTTTATGTCCATATATTAATAGCTGATAAATCTTGAGTGGTCTCGCAGTGTTATCCAAGTGATATCTATATATGTTCCAGCAGAGAGATCAGTTGGGTTTCTGTAGGTCTTGAAGACAGATGGGGCTTTTGGACCTTAAGCTGATGGACTGTTTGTGTTCAGTTGAAAGAGATGTTTGTCTTGATTTGCAAGTTTGCCATTCGGTATAGAAATCATGTATCAGTGTAACCTCCTAGAATAAAACATTGTTACTTGATTTAAAGTTGAGTTGTGATTTTGTTTGCAAGAAAAATACTTTTGTTACAGCATTGACTGAGACAACATGATTGACACTATGGCCTGTGCCGAAATCAATCACCGAATCTTGACGAAGACAACGAGCGACTGATCGCAGCCTGTGCAGTGAATGTGCACAAATGCAAGTTCACATATTTCTTCTAATTAAACTTTGTTTTTTTTTTGATTAACTTTTAATTAATAGAACATATTTGGATTAGTTGAATGATTGATGAGATCATATTTTTTTTTGTTTTCTTTTCAGCCGATAAAGATTATGATGATTGTTATTCCGTCCCTTGTAAGAACCAAGGAACATGCGTGGATCACTACAAAAATTATACCTGCAATTGCCTACCGATATACAGTGGCAGGAACTGTGAAAAAGACCTCAGTAAGTTCTTATCCATCTCGGATTTTTTTATTTTGAGGTTTTATTTTGAGGTTTTATTTTGTGCCGTACGATGACTGTGTAACGTGAGTCTTAAAAACAGGCTTAGATCTGATGACCAGCAGAGCGTTACCACTGTCAACCACGGGAACAGTCTATAAGTCATATGTACACAGTGTCTTTATGCATAGGAGTAAAACCTAGCCAGTGTGGGTTGAGTACATGTCCAATTCTTTGAGACATGAATCAAACCAACCCTGTCTGCTCCCATTGAATTCCATTTGTTTTATTTTCTTTTTGGCGCGGGCCAATAAACCCCCAACGGCATGTGTATGATCAATTATTGCATGTTTAAAACCATCGGGCATGGTTTTTGCATTATTCTCATCGGCAGACCTTCCCTCGCTGTGAATGGCTGCACCTGCGACAACACGGTCTTGTATTAAAGACAGGAGGGAATCGGCCTTTCTATTAAGCACCTACACAAGGAAGGAATTGCTGGTATTGTCCCGTTCAATTGCGCCTACCACCCACTGGTCATCATACTAGTTGCCATGCACATACTTACGGTGGAAATACTTGGTTTCATCTATTTCCATGACTATAAGTGTTGTCGTTGTCAGTCTAACACAGAAGTGCGGGGTGTTCATCCACCCAACGGGTACACAATTTGCAGATAGAATAATACCACTCATAGGCCACCTGCTTATTGTCGCATGATTCCTCCTTATTTGTGATTATATTATTGATGTTGAAGGTCCAAGAATAAATTATATCCAATAGCTGTTGTAGGCTGAGATGACTTTCGGCAAAGAATGAGCATGTCCAAATTGACTGGTGTGTAATCACATGGAGTACGCTGGGGTCGCTGGAAGCGGTCTAAAGTCATTAGTTTCGCTGTTGTGAGCAGGGACTTATGGAGGAGGCCACGAAAAGGCTGACTTTATCTCCTCCATTCTCGGAGCATACCCACCAGCTCCTGCTTTCAACACCCGGTGACGTCACAACTCGAATCTGGCTGAAACGTTGCTGGATGGAGGAATGGCAGGCAGCAGATAAATCAAGGTTGCGCAGATTTATGGAGGACCCGGATAACCTACCAGGCATGCACCTCCCTCGCCGGCAGTGGACAATGCTCAACAGCCTCAGGACAGGTGTCGGCCGTTTTGCCGCGACCATGAAGGATGGGGACTCAGGGACTCAGCTGTCTGCGACTGTGGTCACTCTGAACAGACAGTAGACCACATCATCGAGTTATGCTTTAAATATCGACCACCCAATGGCGAAGCCGGCATAGCTGCACTAGACAACAAAACATTAGCATGGCTTTTCTCAACCGAGCTGGTGATCTAACAGTGAGATGCTGTGAAGCAAACGAAAGAAGCATGGAGTACATTTCTATTGAAATCCATCATAACTTTCGGTGCTCGTTGCAGTCAATGAACATTCTTTGCCACATCTTTGGCAAGTCGCGGTGTTTGCAACAAGACAGAACCTTGCAAGAAAATCAATCGTTTCACAGATGCTTAGAGTGATACTAACGAGTAAGCAATGGTTAAAATCTAAATCCTAAAAATATTTGGGCAAATCTGATTCATTAACAATTTTTGTAAGAGCACGTGGTTGTCGATCCATCTTAATACATGTATAACTTAGTTGTTGTTTTTTTTGTTTAATTATGTAAAATACTGAATATTTACTTTAAATGTTTTGAATTTAATGCAACCAATATCATGTCCACCGAGAGCACTTACTCCTTCACCAGCTCCTTGAGGAAGGTTAAATCATGACGATATGTGTACAGAACAAGAGATTTTGTTGACATTGTCATATTGAAAGTAAAGATGAGTTCTTGGGTTAGTAGATGTAGAACAGTTGAGATATCAGGTTTACTTCACAGGGGAAGGCCAAGTAAAATATGGAAGGAAGGGATAAGGATGGACTTGAGAGAAATAGGGATAAATAAAGACCGGGTCAGAGATAGGTTAGTTCAGTAATCAATTTCTACAAGCTGTCCAACACATGCCAGCATGTAAAACGGATGTTAAACCGAATCTGATGATGATTCTGGTAGGAGTGGTGTGCATTGCTGCTTGTATGTCAGAAATATTGCCTTCTGACTATACAGTATGTGGAATAGGAGTTGGTTTGATTAGGTTGGTGGCTTGCGAAAACAATGCTTGTTTTCGTGAACCTGAACTCCATCCGAGGGCTGGTTACAATGTGGAGGAGTCTGGACAATGCTGTAGCTGAACGCGTCATTTTAGTCAACTTAACGAAGCAAAAGGTGTGTAAATAACAAGAGAACCACCAATTATTTGGTCAACCGTAAAAGTAACTAAAAAATGCTTTGTAGCAAAGTCGCAGGTGAAGCCGCTTTTAGCTAATTTAACAAGTAGAACGGTGCGTAAGTAACAGAGCTATACCAGCTGCAGGGAACATGGGATAGTTGGTTTAATCGTGTTGGTGGTTTGCAGTACAGTATCTGGTTTAGCGACTCCGAGTAAAAGTCGAAGTAGAATCCTGGTAAAGTGGTGGGTCAATGAGCATCATCATATTTGGTTTAATGTCCATTTTAAATGCTGGCAAGTGTTGGACGACTTTAAGAAATTGACTTCAAAACTAATCTATCTCTGGTCAGACCTTTATTGATCACTCTTTCTCTCAAATCCAGTTTTCTCACTTCCTCTCATGTTTTTCTTGGTTTTCCCCTGTTCTACATCTACTGGCCCAAGAACTCTCATCCATTCTTTCAATGTGGCCATACCATCGAAGTCTCCTGTTCTGCAGACATCTCCATATACTGACCAGATTTAATCTTCCTCTGAGGTCATCAGAACTAAGTCTTTAAGACTAGCATACCACGTTCATCGTATCATTCTCATATAATTTCTCTCTATGCAACGCATGTCCTCAACCCTCACTTAGTTAACAAGGTGTGTAATTAACAAGGTGTGTAATTAACAAGGTGTGTAATTAACAAGTCACATTACTTAATCAACTGTAAAAGTAGCTCAGAAGTATCTGGTAACAAAGCCACAACTGAAACTACCTTCCCTAACCTTATTAGTAATACAGTGTGTAAGTATCAATTAAAACACTGAGCTACTCTTGTTAACCGTATAAGAAGCTTCAAGTGGACTCCAGATGAAAGACCTAAAAGACATGAAGGCAGGCCATAAATCAACCTAGCATAAAGAAAATAATGTAATAAGCCATTTCATAGCAGAAGTTGTTTCTGTCGGGTTGGTGCTTGTTTTTGTGACCCCCAACTCAAAATTCGAGCTCTGGTGGAGGTACAAAATAAAGTCATGGCAATGATATTTCAACGTACAACTTTAGTTTACTTAACGAAGCAGTGTGTAAGTAACAAGTAAAATACCACTTATTTAGTCTGCTCTGTAAAAGTAGAACTGAATCTGCCTTAATAAGTAGAACGGTGTGTAAGTAACAATAAAAACACCGAGCTACTTTGGTTCACTGTATAAGCAGCTGCAACTGGTTTTCACAATCGAATGACTCCAAAGACGATACAGTATGAAGGCAGGCCATGAAATGATCTGACATAAAGGATGCAATAAGCCAGTTATCTATAAAACACCTAACATCTGATTACTGGTGAGGATTGCAAATCTTAAATAATGTCAAAATAGTTCGGAAATGTCTGGTAGCAAAGTAGTCTTAACTAATTTATTAAATAGAAGTCAACGATGTAACACATGTTTTCGTTAACCTTATCAACTGCCCTAACCGGATTCCACAATGGAAGCTCTCTGAATCAATCCAGCATAAAAAATGCAATAATCCAGTTATTAACCATAAGAATCCAAAAGTTCTTCAGTTGGCTGGAGGCAGTTGGGTTTACCAGATTTAGCTTGGTAAGAGAAGGGGTTAATTAAGATTTAAATCAGATAGAAAGTCAAAATGACAAACTTACTTGGAAAAGTATGTCTGACCGAATCCGACTGAAATAGAAATGTTAACTAACTGTGCCAGAAAAATAAAAGAATTAAAAAAAAAAAAAAAAAAGTTTTGACTGTCATTCAATTTCCAACCGAATTTCGTGCAACCCACTTTCTCTCTGCCTTTCTCTCTCCAATCCAAAATCGCTTCTATTCCTTCCCAGCTGTCCTCTTCATTTATATCACCTGATATCCACATATGCAAATCAGACCACCATAAACACCTGCACCTATGAAGAGAAGCTCTTTTTAAATCTGCATACACGACATGCGAAGCACATCATTCTTTTTCCTGATGGTGAGTGTTCCTCTTTATTGTCACAAATGTTACACAAGAAAAAGAGGTCACCATTCTTCCTTGAAATAAATGTCTCCACAACTAAATAGATGTTGATATTTATTCATGGGAACACAGGAACAAAAGAGATGGTGCAATGAAGAGATGTCGGTTAGATGATGTAATCGTCTGCCTTTGGCTAAAGCAAAGCGAGATCAGGATAAATATGCGTCTTGATAGCGAGACGAAATTACAGGGAATTGACTTGACATCGTATATTGTCATTGGCGGCAAATATGTTGATGTGTATTAATTTCACTACACACTGATGTGTCATACGCCTATGCAGTAAAGAGTCAATAATTATGCAAAGTTGAATCACCATCTCAGTTAAAACTAGTACATCGATACAAAATAGTTCGCTCATGCAACTGCTACAACTTCATCCCCAACCATATTATTTAATCTGGTTCTTGTAAAACTGTACTTCTCCTTTTTATTTCCCTCCCAAATAAATACTGGAACACGGTGGCTAAGGGACAATCATGTTGAGAACAAAGATTACCACTGCTGAAGAGTAATGTTTTCTGAGAGTAATGTTTCGACCATCACTGTGAAACTTCCTTCTCAGAGCAATGTCTTCTAAGAATATAAAATAATTATGCAACTTGCTACTGTTCCGTTAATGATTAAAATGGCAGGACTTAAATAATAATAATGCAAGGCATTGTAGAGGTTTGGGTGATGAGAAGCTTGTTTCACCATTATGTAGTATGGTCGCTGCGTTTGTATCCATCCTACTGACCTTGCTTGATAAGAAGAAAAGGGTCACCAGGTTTCATTTAAAAAGACAAACCTATCTCCAATTTAAATAAAATTTATTCATCAACACAAAATATTGTCTAAAAAAAGCTATGAAAACAAGAGTATAGAACGGGTTGATTCGACCGCACGTATGTACTATAGAAATGGAATTAAGTTCAGAACTTTTCATCTTGGCTAGCTAAGTCGTTGTTAGAGATGAGGCAAGAAATATAACATCTTTTCATGTTGGCATTTCGACTGGTACTACTCAAGTGATAACATGCTCGTGTAATCTTACTGAACCACATACCAATCACTATGCAAGTGATAACATGCAAGTGCAATAGAAAATAGATCTTAATCATATAGCTGCTACTGTAGCAGCAGTACAACTAGCAGCGGCAACAGCCACCATTACGATTTTGAATCTGTGCTTAATTCATAAGCTCGGTGCTGATTGGTGCAAGTATATAACTTCCTTTCTGGCTTGCCCAATCAAAGGCCATCTCTCAGGCGAACTGAGTACACAAATTGATAAAAGGGAGCGTCCACGACACTCTTCCTCTTTCCAGATAGGAGACTTCACAGTGAGCTGACTTATTCCATGGCGCTCCTACCTATCCCCAAACTTCTCTTTTGGAATGCAACAGAAACCTCCCTGGCCATAAGGCCCTGAGGTTCGACAAGAAACTCCTAGGATTCAATATGGCTACTTCTGCTGCTACACATGGATTTAATATAACACCCCCACACACACATGACCCACAGCCTGACTTCCACACTTGTGTACTGTATAAACATTCTTCCTATATGAACTCTTACTCTTTTATTACAAACAGGATATTGCCTGACTTCCACACCTGTGTATGGACGCATATCCTTCATATATGCACCCTTCTCTCTTTCTTATTAGGACATTTATTTAACACCATATGGACTTTCTAACCTTTCCTCTAAGTCCGTATTCATTCACTAACTCTTTCATTTTCCTTTTGTTCTACATGTTAAGAAAGACGACCAATAAATTTTTCTAAATATTGGAAATGGACTTTGTCTAATTTCTATACTACATACTCATTCGGATCACCTCCAATTTAATTTCTAGGTTTCATTTTGTTCTCCACCCCCATCTCTCTTCCTCCCCTCTCTCTTCTACTCCCTTCCTTGTGCTAGACTCTATCGAAGACCTTTGATATGTCAAGGGCTATTGTTTTAGAATCGCCCCTCCCCCTCTATCAAGAGATTCACTGATCCTATGATATTTCAGTTAGCACATCAGCTGTTGACCTTGTAGGATGAAATACAATTAGGATAAATGTTTTTATTTACTGTGTAAAATTTAAGAGTTTTTTTATTATTTATTTTTTATATTGAAACCTGTTGAATTACTACATATTTCTTTGTATCAAAATTTGTAAGAATTTTTTTTGTGTGTATGTCGCAAAATTCAAACCACATGAGACAAAAATATATGGAACAGATGTTTGCATATCAAGATATAAACTTTTTTGTGTTTGTAAACATGAAATATAGTTAGGAAAAACACATTTATTTACTGGATAAAAATTTGAACAGATGTGTTTAGTCGATACTAACAATCGTAAGGAAGCCTGTTAAGTTCAACATATGTCCACTATAAGTTGTTGATTCATTCATTGGAGTTTGCTACTAATTTATCACATACATTCGCACACATATTGCGCTTAAAGAGACGGTTAGAATCCTATAGAGATCTCTCTGTTGGAGTCTCTTAAATAGCGAGTGAATGGCTGGCATCCGGTGGATTGTCGAATGATTAGAAGTAAAAAATGAAATGCGAAATTAAATCAATTGAAGAAGGATATCAAACACGTGTGAGGCGGCCAAATTTATTCTCAGGAACTGGAGACAAAAGATTTTACAATTACAAAATGGCGCTAAACAGTTTTTAGCAGCAGTAGTTCATGCACACACACATGCGCACAGTGTAAACATAGATAGTGGTGAAACAGCAGACTCCAACTTGCACCACATGCACATGCTAGTACGGCCACAGACAGTAGGAGTTTACTAATTTATCACGTACGTTCGCATGCATACATAAAAATATCAACAAAGAAGCCAACAAATTTATGATTTAACCGTCGAAGAACAATCAACTGTTGATCGATCCTATTATTTAAACGGAATGAAAATGAATTTTTAGGCAAAGAGATGTAATATTTCAAAACTTTTTAGATGAGGATGAATAATTTGTATTTGGATTGCTATTCTCAGTAGGGAACATTTACCCTTATGGGACAAAGTAAAAATTATAGACAGAAGAACGGTGGAGAGTAAGACGACTCAAAGAAGCAGCGCATATGTTGGACAACCTAGTATAGAATTTAATACAATATGGGAACCATAGATTATAAATAATAGATAAGAATATCATTAAAAATAAATATATATATTTATTTATATATATATATATATATAAATAAATAAATTGGAAAGATTTATCACCTATCCTAACTATATTAACATCACAACAACTTATTTAATTCTATGATAAATATAAGATTTTTAAATACTGTATATATATATAGTAATCTGAAAACACTCACTAATAGCTATAGGTATTCTTATTTTGCATACTTGTTTCTAATAAATTAATATTCTGTAATATACATTTGTAATTTGCATTGTTATATTTATAAATATTAAAATCATGTAATAAGTATTCTAGACATAAAGTTTATCAACATTATATGTTGATTTTAATCTTCGTATGGTGACATAAAAATTCATTTTATCCGTCCTGGGATGGGTATTCTTCTAGTTATATTATTAATGCTTATTAATCCAAACGAAACAAAGTTATCTCTGAGATAAAACTGAAAAAATAGGCTAGTCCGAGTTAAGTATCGTTATATCAGAAGGATTGCTATTTGGGTCTGACATTGAAAATCCGACAAGATGACGTTTTTATGTTAGATTAGAAGAAAAGAAAGATTTATCAATGACACATTCTTTCTCCTTGTTCATCCTCATCTTGGCATGCAATGATTTTCTTTTGACATAAAACTGGATTTTGATTTCTGATGAGTGAAGAGAGGGAGGGGTAATGTTTGTTAATCCCCCCCCCCCCCCGAATCAGTTAACTGTCTTACAAGTTTTTTGTTTTTAACTTTATTTGATCCTTGTTATGATTGGTTAATTTTATAATGTAATCACTTATTAAATGTTTCTCTCAACCCTAACCTTGCATTTCTTTAATCTAGAAACGGATGTTGAATACATGCAAGTTTCAAGAGGAGAAAAAAAAATGGCAGACGTATGACACGTCGGCCTCCATATAAAAAAAATGTAAATTTTATTTTATTTTAAAAGATTTTTTCGATTATTGTGGTGGTAATGGTGTCACCTTGCGATATATCCCCCCCCCCCCCGCTCGACGCGTTTATATTTCTTATTTCCAATTAAATCCTCCACTGATAAAGAGCAGTAAACCCCGAAAAGTAGCTTTCCTTGGAAGCATTTAACATTCTTAGAAAATCCTCATCTATTAAGTTTGAATGTTTTTAATGCTATTTACATCCAATAATTTTCAAGAAATTAAAACATTACCTTAAAAAAATTAATAATAGTTTTATAACAATTTGGTTCAATTAATAATTTAATGGCCAAACGATACTGTAATAATTAAATTTAATTTTTTAAATCATATTAAAAATAAATAATTTGGCAACAAAAAAAACGGAATTGTTTTGTTTTTGAAAACAATTTTTTTTTTTTTTGTTACCAAATTTATTTTTAATAGGATTTAAAAAATGAAACTATAAAAATGACACATTCCCCCCCCCCCCCAAATGCCTATTTAATATAATATTCAACGAAAATGCGTCAAACTGCAACTTTTTTCACATCTGCAACAAGCCTGTTGGCAAGTGTGAGTAGGTATCAGTATGATGTTGCATCAGCACACCTGTTAAATAGGTAATCAGCAGCTCTGATGTCAAACCAATATAAAAATATAAAGCATTTAAGAGTTAAATTTCTGCATGTTGATACAGTCTGGGAAACAGCGGGCATTCCAAGGTAATCAGTTTAAGGAAAGAAGCTATTAGAGTAGAAAGTCTTTTGGCTTCTGGTGATCTCTACAATGATGAGGTGCGATTTTGCTGATTGTCGGGAATATTTATGTTGAGAGGGCACACATGCAAGTTCTTCGGAACACATTCCATTTAAGTACTTGTAGAACAAGTTGTTGTATCATTGTATGTTGTATCGTTTATCTTGTGTAGTTTCTGACTTTTAGGCGAACACACACACACGACTTTCTTTTATATAAGTAACCAACTGTATTTAGCCGGCATTGCATCTGGAGAATTTAGAGAAAAAAAAAATTCATGTTTACAATTTTTTTAAATAATTAAAAATAATTTTTTTAATTCTATTTTTCTCATTTTATTTTCGATTTAAATAAATATTTGATTAAAAAATAATAATTCACTGTGTACTTTTCAAAGTTACGTACAGGCAAGAAAAACACATGTATGGCATAATCACTTTGACACACGGGTTCTCGTTAGATCATCGAAGTGACGTTCAACTTGGTCAGTACCAAATGGGTGACCAGTTGGGAATACCAAGAGCTGTATGCAGGACAGCGACACGTCCCTGCAAAGAACTTCAAAAACTAACGTTGTCATCTTCCCCTGGCCGGGATGTACATGCGACTGGGGACCGCTTGTGAATTTAATATTCCCTAGAAACTTCCTCTTTCGGAGGAAGCCGAAGAAACACAGACAGACACGCAAGATGTTATCTGATAGTTTTATAAATACAGAGATTACTATTTGAATGTAAGTCTCGTTCAGCCTTACAATTGTAGCACTCTGTAATTAGCTGCATCTGAACACACGTTTTCATGAAATAATTATTGATGAAAAAATAAAAAAACAAAAACTTGAGCGGAAATTTTGACATGATCTGACCTTTGCTTTTCTTAAGCTGAATGAAGTAATTTCATGGAAGTAAAACGTTAATCCGCTGTCGTTAATTATGTTAAATCTTCTGGTTGTAGATTAAAAGATAAAGATCGTCAGATTTTTAAAAAATAAATAAATAAATAAGTTGACTCTGTTATAAAGAAACCCCCAAAATCTCACTTCAATTCGAAATTTTTTCTGTTATTTATTTTTTATATATATATATATATACACACTCCACTCTATAATAAAGAGGAATATATATATATATATATATATATATATATATATATATATATATATTTATAAATAAATATAAAATTATTAATACCTACAGATGCTAGCGTTTCAAGCTTATTGCTCTCATCAGTGCAGGAAAGTAACAGTCGGAAGACGCGAACCCAGTTGCAGATTCAGCCTAGAGTCTGCAAGTGGTCGCTATATCCACTCGGCCACCGGAAACTGTCACATAATTAAGGCAAAATTAAGATCTATATGTACCTAGAAGCGGGCACAGATAGAAGACTAGTCGAAAGTGTTTGAATGTATTCGGAATATATATATATATATATATATATATATATATATATATATATAAATATACCCGTGTTGTCACACAAAAGTTAGAGAGTAAAATGAAAAATGTTAGACGAATCCATTTTAAGTATATATGGGAATTAAGAAAGGAAATCTCTTTCCATCTGTCTTTCTGCTTTCTATACTAATTTATACGTTTTTTTTTCTTTGCTAAAACTTTTCAGTTTTCTTTCTCGTTCTTATTTCTTTCTTTTTTTAAAACTAATCGGTATTTTATGAATATTTGTGTGAACACTGGGGAAGGATAATTTTTTCCTTTATTTTTGAAAGAGGGTGTACACTCATGTATATATATATATATATATATATATATATATATAATCTCACATAAACAGTGCTGATATCTTCATCTAGTTCAGGGGTCACCAAACTTTTTTCACGGTGGGCTTGATAACGGAAAGAATGACGAGCGTGGGGCCGCATAATCACTCTGTTCAATACTTGCAAATCAGAACGAAAGCTGGGACGGTGGCGAATTCAATTTTCCATGCAGCAAACAGAACTCTGTGCTAAATCAATCAGGGTAGTCTCGAAGAAGAATGTGGCGAGTGAATTCTGTTCTTGTCACGTGAGCTGGATGAAATACTCATCCACTCTCAGTGCTGGCCGAATTCAAAAAGGTAGAATCCTTCGCTGGGATCTGAAGTCAATCCCTCAGAGCTGGCATGAAGGCTTATTTAAATTACACATAGTTTTGTACACAAATTAAAAGTATGAAACAACAAAAAGTCAATCCAAAAATATAAAATAATATAAAATACAAAATACAGAATGTAAACAAGTTAGGAGGTGGCATAATTGTCTGTATACACAAACACGAAATAAGTCTCTTTACTTCTATATAAGAATAATAAATAAATAATAATACTTTTATATAATAATAATGATAATATCTTCCCCTGGCTAGGAGCAAGATGTAGTATCTGTTCTGATACTGTATTTCATCTTTTCTGTCTTTGGTCAGTCAAGGGGAGATCCTTCTAGACTGTGGCAATTTTAATTTTTGTCCCAATCCAGAGTGCTCCTTTTTGGGAGCTGAGTTTTCCCACATTAAAAACTGACCTTGTGTCTAACTCTGCCCTCGTAGGGAGGCAAGTAAATAGGGACTTAGTTTTAGTTACACAAGAAGAATGTCTTAACACATGTCTTAACACATGTCTTAACACATGTCTTAACACATGTCATATTTTATGAATCTTCGAAGAAATCTAAGTAGAATAAATAGTGGCTGTGACCCAACGGATCACAGGTAGTCTGTTATATGCACCCTCTGACGTACCGATGGGTGTATAAATGTCCTTTACACACACAAGCTGACTGACTCACTGCTGTCGCTATAATCACTGGGAGCCCAACTTGTTGATAAGGCGCACACGAGCTAACCCGTCCACCACGTTGTCATAATCATTGTGATGAGCCCTGGTTACCTCTTTGTTTGTTGCTACACAAAACTATTAAGTCTGCACCATTTACTGCCGTGTCAAGACTGAACCAAGTGCCGATCTGTTAAAGTCCCTCTTTTTGTATTCAACAACAACAATTACAACAAAGGCGCCCTCTGAGCCAATCCAAAACTTCACCCAATGGCTGTAACTTGATACATTACATTCCTCCATTCTTAGATGGATCACTAAACATAGTCTCTTAACTTAAATGGAGCTCTCCTTACAAGCTCAGATCTCCGAGGAATAGGCGATGCTTTCTGTTTGAAGTCTATAGGTTCCATCTCAGCCTCATCCTGTTTTAATAATTCAGGAACTCCTTCTTCCTCAGTAGACTCCCTTGTACTGGTTGTCAGCGTGTCCTCTGCGGCATCATTCATATCAGTCACATTCTCCTCTGGGACCCGGATTGTCCTTTTAATGATCTGGTCTGAATGTCTCCATGTAACTCCTCTCTCGGTCTCTACCTCAAAATTGACATTACCCAACTGCCTCGTAATGATGCCCTCCAGCCACCATTGACCAGTGCCAAAATTCCTCACAAGGACTGGATCATTCACCCCATGATTTCGACACGGTGTCATGATTTTAGTACCCTTCTCCATTTTGTAGTTATACACCCTGCTCTTAAACTTGTTTGGCTGTAACAGATGAAAGGCTGTTCTTAATTGTCGCTTGAACAGCAATTCAGCTGGAGGAACCCCAGTTACTGTGTGTGGAGCTGTCCTGTAGTTAAAAAGGAATCTGTTGACTTTTGTTTCAAGAGATGTTTTTGTGTCTTTGTCCATCCTCTTCATCGTTTCCTTGAATGTACGCACACTGCGTTCAGCCTGGCCGTTGGAAGAGGGATGATAAGGAGCCGTGAATATGTGTTTAACCCCATTTGCCTCTAAAAACCTCCTGAATTCATCACTGGAGAAACAAGGACCGTTGTCACTCACAACCAGCAGAGGCAAACCATGAGTCGCAAAGATTCCCCTCAACTTCTCAATGGTAGCTGCAGCAGTGGATGTCTTCATTATGCAAACCTCCATCCATTTGGAGTAGGCATCAACCACTATTAAGAACATGTGTCCAAAAACTGGACCAGCATAGTCTATGTGAATTCTTTCCCAGGGCTGACTTGGATATTCCCAACAATGAATCGGAGTTCTGTTGGGCTGTTTCTGATTTAGCACACAACTTTCACACCCCTTGGCGGTCCACTCAATATCTTCATCCAGTTTTGGCCACCATACATAGCTTCTAGCTAATGCTTTCATCCTCACAATGCTTACATGAGTCTGGTGTAATTGCTGCAGAACTTTTCCTCTCAACTTAGGAGGAATAGTAATCCTGCTTCCCCACAGTAACACGCCATCTTCACAGGTCAGTTCCTCCCGTTTATTAAAATAGGGCTTTAACTGTTCACTCCAACTGACCCCATTCCAGCCATTCATGGTGAATTTGTATACCCAACTCAAGATTGGATCTTTCCTAGTCTCTGCTCTCACAGCTTCAACCTTCACTGGAGCTTCCACAAGGTCCATCATAAATATTTCATTAGTGGATTTAGATATATCTTTTTCCTGAGCCTCCAATGGAAGACGACTCAAACAGTCCGCATTACTATTGAGGGCTCCAGTTCGATATTCTAGTTTGTAATTATAGGCAGCCAAGAATAGAGCCCAACACTGAACCCGGGCAGCTGCCATAGCAGGAATTGGCTTGTTCTCTGCAAATAGACCCAACAACGGTTTGTGATCGGTGAACATCGTGAAGGGGTTTCCAAACAGATATTGATGTTACCTCTTCACTGCAAAAACCAGGGCAAGCCCTTCCTTTTCAATGTGTGCATAATTCTGTTCAGCATCTGAGAGCGTTCGGGAGATGTAACATACTGGCTTTTCACTGCCATCTTCCATCCTATGAGCCAACACAGCTCCCAAGCCATAAGGAGAAGCATCCACTTGTACAAGTGTGGGCTTAGATGGGTCAAAATGAGTCAGAAGGGGTGCTGTACACAGCATTTTCTTTGTCTCTTCAAAAGCTTTTTGTTGGCAGGCTTCCCACTTCCAAACTGTGCCTTTCCTCATTAGACTGTGCAGTGGCTCAAGTCGTGTGGACAAATTTGGTAAATGGTTGCGATAATAATTTACTGCCCCAAGATAGGCTTTCAACTCAGTAACATTCCTGGGTGTGGGGGCTCTTGGCATCGCAGCCACTTTCTCTGGTAGAGGAGCTGTACCATCCTTGCTAACCTTGAACCCTAGATAGGTTATTTCCTCAAGAAGGAATTCGCACTTGCTTCTTTTCAATTTGAGCCCAGCTATGCTCAGCGTATGTAATACTCTCTCTAGGTTCTTTAAGTGGCTGTCATCATCGGGACCTGAAATTAGTATATCGTCCACTCGTACCTTGCAGAAAGGAACATCTTTCAATCGTTTGTCCATCTCCTGTTGAAAAATGTCTGTAGCACTGTGCACCCCGAACTGTAACCTTGTGGGTTGGTACAAACCCCTATGTGTGTTTACAGTTAACAATTCCTGGGTACCTTCCTCCAATTTCAGCTGCTGATAGGCATGGCTTAAATCCAGTTTGCTGAATTTTTCACCCCCTCTCAGTGTGGCAAATATATCTTCGGTTCGAGGAATAGAGTAGCTGACACATGGAGCTGCTGCATTGATGGTTTGCTTATAGTCCTCACATATTCGGATACCCCCATTGTTACTTTTAACAACGGGCACTATGGGTGCAGCCCATCTAGAATATTCTACTCTTTTGTAAATGCCTTGGTTTTCTAGGCGGTCAAACTCCTTCTCCACCCCTTCTCTCAAAGCATAAGGTACAGGCCTGGCTCGACAAAATTTGGGCTTGGCTTCTTTATCAATGGGTATATTCACCTGAAAGTCTTTCAGGCATCCCATTTCTCCATTAAATAAGGCATCATATATTGTAAGTATTTTTTTAAGCCTCGATGGGTTCTCCCTTGTTAAACAAAACAGCCTTTCCCAGTCCAGCTTTAACTTCTTCATCCAATCTCTACCCAGTAGAGTTGGTACCTCTCCTTTCACAACCAGTAGTGGTAAACAGTTCACTTGTCCCTCATGTAATACCTCTACAATTGTTGTCCCCTGAGGTTTTACTATTTCACCAGTATACGTCGTCAGTTTTACTGTGCTTTTTTTTAAATCCTGAATCCTGCCCAGTTCTTTAAATTTTTTTAGACTAATGACCGAACAAGATGCTCCTGTATCTATCTCCATAACCACTTTTTTTTTGTTTAACAACAGCTCCACCTTTACCGGTGGTGTTTGCAAGTTAGAAACATTGTATAAATTCAATTCTTCTTGCCGAACCTCCCTCTCATCCAGATTTAACCTTTCCATAGTGAATCCTTTTTCAACTGTCTGGTCTTCATCCATCACATTCATTGGATCGCTCTTTTTAGTTATTTTAAAGAATTTACCTTGTTGCTGCCTGCACTTTCTGCGGGTGTGTCCTGTCTTATGACATCTGTAACATTCACTATTTTTAAATGTACATTTATCTGCCGTGTGTCTGGTACTACCACATCTGTAACACTCCCGTCTCAAGGGTAATTTGTGTATTGGGTTTTCATAATCGGGAAATGTTTCCTGCATTGATATAGAATATTTCCGGGCTGATTCGATTGACACTGCTATTTCAATAGCTTGATTCAACGTTAGATCCCTTTCGGTTAGTAGGCGTTCCTGGATTTTCACATCTTTAATTCCAGAGACTAAGCGGTCCCGTATGTATTCACCAACCCTCTCTTCAAAATTGCAGTGTTCGGACATTTTCCTTAATGCGGCCACATAGTCACTTATAGACTCTTATGCCACTGTTTATTTTAGGCAGCCATTCCACGATTGTCTTAGGAGTGAATTCTCGCTGGAGTTTATGACGAAGGTTTATTCCTAAAGGGCAGAGCATAAACTTACATGTGAGAAAGAGATATAAGATGCTTATAGATTTCTCTACATCGTCACCCTTCACCTGATGTCCCCAATTTTGAGGAGTGTCTCTCTCGTTTAAGTCCCGCCAGCTAAAGACGAGTGAGTAGGGCCTCACCAGAAGTCACATGACCCCCCTCAACTTCTGCCGGAGGTGACCTCTGATCTCCAAGACGCGCTGAAAACTTGGCTTCTATTATTTAACACTCCTTCCTTCCCAATCTTCAAATGATCTTCATAGAAGGTATTTTCAACATCCGTCTCCTTTCTAACATTCTCATTCCTATGCTCACTTGTAACTCATTTCATTCTATGTCTATAAACCGGGCAAAACCAGAAACCCTACTTTTTTTCTTTTCCAGTCAGCCATCTAGTTTTCTGTAACATACTTTTACTACCTCACCTCTTCAGACCGAAAATCGAAATCTTCTATCTTGATATGTAACTCCAGAGCACCCCACACCTTTGTTCAACCCCCCAAACCCTTTTGTGTGGCCCAGAGCCAGTCTCAACACAGACTCCAAATTTTTTTGTCTTTCTAAAATACTAACCCTTCCCACAAAACCTTAACTATGGTGCTAAAAGTGGAAGGTTATTCTAAAGAGACATCAGTTTGCATCAAACTGCGACCATGGTCAACTATTTTATTTCTTACTCCTGTCATACATTTAAAATCACATCTATGCCCGTTTTCTGGGGGTCCAAATATTACATGCAATGGCTATGACATGTCACATTACTTGCAATCTTTCAACATCCATAAATGTTGGGAGAAGTTGCCCCCAATAACTATCAGTTACCAGCCGATTAGACTTTAAAATTGCTGACAACTGTGAACATCTCTTGGGCCGACTCAGGCCACCCTCTACTAGATTACTTCACAACGACTCGAATTTATTAAACTTCCCAACAAAACGTTTTTCCTTTTATTATTTATTTTTCTTTTATTTCGGACCTCACGAGAAAACAACTCCGTCACGAACAGAAGAAAACAATGCACATGTTTTTCCTTTTGTTCACATGTGCATATTTCTTTAAATTTCTTCGTGAATAAAACTTTCTCTCTATGTATGCATGTAAATATGTATATGTGTATATATATATATATATATATATATATATATATATATACGTACATACACATTCAATGTTGAGACGATGCCGGACATTGGCACCAGATAATGTCTTATATACACTCACTTACCGATGGGTGCATGAATGTCCTTTACACATGCGAGCTATGTCGCCGCTGTCTCCATAATCGTTAGGAACACAACTTATTGATAAGGCGCATGCGGACTGATCATCTTCCGCTGCCATCATACTGTCTCGCCCCCATCGCCATAATCGTTTTGGCGAACCCAGGTTGCCTCTTTGTTCATTGATACACAAAACCACGGCGACCCTGTTGGTTTGAGACAGCCATTCCCCAATCTTCTTAGGGGTGAATTTTCATTCGAATTAAAGTTGGACCCAACAACATGCCAACACTTGTTGGTTAGTTTATAATAAAGGTTTATTTCAAAAGTGCAGAGCATAAACTTAAATGCGTGCGAGGAAGAGATGAGAAGCATGTAGATTTCTCCCTAGTTTTAAGGACAGCTCCCAAACATGTCTTCTCTCATTTAAGAGCAAGTGAGTGGGTTCCACCGGAAGTCACATGACCTCCTCAACTTGTGTTTCTGCCCAGTGGAACAAACGACCAGAGTAGGGCATGATGATGCCTACCATATCCAGATTTAAAGCTCCTTTCTTACAGAAAAGACGTTGCTAATCTTTCCCTGCTCTATCGTTATTTCCATGAGCTCTAATCTCTGGTTCCTCCTTCACTGCAAGAACTCTTTCTACCAAAACTGAAAAAAAACTTCCTCTATGTGCCTTATGTCAGGCGGAATTTCTATAAAGTTTCCAAGAACTTCCAATCCATGGACCACGGGACTCCTTCCCTACAGACTACAACATGGTCGTCTTCAGATCAAATTTCAACAAACCCTTGTCATAAACCGTCCCTATAAGTAATCAAGCATGTTTCGTTCTATTCATCGTTTTCAATCCTCTCATAATATTTTTCATCATTCAGCTGTCGATCTATCCATCTCAAGTGGCATTTGACCTTGATAAGTGGTGACTCATTTGTAACATAAAAGAAAGAAATTGTATAATTTAAAAGCAAGTTTTTGTTAGAAATATGATTCCATAGTTATGGCATGAGTAAAGGTTTGGTTGTTAACAAATAGTTGGGTGGACATGACCTATGTACGCTCGGATAAACACCCAATTGTTTGTGTTATTCTTAGGTTCCACACAGGCTGTCGTGATAATTTAATATTGAAGTTATTTAAAAACTAGCAGGGCGACGCAGCGTTGCCTGTGGGGGGGGGGAGTATTAATTTATTTTTATTATAACCATTGATTTTCTACTGTTGTCACACGCAAGGTAAATCTTATAGTAAAAACTGAAACAACTATTCGAGGTAAAATTTAACAAATCTGAAAAAGTTTAATCTTAAAAAAAATAAATATGCAAGCAAAGTTTTACAAAAAAAAAAAAATACAAGATAATTTTAATTAAAAAAAATAAACTAATCCGCTCTCTTCTAAATCTGTGAGTAAAACATTTGTGTGTTCCTATTTTAGTCACAAAAATATTAAGATCATGGGAATATTTGTTTGTGTCCATTAAAAGTGAAAGAAATTCTTTACTTTTTATCATCAGTTAAGATTAAGCTTCTTTGCTCATAAAAATTAAATTTGCAGATGTGATTATATTTGGTTTTCTTATTAAGATTGTTAAGCCGCCTTTCTTTGCTCATAAGAATGAATTTGCTTATGTGATTATCTGATTATTGAAGCAAGCCGGACACACGTACGTTAACTTTTATTATATAGTTTGAAGTGAAGTACCAATTGTAAAATATTCACTGTACAAGATGATTCCCCTCAATAAACTTCTGTTTATGCCTGACTTGTCCACCAAGTTTCAGTCATGAATGTTCAACAGTCTTTTATTGACGTTCAATGATAAGCACATTTGAATATGACGTGCAAAATTATCAATAACTAACACACACCTTTCTTGACACTGCTCTGAATTTAGCTGTCATGTATAGTAGCCCAAAATGCAGAAATAAACTGGTAAATAAAAAAATAAAAAAACGATTTCAGTAAACTTGTACTCTATACCGCCACGGTTTCAACGGAGAAATAAAAATGCAAGTCATTATTTTTTGACGCGATTGAACACTTTGAAATTACCTGAAATCAAAATAAATGAAATATTGTCGATTTTATAGTTGAGGTTAAGCGGTCAAGAAGTGGGTGATCAGTTTACATAAAATTTATAGGCTAAAAATATTTTTAATTATTTCAGATATTTCTAGATGTGTGGAAAAAAAATAGAACAATTTGAAATCATGTTACAATTGTAATCTGTAATGTTTGTTTATTTTCAGTGTTTTATTTTTCATTAAATCAAAAAGGAGGAAGTCATTCTTGCGTGGACGGTCTTATGAGAACAGAACCGATACTACACTATACCCTCTCCCTGAAAAGATATTCTGACTAAATCGAGTCTTGTTTTTTTTTTTTAATTCTGGGAGGATTCCCCCTACACACCGTTAAAACAGAGGAGGTAATTCCTGGGAGAACAGTCTTATGACAACAGAACCGATACTACACTACACGGCACCGCCCATTAAAAAATATTCCAATTTAATCATTTTTTTTGTTGTTTTTTAAAATTTAAAAATGCCTAGTCATAAAAACTATTTTCTATGGTTCCATGGCCTTTTGGCTAAGATCAAAGTGTAGTATCTGTTCGACATCTCAGCGATATTTGACACTTTAATAAAGCCAGAAGTAAATTATCTCCCTTGAAAATGTAATTCTAAATAAGTCTTTAAACACTATGATTTTTTTATAAAATCTCTTTATCTTATTTTATTTATAATTATAATAATAGTACTATCGATAAAACGATTGCGTATGTAGAAGAACATTTGACAATACAAAGTAGAAAGGTATATTACAGAATATTAATTTATAAAAAACTTATGCAAATATAAAATTATGCAAATTATAAATATGCAAATGAGCAAAATCGAGATTTGTTTGAGTGAGTTGGAGATGCCTATATATATAGGGTGTTTTAATATATTCTTATATCATTAGAATTAGATAATCCTAATGTGTTTTGATGTTAATATAGTTAGGTAGATGGAAAAAAGGCGTTACCCGGGTTAAAAAGTGTAATTAAGACTTCTATTTCTCTACCTCTTTCTCTCTCCGTCTCTCTATCTTTCTCTCTCCCCCCCCCCCCCATTTTACCCATTCCCATTCCACAACCCCTTTTTCTACTCAACTCAGCCCATTCCTCTCTCTGGACACACACACACACCTCCTTTATATAATAGATTCCTATGGGATGAGTTAGTATTTTCTTTCCAAATTAGTACATAAAATGGGTACCCCCCGCCTTGATGAAACCTGGTCCAGTTGACCCCCAAATAATGAATAATTTCTTTTAAATTTTAGATATTTATTCATCCGGGGCAACTCCAATCAAAAATATACCAACTTTGTGGATGTTTTTTTTGTAGTTTTTGACTTTTAACTGGACATACGTACACACAGATAGACAACTTCTCTTTATATATATACTAGCTGCTCTGACCTGGCGTTGCCTGAAAATATTTGTACTTGCATTAATATTTCACAAGAAAATATTATTTTTAAATCAATCGTATGTCTTTGCAAAATTATGTTTGAAGCTTTTCATTTTAACTCCAAAATGTATAAATAGTCATATGCTAAAAGCCGACATTTTCATCCTTTTTTTATGCAAAAGAATTTGTGTAAACATTTTTGAAGTCTGTGTAAAACTAACGGCGGCTGTATTTTAAAAATAATAAAATGGCTGCCTTTTATGTTTTTTTTGCCCGTGTGTGTGTGTTTTTAACATTGCAGCAAAGCAAGTGTGTGGCAATGAACTTTTGAGGAAATCAGTATTCCTAAATGGAACTGTGTTTTATTAATATCAGATTACTGAGTGAATTTAAGTAAGAATAGTTAATAAGCCGCGCATGTGTGGTCCCCCTCTGTATGTGGCGAGTGTAAAATGCAATAAATTTGGGCAATTTGGGGCATTTTTTACCTCCCTTTGACCCCCTGGGGGCGCGAACCAGAATTTTTCTGAGATCAAAGATGCTCATTTTATATCCAGAACAATTGAGAACAATTGCCTCTACATTTTGGCCAAGTTTCAGAAAAATTGAATGGATGGATCAAACGTTATGGGAGAAAAGGGTAATTTTTTGCCATTTTGGGGGCGCGAACCAGATTTTTTCAAAGGTCAGCGATACTTATTTTCTATTAGGAACAATTGCCTCCACGTTTTGGCCAAGTTTCAGAGAAATTGAATGGATGGATGAAAAGTTATGGGGTAAAAAATGTCATTTTTTTCCATTTCGGGGCCTTTTGACCCCCTGGGGGGGCTAACCAGATTTTATTTAAAAAATCGGAGAATGTCACTTTCTAACCTGACCAAAGTTACAACTACATGCAAAATTTCAGAGAAATTCAATTGATGGTTGCGGAGAAAAGGACGGACGGACGGACGGACGGACATGCCTCAAAACATAGGTCCCCCGATTTTATAAATCGGGGGACCAATTAATGAAAGTCGTTTTTCAAATCAGTATACCAATGAGTTGACCTTAGAACATCAATTGCATGCAAGCTAAGGAGTATATTAGGAAAATGTATGTTGCTGTATTGTGTCTGTCTGAAAATAGATTTTTAATTTCACTGTAAGCGCGAGGAATCTCATAAATTTATATATCATTTTAATAAATATTATTTTTTATATGCACATGTTTCGTTTTAACAGAGAATCATCAGTGTGGCTATACATATATAGACAGACATAAACAGTGGCTAAAGAGAGTCCGACAGAGGAGGTCAACTATAGGTCCCCTTTGTTTGGATTTGAAACCGACAGTACCGACGTTGTCTTAATTTTCTGTAAATACATATATAAATAACTATTATGTTCTTATTTTTGAATTTTTCTTAATAATCGAGCACTCTGTTAGGGTTCTCTCCCACTAATATATATATACAGCCCTAGAGAAAGGTTTGTACGATCACATACATTGCTAACGGACGTTAATACTGACTTTTTTGATGGAATAAATGCGAAATGCCTACACTATCAGTGGCCTGGAACGCTAACTTGTGGATTGTGTGTTGACCGTTTTGTTTTTGTTTTTTTTGGGGGGGAGGGGTTGATACCTTCATCGTTGTGCCACCCGATGAGGAGGTGTATTCTCACACATTGTTCCTGATTCCTTTGGACTGCATTGGGACTAATTTCTTGTGGGTATACATAGTAGCAACCATACTGTGAAAATTTATTGAACTACTTTCTTAAAATGTTTTTTTCCTTTTTCTTCTTAAACGGCCTCAATTAAGGCAGCATCACATCGGGTATTGTCAGTTCTTGGGGTCCTTATTCCAGGTATATATTTATCCTGATGAACTGCCAAGCAAGAACCTGCTTGAGTAGAGAAACACGTGTAGGGAAAAATTCTTTAACTTTGAAAAATCTGAAAAATAAATAAACTATGAAAGGAAAAAGTCTTTTGTTGTGATGAATGATTTCTTGAACGAAATGTTTTGGTAAACCTTCAAAAACATGCACACACACATATATATATATATATAAACTGTTATGTCGATTGCATAATTCGGCCTTGGACCCAATCATCATTGACTGTCAAGATCCAAACATTTCAAAGGATGCAGTCGCTGTGACAGTCATATGGAATGAAAGACAAATGAATCCTATCTATCATTAAGAACAATACTTTCGTAAGAGAAAATACTCCTATTTAAAGGGGAAAAAGTTCGAATTATATATATGTATATTTATATAGATCATAACATTTGTGCTTTTTTTAAAAAGGTTTCAAAGAAATATCTCAACAACTTTTTCATTAATTGTCTTCTCATCTGATTTTTTTTTCTTTTCTAATTCCAGGTGCGGAAGGCTGTAAAATTCACCCCTGTCAGAACAATGCAACATGTCTGCCGACGAAGAATGGCTTTAAGTGTGTATGTCAGCCAGGTAATATTTTTTTCTATTGAAATAAAATTTTGTTATTTGGATAATAGGTTCCATGAGGTCGACATAACACTTCCAACGTTTGACTATTCGGTTCCCGAATTTGAAAAGATGCATCTGAAGAAGATCCGAATTTACATCGGCCGAAACGTTGTGAACAGAACAATCATGATGAGAATAGTAGTCTGAAAAATGCAAATAACATAAATTATCGTCTAAAAAATCCGAAACATAAAGTTAATTGTGTTGTGTCTCCGGCTGTTTTATTTATTTTTATTGGTCCCCCGATTTATAAAATCGGGGGACCTATGTTTTGAGGCATTTCCGTCCGTCCGTCCGAATTTTTCTCCGCAACCATCAATTGAATTTCTCTGAAATTTTGCATGAAGTTGTAACTTTTGTCAGGTTAGAAAGTGACATTCTCCAATTTTTGGAAAAAAATCTGGTTAGCCCCCAGGGGGTCAAAAGGCCCCAAAATGGCAAAAAATGACATTTTCTGCCCCATAACTTTTTATCCATCCATTCAATTTCTCTGAAACTTGGCCAAAATGTAGAGGCAATTGTTCTGGATATAAAATGAGCGTCCTTGATCTCAGAAAAATTCTGATTCGCGCCACCAAGGGGTACAATGGGGGTAAAAAATGCCCCAAATTGCCCAAATTTATTGCATTTTACACTTGCCACATCGAGTGACATACAGAGGGGGACCACGCATGTGCGGCTTGTTTATTTTATTTTTTCTTATTAACTACTATGGTTCAGTTGAAATTGTAGACATAGTTTTCTTAAAGGCATCAAAATAAGAGTTTTTTATTTCTGCATTAATAAAACTATCAAACAAGATATCATGTGTCTGTGTATGTGTTTTACGCCTTTATGTAACTTTGATAAATATGTAGGACCATATGCTGGTCCCCGACGACAGTCGACCTCAACGTGGTTCTCTCTTCGTTTTTATATTCTTGATCTGGCTGTGTCATCTTGCCGATCGCCGAGAGTGAGTGCCCTGGTTTACAAGTATACAAAAAGAAAACAACGCCGACTCACAAGAACAAAAACAAACTCAGATATATTGTTATGTTTGTTGTGCTCTGGATGTGTGTGTGACACCATCATGGAAAAGGGTCATCAAACGCTAGCATCCACATCTTAGTTAAGTTCCAGTGTATTAGCTAAGACATCACTTAGATAATTTGTTTGTCGAGACCATCATTGTTATTCGCTCGTCAGCTCATTTAATCGTTTGCTCAACCCGAACTGCGCTCGCCCAACTTTAACTCTAATATGCTCCGATCTAATCTCTGCCGAGCTCTGATAAATATATTTAGTTTCAACCGGAAATCCTAAACATCCAGTCTTTGTCCCAGTCACACCCAGCTAACTATCAGAGATGATTACTACCGCTTACCCTCTTAACCACTCCCAGCTGACTACCTGGAAACCATCAAACAACCTGTTGGCGGCCTCCCTATCACCCGTGCACTCACTTCGATCACTTTTCCTTTTTTGCGAATCGTTTCCTAATATTTTCCGTTCTTTTTTTACTTGGGGGGGGGGGGGGGCAGTTCATAGTATCACACATACACATTGAATTTTTTTTTATTAACTATTAACGAATATTTATTGAAATTAAAATTTTTGTATTAACTATTAACGAATATTTATTGAAATTAAAATTTTTGTATTAACTATTAACGAATGTTTATTGAAATTTAAAAAAAATTTAACTATTAACGAATGTTTATTGAAATTAAAAAATGTTTTTATTAACGAATGGTTATTGAAATAAAAATTTTTTTTATTAACTATTAACGAATGTTTATTGAAATTAAAAAAAATTTTTATTAACAAATATTTATTGAAATTAAAATTTTTTTTTATCAACTATTAACAAATATTTATTGAAATTAAAAATAAATAAGGCAAAACTAAAATGAAATTTGAAAAATCCTATTTAAAAAAAATGTGAACGTGACTATATTTTGAATGCAGCAACCTCACAAATCGATTTTTAAGAAATGAATATTCCAAAACATGTTTCAATTTTTTAGATAATCATTGATAATTTGTATTATGTGTATTATTTGAACTACTACATAGACACGTGGTGTAACGGTTAAAGGCACTGATTAACAATGAGTTCTAATAGACAGTCTTCTGGAGGTTGAAGGTTCAATCCTTACTACAGGTAATAATAACTAAATATAACATAAAATAATTGTCTGATAGGACAAGAACAATCTACCCTCGTGGATTAAATAAAGGGTTCAGTTCAAAATTCTGCACGAGTTCCCAAGCTTGAAAAGATGCACCTGAAAAAGTGGTGGGTGTTGCATCGACCGAAACGATGTAAATGAGAATAGTAGTCCAAATAATGCAAATAATAAAGCATTATATTCGGCTTAACGTCCAATTTACATGCTGGCATGTGTTGGACAGCTTTTAGAAATTGACTTCCAAACTAACTTATCTTTGGCCAGATCTTTATTTGTCTCTCTTTCAAGTCCATCCTTATCATTTCTTCCCATGTTTTACTTAACCTTCCCTTGCCAATTGACACTGCTACCTCAACAGTTCTACATCTATTAACAACAAAACTCTCATCCATTCATTCAACATGGCCATACCATCAAAGTCTCCTATTCTGCACACCTCTTCCGATACTATCCAAATTTAATCTTCCACTGAGTTCATCAGATCTAAGCCTGTCTATATGACTTACATTACACATCCATTGTATTATTCTCATATCATTGCTCTCCATGCAACACATGTCCTCAAGCCACATGTTCTATTATTTTAATGTGTTGCATTTATTGTATGAATAAAATAAAATGCAATAAAATCTGGTTAAGAATCAATTCGTGAATTGTACACAAAATTAATTAATAAATCTCATAAGGATGGTGCTAATCTCTGGTTTCTGTGGTGTGAAGCATATTTTTCTCATTTTTTTTTTTCACTTTTTTCTTTTTTCTCTTTTTATTTTTTTCTTCTCGAACTTGGAAGGTCAACTTAAATTATCTCAGTTCAAAAAACAGGTTTGAACGTAATTTGGCGAAGACTTCCGAAATTTTATTTATACGATTCTATTTTTATCGATAAACGTTTTAGTTGAAAATACTGCGTACTTTGTTAAAAATGTAAACAATACCGTATACTTCTGGCCAAGTCTGGGTTGGGTCAGATATATATATATATATATATATATATATATATATATATAGGCAGCATCTTTTCTTGAAGGCAAGTATTGTTAAATATAACCGACAACTTATGTCTGGATATCCTTTCGTAGATCCTTTCCATTGTCTGAATCAGAATTTTAGTTTCGGGGGAGGGGGGGGGGTGAATTGGTTAATGAATCTGCCATAGTTTTGATTTGTGTCCCAAGTACTTTTAGACCCATCCGGGTCCATCATCAGAGGATGGAGGTGAATCAGGTATAGACCATGTGTTCGTATTATAGATGGTTTGGGCGGGTATTATATAATAAGTACGAAACTATAGTTAGCATTATAGACATTTTAGTATATTATTGCTGGTATTGAAGTTAATTCTGTTAATTACAGGTTTTTTGTTTTTATATATAGGTCTCTCTTTTTTTTTTATAGATCAGTCAATCCCCCCCCCCCCCAAACTAAGATTCTGATTCGGACAATGGAAAAGATCTATGAGAGGATATCCAGACATAAGTTATGTTATATTAAACAATACTTGCCTTCAAGAAAAGATGCTGCCTATATATATATATATATATATGTATATATATATATATATATATATATATAAAGTAAAGATATATCTGTATTTCTGTGTCAGTTGTCAATGGTTGATATCTGAGCAAAACTGATGTCATATCTGGAATCGGCAAGTTCCTGCTGATATTTTAGTCTGTTTTTCAAGTGGTTCAAATTTTTTTTCTTTTTATTATAATAATGAATAATAAAGAATTTGGTTATTTTTTTAAGACACACTAATTTTTACGGTTATTTAATGTTATGAATTATTTTTCTAAACAAATGTTTTACTTTTGTAAACGAATAGTTAGAAAAGAGTAATTGTATTATTTAACTCATAAATTGGTGGAATGCAAAGATTCGTACCGTTCTCAAGTTTTATTAGACATATTCAACATATTTTATACCTAGGAAATGCTGGGTAAGTCTGTTAGTATCTCTATTAAAAAAAACTATGAGACAATGTGTGTGTTTTTCTCACCTAAACGTAACTAATAAATACACATTAAATTATTGTTTATTTACTATGAATAAAATATTTATTATTATTTGTTTGTTATGCCTCCTTGGGCATCTCCTCTTTAACTATCTTCTCAACTGTTAAAAAAAACTAAAAAAAAACAAACTCTTAGTACAGTATCTATATCAGATCAAATTCTGTTAAATATTTCATTTGACAACTCCTAAAATGTTCCCCCACAATTTCTTCCTCCTACCACTTTCTTTGAATTCATCCAACCTCATCTTAAACTGATCCACGCTATTGCTGTTCTTAATCCTATCTCCCACCTTATTCCAAAAACACATTACTCTGTGAGCAAAAAAACTTAACTGGTTAACAGATCTAGTTTTTGAAAACTTTCAGATCTAAGAGAAATACTAAAAAAATGCCCATCATTGAAATCAAAAATAAAATAAAACAAATTTAAAAAAGATTCTATTAGAAAAAACCCCAAAACAAATATAAACATAACTTGCTTCTTATATAAAATTAAACACATGCTTCATATTAAGGCTGTAATGTTGAACGCGACTTACAGAAAATGGTTTATTATATATAAAATCACATAAATTTTTTCGTTTATTGCTGAGTACGTTTTTTCATTTTCTTTTTTCTAATTTTTGTTCTGTTTCATCATCTTCATTATATTCGGTGTGTTGGCCGGCTTTTGCAAAATTTGACTTCTAAACTAACCTATCTCTGGTCATGCAACACATGTCCTCAACCCTCACTAGCCAAGTTTCACTTCCATACATCATCACACTTCATACACACACCTGACACACTCTTCTCTTGGTCGACAGTGGCGTTTTTAATAAATAAATTTACTGAAAATCTTTAATATAATTTTTCAGTTTCCTCTTGCATCACTACAAACGTGATTTTTGTTTAGACACGTTTATTTTAAACTTTTGATGATTTCAAATTTAACATTTAGAAAAATTCCTCAGCATTTTGGCAACAGAAGATAAAACCCTGAACATTGTGTATCCAAGGGCTTTGCTGTAATTAAGTATGTACTTTAAGAGAGAGAGTCCAGGATGAAAGGTTTTGATCGATGGTCTTGTTTTGTAGTTGAATTATATTTAGTCATAAGTAAATTGGTGACAAGTGAATTGCAAAGACTAAATCCATTCATAATACATTATACTTTATTGATCATCTTCGTTCAAGATATAAATGTGTTTCGTAATTAAGACGTTAAATGTTTACATGTATTGACAGAAAGTTGATATTGAAAGTCCTTGAGTCAAGACAAAGAAAATGCTATACATCCATAAATCTAGACGAAAAAAGGTTATAAGTCCATGAGTGTGGACGAGGAAAATGGTATTGAGAATATTATTCAAAAGTTTATAAATATGTAGATAGGAATAAGAGTTAGTTTGTAAGGCTGGCAGAGTTCATATTATTATTTGGAAGTAAGTTCATGTGCCGAAACCAATAGCCAGAGGCTAAAGGCGGGTTTTGTTTACACACCAAGAGAGTTTGGTCACTGTATTCAGTGACGTGGGCTAGTTTAGTAGCTTAGCCTTTTCATCGCAAACTGATGAAAAGCGCGAATGCAATTCTTTATATAACAACTGAGAACAGGCGCGCGCCCCCGAGAGAGATTGTTTCTGATTGGTTAAATCCCGATATAGAGAACCAATCTAAATTGAGTATTTACTCCAATCAGTATCAAGCACTCAAGTTAACAAACATCGAATAATTCTAGACACCGTTATTCTGAAGTTGTTGCAGTAACTACCATTGCTACAGTCTCTACTGCACATTTGTGGAACACATTACCATCGGACTGTTCTTCTGTTAACTACAACTTCGCCGTCTTCAAATGTCAACTAATATGTCATAAACCGTTCACATAAGTAATCCCACTTTTTTCATTCCATTTATCATTTTCAATTCTCTCATAATATTTTTCATCGTTCAACCAGCAATCCATCCATCTCATTAATCCTTAATCTCTAGTGACTTTTAGCCTTGATAAGTGGTGACTCATTAGTAAAAAAAACAAAAAAACTCCAGGGAACAGATTTTGGTCTACTTAACAACCTAAACAACCACAATGTTTATGCCTCTAAAATTCTAATGTCCTAGGAAGTAGTAGCAGAGTTAAGTGGAAGTACTGTGTATCCTGAAAGAGGATACGACTTTTAATATAATTTGAACTAGAATGATATCCGTCCCAGGACAGCTAAAATTAAGAACAGTTTTGCACCACTTTTATGTCTCCCTTACGAAAATTAAAATCAAGATATGATACTAAACCTTATATCTAAAATCTTTATTCCAATTTTGATCAAAATCCATTACATTATTTTGATTCTAGAAAATGCCTAAAATTCAAGGCTTAAGCTTAAGGCATCTTGAAGAAATTGAAATTTAGGGAATCTTGATTCATTTGTGTTAAATTAAATGTAAATCTGATATATTTGAATTTTAAAATGAAAGGCTGTGACCATATTATGCCCCCTAAAAACCCTCTAAAATACTCAAAAGAAACTGAAATTTTGGGAATATTTATTAATTGATGTTATTGTTAAAATTTCACAAAAATCGGAGGTAATTAAATTTTCATGAAGGGCCTCTACCCCTTTTTTTTATAAAACTAAATTAAATTAAATATAGCCCACATTACGATCCCTTACACCTAGTAAAATTTATAATGATCGGTTAATTAGTTTAGGAGTGAATCCTGAACATACAAATATATAAACATATAAACATACCTAACTTTATATAGATAGATTATTTTTCTTTAAGCCTTGACAATATGCCTTCCTTTGGGCAATGCCGGGTCAGAACAACTAGTATGTAATAAAGTTTATAGAAAATTTAGGATATCGGAGGCTTTGACAATATGATATAAGGTTTGAAGACACTGAGTTGGAAGAAAATTATGCGAGGTATTGGAAGATAAAATATTGTAAAAATGCAACAATTCGCAATTTATTATCTACCTGTTGTACCGTTTTCAATGAATAATAATACAGTGCCCAATATTTAATACCAGTGGTATCATGAAAATTCCATGGTATTTTCTACATCAATCTGTATAATTTACTGTTAGAAATAATATTCCTTTTTAAATGTTTTTCAGGGTCAGTACTATTAAGAAAAAAAATTACTCTTCTTCCATAAAAATAATTGTCATTGTCAACTAAATATTCTTTAAATAAAAAAATGAATATGTCTCTTTATGCATTTACTCAAAATTAATGCAATTTAATTTTTTCTAAAACATTAAATATTCTGTCTTTTTACCGTAAAAATAACTGTCAGCTAAATATTCTTCACATTGATGAAACGAATGTTACTTTATTTAAAATTGTATTGTTTTAGTCAACAACATAATTTAATTTGGAGACAATTCATTTTAGAATGGTTAAAGTTTGAATAGCTTAGCAACATCAGATGAATCACCAATGACAATATTTGCTAATCTGACGATCTTATTTTTTTTTAATGTGTGTGAAAGGTGATAATGTACGTAAATATATGAAGTAGCTTAGCTTATTATTCTGTAGATTGTGAGGATATGCCTCCTTTTCAAAAATCCGAAGTTCACTCTTAGAGAACGTTTTTTTATTTAAAATTATAATGCAGAAAGTTTAATAAAGATTTTTTCATCACCTGCTTTTTAAAATATTTTTTGTTCATCTGTTCATTTTTAAAACTTTTATTTCTTTAAGGTTTTACTGGCCAATATTGTATGATTGATATCAATGAATGTAGTTCCGAACCTTGTAAACATGGCACCTGTATTGACCTTATTAATGGAGTCGACTGTAATTGTACAGGATCAGGTAAAACTTAAATTTCTTTTTTCTTTTTTTAAAATACTTTTGTATAAATAAAATTGTAATAAAAAAAAATGAACATAATTTAGTTTCCTAGTAAAGCTAAAGTAAAAAAATGTAAGAGATGTGTGATTAATGTACACTTTTATAAAAATAAAAGCCTTTCTTTATTTGATGTATCATACACACACAAAGTAAAGTTCTTTTGTATATATTAGTAACTAAACGTACCCATGACCTGTTGGGTCACAGCCACTACCACTATTTATTCTACTTTGATTTCATTTGAAAATTCATAAACTGTGACATCTTTTAAGACATTCTTCTTGCATAATTAAAAATAATAAGTCTCTTTACTTCTATATTATCATTAGTATTTTTATTATTGTTACTCATGAGGTCGTTGTCTCACAGGTCGTCATTAGTGATTGCTCACTGTCACTAACCGGTGGTGTTTCCTTGAGTCTGAGTGACAAGTCTTCCCAGATTTCGAGCATTCTCCACTTCTTTCGATAATCATTGCAAATGATTTTGCCTTATCGCAACAGCTGCTTACCATTGATTTCTCGCTGGCAACGGCCATTGGTCACCTGAGATTTTATTAATATTTTTATTATTATATAGAAGTATTATTCTTTATTTTTTATATAGAAGTAAAGAGACTTATTATTTTGCCATCTAATTTACATATGTGTTTGTGGCATGTACGCACACTGTAAATTAGATACCAACACTGAAAAAAAGAGTCACTCTTTCTTTAAATGCTCAAAGAGGAGTTCAGAAATATTAGAGATGGTTGAATCAATAGAGAGGGGCGAAAGAAATACGTAAATGTCTATGACAGAAATGGGTGACTTGTTCAGTTAATTATGAATGGATTTTCTCGTCATCTTTAACATACTAGCAGAACCCGTCGCCCGGCGTTGCACGGGAGAAAGTACTACATATTGCATGACGTCGAATAAAAAAAGAAACGGCCTATTGGTGTGTCTCCCCCCCCCCCCTCTACCATGTTGGCGAATGTTATAAATTTAAAAAAAAAAGAAAAAGTGGTAGAGTAGAATGGGATCGAACGCTGAAACTGGCGATCATGAAACCTGCCTTCCTAACGACTGCGCCACGGTTTCGACTTAAAAATACATGTGAAAATAGGTCAATTAACCTAAGCTTGATTATGGGCATGCGTGTTATGTTAAGATTCAGCAATGACACGGTTTAGGTCATTTGTAGTTGATGAAAATGACTGGATTTGGGCAAGTTTTCTATAATATGCGTGTTAAAGGTGTATGATTTTGAAAATGTAAATGTATCGGGGTCTACCAGTATCTTGGCGCTTATTGAATTAAATAGGATGTCGATTCGATCAAGAAATTGTAGCCGCCATGTTGAATGAATAAATGTTGCAGGAACTGTGTTCGTTAATTTCATTCGCTTAATTCCGGAATGAATATAAATGTAGAAGTCATAGGTAGAATTTGAAATAACGTAATCTGATATTCGCGGAAAATCATCGGAGTGAAGGGAGCGGTCATTAAGTCATTGCGTTTTGCTTTATATTATGTAGTAAATTAATACCAGGCAAATAATAAACAAGAACGGGTGTTTTGTGAAAATTAAACTGTGTGTATTAGTTCCCGGTGTCGATGAGTAGAGTGACAGTACAGAATTGTTAGGGAGGAAAGTTTTTGCTACCACCTATATGGAGTTGGATTTTCGGAGAGACTTGGATGGTGGGCCAAATGTAATATTTAGTCTTAGGTAGAAAAAAATAAGAAATTTACTAAAACACGCTCTAGTGAATAAGTGTAGTATAGTGGTGAGTTTAGTAGCCTGTGATGCATGTGGTTATTTTCCTATACTCTGAGAAGGTACAGGGGAAAAAAACGTCTCTACTTTATATGTTAGATTAGATGTACCCGTGACCCACTATTTATTCTACTTTGATTTCATTTGAAAATTCATAAACTATTTCCTTCTTGCATAACTAAAATAATAAATCTCTTAACTTTTTTATAATTATTATCATTATTATTATAATTATCATATAGGGTGTACCAAAAAAACGTTCGACTCTAAGTTTGCAGAAAACGGTGTAGGGCCAAAATTTGTTCCTACTATTAAAGACTTCCGATTTTAGTTAAAAATAAGTAATCAAATAGTTATGAAACATCAGAAAAACTTTTAATTTTAAATATTTTTTTTATAAAAATAAGTATTCACATGGGTATAATAAAATATTTTTGTTTTTTTGATTTGCGGAGGGGGATAATCAAATAGGTGGTTTTATTTTCTGTCGGAAATATAATAAAATGTTTTTTTTTTAATTTTAAATATAGTATTTTTAGAAAAATAAGTAATAAAATATGAATTTTATTTGGGAAAGTTTTTTTTTTCTAAACATTGAAATATGAATGTCATAGTACTGTCAGCTCGCATATATGATATTGCCGAAGTAATTTGTTTTAATTCGGCAACGCCAGAGAAACTCCCTACCAGAAGTTATATTACTATACAACACCCCCCCCCCCCCAAAAAAAAAAGAAAATAAGGTAATGCCTTGGAGGATGTTATGATGAACAAACATAGACTAAAATACACCACTACTCCCTAAAAGAGGATGTAAATCCTGGGAAAATGGTCTCATGACGAATCAAAGGATAATACACCCTCACCCCCACCACTCCTCCAAAAAGGAAGAGGTAATGCCTGGGATGATGGTATCATGATCAACGAGCATATTACACCAGAATAGAATTTGCTTACATATGAGGACGGTTTATGACAAGTATTTGTTGACATTGCATTTGAAAACGACCATGTTCTGATCTGAAGGGAAGCAGTCCCATGATAATGTGTTCCGCAGTTGGGAAGTTCTTGGAAGGAAACTCTGTTTGATGTTAGGCACATGAAGGAAAAAAAGGAAAATTCTTTGCAGTTGTGGTTGGAATAAGAGTCCTTGCCGTGAATGTCTTACAAGGAAGAACCAATCACCTTCCATGGAAATAACGATAGAGTAGAGCAAGACTAGCAACGTCTCTTCTGTGAGAAAAGGCTGTAGAGAATAGAAGAGATCATTCCCCACTAGATTGCAAAAGAAAGGGTGCTTTGAGTGGCTTCTCCCCAAACTTGGTAGCGGTACTCCATTTTAGAATGTCGACATGACTGATTATGATAAATTTTGAACCCATCCAGAGTGCTCTCTTTTTGGGGGAACTAGCACAATAAACTGACCTTGTGTGCAACTTTGCCACTGTGTGAGGCAGGTAAACAAACTAATATGTGTTTGCTTTTTCTTTATTCAGGATACAAAGGACCTACGTGTTCAGAAAATGTGAATGAGTGTGCAACATCTAACCCCTGCGGAAATGGAACTTGTACAGACACATCAGGCTCTTATATTTGTGGTTGTCCCCGCGGTTTCGCGGGAAATTTGTGCAATGAGGCAAGTATTTTTCTGTTTTTCTTTATTTAAAAAAATTACATTTTTGTTTTAATCAAATAAATTTGTCTTTCTCACTTTTCTTTGTTTCTCCCTATCTCTTGCGACAGGGAGTATCCATTGTCTCTCAAGACTGAATGGAGCCTTCTATCCCTATCTCTCTTCAGGCTGTAATTATAAGAACTCTCTTCCGGTTGACAAAATGTTAGTTTTTAAAAATTTTTTTTAAAGATTTAGGAACATGAGGTATGGTTCCATATTGTCCTAGGAGGTCCATCCTCTCAGGCTTTACCTTTTCTCTTTGTGAAGGGGTTAGTTTATTGCCTGAGGCGCCTCTACTGGGGAATGCCAACAGGGCTGCTCAGACATTTTTTGTAGGCACTCCTTCTAGTGCGTAGGCTTTTCAAATCTTTACCTGACCTTGTGTCTAACCCTCTGGCAAGAAGATAAATAAAATGAGGGAGGTAGATCTGGTGGAAATAGAGGCATTGTCTTGTAAATCTTTTATCATATCATGTTGGATTTCAGATGGTGACAGTCGTTTGAGATGATGCTATTTAATAACCGGGTGCTACTTTAATTTTTCCATTTTCAACGAATCACGGAACTTAAAACATCAACCCTTAACATCTTTGTGTTAGCCTTTGCAAGCACGTTTACGTTAACTATAAATGGTCGTTTGTTTCCTCACCTCTGATTTTATGTCTTATTCCAGGAAATCAATGAATGCATGTCGAATCCTTGCAAAAATGGAGGGAACTGCAAGGACCTGATTGACAGTTTTAAATGCCTTTGTGCGTCTGGATTTAAAGGAACTTTTTGTGAGATTAACATTGACGATTGTGGCACCAATTCATGCCCTTGGGCGAACAGCGTTTGTATCGATCAGGTTAACAACTTCACCTGCGAATGCAAAAAGGGATACGCAGGTAAGCAATACAAATCTCATTATGATTTTTTACACCACCACCACAATGTCCGTTTTACATGCTGGCATGTGTTGGACGCCTTTTAGAAATTGACTTCCAAGCTAACCTATCTCTGGCCAAGTCTTTATTTATCCCTCTTTCACTCAATTCCTTCCATCGCACAAGAGTTGATTTGAGAAATGCCAATCATGGTCAGTGTTTGCAATGGATGAATCCATTACCAATACTCGGGTCTGGGGGTGACACCCTAAGACGGAATGCCCACTTTGTATATTGTTTTAGCTGGAAAGAGATTGGAGAATGTTTCCAATTTTAAATATCTTGGAAATGTCCGAGATAATTCGGTGGGAGTGGGGGGGGGGGGGCTGTGCGTTAAAGCAACATTCAACTCTATTGTGGAGGTGTTGTCAGAAACACATAAAAAGTAAGCTGTGTATACTGTGTGTATCTGATCTGTTCAACTGTATTCATCCAAGACATGAACTATGGATTCCAGTTCCGTAGCCCATGTAAAACGAATTGACAGATCTATGGTTGCACGAGCAAATCCATCAATGGAAGAGTTGGGGTCATCAATGTGAAGGAATTTATCCAAAGTAGATTATATTGGTTCAGTCATCTGCCAAGGATGTTTTCAGAAGATCCAGGGAAATTAGTTCTAATGGAGATAGGTAGTCCAAGAAAAGTGGATCGACTTCTGAGGAATTGGAAACAGTTGGGATTGATGAATCAAAATGCGAGTGAGAGAAAACGGGAGACAATGAATGAAATCTAAGCCAATCAAGGGAAAAAAGGATAAAAAAATAAGAAGAGAAGACGAAAATTATACAAATAAAGATACAAAACGATAGTAGTGGCACCACACTGAATGATTTTTAGAATGCGCAGTTCTATAATAAAAACTATTCCTAAGATGTTTTTTCTAGATTTGATGTATTACGAATATGGAGTTGAACATTTCTTTGTGCGAGTTTATTTCACTTAAATTGATGTCAATATGCATTATTGCATTATATTAGATGACCACACTTGAGGTCATGGATGTTTTCAACATGAATGCTTGCAAAATTAGAATGTTGGTCAGTTTATTTTATACGTTTTCATAGCGATATGCATCGCTATTGCATCTTCTCCATCACGGGTGCCACCAAATTGGAGAAGTGTTTTCTTGGATAAACTCGAGGATCAGAAAAAGACGATGGGGAAGAAAATGGGAATGGTAAATAAGCATACGTTTATTCTCTCACAGAAGGTTTGTCAAAGACAAATGTATGAGAGACATAATAGATGATAAATAAAAAGGGTGAGAGTGCAATTTAACAGACGTAATAACCAAGACAAAAGTCTACATTAACAGTTCTAATAAAATCGAAAATACATATGTATTGCCAGGGTAAACATGGAGAATGCTTGATTGTATAAAATAATACACAACCTACTTGTATAAAGAAAGTGGCATGGTAAAATGGCACGCTGTCTGGGGTGTCCCGTCTCAACATTCAGAAGCTAAACCAATCTAGATGACGGAGAGCCAAGTGGAGCGATAACCCCCTGGCCTCATAGTGTGTAACTATGTAAAGACGTAAAGCTAGACCAGACGCATCTGGCCAGCTCTAGCTCAAGGCATTGAAAGTGACAGCACCTAGATGTCTAATCTCATATAATTATTTTCTTGGATACACGCGAGGGTCAGAAATAGATGGAAAAAAGGCAATGGGGGAAGAAAACAGTAATGATAAATAAACATACATTTATCTTCTAACAGAATGCATGAAAGACATAATACATGATACATAAAAAAGGTGTAATTTAACGGATATGATTACTACTAAGGTAACAGTCTACGTGAACAGTCTCTAGAGACAATTAAGATAAACATGTGTTGCCAGGGTCGCATGGAGAATGTGTTGAACAACATAAAATCAATTCCAACTTTGTATAGAGAAAGTGTAATGATAAAATGGTTAGTTGACTGGGGGTCTTGTCTCACTGTCCAGCAGCTAATTCTGACAGCGACATGATAGTGGTGTGTAATCATGGAAAAACGGGGTCCAATTCTGGAAAAAGAGACCACACCTCGATTTCCGATCTTGCACTATGTATGTTTATTTACTCCTCGCGGAGTTAGGCACAAGGCCAGTTTTATCTTACTCCCACAAGTAAGATGTGACCCAAGATCGGGTCGAGCAAGTGGGGTTAAAAGCCAGCGCTCGAGAGGTGAGCACTCTGGCCATTTAAAAATTGCCTGGGCAGCCCCGTCGGCATTCCCCGGTAGGGGCGCCTCAGACAGTAAGCAATAAACTTACTCCTCCCCAAAGAGGGGAGGCGAAGCCTGGGAGGGTGGACCTCCTAGAACTGCACAGGACAGGCGTGCAGTATCCATCGGAACAGATACTACACTTTGATCTTAGCCAAAAATGTATGTGCAAGTTTCTTTCGTATTTCAAATCTAAAAATTCATATCTCACTTGACACCAGTATAGTTCAGGGGAGATAACTTAAAATTGATTCAAGGGACATAACTCGTGACTATACTGAGCTAACATGCTCATCAGCAACATCATAGTTCAAACTGATGTCATATTTATTTGAGACATTTTTCTCAGAATCATTTTACATGGGCACAAAACCACACTCGGCTGGAGCCTCTAACTAGTAGGCAATTGCCTGGTATTTAAAAGAAGGCCCCATTACTATGCTAATGAAAAAAGAAATAAGAAAAATTTTTAAAAATGAAAAAGAGAGGAGCCACTGGTCTCATGAAAAAGAACTTAAAAAACACCTACTTGGTGAATATACCTAGTGACCTAAGTGTAAGAGAGAGATACAAACAATTGCACTTAAAAGGACGCTTAGAATCCTAAAATGATCTCTTAGTTGGAAAAAAAAAAATCTCTGGAGTTTTTGAAAAAGCAGGTGAATGTCTGGCATCCCCAGCAAAAGCAAAGAGAAAACACAATTGTAAAATAAGTATGTATACTTTCGGAGTAAACATTACTTTTTAAAGACCACCCGTGTTTTTATGTAAACAAATTCCATATTAAATAAATGGATAATAATTATCTATGGAGCTGTGACATAGAAAAATCCACTGAGAGAAAACGGTCCCTATTCTTAGACACAGGTTCAATTCCTGTTCAAGTTTCATTTTTTTTTTTTTGTGGATTTTTTTGTTTCACTCCTGTATATAAAATATGGAATTTGTCTATTTGTTGCAATATTTATATGCAAGTGTGTAAAAATAATTTAAAGAACAGTATTTTCCACGTAAGGTTAAAATTAAAGAGAATAGAAAATTCCATTTGGAAGTGAGAAGTTTAGAATTAGGACTACGTGGCAGGATATGATGTTATAGGAGGAAGTGTGTAGCAGAAAAGCTAGAGAGTGCCTGTCTCTGGGAAATTAGGTGTTGAAGTGAATGGACAAGTTTTGGTGATTCTCCAGATTAACCTCTATATGTAATACTGCTCTTAAAAAAATAGCCCCCAAACTTTATGTACTTACCTGTTAGGCCGCCATTTTATTGAGAAATTTTAAAATCGTCACTGATTAACTCCCCTTTAGTTTAAATCTCACGGTACCATCGTAGTAATCCCTGCTAGAAAGCGTTTACCGACAAAACTTTAATTTGTTTTTTAAAAAACAAAAATATTGGATGAATTTTGCTGTACTGTAATTTTTTAACTTAACAGGTATGTACATAATAAAAGCTTTTGTCCAATTTTCTTTTTTTATAGATATAGGGGTTAATCTGGAGAATAATCCAAGTTTTTTTTTAAGTCTTTCTCCACTCTATGGGGTTTGAGAGGGGAAGATGCAGTTCATATTGATGTGATTGCTGTAAATTACTGTTAATCAAATCTCAGAGTAATTAATGAAGTTATTTTTTGCTCTTTAAAAATTTAAAAAAAAAAAAAATTTTTTTTTTTAAAACTTAGTTCACCCCAAACAAGGCAAGTTGTCACTGTAGACGTAAGGGGCTACTGAGAATTAGGGTGAAAGCTTTGGGGATCATCCTAAATTGGGAGCTGTGCAGCAAGATGCTTGTTCACATAAGTTTTAAATTTCTGCATGTTGGTACAGTCGAAGAAACAGGGAGCAGGGAGGAAGTTCCAAAGGCTGGCAGCTTGAGGAAAGAAGCTGTTAAAGTAGAAGGCTCTCCGGCATCTGGGGACCTCCACAGTGAATGGATGGGATTTAGCTGATTGTTTGGTTGGTCGAGGGGGCACCAGAGCAGAAGTTCATCAGAGCACATTCCATTGAAATACTTGTAAAACAAGCACAAGATGCAACATTGCGGCGATGGGGCTGGAGCTTGGTAGATAGTGAGGGATTTATTAGATACTTTTTTGGGACCTTGTCTAAGAGGGAGGGACTGGTGGATGGTGCACCATCCCAGATGTGAAACAATACTCCATGTATGAGCAAATGGTGGCTTTGTAGGGATGTAGGATACTGTCATGTGTGAAAAGTTTTCTAGCTCGGTAGAGGGAGCCCACTTTTGATGATTTCAACTGTAAGTTGTAAGACTACACTTGATTATGACGGTCCCTGTTCTTAGACACAGGTTCGAATCATGTTCAAGTCTTATTTTCTCTTTGTGGATTTTTCTATGTTCCAGTCCTGTAGATAATTATTATCTATTTATATAATACTAGATGGCTTTGCTAGCTTGCTATCTCTTCGAAAAGTTCTCTACTAAAAATACTTAAAACAAAACATTTCAATAATAAACATCTCATTGTTGTAAACACGAAACTATCACTTTCATATTTTTTTATATAGATAGATAAACATTAACATTTATTAATCTTTCAAATATTATTGTAAAGAACAGAAAGAAAAAAAACAATAAGTCAGTTCCTCCAAAGGATAGGCTGGAAAGGAAGACAATAGTTGTGCAGAAACAACTGTCCTGCCATCATAACCAAGTAGGAGAACCCACTATGGTCATTTCTGAATTCTATTGACTTACTGAACATTTGTCCACGAAATAAAACAATATTCCTAAACAGAACTGCTTGTTATATAAAAATCAAACCTATCGTTGAATTAAAAAAGAATAACAAAGTATAGTTAATTAATAAAGTATCTTTTTGCACAGCAATATGCAAATTAGTTAACTTTGCTATTGAGATCACATATACATAAGCAGTATATAAAAAAGATAGGGTGTTGCTACTGTGTAAATTTGAATTGAAATAAAGTGTTTTGGCCTCACCGTTAGTGTGAGAAATGAACCCAACTTTCACATTTAATTTAAATGGAATTTTGTTCACACAAGTCATGGGTATCCTTCAAATAAAACTGTTTATTCAAAAATGTGCTGTCGAATTTTAAATCTATTGGGTTGGACAAAAAGTATGTTCGTTTTTTTAGGAAGGAGGAACCAAAGCATCAAGTTTAGAAATCTTGAGAATGTCGTGATTTATCTGGTTGTCAAACTGCAATCAACAGCTTTCCCTTGGTCACTGTCAATCATCAGTGGTCGGCCAGAACGAGAGCATCTCTCACTTTTTTTTTTTTTTTGAGAATCGAGCTAACCATTTCTGGCATGCCCGTTCTGTAACAGCATTCTCCCAATACACCTGGAATATCTTTATGCAGGTTTCTGTAACTTTTTTTCCTTTTCTGTAGTAAAAAAAGCATCAGATGTCGGTAGTGCTCTGCTTGATCTTCCATTTCAAGGCCTGAAATACAAGCAAAGATGTAAGAACTCGTCTGCTCAGAGCCTTATTACACACTGACGTTAGCATACTCGCTACACCAAATACAGGTCTTAAAGAATAGAAATATAAAACGATCTTTAGTAGGCCTGAAAGATGATATTAAAGAACTAAAACTTTTTGGCCAACCCAGTATTATTTATTATATACACATGTATGATGGCTGCAGACATGTGGTTGAGCTTTGCCATTGCTCGACTATTTATAAAATAGCTCATGTGGCATTATAGTCATAAATAGCTCATCAATAAGCTGCTCTTATGTGGCATTATAGTCATAAATAGCTCATCAATAAGCTGCTCTTATGTGGCATTATAGTCATAAATAGCTCATTAATAAGCTGCTCTTATGTGGCATTATAGTCATAAATAGCTCATCAATAAGCTGCTCTTATGTGGCATTATAGTCATAAATAGCTCATCAATAAGCTGCTCTTATGTGGCATTATAGCCATAAATAGCTAATCAATAAGCTGCTCTTATGTTGCATTATAGCCATAAATAGCTCATCAATAAGCTTCTCTTATGTGGCATTATAGCCATGCTAAACACTTACATTCTTGGGCACAACTATTACAGACATGAATATCACTGGCCAGAAGCTCACATGTATTTTGCAGACCCTTTCGCAATCAGTCCAAGAGCCTTTATTGCCATTTATCCTAATTAAACAACTTACATCTAATCTTTTGCTAAGGTCACTGAAAAGATAGTTGGATCATTCTACTGTATCAAAAATACACCGAACATTGATGTTTTATTTTTTTTTTTTACTCTTTGCAAAAATCAATCAATTCTGCAAAAACAAAGAACAATTTCTTTCCCTCCCTCATTATTTCACTCCCCCTACCCCCCTTTCACTCAACCAAACACCATAAATAAGTATCTGAACATATAAAGAACTTGAAGCATAAAAACTTTTCCCAAAATGACCTGATTCAGCATAAAATAACCCGAAAAGGGTTGATATGCCATAAAGCAAAACAACCAAAGCAAAAAGTAGTTGACTCCTGATACAATCTTCTACCTATATAAGAGTCAAATACATCTTAAGGTGGGGAACTGCTGCCACATGTGAGGAGGTGCCACTCGGAACACACTACATCACCTAGAGTTTGAAATCAACTTTGAAATCTAGTGAGGGATGATCTTTTCTGTCTGCTATAACCCCTTTCTCACCGAAAAGAGGTTGGTAGTCTTTCTCTACTCTATCATTATTTCCATGGAAAGTGCTCGACTGGTTCATCCCTGTAAGACATTCACAGAAAGAACTCGTCTTATTACCATAACAGAAAGAGACTTTACTTTCTCCGTTTGCTTAACATCAGGCGAAATTTCTTTGAATAGAGCTTCTTCGCAAGGGCTTCCCATCTGTGGAGCACATTATCATGGAACTGCTTCCCTGCAGGTTACAACATGGCCATCTTCAAATCTAATGTAAGAAATACTTGTCATAAACCGTACGCATAAGTAATAAAACTTAGTTCATTTCATTAATCATTTTCAGTCCTCTCATAATATTATTCAGCATTCAATTGACAATCTATCTCATTAAACCTTATCCTCGAGTGACTTTTGGCCTTGATAAGTGACGACTTGTTAGTAAAAAAAATCTTAGAAGCTTACACATGTATATATATATGAGGATAAATACACAATATATCATAAAATGAAATACCGTGGAGAGAGGATGTGTGAAAAAAAAAAGACAAAAACAAAAAAACAAATTAAACACAGGAAGAAATCATCAAAAACGGTTTTGTTTGGATCAACGAACGTCTTCAGAAAAAGATTTTAAATTTATTGAATAATGGCAAAGCATAAGAAACAAGAAGACATACAGTGAGATGTTTTTGGCACGTGTGTAACTATTTGAAAAAAATTATGCAGTTCGTGTGACAAAGACGTTAAAATATAAATATAAACATAGACATACACAGATGCACCCATATCTATGTACATGATTGCTTTTATCTATATAGATTTTGATTTGTTTTTATGAAAGGTTCTCCTGACTCTTGTGAAGATGTAGACGAGTGTGCTTCAACGCCTTGTAAAAACAACGCAACCTGTCAGAACTTAGAGAATGCCTTCAAATGCGACTGCGTCCTGGGATTTGATGGGGAAACATGCAAAAACAACATCAACGAATGCAGTATAAACCATTGTCATAACAACGCAACGTAAGTAAATTTGTTTGTTATATTAGCATTTCTACCTACTCTTGATTTATAGGTTCTTTTACGCTACTGAATCTCGTTGACACACCGGTTCCTGCCAGACCACTAAATTTGAGCCTGGTCATATTTAGATGGGTGACCATTTGGGAATACAGGGTGCTGTAAGCAAACCATCCACGCAGTTCATACTAGTCGAGAAATAGGTCCGCTTTCCCAGGCTTTACCTTCTCTCTTTGATAAGAAGTTAGTTTATTGCTAATATCCTGAGGCGCCCCTACTGGGGAATGCTGACGGGGCTGCTCAGGCATTTTTTTTAGGCCAGAATGTGCTTCTCCTCGTACACTGACTTTTCAAAACAACATCTGACCTTGTGTGGTAAATGAACTCCCAGGTGTATAAATGAACACTATCCTTGCTGTAAAAACATAACCAGCAACATAATAGCGTCGTCTTTCTATTTACTTGCCTCCCAGCGAGGGTAGAGTTAGACCCTAAAAATTGCCTCAGTCTAGAAAGATTTCTCCTTCATTGACTAAGGACAGAATAGATACTACACTTTGAGCTTAGCCTGAAGGCTAAGCATCGTGCCACGGGGATTGTTCAGGCTACTCATCACACTTAACATTTTAAGACTGGAGATAAACACGGTACCAAAAAGCTTTCATGTCGAAAGGGGTCACTACTACTATATATGAGCTGCTCACTGATTGTAGTGGTTAGCGTTAGTATATTACTAGGCAACCTGTGACCCGCCATCCTCATCGCTGTTGAATTGGACCTTTTACTTTTACTTCCTGTCACAGGTATATCCTGGGTAACTCAATATATAACATTGATGCTTAAAGTTGAATATATGTACCATTTGAATAAAGGTGTTATTTTTTAAATTTCTTTATCATGTTCTTAAGACTAACAAATATATGTATTTGTAAAAACAAATATAAACACATTATAATTTCCCTTACTTTACTCGCGATAGCGTATAGATAAGTTATCTGACTGCTTTCCAAACGGTTGGGTTTTGGACGTCAGCTTAAAACACTCTGTCTAGCCACACTAAATTGTTATCATCAGTGAAACTTTTCTATCGATGACTATATATATATATATATATATATATATATATATATATATATATATATATATACATCTTTTGGAAGAGCCCCACCCTGAAATATCCCACAGGCCTCATACTAGTTTAATCCAATACTTTTCATTGGTAGGCTTATAGGTATTGATGTAATGTTATGTTGCACTAATAAGCCCTTTGTTAGACCTCACTATTGAATGAGCTGGCTTTTGGTGTTCGAAGCTGGAACCAGATATGGTTGGAGTATGCCAATGACTTAGCTGCCGATCGGCGGGGAGTGGACCACCTTAACGCGAGATGAAGTGAACTCATTTGGAGCCGGCTCAACCCTACCCTAGGTGAATGCTGTTACAGTTACTAATAAGCCTTTTGTATCGTTCAATGGAAGAATCCATTTGACCCCACCAGAAGGCCAGTCATCTTCTCGTTGACAGAAAACAGCAGGTTGTCTCATTGACATGTAAACAGACAGCTCATTGGATAGTGATGTCTAATTGTAAAGGTGGTTGTAGTGGTGATGTAGCAGCTGAAGTTTCTGTTTCTTGTAGCTGTAATAAATAATGTCATGCTCTTTGCTGTTTTATTCTTCAACCCATTACTGTAGAGTTACACATTATGTATCCCCCCGCCCCCGAAGAGTCAGCTCATATGCCATCCTTTTTGCCATGTCTCACGTGGGATTTCCTGTCCATCATATCCTGACACATCTTTAACTTCTGATGGAATTTTCCACTCCTCTGCTTAATTTAACCTTATGTGGTAAATGCCGTTTTTAACATTATTTTTACATACCCAAGTCCAATATCGCTACATTTAGATGTATAGTTAGTAACAAATATAGGCAAGCAACTAGACTGACGACATAAGCAGAATTCGATAAAAATTGTGTATAGGCGATAACAATGGTTTTATGTTGTTTTTTGTTTTTTTAAATATCATTAAATGAGGAACCATTTTGAGTAAAAATCTATTTAGGATTATGCATGTAATCAGAAGAAAAACATGTTTGAATGTGTAAATATCCTAGAATAATATAGTTTTTAACAAAAAAGAACTGATGCCATGTTTTTTTTTGTTTTTTTTTGGTATCACTCAAGACGAAAAAAGTATTAAAACGTCTTTTTTTTTCACTATTACTATGTAATACTAAATTGATTTTAACTCCAAACGTTCTTAATTTCATAATCTTTAAAAAAATATATATATTATCACCTATACACTAATTTTATTTGACTTTTCATCAAATTCTGTTTGTCGTCAATCTAGTTGATTGCCCAAATATATTATTTTCTCCGATAACAATACTCATTATTTAATCTGTGAATTGTAAAATAACTTGTAATCTGAAATAGTCAGTATTTACTTGGAGAGTGTGATTAAGACAGTGTTTTAGAAAAGTGTTTATTGCTTTGTTAAGGTGACTTATATAAACGTCTTATCTATCCACTATTTTGTATATTAGATTTCATGAAAATATATTAATTTAATATAGACAACTATTGTGACAACTGAAAATAAAATAATGCATGCAAAAGTTCAGAGAGTCTTAGAAAATTCCAAGGGAAGAGAAATTGTTTTGTCTATAAGGAAAATATGAGTAGACATGTGTTACGTCTGATGTTTACACGTTATCGGTTTGATAGCAACTCAAAAATGAAGGAAGGACGAAATAAAACGGTTAACAAATTTATTTAACAAAAAACACTGATTAAATGAATTGTATAAAAATGCTAAATGCGAGATGCTTAGTCTGCCATTCTGTTTATTTTTCAACTGTCATGGCAGACGACAACTTTCATCCAAGGGCGATAACTCTATTTTGATCCAAGGGGAAATAACTATTCTATTTTGTGTTAGGTTACCCTAACATGTTCATTTCGACTGTCGCCGCAAGCGTTTATATGTGCCAGTATGTGTAAATGGGATATGCGTGGTAGAAGTGTGTGTATATTAGTTTTCCTCTGTCTCATTAGGGAGAGAGTGTGTATGAACCGCATACATGCATTTGCTTAGTAGTGTATATATGCTGGTGCTATGTTCAGTAGTTTGTGTGTGTGTTGTTGCATTTGCTGAGGATCTTGGACTCCGAAGAGCCTAGGTAGGATTATGTCGTGCACACGTGTGTGGTCTATGAAAGACAAAACGAAATAGAAAAAACAAACTGTTTGGGTTTTTATAGTACATACAAATTTTCTGAAGTGAATATTTCTTGCATTGTGATTAATTAAAGAAATTGCTGTTTTGAGCTTTTGTCCAATTGAGAGTCGATATGTAAAAACATTTGCTGGCTGCTGCTGCTGCTTTCACTATTGTTTACATTGATGTATGATTCAATTTTTTGTTTAAATTTCAGGTGTGTTGATGGCGTCAATTCGTACACGTGTAATTGCCTGCCTGGTTATACTGGAACCACCTGTCAAGTAAACATCAATGACTGTAGAAATGATTCCTGTGAATATGGAATCTGTACAGACATGGTAAGTGCAACATTGCTATGGTAATGATTGACTTGTAACATTGCTATGGTAATGATTGACTTGTAACATTGCTATGGTAATGATTGACTTGTAACATTGCTATGGTAATGATTGACTTGTAACATTGCTATGGTAATGATTGACTTGTAACATTGCTATGGTAATGATTGACTTGTAACATTGCTATGGTAATGATTGACTTGTAACATTGCTATGGTAATGATTGACTTGTAACATTGCTATGGTAATGATTGACTTGTAACATTGCTATGGTAATGATTGACTTGTAACATTGCTATGGTAATGATTGACTTGTAACATTGCTATGGTAATGATTGACTTGTAACATTGCTATGGTAATGATTGACTTGTAACATTGCTATGGTAATGATTGACTTGTAACATTGCTATGGTAATGATTGACTTGTAACATTGCTATGGTAATGATTGACTTGTAACATTGCTATGGTAATGATTGACTTGTAACATTGCTATGGTAATGATTGACTTGTAACATTGCTATGGTAATGATTGACTTGTAACATTGCTATGGTAATGATTGACTTGTAACATTGCTATGGTAATGATTGACTTGTAACATTGCTATGGTAATGATTGACTTGTAACATTGCTATGGTAATGATTGACTTGTAACATTGCTATGGTAATGATCGACTTGTAACATTGCTGTTACTGGGATGTTCTTGTTGACCTCTATTGTGTTGTGGACAGAAACAGCTGTCCGTCTCAGCCCAGACTACTGATACTATTAAGCAGTTTTAAATAGTCACCTAATATTAAAATCAGCAAGGGAATGTAACTCATATTTTACATTGAATAATTTAATAAGAGTTGTCTCCCTTACAACTAATATTTTATTTATTTTTCTGTATCAGTTTAAAAAATGTGCAAACAAATAAAAATTAAAAACTAAAATAATTTCATTGCATCTCAGCTAGATTTTATATGCGGTTGTCTGAACTAAGTAATTTTAAAAACAAATTGTAGCGAAGTATATTATTATATTGCTAATAACATAATACAACAATAACAAATTAAAATTAGTTAGTCAAAATAAGTTTTATTCGTCAGCTGAAATGCTGTTTTGGCCCAACTTTTAAAATCTGTCCGATTTGATTATATATATATATATATATATATAATTAGATTACAACATTTTACAGTGAGATTTAAAAAAATCTATGCAAGGTTTAATTTTAACCAATCATTTGATTGGTTGTCATTTGAAATAGATTTTTATTTCTTTCAATTCAATTAATTTGGCAAAAAATAAAACAAGCATGCTTCAGTTGCCATGTATGGAAAGGGTGGTAGAAATTTACACAGAAGATGATACACGAGCCCAGCACCCGTTCAAATTCACCTTGAATTGCTGCGTTGTTGGCGCATTTATTATGTCTCTTGGGAGACTATTTCAAGGTGCAGAGATCCTGATTGAGAAAGCGGCCCTCCTTCAGTTAAATAAAAATCGGTAGTGAAATAGTTTCCTGTGGTGTTCGCTTAGACCTCTTTCTGGTTCTGAGGTGTATCGTAATAACCATTGAGGAGATTGTAGGCCAAAATGAAATCATTGCAGAATCATCAGCCCTCAAGGGAGAAAAAGTTAAATTTCTTGAACCGGCAGACCCCTTTTATTAACATTTTTTTTTTTCTCCAGGTGCAAGGCTTCAAATGTGATTGTGTTCAAGGTTGGACTGGAGAACGATGCGACCAAGATTTTGATGAATGTTCCTTAAAACCGTGCCATAATGGTGCCAATTGTACCAACTTATCCAATGATTATAATTGCTTTTGTACTCCTGGATACACAGGTAAAAGTTATTTATTAAATGATACAGAATTATTTCATTTTTGAAAAAAAAAATTTTGTTTAAATTTTTTTTTTTTTTAAATTTTTTTTTTTACTAACGAGTCATCACATATAAAGGCCAAAAGGCACTCAAGGATTGAGCTTAAAGAGATGGATACATTATCAGTTGAATGATAAATAATGTTATGAGAGGATTGAAACTGGTGAATGGAATGAATAAAGTAGGATTACTTGTAAGGATGGTTTATGACAAGTATTTGTTGACATTGTATTTGAAGATGGCCATGTTGCAGTCTACAGGGAAGCAGTTCTGTGGCAATGTACTCCACAGATGGGAAGTTCTTAGTTTGAAAGAAACTCTGTACATGGAAATTCTGTTTGATGATAGCACACAAGAAGGAAGAAAGGAAAGTTCTTTGCAGTTGTGGTAGGAAGACGGGTTCTTATTGTGAATATCTTAAAGGAGGGATCACAGATAGAGCTCAGTCGAGCATGTCCCATGGAAATAATGATAGAGTAGAGAAAGACTAGCCATGTCTATTCTGTGAGAAAGGGGCTGTAGAGAGCAAAAAAGATCGTTGGGCACTCAATTTCAAATTTGATTTTTGTACTCTGTCAAGGCAAGAAAGAGTGCTCTGAGCAGCACCTCCCCTGGAGAGATATACAGTTGTATTACATTCTTTGACGTATACATTAATACCCAGTGCCTCGACCCAAGCCCTGTGATGGAGAGAGAAGTTTATAGCAAATATTTGTTGACATGGGATTTGATTTGAAGATGACAATATAGTTTGCAGGGAAGTATAGAGTAATATTACATTCTTTGCAGTATACATTAAGACTTTTGAAAATAGATCTGCTTTCTTTGCAGTCCAACAATCGAAGAGAGCAAGCACTCTGTTCTTTTCACCACATCTCACTCGCGACTTCCTGTTCTCTTACGTCACTTCTCTTGACACGTTGACTCAATTTTTAACCTTAATTTCAGAGCAGAAATTTCCTTCCTCTGTAATCCAACACACCCCATGTACAATCTTACTACACAGCTAGTTCTCCACTCTATAATAAAGAGCAATATGTATTTGTTTGTGTGTGTGTGTGTGTGCATATATATATATATATATATATATATATATGTATATATATATATATATATATATAATGTATGTATGTTTGACAAATAAGTGAAGGAAATCAGACCCTCCTTTACGTTTTAATGAGACGGATTCCTTTTTATTCCTTTCTACTTTTTATACCGATACATACGTTTTTCTTTGTTTCTTTTTATATTTTTCAGCAACCGTCTTTGATGTTTTTAACATCCGCCATCATTTCCTTTTAATGTCTAGCCGCCTCCTACTTTGCATAAAATTCAAATTACTTGTTCTCTCTTTCTTTCTCTCTCTTATATATATATATATATATATAGAGAGAGAGAGAGAGAGAGAGAGAGAGAAGCAATGGAATTTATATGGTACAAAAATATAGTTATGGCAAGTCGGCTACACAGAAACGTTTGTTTCATTCTCAGGGGAAATCATCAGGCTAATTGCTCTACTAAGCTCTACACACATACTGAGCACTGTTGAAATAAATACTGAAAATATATACATGTATCGTATATAAAATTTTTGACTGAGGATGTACACCCTCCATCAAAAATTACGAAAAAAAAGTATGCTTTGCCAGTGTTCATACTAATATTCATATAAAATGTTTTTTTTTCTTTCTTTAAACCTTCCAGTTTTAGACTTGTTTTTCCTTTTAACTTCACCAATTGAGATGTTATTTCATATGGATACTAGCAGCATTCACCCGGAATTGCCCAGGGGTGGAGATATATTGCTGGCCGGAAATAATTTCAAATATAGTCATGTTTACAATTTTTGCTTTGAAAGTAATGTTCAAAATATCATTTGGACAAGTAATAAAGAAAAAAAAACTTTTAGCATGGTGGTGTTTTCTTAAAAAAAACTACTTGTTGACTCTGAGTTTCTGTAAAAGTGCAAATGGCTTTAACAAATCAAAACAAATTATTTTATATCTTAAAATCTTAAAATCACACATAAAAATGATTATTTAAATTACTTTTTTCAATACATTCTTTGCCGAGATATTCTTTGTTTAATTTAATAGGAAAATCTATCCTTTCGTTTCTAAACTATCCCAATTATTTTATGGATCTAACCGATAATTGCCCCTAGTGATCCCAAATAGAATCAAAAGAAAATTTCGATGGTGTTTTTAAATTCTGTAAAAATTTTACCCTTAGTGAAACTTACTTGAATGTTCTGTTAACATATTGATTTTTATCACACACAAACATTGACTTTTATATGTATAGATTAGTGCGAACACTAGCAAAGCATAATTTTTTTTAATCATTTTTGACAAAGGGTATACATTGTAATAAAACCTCTAAAATTCTAATTTGTCACAAAATAACTTACAAGATTTGAAGTGTTGTTAAACATAATTAAAAAATTTTTTTATACTTCGTAGGCAAGAACTGTTGAATTAACATCGATGATTGCCGATCCACTCTTTTCACCACGTCTCACTCTTGACTTCCTCTTCTTTTACGTCATTTCCCTTGACATATTAACTTAATTTCTTAACCATAATTTTGAACACAAAATGAATTAATGAGTTAATTTGCCGCTGGACGCGATTGATATATTCAGTCTGACGCCGTGGTCTTTGTTTTCTTTCTCTCCGAGCAGACAACCCTTTTCCAAGAGCGATAACTCTTAACTCTCAATATGGTTCAAGGGAGGTAATTCCATTTTCATTAGGTGTCCTAACATTAACTTAATTTCTTAACCATAATTTTGAAGCGGTAATTTACTACCTACATTATCCAACATATCCCATGGAGAATCTTACTACAAAACTAGTTTAAAATAAAACTTCTAAAGTTTTAATTTGTCACAAAATAACTCACGATTTGAAATGTTAATAAACATAATTCTTTTTTTTTTTTAAATTCTTTCATAGGCAAAAATTGTTCAATTAACATCGATGATTGCCAAAATTCTCCATGCCGTAACCAAGGTACTTGCATCGATCTTGTGAATGGTTACCGGTGTAACTGTACTTCTGATTGGATGGGTGTGAACTGTACGCGAGTCTACGATGCTTGCTCTTTTGCTCCATGTCGGAATAATGGCAACTGCACTTCCCGTTTGAGAAGTCACGTCTACTCTTGTGACTGCGTTACTGGCTTCCGTGGTGTCAATTGTGAAGAGAACATAGATGATTGCGTCAACGTTACCTGCACTGATGGCAAGATATGCTACGACTATATCAATAGCCATGAATGTGCATGTCCAAAAGGTAAGCAGAAATATTTTTTGATTATTTTTTGTACTCAGCAAATCATGAAGAAGTATCTCATTATTTCTTAACCTGAACAAATGGTTTACTTTTAATTTATTGATAACAATAATATTGTTGGGTCTGCATTCGTGCTTGACATTTATAAAAAGGAAATATGTTTTACTTTTAATTTATTGATAACAATAATATTGTTGGGTCTGCATTCGTGCTTGACATTTATAAAAAGGAAATATGTTTTACTTTTAATTTATTCATAGCAATAATATTGTTGGGTCTGCATTCATGCTTGACATTTATAAAAAGGAAATATGTTTTACTTTTAATTTATTCATAACAATAATATTGTTGGGTCTGCATTCGTGCTTGACATTTATAAAAAGGAAATATGTTTTACTTTTAATTTATTCATAACAATAATATTGTTGGGTCTGCATTCGTGCTTGACATTTATAAAAAGGAAATATGTTTTACTTTTAATTTATTCATAACAATAATATTGTTGGGTCTGCATTCATGCTTGACATTTATAAAAAGGAAATATGTTTTACTTTTAATTTATTGATAACAATAATATTGTTGGGTCTGCATTCGTGCTTGACATTTATAAAAAGGAAATATGTTTTACTTTTAATTTATTGATAACAATAATATTGTTGGGTCTGCATTCGTGCTTGACATTTATAAAAAGGAAATATGTTTTACTTTTAATTTATTGATAACAATAATATTGTTGGGTCTGCATTCGTGCTTGACATTTATAAAAAGGAAATATGTTTTACTTTTAATTTATTGATAACAATAATATTGTGAGGTCTGTGTGTGCGCTTAACATCTATAAAAAGGAAATATGTTTTGCTTTTAATTTATTGATAACAATATTGTGGGGTCTGCGTGTGCGCTTGACATTTATAAAAAGGAAATATGTTTTGCTTTTAATTTATTCATGGCAATAAGACTGTGAGGTTTGTGTTCGTGCTTGACATTTATAAAAAGCAAATCGATATCGAAATATCTTAAACTTCTTTAAGAAATGGAAAACGTTGCATTAATACTAAATAATAAATTCCCAACAAATAAAGCTGATGCCATGACCGTTAATCGAAACCGACACCTTGAGATCTTCAATCTGATGTTTTACGAACTGAGCTATTTAGATTTTCTCATAAACATATCTAAAAACCATACTTAACAAAATAATTATAGCTTTGTCGTGACATCATAGATTTATGATTTACGTCATGTTTCAAAACATGACTTTAAACATAAGCGATAATAATAAATAAATAAATAAATGGGTAAACATTATCAATAGCGTTGGAAATTATTTTAATAGTCCCAAACTATTTATTTAGCTTTAACTATGTATTATATGTAGTTTTTTCATAATTATATAATTCTAGACAAGTAGATAGGAACACCCTCTCATAGACAGCGAAAGAGAAGAGGGTGATGCGGTAGTTTAGCAAAAATATGTGATTAGAAGGAGCATATATTTGCTAGTCTACTCATAATATAAAGGGAATTTTCTTTGTGTGTCTGTCCGTCAGTCACAATTTTTTTTTTTTTAAAGAATATCTTAACTTCTTTTAGAAATGAAAAATATTGCATTAATAGGAAATGATAAATGACCAACAAATAAAGCGGATGCCATGACCGGAAATCGAAACCAAAACGTTGATATATTCAGTTTGATGTTTTACGAACTGAGCTATTTAGATTTTTGTCATGAATAGATCTGAAAACATTACCTTTATAAAATAATTATAGCTTGGATGTGACATCAAAGATTTATGATTTAGATTAATTCAAACATAAGCAATCATAAAAATAAATAAATGGTTAAACATTATCAATAGTTTTGGAAATTCTTTCAATAGTCCAAAAGAATTTATTTTGCTTTAACTACGTATTGGTGTTATGTATGTATTTAGCATTCGCACCAAGGCAGAGAAAGTACGTATATAGCATGCATACCAGGCCAGCGATAGGACGTATATAGCATGCGTACCAGGCCAGCGATAGGGACGTATATAGCATGCGTACCAGGCCAGCGATAGGTACGTATTTAGCATGCGCACCAGGGCGGCGATAGGTACGTATTTAGCATTCACACCGGGGCGGCGATAGGTATGTATATAGAAGGCGCAAAAGTGCTTTTAATAAATATGCCATACTTTTGCCCTGGGCAACGGAAGAGGAGTGATGTAGAAGAGAGAGTTTCCACCGAAGGCAACAGGGAGAAGGTGGCAATGGGGAGAAGGGGTGGTGAAATGTGGCGACCAGGGAAGAGAAAGGGAGAAAGATAAAGAGACGGCTATAGAGAGAGGGAGAGAAATAGAAGTTTGAATATAAAGATGTTACACACCCTATTTGTTTTTTCTATTTTGTATTTTTATGACCCCGAGCAATGTCGGGTAGCCCTGTTAGTCTATTATATAAAGGGCATTTGTGTGTGTGTGGAGTTAAAAAGTCAGAACTATACAAGACACCCCTACAAAACTGATATATTCTTTTTCAGTATTAGAGATTTTTTTTTTTTTTGGTATTAAAAATGTGCTTTTTACCTTCAGGCTAGGATCAAAGTTCTGTTCTGTCCTCGGTCAGAGGAGGGGAAATCCTTAACTGGGGAAGGGGAAGAGTGGGAGGAAGGAGATGGAAATATGCTACACATGCTTTTTAACTTTTCTATTTTGTTGTTTATGCCACTCCCGTGCAACACCGGGAAGCCATGCTAGTAATAATAAATAAATAAATATTTGTGATTTATTTCCAGGAATGACTGGCAAAAACTGTTCAGTGGACATAAATGAATGCGATGAATCCCCTTGTAAGAACAGCGGTACTTGTGTCAACACAATTGGCGGCTACTTCTGCACGTGCATATATGAAATAGCCACGATTGACAGTGACCCACCTCTAAGTTTCCCAACCGGATTCAATGGCACAAACTGTGAACACGACATCAATGAGTGTGACATTAAAATCAATAACCATGGAATTTGTCTGAATGGTGGTTCTTGTAGGAATCATCCGGGTGACTTTGTTTGTCACTGCGACAACTCTGGAAAAGATGGTGGTTATTATTATGGAGGTAAGAATTTATCATACTGATGCAAAAAAATTATGCTTCGCCAGTGTTCGCACTGATATTCATATAAAATCATAGAATTTTGTCAGTAACTTAATTTTTAATATATAAATTATCATTTCTCTAAAGAAACAAAGACCAACTGATGACTTTTTATTTAGAGTGGAGGATTTCTTTCCAAATTCATTTCAGGCAGTAGGGGTTGTCTGACTTGCTGTTTGATTTCTCACTTCCCTCCACCATGTCAAAAGAAAAGGCACTATTAACTTGCAAACTTTTAGGGGACGGGATCGATTTATATTTATTTATATACAAATAAATACACATTAGTCTTTAGAGTGGAGGATATATATATATACATATATGTATATATATATATATATATATATATATTAGTAGTATGTTTTGTAAAGGCTGTGGGCAATGCAAATTCCGGGTAAGATGCAAGTTGTAAGGAACAAAAACAATAAATCGAATACGAAATATGACTTACTATTTATTTTCCTAAAATCTTACATAACAGCAAGAATGTTGTTAGCTGTTTGTGTGATGTCCGGATGATTAAAGAATCATTATTTAATATTTCGGGAAAAGAAACTTCTCTTTGTCAAAAATAATCAATACCAGAAGAATTCCCCGACTATGCAGAGAATCTGACAAAATAATATATATATATATATATATATATGTCAGGTTCATATTATATTCCAATAACCATGTTTTTATTTTATTTTTTTCACATTTCCAAAAACGTAACATTTCTGTGAGGTATATTTTTTACAGTCCGTTTCATTTGTCTTGTGCCAAACATTTTTATGTCAATATCATCTCTGCAACATTACAAAATCATCAGAAAAATTCACAAAGAGTAAAAAGTTCTTGGATTAAAGTGTATTGAAAAACCTACACTATACAACCTACACTGTACAAAAGCAAGGAAATTCCCAAATTTTTACACTTTTATTGTCATTAATGGTATGCGAGCACAACAGGGCTATGTATTTTACTGGTAGGAATTTTTCTTCAGCGCACCTCACACACTTCATCCACTCATGCATAGAGATTTATACTGTAGTGATGTGATAATGAAATGGTTTGGTTGATATGTAGTCATACCCTTAATGACAATAAAAGTGTAAAAATTTGGGAATTTCCTTGCTTTTGTACATTTAGTGTATATGAATTTTCATCTTAACCCTATTAAGGGCATATGATTTCAGTATACTGGCATTTTTCATGGAATGTCACTACTTTTGTAAAGGCTATGCCTCAATACAATGCCTTCTCATAACTGATATAGTTGGTAGTTTGACTAATCTAGCTATATGGTAAACTGAAATTAAAATGCCATCAACTAGACCCTAGAACCTCTATCTCTGCCAAAAATCAGCTGAATCCATCAAATAGTTGATGAGATACAGGGTGGCACATACGTACGTACGTACACACAGATAACATGATTTCATGATTGAACTTTCTGGATCTCTGGGTTGCCTTGACTAATGATGCTGAAATTCTACACACTTATAGAACCTATCAAATAAAAATTTTGTGCAAAGTTTTAACTAATTTGGTTTATTGGTTTTTGAGTTATGATCAAAGAAATGAAATTTCCAGCATAGGCCATTCGTGAAGTCTATTAAGGGATAGAGCGCTCTCACGCCTCCCTTGATATATATATATATATATATATATATATATATACTTGTCTCATGAATTGAAAAGTTTTGAACCACTTTTATGTTCCCTTAAGATTAAAATCTAGATATAATGCTACTAAACCTTTTGTATAGAATCCTTATTCGAATTTTAATCAAAATGTATTACATAATTTTCATTCAAGAAAATGCCTAAAATTTAAGCTTAAGGGGTCCTAAAAGATTAAAATTCAGGGCATCTTGCTTAATTGGTGTCTAATGATCAAATTCAATGCAAATCTGAAATATCTGAATTTTCGCCAAGGGTTTCCACCCCCTCTGTCTTTCTTTGCATAAAAGTCAATTAAACTAAATATAGCCCATGTTACCCACCATTATGCCTAGCAGCTGTGTTCCAAAATTCATAATGATCAGTTGATTAGTTTAGGAGTGAATCTTTTACATACAAATATATTAAATTATACACATCCCTAACTATAACTATATATATATATATATATATATATATATATATATATATATAATCTTAAAAAAGGAAAGATGAAGATAAAAAAATTACATAAAATTACATAAAATTGATAAAAATTTTATTGCATCGAAAGTTCAGATGCAAGGAGTTACATTAATCCTTAAACTATGGTTTTTCAAAGATAAAACTCTTCTCGTCAGAGGATAAAATTTGGTAATGTGGTATTCATAATAAATAAATAAATATTACCTAGTTCCATTTCACTTTGAAAAATTGAAGAATAAAAATAGAAAGGTTGGGGATAAAGAAATAAATGGCCGGGGGGGGGGAGAGAAATGGTAGCAGTATTGAGTAACCATTTTCGAAGACAAAAGGAGACGCTATAGTGCAGATAGCAAAAGTTTGTAGATTTGGAGAAAGTTTTTTAACAATTTTTACAGGGTTTCAAGTAAAAGGTAGAGGGTTCAAAAATATCTCACTTGGTCCGTAGGGATTCGTGTACGGACCAAGTGAGATAAAATTGATTGCTCTACTCAACGTATTGAGCTTTACTTTATCGCAATAGATCACTTTACGATACTTCACTTATAGTTAATTCTATTTTCATTAGTATATATATATATATATATATATATATATATATAAGGATATATATATATATGAGAGAGAGAGAGATGAATTGATATGAATAAACATTTCTGTTGCAGGTCGTAATTGTGAAATGGTTTGGAACTATTGTAAAGTACAAGAATGTCAGAACAACGCGACTTGTGCTCCGACTGCGACTGTAGACAAATACGTGTGTAACTGTCTTTCAGGTTTTACTGGTAAGTGTTGTTATGTACATTTCGAGCTTTTACGGATCATGCAAATAGAAAGAATAACCGTAAATGTTGCAGTAACAAATATTATCTATAAAATACAATGAGCCCCCCCCCCCCCTCCCCAAAAATGGTTTCCATGGAATCATTAATAACATTCACAATCCTTTCTACAATCAAACCATATTTGGTACAAATAAATTTCAGTCTATGCCTGACTTGTCCACAAGGTTTTGATCAAGAAGAGAAGAGAAGAGAAGAAAAGAAGAAAAAAAAAACTATAAGACAGTCTCGCCTGACAAAGCTGTCCTACAACGAAAGCTTGCAAAAAAAAAAAAAAAATTGAATAAATAAATTTTTCATTTAAATTGCACGATTGTTGATTTTCAAAATATTTCACTTTAATACATTCTAATCTGTGCTTCAAAGATGTTGTCAATTTCCTTACTTAAAAAAAGCGCCAATCTGCGCATAATATCGCCAGGACTACACTTATCCTAACGTCTTTAAGAACTTGACGTCTCTTTCTGCTCATATCATGATTCAACGCCTCGAGGTTAATACCATCAAAATGAGGAGGAAGAAAAGAAGAAAAAAGACTATAAGACAGTCTCGCCTGACAAAGTTGTTCTACAACGAAAGCTTGCAAAAAAAAAAACAATTAAATAAATGAATTTTTCATTTAAATTGCACGATTGTTGATTTTCAAAATATTTCACTTTAGTCTAACAGTCAGTTTTGTCGCCATTTAATTATTGTTTTATTTATTTTAAAAGGTTTTTTTAGTTTCGTTCACCCCGAACATGGCACACTGCCACTAAGATGTAAGGGACTACTTTGAATTAGGGGTATCCTAAGTGGGGAGTTTGCAACAAAATGTTTGTTCACATTACATTTAAATTTTTGCATACTGGTAGTCAGGAAGCAGGGAGGGAATTCCAAAGGCTAGCAGTTCAAAGAAAGATGTTATTAGAGTAGAAAGCCTCCAGCATCTGAGAACCTCTACAGTGAAGGGGTGAGATCTTGCTGATTGACAGGTTGGTTGGGGGTATTTACGCTGAGAGGGCACCAGTGCAGCAAGTTCATCGGAGCATATTCCATTAAAGTACTTAAAAACAAGCGCAGGGATGCAACATCACGCCGATGGGACAAGGGCTGGAGCTTGTTAAATAGTGTGAGACATATTAGATTAGAGGCTCTTTTTTGGACCCTGTGAGAGAGAGAGAGAGAGATAGTGATTGGTGCACTAGCCCAGATATGACAACAATACTCCATGCATGTGCGAATGGTGGCTTTATATATAGGATACTGGCAGGTGTGAGAAGTTTTCTAGCTCAATAGAGGAAGCCCACGTTCCATGCAGCAGTCTTGGCCATGTTTCTATATTTGTTCCAATTCATGTTACCTGTGAATGTTATACCGAAGAGTTTGAATGATGGACTCTCGGGTAGAGTGCTATTAGCCATGCTAATCGGTGGTTGACAAGGTTTCTTATAATTGTTAAAAGATAAGGAGCTTTGTCTTAATATTAGCATTAAATGTTACCATCCATTTATGTACCCCCATTCCACTACAAACTGGAGGTAATTTCCTAGGTATTCAGCCATTGACTTGATGTGTGTGTTGGTTTTTCCCACATGTTGAGAATAAAGCATGGTGTCATCAGCAAATGTACCCATCTCGGACACAATGTCATCCGGGAAGTCAATAAAAATCAAGAATAATAACAGTCCAAGGATTGACACATGGAGCACACCCGCATTAATTCCATGTTGTTTAGTTTTATGGCCATCGAAGACAACTTTGGATCTTTCTTTTTCCAAGAAGGAGCTGATTATATTAAATATTCATTCAGTGATACCATATAGATTAATTTACCTGAGAAGACCTTCGTGCCAGACCTTGTCAAGCACTACCGCCATAACTTCACCAGCTTTGCCCAGGTTATATTAAATGCATTCCGAGATGACTGTTAGGTTATCCGCAGTAGAACAGGCTTGCTTAGATCCATACTGTTGGTCAGAAAGAAGTTTAGCATTAATGAAGTGGTGGACTATCGCTAGATTGATTAAATATTCAAAGATTTTAGCAAAGAGCAGGAAGAGACTGATGGGGCGGTTATTTTACGGGTCAGTTCTTTCACCAGGATTTTTAAACACTGGTACTGTGGTGAACACCACAATTAGGTACCCTCTTTCTTTCTTTCTTTCTTTGTTTAACCCTTCTTCGTTGCTGAAGTGGAGAAACTCGCGAAATCTCGCAGAATCACGTTGGCCAAAGGATTTCGGCCAATAAAATACTGACTGACCAACTTGACCACGCGTCATTTGGGGTCAATAAAAGAACACGCGTCCCTTCCTCATCCTCTTTTTCCCTCAGCGTTCTGAGATGAACGAACACACAAAGAACGCTCATCGACAACCTCCACCCCCACCGACGGCCTTGGCCGAGAAGGTGGGGGAGGAAAAGAAAGGTAATCCTTTTTATTCAAGAATCTATCTTCAATCCAAACGAACTCTTATTTCTTCATACGTATTGCATTCTACACACAAAAGACTTTCAGCCTGCTTGCATACATACACACACACACACACACACATACACATATATATATCTCTCACAAAAATGTTAAGTAAATAAATTGTTGTTTCTGTTAATATAAATGTTTTACGTTTTATTCACTTTATAAAATGCCTATTCTTATATGTTGTTTAGCTTCCTCATCATTCCTTCGCTTTCAAATAATATAAGTTTTTAATAATAATGTTTTCTTCCTTTCTTCTTTGTTTGTCTTAAATCTCTTTAATTCACACGTGGTACGGTGGAATCCTAACAGTGAGATTACGTGCCGTTACAAAGGCATCTATCACACTACCTATGGCCGGGAGATTCATTATCGCAAAACCATTTGTCCGGCATCCTTCGCCACTGTGGTTAATATCCATAATCCTTTGTTTTCGTTTGAATCTCCCGCCATTAACAACACTCCCACGCCGGCCATAGTGCTACAGAGGCAATTTTCTAGCTATCAGGGAAGCAAGATTCGACAAGGCATTTGTTATAGAGTTTGGAGAGGACAGAGGTAGCTCAGCAGATAGCGGGGGAATTGTTGATTGCTCATTATTCACCACACTATTGTAGATTCTCCAAAAATCGTAAGTTCCTAATTTCTGTGACTTCTGGTCATCTCGGTATACCTATTCTTAGCTGTGGCTATTTCACTCTTGCAATTATTTCTTGATGCTATAATTTCTGTCTATTTGCATCAGATTTATTGCAGTTGAGTTGGTGGAATGCTTTGTGTCTATGCACAGGTCAAAGTGAACGATTTTGGAGAGTGGGACTTGCTATAGAATTTCTGTGTGTGGGGATGTGCTTCAATGCCTGCCTTGATCCATTTAATTATCTCATTTGTGCACTGTTCCGCAGAGAGATAGGTTTTATCTCATCGGGTATTTCTGATGTGATCTCTAATGGATTCCCAATCAGCCTATTTGTAGTATCTCCTCTCCAAAATCGATCAATTAACTATGTTATAGTTCAGAGGTCTTCAAAGTGGGGTCGTGACCCCCAGGGGAGTCGCGTAACCATAGAAAGGGGGTCGCCAAAATTATAACTATGGAATTTTTTCACTCCATTAACTTATTTTTTATTTATAAAAAATTTTAGTGGGTCACGAAAAAATTTTTTTTCCAAAAAGGGGTCGCGACAAAAAAAGTTTGAAGAGCACTGTTATAGTTTATCGTTCTTGTGGTCGTTTCTAGGGTTTACTTGTAAGACGAAGTATCTTCATGTCAGATTATCCTGACAAACCCCTGTACAGAGAGACTGAAAACACTCGAGGATAGTGTATAGTAGGCATTCAAATGTCAGCTTATGAATTTTTAAATTAAATCTAAATAGAATAAGTAGTGGTTGTGACCCAATGGGTCATGTGTACATCTAGTATGTGTTTGTGTATCTGTGTGTTCACCAAATGACATACCAAGCACTGGAATCATTAACACTATTTGTAAACGAGATGACAACGTTTTTTTTTTTGGTCAAGTGACTTTAATGATAAAATTTGTAGATAAGTTTGGTAAGCCGTGAAAACAAGTGTCTTCATTTTTGATGACATGAAGCATCCTTGATATGCCAAGTGTTTGATGGAGGAGAGGGGGGGGGGGTAAAATGCAACTGATACTAAAACCAAACACTTATAGAAATCAAATACTTTTAGATTTACAAATCTCATTAACATGTATGTACAGGATAATCCAAAAGTCTTGTTATCCCAACAATTGATTAACAAGTAATACAGCAATACAAAAAAAATGTCCTGGATTCAGTTTATTCACATTAAGAACAGTAAAAGAAAATAATAGAAGAATAAATAATATATTAATAGTAAAGAACATGTGATGGATTCAGTTTATTCACTTTCATTGACATTGTCACGCATCAAGAAGATCTATATAACATCATTCTTATGGTGCAAAATTACGATGTGGCATAATGAACGACTGTCTTCAGTCAAGGATGGTGTCTAATAGGCATTCAAACTCTCTTCAGTAGTCATTTAAAATCTCTCTAGTTTCTTTTTTTTATTTATTTATTTATTTATTTATTTTTTTTCGCTTTGTTCGAAGAGATCAAGGGGCTCCTTCCTAGAGCTAACACTAGATTTTGTTATAATTTAAATTTATGTCCGAGAGCTCTTTTAAGGATAAATGTTATCCCTTTTAGTGCTGATATCTCTATTTTCCTATGGACTTCCATGGATTGTGTTTAAGTATTTTTAAAAGATTTTTTTAAATTAGGCCAGTTGCGTCTACTGCAACCAGTATAATGTGTATTTCTTTCAGAGGTCATGTTGTTTTTAAGGTATTCATGAGGTCCTTATATTTGGTGATCTTTTTGCGTTTGGCTCTATTGAGGCCATAGTCATTCAAGATGGTTACATCAATAATGAGAGCAGTCCTTTCAGGTTTGTTCCATAACAATGTCTAGCTTACTCGCCTTGTCTTTTATGTATTTGCGAGCCTGTATGTCTTTGTCACCTTTCTGTTTGATGTTATGGGTGAAGGTTCATGCTCCCAGATGTTCGACGATCTGTCAAGCTGCATTTCTCCGTAGATCTTCAAATTTAGGTATTTATATACTTTGTTGTGGCGGGCAGTGTAGTGGCCATTTTCCTGTGTGTTGTGAAAAGTAATATGTCAAGAGCAAATAACCCTAACTCAATCCCTATCGCCAAGGGCAGATAAATCCTGCTTCAAATTGTCTTTTGACAAGGGAGATAATTTTAAGGTATAAAAGAAATATTTTAGATGAATTATTTATCAATCTAACAGTACTAAATATGGTTGGATTGCAGAAAGGATTGTGAATTTTATTAATGATTTATTGGGTAGCATATTTTTATTGGGGGGGGGAGGGAGTCACCTTTTATCACCAAATAATCTTTTAAATGATTAAAATTAAGCAAATCTTGAAAACTTTGATACATCATGTCTGCTATGCATTACGATAAAAATTAATTTGGATTATTTGGACTGCTTATCTCATCGTGGATGTTATTCTCACAGCGTTTTGACCGATGTAACCTCCCAACATTCTTGGGTGCGTCTTGTCGAACTCAGGAATTTGTACGGATTTTTGAACAGACTCCTTTATTTAACCCAGTAAAGTAGCTAGCCTTTGTTCCGTCAGTCTTATGTAATTTCTAATTGTATTCTTAGTATCGCCTATACTGAGGATTGAACCTTTAATCTCTAGAAGACTGTCACTTAGAACTGATTATTATCATTTATATCCGTTGCACTACATTTTCGGGTGTGACGAGATGCACCTGAAGGAGGTTATATCGGCTGAAACGTTGAGAATAACATCCAAGTTGAAAACAGTAGTCCGAATAGTACAAATAATGCAAATTATCAATCCTCATTTCAAAAATTCTGAAACAAAAGTTAATCCGTTTTGATGTATTTTATGCTCGTACAAAATATTGTTGGAAAGGATTACTTTTTTTGATTATTCCATTTTTTTAAGGGGGGGGGTGTCACCCTATGAAACGCATGTTTTTTTTTGAGTCTTCAGTCAGTTGTAAACCAGTCTACGAGGGAATGATGCTTCAATAAATGAAAGAACATTCCAATGGAAGGACAAGTGTTTCCTATTTCGTATTATGTAACGTGGCCGCCATGAAAGAAAAGGAGCTAACGATGGTACATCTACATGGCCCAGTAATCTTTTAAATGATTAGTATTAAGGAAATTTTCGTAAACATGGATACATCGCTTCTGCTATGGATTACTTGCATTCACCTTGAGTGGGTTGAGCTGGCTGAGCTGGCTCCATGTTACGATATAAATGAATCCGTTAGAATTATTTTTATTATTTGGACGACTGTAATCATCTTGAATGTTATTCTCACAACTTTTGGGCTGATGTAACCTCCGGCCTTCTTCAGGAGCATCTCGTTAAACTCTGGAATCTGTATGTCAAACTTGGGAATCTGTATGAAATTTCAAACGGAATCCTTTATTTAATCCACGGCAGGATCTTGCTCTTAATCTGTTAGCCATGACCAGGTAAAAATCTTAAGTAATTTGTAATTGTATTCTTAGTATCACCCGCTCTGAGGATTGAACCTTTAACCTCCAGAAGACTGTCACTTAGAACTGATTATTACTTAGCACTTTTATCCATTGCATTTGATTTAATAAACGGTTCTGTTCAAAACTCCGTATAGATTCCCGAGTTCGACAAGACGCACTTGAAGAAGGTGAAAGGTTACATTGGCTGAAACATTTTGAGAATAACATCCAAGATGAGAACAGTAGTGCGAATAATCCAAATATAAATAATCAATCCTTATCACAAAAATTCCAAAAAATAAAAATTAATTCATGTTGATTTGATTTATGTTTTATTGTCCTATTTCAGGTCGCCTGTGTGAGATCAACATTGATGATTGTATCAACCAACCGTGTGAGTATAATGGTACTTGTGTCGATGGTGTTAATGCCTACACCTGTCTCTGTCCAAATGGTACCAAAGGCAAGAATTGTGAAATGAACATTGATGAATGTATCTCCAGTCCATGCCAGAACAATGGCACGTGTAAAGATCTACTTAATGGGTAAGAGACTTTTCATCATCAAGAATTATTCAGTAAAAATTTTTATTTCAAGAGCATTTTTTGGGTCTATCTGAAGTATTTCAGAGAATTTGATTTGTATATTCCTATCATATTTGCATATTCCTATTATATTTTCTGTGAGATTGTAAGTATATATGTAATAAGAATTATAGGCCATTGAACAAGTTAGTCACATAAGAAAGAAACCCATTTTAGAGTTTTCTGTATGAACTGTTGCATATTTGCAAATAATTTTAAGCCTAATTATAAGTTAAATAAGACATTGTCGACAGGAAACTGAAACTTGTATATGAATAGTGCAAACGATATCAAGTAGAATTTGGCTAAACTTGGACTCCAAATTCTTAATTTCTCTCACTCTCACTCATATAATATATTCAAATTACTTTCTACTTAAGTCATCTTATGCCAGTAGGTGTTAGTGAAATGTTGACAAATTCCAAGCTCAAGAGGTGGTGTTTTTTTCTCATAGCTGGATATCACCACACCTGAATACGTAGATAGCGCCTGGTATTGACCAGGTTCAATGTTGATTAACTTCAGTGATCTAACGACAACCGGTGTGATAATGTGATGATGTCATATAATCTCTCTCTTTCTCTCTCTTTCTCTCTCTCTTTCTCTTTCTCTTTCTCTCTCTCTTTCTCTCTCTCTATCTCTCTCTCTATCTCTCTCTCTATCTCTCTCTCTATCTCTCTCTCTATCTCTCTCTTTCTCTCTCTCTTTCTCTCTCTCTTTCTCTCTCTCTTTCTCTCTCTCTTTCTCTCTCTCTTTCTCTCTCTCTTTCTCTCTCTCTCTTTCTCGATCTCTTTCTCGCTCTCTCTCTCTCTATCCCTCTCTCTTTCTCTCTTTTTTTCTTTTTTTCTTTTTCTCTTACTCTCTCTTTCTCTCTCTCTTATATGTATTAACCTGTTGAGTGACAACCACTACTAATATTTATTCCACATTGATTTCATTTCATTTTTTAGCAGTGCAATCTAATTTAGATACATGTTTGTAAACACTACAAACATTAATTACATGGTTAAATAATAAGTGTCTTTACTTTTAGATAATAATAAAGAATAATATTTCTATATAATAATAAGGATAATATAGAAGTAAAAAGACTTTTTAACAAGGGAGATCAATACGGATTTGTTAAATATATTAAAAAGTTTTTTGATATTATCTTTCTTCTGTTATTACATTTACAATCTCACTTAAAATATGATTACATTCAGGCTGGGTTGGATAACTTTAGAAGGAAAGTAAATCCCAATTTCTGTTCATTTTTATTTTTCATTAGGATAATGTAAGGTAAGTTTCAGGAACCTTTCTCTTCGTCTAGCCTTCTATGCAGTGTGAACATTATATATACTAGCAAATATATACTCCCTCCGGTCGCATATTTTTGCTAGTTGTTTTATTTAATTGCTCAGTAAAATGTGTTGGTTTGTTTTTTACAAAAAAAAAAAAAATCACCCCATCCTTTATTTTAATAAATAAAACCTGGAATAATGAAAAGTTTTGAAACAAAATTTACCTTTTATGGCGTAAAATGTGAAACAAAAAATCCTAAACTCACTTAAGGTCGTAAAAAGATAATATTTGAAGTTTTTCAAATGGAAAAAAAAGGTGTACCTAAAATAAAATTAATAATTAAAAAAATAAAATACAGTTATTTAATTGCTCAGTAAAATGTTTGTTTTATCTTACAAAAAAATAGTAATTTTTTAATCAATTGCTTTTTAAATTAAATAATTTGATTCAATAAATTTGTGCTTTAAAACATAATTTCTAATCATATTAAAAAAACAAACAAACCCAAAACGTTTTAATAAAAAAATCAAAGTAAATATATAATTTTTGAGCGACTCATACGATAAATTTCAGAGAATCTGTTGTTTACATGTTATTAATCAAATAACGCGCCACTGTCTTGTGTCCCTCCCCCCCTCTCTCTCTCTTTCTTGAAAGAGAACTTTCTGTGCGTTCGAAATAGAACATTATACTTAATAATCAGAGGGCAGGAAAGACATATACTACATTCCCCTCCCCCCTCAAAAAAGGAGGAGGTATTGCCTGGAAGGATGGTATGACAACAAAAAAGATACTACACTACCTCCCGCCTCAAAAAAAGTAAAGGAGAAGGTAATCCTTGACCACAGAACAAATACTACATCCCCTCCCCCAAAAAGGAGGAGGTAATTCCTGGGAGGATGGTATCATGACAACAGAACAGATACTATACTACCTCCACACCTCTCAAAAAGGAGGAGGTAATTCCTGGGAGGATGGTATCATGACAACAGACCAGATACTATACTACCTCCACACCTCTCAAAAAAGGAGGTAATGCCTAGGAGGATAATATCATGAAAACAGAACATACTACACTACCTTCACACCTCTGAAAAAAGGAAGAGGTAATACCTGGGAGGATGGTACTATGACAACAGAGCAGATACTACACTATGTCCCTGAATCGAGCATTTAAAGATAGTACATTAGTCTGAAATAATATATACTAAGTAAGGAAATTATTTCATAAGTACAATAGTCTTAAATAGTATAGTTTTGGCTTCAGACAGACAGATACATAATCTCCATTATTAATATATATATATATATATATATAAAATACATTTTACAAAAACTTTTTACTAGTGTGTGTATGTATGTATATATATATATATATATACATATATTAGATAAACATTTCCATCTACTTCAACTCTAAAAAGAACGTGTTGAATATTTGTTAATTTAATTAAATTGTTTTGTTTTTTTCTTTGTTTTTTTTCTCTTCTTTCTTAAATCTGATTTTTCTTCTGTCCCGCTCTACAGACGTCCTCTTGATGATCTCCGTCGGTATGTTATCTCTGTGTTGTCTCACAATGGCAGCCTTCCTGTTCATTTATGTATTACCCTCACTCTCTCCACTTGCTAAAACAGACATAACCTGACATTTGTTCCTGACCCCACAGTTTCTTGCCTGTTGTATTCAATTAACTTTAATTCATCTATTTATATATAAAACTCAATGTCTGTTTGTTTGTGTGTTCCCTATAGAAAAAAAAGGTTAGAGAATCTACATAAAAGTGTATACTTATGTAAAATTTACTGGGGAAGATGATGGAAGTGTTCTCATGTCTTCAAGTGTACCCCAAGGGGGTTATGAGAGCATAACCCCTTTACAACTTCAAATATATCCTATTTTGATGAAACTTTTATCATATGTATACGTTTTCCCGGAAAAAACAATGGAATATCTACGTGCCCTCACCACTAAGTGATTCATGGGGAACAGAACCCTCTTAAAACTTCAAATATGTATATCAAATTTTAATGAAATTTAAACCATATTTATATCAGGGGTGGGACGTTATGGGTGAAAATTTCAGATTCATGCGAGTAGTATTTTTTTGTGTTCATTTATACATAAATAACACTAAACAATCAAACATTTTGAAAATTTTGCAAAATTCAGAAGGTGCAGGCCACTAGTTTTTGGCTATTTTACATTCATGAAAACCCTTTCACAGCCTGAAAATGGTCCTAAATTAAAGTACTATATCAGATTAAACCATCTATATCCATTCATAGCTTTTGAGGATGTTTTAGGACCTACAATGTCGCATGAAACCACTTTTTCACCGAAAAATGATGGATTTTGAGTCCCGTGGAGCCCTAACGGCTATTTTTGGCCTGCACCTTCTGAATTTTGCAAAATTTTCAAAATGTTTGATTGTTTAGTGTTATTTATGTATAAATGAACACAAAAAAATATTACTCGCATGAATCTGAAATTTTCACCCATTACATCCCACCCCTATTTATATAACACTAATTCAGAGTTTTCTAAAATTTCAACTTCTTTTGATTAATTGGCAAAACCGAACAAGGGGACAGTAAAAACGAAGAAAGTAATATGGTGTTATGAGCATAGTGAGAAAGTACATAGTAGTCATCTTCATTCAATCCCGGGCAACGTCGGTCTTTTTGCTAGTTTTTAATAAAAAACAATAATGGATCCATTCTCAAGGCATGTCTATTCATGATAAGTGATGGAAATTAAATTAAAAATTTAATTGTGATCGACCGACGCTTAAATGGATGGACAGATCGATGCTAAGAGTCTTTTATCTACTTTTTATTTTATTTTAATTATTTTAATTCAGTTAGTTCTCAGAGATCAAGGGGTCTCCATGAAAGATTTGTCTCCCTTAGATCGAAGGCCTATGAAGAAATTTATGGTAGATATGCAAGGCCGGAGTTTTGAATAGCGATCTAAACAACTAATTTAAACCAGTCCCTATTTACCTTGCCTCCCCATGAGGGAAGAGTTAGACACAAGGTCGGTTTTTAATATGGAGAAAATCAAGCTCCTCAAAAAGGAGCAGAATATAAAAATTGCCTCTGTCTAGAAGGATTCTTTCACTGACTGAGGACAAAAAAGATGAACAGATACTACACTTTGAATTATTTATTTGCACAAAATATAAAAATTTACATTCAATACAAATTAGGAAGAAGATTGCCAAAAGCGTGGGATGTTGGATGTCGTTGGTCATCTTTGGTTTAGTGATAAGTGTCTATCCTACTCTTAACTAGAATCATCGGTGCTTATGCAGATGAGCGGACCATTAAAAAATCATTTTTTCATAAAAACAATATTATATACTTATTCAGTGTTATCTTCTTACTCACTGTGCAAAAAAGTAGAAAAAATTATCCACTAGAACTTTAATTACAAGTATTTTTCCATTCTGCGTATCATAACAGCGACTCGTTCAGTAAGCCTCCATCTTGTTTTTTAAGAAGATTTCAGTTATCTGCCCTTCAAATCTTCTTAAAAAAACAAGATGGAGTCTTAGTGAACGAGTCGCTGTTATGATACGCAGAATGGAAAAATACTTGTAATTAAAGTTCTAGTGGATAATTTTTTCTACTTTTTTGCACAGTGAGTAAGAAGATAACACTGAATAAGTATATAATATTGTTTTTATGAAAAAATGATTTTTTAATGGTCCGCTCATCTGCATAAGCACCGAATCATCTCAGTCACCACAATACCACATTTACACTAGGGACCGTACTACTTAAGATATCCCCAATTGGTTTAAAAATTTTATTTTTCGTAAATAGGGTTATATTTACAGAAGTTCATTCGAATAAAATTAGGAGTGGGGAAAGAACAAAAAACAAAATGTTTGGTTAGTAAAACTCTCCCACCCTTTCTAAATAATAGACCACCCACTGTTTTCCGGTTTGTTCAGAACCGAAAACAAGCTGGTCAATCTCTAAATGGGAGTGGGATCTTAAGGGGAGGAAAAAAAACCGGGGGATGCAGTTGGTAGAGTGGGTGGTGTCCTTCCAAGCTAAATGCAATTTGGGAGAGGCCTAAGACAAAAACAAAAACTTTGCTCTCAGCCATAAGGCCAAAAAGATAGTTTAAACCAGTTAAGACAGAAACTACACCTCCCGACAACATTGCTTACAATTTATAAACTAAAAAATCCTCTTGATAAACTGCAACATAGTTCCGGTTGAGTTTTTTTTTTTTATCTAAGACAAGTTCACCGAATTGTTACCCTTTCAACCTCCTGCCTACAACGTTCAAGAGTAGTGTCCCGTATTCCTTGGAATTCAGAAACTGAATGGCTTCATTTCTCTCCTTCATTTCTAATCTTTTGACTAGTGCAGTATTTAAATAAACAAATACACTCATATATATATATATATATATATATATATATATACAATAATATTTTAATAAATATTAAATATTTAAATACCTAGAGACATCGATGTTTCATGCTAACGCAATCTTCAGTCTAGGAACTAATTCCCGACGGTCGGTGGGCGCGAACCCCGAACACAAATCGCCACTGATTCGTAGTCGGTGATCTTAACCAAAGGGCCATCGTCAATTAGTTAGTAAATATAGAGTAACTTTAACTGTAAATAGCGACACGTGGCCACCATTTACCAGGCAGCTAGAGTGATCTTACGAAACGGTGTTCGGATCGCGCATATAGCTATTAGTACTGCTTGTTACTAAAGCTACTCGAAAGTGCCCAGCCCTTGTGGGGAGGGGGGCTGATAAACAATAATATTTTAATAAATATTAAATATTTAAATACCTAGAGACATCGATGTTTCATGCTAACGCAATCTTCAGTCTAGGAACTAATTCCCGATATATATATATATATATATAAGATAGATGGATAAACATGTACGAATGACAAATTTATTTCAACTTCGATTGTTCAATGCAAGGTGTACTCGGTAAAAACATGTTTATTATTCTTTCCTTAAGCCAAGGCTTTTCAAAGATTAAAATCTTATCAGAGGAATTACATAGATAGATAAGTTGGCAGTGGAAAAGCCAAAATTTAGTTTCATATTTTATATATATATATATATATATTAGTACTTCATGTATCCACATAAAATATTATAAGGAGATATACTTTTTTATGTGTCAGTTTTCAGTATTTACTTCAACAGTGCTCGATACGTAAGTAGAGCTAGGTAGTAAGCAATGAAAATATATATGGCAATCAAGCTTGATTGCCATATATATTTTCATTGCTTACTATATATATATATATATATATAAAATATATATATATACACTCAGCCCGGATATGGACCATGATTTTGAGTTTTCTTCTTAAGGTGAAAAAAAATCTCCTTTTATTTAGTTTGAGAGGCTCCAGAGAGATTACTCTATCTTTATTTTTAAGCAAAAAATTATTTTAATTTTACTTTTTTTTTTTTCAATTGTAGTTAATATAAGGAGCCGCTTTTATTTTTATACTTGTTTATGCATGCATATGAAATACAGACCCAAAAGATAACTTTGATTTCTCTTCAAGCACTACAATAACAAAAATATCCGGCCTCAGCCCCCCTCCACTTTGTCTGTCCTACACAGATGCACAATATTCAATCTGCCAAACCTTTTTCGTTCGTTGTATGTGGAACCAATTTGTTTATTCTATTTTATGAAGAATTTTAATATCATGTAAATTCAATTCAGTTATTTTAAAAACAAAAATAAAACCAGCATGCTTCAGTTGCCATGTAGGAAAAGGGTGGTAGAAATTTACACAGAAGAGGATGCAGTAGCACAACACTTGTCCAAATTCACCTCGGATTGCTGCATCATTGGTGCATTTACTACATCTGGAAGTCCATTCCAAAGTCCAGGAATCTTGATTTAGAAAGCGACATGCCTTTGGTTCAGTTGAAATCAGCAGTGAAATAATTTCTGGTAATGCCCACGCAGACCTCTTTCTGGTGCAGGACTTCACTGGTATAAGGAAGTGATGAAATAATTAATCATCAACTGAATTCATATGAATGAAGTATTATGTTGTCATTCCTTGCATTTTCTTTTACCTTTAACATTTTGTAACACTATTTTGTTGTTTGCACTTCTGTGTGCAAACAAATTTGTGAATCGTAATTTTTGTTTAAATCTAGTATATTACAAAAAAGAATTTTTGAAATATAAAAATTTATTTTTCGTGCTTCTGCAGTATTGCGTACATATGAAATATTTGTCTTTAATTTAAATGAGTGACATGAAAGGGGGAGATAACTCAAACGGTTTGTTGTCAAATCTGATTTATTTACTTCATTTATGTTTTTATTTTTAAACTGGTTTATTATTTGATTAATTTATTTCAATAAATCTATTTAATTTTAACGTATCATCTGAATATTTATTTGACTTTAATGTATCGTCTGAATTTTTATTTGATTTTGTATTAAAAAGTCAGTGCCGAACAGCACCGAGCATTGTGTGTGCGTGCAAGTCGTCTATTAAAATTGGTTATTTCAAACTTTCATTTCTGGAGAAATCAGATTTGACAAAAAAGTTTGAATTATCACTCCCTTTCATTGTCACTCTTTTAAATTAAAGATGAAAATATTTCATATGTGCACAATTCTGCAGAAGCACGTAATTATTTTCTTAAAGAAAAATAAAAGAGCATTTAGTTATCCATGAAGTTCAGAGTTGTTGACCACTGTCATAAACGCTATTTATACAGAAGAGCACAAAATCATTTGGGATTTAACAATCTTTTTTTGGAGGGGGGGAGTTCTTTAGTTTCTTTGTTTCAACATTAAATGACCCAAAAAGATGTTGAGTTGCCGTTAAACACAAACAATAAACCTCTGAAGTGAAACTGTTTCTTTTGTATCAAAAGCTATTTAAAGCTATTTTGTATCAAAAGCTATTTAAAGCTATTAAAAGTAAAAATGAGTTGCCTCCCTTTCACTCACTTCATTTTTAAGACAAATAAAATGAATAATAATTCATTTTATTTGTCTTAAAAATGAAGTGAGTGAAAGGGAGGCAACTCATTTTTACTCTTACGTTTTTCAATAGTCTTAAGGTCGCAGATAAAACTGATCCCTTTCACATATTCTTAATACTACTTTGTTTTACAGGTATAATAATAAAAAAAATTAATATTTTCTTTTACAGTTATCATTGCAACTGTTCTGGTACAGGGTTTACAGGAGATTTCTGCCACATTAACATTGACGACTGTCAGAATAATCCATGCATGAACAACGGTACATGTATTGATGGCGTAAAAGTAAGTTAACAATCAAATCTGACTCTTTCAGCACATAAAGTACATTGGCATAAGCGGCCTCGCACTTGGATCGGAGTGAAATAGGGTTCTGTTTAGTATTAGGCCATCCTCCCAGGCATTACAAACCCTCTCTCTTAGGATAGGAGATTGTTTTATTGTTGGTTGCCCAAGCATCTCCTGGAAATGCTGATGGGTCTGATCACAGCAAATTTTGCACCTATTCAGAGTGCCCCTTTTTGGGAGGAACTCCTCATCATCATATTCGGTTTAACATCCATTTTACATGCTGGCATGTGTTCGATGGCTTTAAGAAATTGACTTCTAAAGTGACCTATCTCCGTCCAGGTATTTATTTATCCCTCTTTCTCTCAAGTCCATTTTTATCACTTCCTCCCATATTATCTTGGTCTTCCCTGTGAATTGAACCTGCTACATCAACTGTTCTACATCTACTAACCCAAGAACTCTCGTCTATTCTTTTGGTCCTGGGTATGACCTTAAAAGACATCCAGTGGTGAGGCCTCCATTTGGGAGCTGTAGGGAATGTGGAGTTGCCTTTTAGTTGCCATTGCTCCCAGGTCCACTCTGGCTCGGAATGGTAGTACCTGTAAGCACCCCATCTATGGGTCAAATAGAACCTACTGGCACTACCAAATCAGGCTGTCTGAAGTTGACTTCCTGACTCAAAATGCACCAAACATTGATGTTTTATTGTTTTTTCCTTTGCAAAACTTGATCATTTTCTGCAAAATCCAAAACAATTTCCCTCTCATCTCTTTCTCCCCCCCCCCTTTCACTCAACCAACCACCATGAATAAATACTTAAACATAAAGAACTTGAAGCATAAAAACCTTCACCAAAATGACCAGATTCGACATTAAATAACCCGAAAAGGGTTGATATGCCATAAAACAAAACAACCAAACCAAACCTCGTCTATTCTTTCAATGTGGTCATACCATCGAAGTCTCCTGTTCTGTACACATCTCGTTGTACTGGATTCCATATTATAAACTGATGTCATGTTAAACTTTGCTGTAATGGGACGGCAGATAAATATGAGTATATATGCGTAAGTTATAAGATGGTGAAATAGCAGTTATAGCTATGTAAGCTGTAAGAGATTAACATATATTGATGTATATGCTTATTTTATGTGTCTATATGTGTATGTGTAAGCTGTAAGTTTACTGTTTGAACATTAGTAGTAGCAGCATTTTTAGCATGGAATGTAATTTCTTTTTTAAGTTCCAGTAATAAATTTATACTTTTCACCATGTGTTTTATATTTATCTTCCACTATGAGTAACTTTAATGCTGTTTCCATTAAGACTACAAGGTTTTTAACATGTTTAATCTTTTGAATTTTGAACTTTTTATTCTATTTTTGCTTGTTGTGTATTTTACAAGGCCTGCAATACTGCACTTGCATGTCATTATGTCTTTGTGTATGTATTCGTTCATCACAACAATGCAACTCTCAGAAATAAGGCTTGTGGGCTGTGGGATTTATCTTTTCTGTAGTATGGAACATTTACAGCCAGTTCGGTAGGCAGAAAAATATTCTTAAAGTACCGTATATGCCACATCTTCTATTTTACATATACTTGATCAGTATCATCCTTCGATCACAAAAAAGAATTTCTAACCTAATAAGTTGTGCTTTGTTTGCCAAGCTCCAGGCCCTCTCACATCATTACAGAGTTGCATCCCTGTGTCTGTTTTAAAAGTACTTCCACAGAATGTGCTCCGGTGAACCCACTGCACTTGTACCCCCTAAATCCGTGGCCTGGTTATGTGCAACAATCCACTTCGACTCTTACTTCGACTAGACTGGAGGTCTGAGAGGCCCGATCTGATCAATCAGATCGTCATGCCCTAGTATCTAAATTTTTAGCTGGTTAGAGACAGTTGGTTGTTACCAGTTTTGGCTTGGTAAGAGACGGGGTTAATTAAGAAGGTAATAAGGAAGAAAGTCATAATGGCAAACTTACTCGGAAAAGTTAGTATGTCTGGCCGAATCCGACTGAAATAGAAATGTTACACAAGAAAAAGAGTCACTGTTCTTCCTTGAAATAAATAATGTCTCAACAACTAAAATAGATGTTAATATTTTTTGGCAGGAACAAAAGCTAGATGGTGCAGTGGGCTGGCTTCTGTTGGTTAAATAATGTAATATCCTCGAGTTTGACATCTTGTCTGCCTTTGACTAAAGCAGAGCGAGATCAGGATAAGTGTGCATCTTGACGGCGAGAAGAAATACCGGGAACTAGTTTGATGTCATATATTATCTTTGGCGCCAAATATGTTTACGCATATGAATTTCGTTACACACTGACATGTCATGCGTCTATGCACTAAAGAGTCGATGATTATGCATGCACAAAGTCGAATCACCATCTCAATTAAAACTAGTACATCGATACAAAATAGTTTGCTCATGCAACTGCTACAACTTCATCCCCAACCATATTATTTAATCTGGTTCTTGTAAAACCGTACTTCTCCTTTTTATTTCCCTCCCAAATAGATACTGGAACACGGTGGCTAAGGGACCATCATGTTGAGAACAAAGATTACCTCTGCTGAAGAGTAATGTTTTCTGAGAGTAATGTTCCGACCCTCACTGTGAAACTTCCTTCTCAGAGCAATGTCTTCTAAGACTATAAAATAATTATTGTACCCATAGGATTCCACTTGACACCTTTATTCGGCATTAAATAACCCATAGCTGGTTGATATTCTGTTAAACAACCACCTCCCCAACATAACTACTTTCAACCCACCCGACTAGCAGCAAAATCTTCTACTTCTAAATGACCTTCTTAATTACGAATTACTTCAGACTTTTACCCGGTCATGGCTGATAGAATGAGAACAAGCTACCTCCATTGATTAAATAAAGGGTTCTGTTTGAAATTCCCGAGTTCGACAAGATGCAACTGAAGAAGGTTAGAACAATAGTCCAAATAATACAAATGGAGTTTATATTCGCACGCACACACGCACACAAATCTAAACTCATATGTAAAATATAAATCACCAATATCATATACCTAAACTACTTATATGAATGTAAACAGAAAAAAACAGTTTATTATTTATTTATCCTTTACTGGCAATGTTGAAAAGACATGAAATGAGGCAAAAATGTCTTGTGAACCAATAAAAATGGACTAAGAAAATATTATTTTCAGAGTCTTTTATAAAGTGAAACATGCATCTCTAAAGTAAAACTGGTGCTACCAGATTAGGCTGTCTGAAAATACTGGCTTCCTGACCTAAAATGCACCAAACATTGATGTTATTGTTTTTTCCCTTTTCCTTTGCAAAACTCTGGGATCATGTTCTGCAAAGCTAAAAACAAATATTTTTCCTCTACAAAATAACGAAACCAAACACCATGAATAAATATTTGAAGATGTAAAGAACTTGAAGCATGAAAACTTTTACCAAAATAACCTGACTCGGCATTAAATAATCTGAAAAGGATCGATATGCTATAAAACAAAACAAAAAAACAATCTAATGTGAAAGCTGTGTCTTTCTTTTGTTACACAAATACTTTATTTGAGGTTAAACTTAATATATAAACACATACAGATAGATTTCCATCCTCAATTGAGAGAAGACGATTTCTGTCTTTGCTCTTGCTATTTGTTGAATAAGAAAAGGCCTGTTCACACACGTAATACATTATAATAAAAAGTAAAATTATTTAGCAATTATTTTGGTTGGAGAGTTGATATTTTGAAGATGAGAGATGGCTGTTCAGAAAATTTCTCAGGCTATTCTCCAGGAGAAACTGAAAAACAACTGAGGGGGGAAGAAAAAAAAAATCCTTTTCTCCAAACTAAAAACTGTTTTTTTTATTTTTTTAATTTACTTATTAGCGGAATCCTGTGGAAATTTTGCGGGGCTTTCTGTTAAAAACAATATTATTTTTTAAATAATAAATGTCTTTCAGAGTCAATACTTAAAAAAAAAAAAAATGACTCTTCTTTCTTAAAAATACTTGTCATTATCAGCTAAATGTTCTTTAAATAAATTAAATGAATAGTTCTTTTATTCTTTTTAAAACAAATATTCTGTCTTCTTACCGTAAAAATAATTGTCAGCTAAATATTCTTCAAATCCATAAAACGCATGTTCGATTTTGAAATGTATTTATTTAAGACTATTGTTTTAGTTGACAGGATGACACAATTTTATTTTGGAACAATTCATTTTAAAATATTAAAAGTTGGCATTTTTTACCTTAGCAACATCAGATTAATCACCAATCACCATCTTTGCTGATCAGACGATCTTATTTAAAAAAAATGTGTGTGAAAGGTGATAACGTACATACAAACATGTAGTGACTTAACATATATTATATATAGATTATTTTTGATAATGTTTTGATTACATACATATATTGCCACACTGATTAATTGTTGCATTCAATAACGTATGTTTTTATTCTCTCCCTTACATTAAAGGAATACTCTTGTAAATGCTATGAGGGTTACCGGGGCGCGATATGTGAAGAAGATATTAAGGAATGTGCTTCACAGCCCTGCGTTCATGCTACCAAATGCGTTGAACGTTCAAACAAGTCGCTGTATGGACCGCATTCTTCTTATCCGGGATTTTCCAAGTTTTCATATGCCAAAGCGGCCGGATATTATTGTTCATGTGAGATGGGATATGAAGGTTAGTACTTAATTTCAGATAAGCAAAAATATTTTCATTCCTATATATTGTGTGCATTTTTATTTTCTTCAAGAGGGGGGGGGGGTTAGATTCTTTAATCTTTTCGGCCAGGTTTTCATTGGATGTTTTGCTCCACTTTTCAAACTTTGAGTAGTGGTAGCAAAACAATAGCACCTTCTTTTGTTCAACAGTCTATGGTTGGGCTTTTAAGCCTCTTATGTTCCTTTTTTTGTTGCTGCATATGATGGAGATAGGGGGCCAGGACCTTTTTTCTCAAGGCCTGATGGTTGAACCTGATTGGCCTCGTTTATGGCTGGAGTACCACTTCCAGAGCAGGAAGGTTTACACCATTGCTTACATCTTCCTGCCTGGTGTATAAACGGTTTGATGGGCTCTTTTTATCCTGGGTGCCGGGCATACCAGTATTTACTTTTGACTTTATTCATATTTTGTATCAGTTCCTCATTATCAATGGCTTCTAATTTGTTATTCAAAGCTACCCTCTATTTATAGAGGGGGGCCCCCGTCTGCAATTCGGGGGACGTGCTGGATAGCTTGAGGAGACAGCACACCATTTTTTGTGAATATTTTGGTCAGGGTTTACTTCAAATGGGAAGTATCCTCATTTCAGGGTCTCTGACAAACCCCGGTACAGAGAGACCAAAGACACCCGAGGGTGGTATCTAGTAGACATGTGTATGTTCAGTGAGGCTCATAACTTCATAATTTAGTGAGTCCTGGGACCCATGAATTTGATTTTACTGGGAAATTTTAGGAGTCTGCCCCAAGACAAATTTATGAATGATATGAGAAAAACGAACATTTAAAAATATATTAAAGAAAATAGTCCTTGTATTTCTTGTTTTCTCCTACATTAATTGAATAACAGTATAAATGTGAATTATCACCCCCCCCCCCCCCCTCCTCTTCCTGCAAAAGAGATCATGTGACCAGAATTCAAGAATGTTTATTTCAAAGAATGGTTAACCTTAAGGAGCTGCTCTTCATGTTCCGATAACAGCCTGTTCCGGTAAAGGGTGAGAATGAGGTTCTGAGTAGAGAATCCTTGTTCACAATCAGCTTCATGCATAACCAAGAAATGTATTTCACTGATCCTTTTCACAAAATTAAAAGTGCTCAGTTACAAAGAAAACAGTGGATAAGTTGGTTGATTATCCTTATAGTTAGCTTAAAATAATGGAGGGGGAGGGGGGGATAAAAAAAGAAAGAAGAAAATACAGGAGGTAAAAGAAAACCTACACTCTGATAGGTTTACTGTGTTTATTGCAATGTATGATTTATTTTTATGAAAAAATTGACTTGCGTTCTTCAGACGCATGGGTAATATTTTATTGTGTCCTTTTAGATTTTTATGCGTCTCTGATGCAGAGTGTAGCTATCGGCATCTGTGTGTATGTGATATACAGTATAAGGATTCAGTGGAGGATGCAGGGGAAAGGACTCTATTCTGGCATATAACATCTTTAACAGGAATTTAAATATACCTTTCAAGGAGTTTTTCAGCCCAGCGCCAAGTTGTGGTGGCTATGAGACTCAGCAGATGTACCATCAACATCTTCATCTCAATACAATCAAGGCAGCAATCTCTGTCCATGTTTCTGCTCTGTGGAGCAGCATACTAGAGGAGGTAGTGATGATGCCTACCATATCCAGGTTTAAAGCCGCCTCCGATAAACATTCACTGGAAATAAAAGTCTGTCTTTTTTTACATGGCTTGTTGCACTTGGCTATTTTTTGCCAATAAATGTGATTCGATTTGAATCTGAAAATTTGTAGGGAAAAATAAAATGAAACGAGGAATAAATTTTGACAAATATAAGACAAAAAAAAAAATCACTACAAATCGACCGTGTGAGAATAGATATTTTCGTTTCTGGTTTCTTGGAAACTTTTTCATGACTGGAGAAAATGGCTGGCCCAGGGATGAATTTATACATAAAATACACATCCCCTTTTCTCTAATTTTTATTTTTTTCATTAGAAGCACTGACCACATTCCTTTTGATCTACTCACATTCTATCTCAGCTACTTATGTCCATGGGTCTGTCCTGTGCAGTTCTAGGAGGTCCACCCTCCCAGGCTTTGCCTCCCCTCTTTGAGGAGTAAGTTTATTGCTTACTGCCCGAGGCGCCCCTATCGGGGAATTTTTAATGGCCAGAGTGCTCACCTTCTCGGGCGCTGGCTTTTCAAGCCCCACTTTCCGACCCGACCTTGGGTCACATCTTACCTTGTGTGAGTAAGATAAAAATGGCCTTGTGCCTAACCTCCTGAAGAGGAGGTAAATAAATAATACTTATGCCTTCTCCCTTCCCCAACGACATTGCCTTCATTTTTCTACCCTATCTCCATATATATGTTATGAATAAATTCATCCTGTTTCTGGGACATTTTCTCTAGTCATGAATAAACTTCCAATACACCTGAAGCAAAATATCTTTCCTTCCCACATGGTCGTTTTGTTGTGATTTTCTGTCTTACATTTGTCTACATTTATAACTTGTTAAATTTTATTTGTTTCCTATACATATCTTTCATATAAAATCATCTTATGAGATTCTAAAAATTGGACTCAAATTGCATTTAAGCTGACATATCAAACTATGATTCTTACCAGCTAATCTCATTTGTTATTGTTGTACTATGTTATTGGCACTATAGTAACATACTTTGTTACAGCTTATTTATCATATAGTCCTGGTAATATAGAAAATTTTTTCGATTATGAGCAAAAAAAATCAAAACCAGCAAGGGGAATAACTCATATTTTAAATTGAAGAATATAAAGGGTTGTCTCCCTTACAACTAAAATTTTATTTATTTTTCTGTATAAGTTTAAAAATGTGCAAACAAATAAAAATTTAAAAAATAACTTCACTGCATCCGGGGCAATGCCGGGTCGGTACAGCTAGTAGTAAATAACTGAGGTAAGTAGTAAAAAATGTTAATAAATCAAAGTTTGTACTATTTGGATTATTCCAATTACTCTTCTCACCTTGGATGTAATTCTCACAATGTTTTGTCAGAAGACTGTCACTTAGAACCGATAATAGACAGTCTTCTGGAGATTGAAGGTTCAATCCTCAGTACGGGTGATACTAAGAATAAAATTACAAATTACTTAGGACTTCTACCCAGTCATGGCTGGCGGAACTAGAGCAAGTTACCCCCCCATGTATTAAATAAAGGGTTCCGTAAGAAATTCTGTACAGATACCTGAGTTCGCCAAAACGCAACTGAAGAAAGTCAGAGGTTACATAAACCAAAACTTTTGTGAGAATACCATCCAAGTTAAAAGCAGTAGTCGTAATAATACAAATTATCAAGAGCTAAAATTCTGAAACCTAAATCCAAGTCGTCCCAGAGAACTGCTGGAATCGTATCCAAATTTTATTTTAGTAAGTTGTAAATTAAAAAGTAAAATGAGGAGGAAGAAAAGAAAAACAAACTATAAGACAGTCTCGCCTGACAAAGTTGTTCTACAACGAAAGCTTGCAAAAAAAAAAAAAATTAAATAAATGAATTTTTCATTTAAAATTGCACGATTGTTGATTTTCAAAATATTTCACTTTAATACATTCTAATCCGTGCTTCAAAGATGTTGTCAATTTCCTACTTAAAAAAAGCGCCAATCTGCGCATAACATCGCCAGGGCCACAGTTATCCTAACGTCTTAAGAACTTGACCTCTCTTTCTGCTTGTGTTGTGATTCGACCCCCCGGGGTTAATACCATCAAAATGAGGAGGAAGAAAAGAAGAAAAAACAAACAAACTATAAGACAGTCTCGCCTGACAAAGTTGTTCTACAATGAAAGCTTGCAAAAAAAAAAAAATTAAATAAATTAATTTTTCATTTAAAATTGCACGATTGTTGATTTTCAAAATATTTCACTTAAATACATTCTAATCTGTGCTTCAAAGATGTTAATTTCCTTACTTAATTTTAATTATGTTTTAAATTCTTTCATAATTGAAATGAATTTCGCAATGCAGTTTACAATGTGTGCGGAAATTTGCAGTAATTTATACAATTATTAAATTTTATAAGACACCATTATTCTTGTCATTATTGCATCATGTGTTGATGATTACAAATGATACCTATGTAAAACGTTTTATTTTTCAGGTGCTAATTGTAACGAAAACATTGATGATTGTGTCAACCATACCTGTGCGAACAATGCAACGTGTGTTGATGAAGTCGGCTACTATAACTGTAGCTGCAAACCAGGCTATAAAGGTTTCTTCTGCACGAAAGATGTAAATGAATGTGAATTATCGCAACCTCCTTGCAGGCAGGGTTCGAATTGCAGCAACTTGGTCGGATCTTATTACTGCAACTGTCTGCAGAACACTCAGCCTTTGTACGGCGGCAAGAATTGCTCTGTGGAACTTACTGGATGCCGACAACAGCCGTGTCAAAATGATGGTGAATGCAAGCCGGTATTAGTTGACGGAATGCATGATTATCAGTGTGATTGCAGTGCTGGATTTACAGGCAAGAATTGTACGATCTCTACGGCATTGTCTTTTAATGGAGAGTCAAACCTAGAAATCACCAGAACTCCTTCGAACCAAACACAAACTTTTTTTAGGTTCCGAACAACTTGGTCAGAAGGTTTTTTAGCATCATTTCCTTTAAGGGACAACGTTTGCATAACAATTGAAATCCAAAACTCTTATTTAGTACTAGGAATAAACGGTACTTACTACAGAGTCTCGACTCGATCTGTTAACGATGCCACTTGGCAGTCTGTTAATATTCTTTTTGAAGCCAAAGCGGTGCTCCTCACCTTAATCGGTCTTGGATGTCAATCGACCATTTGTTCCCAGAGCCAACGGATATCTAATCCGGCCACCGGAGAAGTGTCGTTTGGAAAGATACATGGAGGGATGCACCTTGCGACCAAAGTGCCATATATCGGCTGCTTTGAAGATATTAAAATCAACGGCATAAATCTTTTGATGAACAATACCATGGTGACTAAATTGGTGAATGTTTCCGCAGGATGTGCTCGGAAATTGCAATGCTTTCCACACACGTGCAGCTATCGGGGGACCTGTATTGACCTCTGGATACGGTTCAAGTGTATCTGTCAACGCCCATTTTATGGCAACATCTGTCATCAAGGTATGTCTGTTTTTCTCTTTCATTGTCTCATGAGATATCGATTGACATCACTAAGACGTTACAAGTCTCTTTCTCTGTCTCTCTTTTTCTCTCTCTTTTTCATATATAAATATATATAAGTACTGTGTGGTAGGGCAGGAAAAATCCAGCAGAGTGCTCGATTAATTAAGAAATCTGAGATTTCGAAGGATTAAGAGCGTAAATATTTATTTATAAAATACAGAAATTCAATGTAACATCAGTACCGTCGGTTTCAAAGCGGGAGGTTGATCCCGATTATCGTCAGCTGATAAACATATTCAGGAATGGTGGGACTTATTCGGTCACGTCTGAGATCCCAGACGTGACCGAATAAGTCCCACCATTCCTGAATATGTTTATCAGCTGACGATAATCGGGATCAACCTCCCGCTTTGAAACCGACGGTACTGATGTTACATTGAATTTCTGTATTTTATAAATATATATATATATATATATATATATATATATATTTATTATTAATAGTCAAAGTTTTAAGGTTAAAGCTCAATGATTGTTAATTTTTAAAAATTTTAGAGCATATACAGAGTGATCAAGAAGTCACTGAGAGATTTTTAACATGAATAGATTTTTTTATATTTGGAATTTTAACATATGACGAAAACAATGAAGATTTGTTTGCAAAAAAGAACAAAAATGGAAAATAATTTATTTATGAAAAATAACATCTTTTAAATGGTTTCCATTTTCAGCCTTACAAATTTGTGGTCTTGTGGGGTATTTCAAAGAAAAAGTTTACATCAATAAACCTGAAACTCTACAGGAATCGAAGGAGAACATCAGGAATGAAGCTGGATATTAAATCGTAATCAAGTGATTCTGCAATCCGTCATGGATAATGTTTTGGAAAGGGCACAAATTTGTGAAGTTGAAAATAGAAACCATTTAAAAGATCTGAAAATTATCAATTTTCATTCCAAAAGGAAAAAGATATTTAAAAAAAAAAAAAGCAACACAAAATAATGCTTCTTAAATGTCCAACCATGAGCTGTCTAATAAACAGGGCAGTAGATTGCACTGTAATATATGAAAAATGAGTATGTGGAATAGTGGATAAGCATAACAGAGTAGTAAAAATAACGATGCAAACACATTAAATCAGAACCAAGATATTTCGATCGATTCATACAACCATAATCATTATTTTACACCAAATGATGACCTTAAGTTAATCACAGAAATTCAATGAAAAATTTGTCGTCTGCCATAAGCAATTTAGGCGCGGTTGAACAAAACTTGAATTTGTTAAAAACGGATCTTACAAACATTTATTATACCTGAGCATCTTCAATAAAAATGCCCACTTTCTAAAAAATAAATTCTTAAAACCGTGCAGCCCTGGGGATTGCAAACTTTGATCTTTGCGAAGAAGACTGACAGACAGGCCCAACCTTCTTATAGAGGACTAATCAAAGGCCTGTTAAAAATGAATCAGATGATGAGAGAGGTATGAATTGAAAAAGCAGATAGACCAAAACAATACAATCATATCGTGGTGAGATTTTTAATATTTCATCTTTATTGTCTAAAAGACTTATAAAATGAGTGAAGATGTTATTTTCATGTAAAAAAATGACATAAGCATAAGAAATAAAAGTAGGGGAAAAACAGAAGAAAAAAGAGAAAGAAGGAAATAGGGCAAGATTTCAGGATTTCTTGGTATTTTCAAATTTATAATAAGAGAATAAAGGGTATAATATTGGGAGGGCCTGTGGACGAGTGGTTATAGCACTTGTCTTTGGGCTGGACGACCCGGGTTCGATCCCACTCACGGCATGCAAATTTTCGAGTCTGAAAACTCCTTCTGTCCACCCAGCAGTAAAAATGGGTACCTGACTAAAACTCAGGGAAGGTTCAAGGCAGCGGAAAGAGAGGGATGGGCTCCGCCTTCCATATGCTGTGCCCTAGACATGGTGATTCTTAACAAATCACCGCCGCTACGGCCATGGGCAGTGTGCGATGTCGGCAACGACACTCGTGCGCGTCCAGGCTATGCGACCTTTACTTTACCTTTTTAATAAAGAGTGAAAAATCTCATGCTTAGACCTGGATGACCTAAATGTCTGGAGTGAATAAGGGGTTAATCATGGGGAGGGGATGTAGCTAGCAGACTGATAGAAAACCTAATTTCTTATAAGTTTGATTTGTGTGTAATTATCTAAGTGAATAAATGCGAAAAAATTTTCCATTTATCACTCCTATGTTGCTATCAAAACGGGTTACTGTTATTTAAATCAATAATACAACATAGTATTTTGAAATACTATATATATAAAGTAGAAAACCAGTCTATTATATATAAAAATATTAAATATTAACGAAAATTCTTTATCCCAAAATGAAAGCAAGTGGCAGTTATAAGCGAGAACATGAATACCAGCTCTCAGTATGTTCGCTTCTTTTTTTGGTGGCGGATTATTTTTTTCTTCATCAGCAAAAGTTGTTGCATTGTAGTAGTAGCAGCAACAGTATTCATTCCAATTCAATTAAGTGGTGGACAAATAGTGGCAGCCCAAAACGAATGCTGAAACTTTGAAACCAGAAAAGAATGTTTGACTAATGTTACCGACGACAATCCAAACACACGCGAACGATGCTAGCCACGTGGCGTCCGAAAATGATCTCTCTCGAGCAAAAAATATCACTTTTTTTATTGAGCTCTTTTGGATTGCCAAAAGCACCTACTTTGCATAATCACGCATGTTCGACTGTCGCCTCGAAGTTAGACAGTTCCAGGTTCGCTCCCGCACGCAGCCACTGTTTCTTTGCAGTGGGCACATGCCAGTCATGGCTACTTATTCCTTAGTCTCTCCGCATCGTCACCACACAAAAATGCAGATTATTTTAATCAGTATAAAGACAGGCTTAGATCTGATCACTTCAGAGGAAGATTAAATCTGGAAAGTATAGGGAGATGTGGGCAGAACAGGAAACTTAATTGGTATGGCCACATTGAAAGAATGAATGAGAGCTTGGGTTAGATGTAGAACAGTTTAGAGGAGCAGGTTTAGTTCACAGGGGAAGGTCAAGGAAAACATGGGAGGAAGTGATAACAATCAACTTGAGAGAAAGAGAAATAAAGACCTGGCTAGAGATAGATTAGTTTAGAAGTCAATTTCTAAAAGCTGTCTAATACATGCCAGCATGTAATATGGACGTTAAACCAAATATGACGTGGATGAATATAAATTTGTTATTGTTATGTAGACTTATTTTTTCTTTTCTATTTTTTCTCACTTCCAGAAGTGACGCCAGCCACGTTTTCCTTGGAAGATTCCAGAAGCTTTGTCGAGTACAGCCTAGATTCTCTGCAAGAGAGTCTACAGACCAACCTTAACATTTCCTTTTTCTTTACCACTCGGCGTCGCAACAGCCTGATCTTCTATTTTGTGGACTCAAATTCTGTCAACAACAACAAGAAGTCGCTGTCTTTCTTCCGGCTTCTCTTGCAGGATGGCAAAGTATTGGCAGACCTACAATGGTGCAACTTCACCTACAGAACTGTAGACGAATACGCGAATGGTGAAATGCACTTTCTGAAAGTGTTGATTACTGATAACAAATTCAACCTTCATGTAGATGAATTAAAAGTGGAACTACCATTTTGGAATGCGTGCCGGTTCAAAGCCTCCAAACTTTTTATAGGACAAGTTCCGGAGGAATTTGCTGCAAAAGTCCGTGTCCGGAGATCTACCACTAACGGAGCTACGATTGAAGCCTTCAAAGGAGTTATTCAAGACATGAACTTAAATAATGTCTTTTTAGCGTTTAACAATGACAGCAATATCAAAGTGAGGAAAAATGACAAGATTCTGAAACCCCTTAATTACAGCAACGTCATCTTAGGACTGCAAACCGATGACATATGTAAAAGCGAAATGCCATGTCAGAATAACGGCACTTGTGAAAATGTCTTCTACAATGATTTTAAGTAAGTACAAAAATGCTTTCTTATCTTCACTTCTCATAACACTCATATATACAAGCAAAAACTACCCGCCATCCAGCAACTATTAATCTAAGTATTTTTTTAAAATGTAGAACTTACATCACATATCCATATAATGAAAGTGAATGTATGGCGAGCTCACTTCAAATATCACATAAATTTAAATTTTATGAGAAAAGAAGGGAGGCTTAATCTTAATAACTGATAATATTAAAAGAGAAAGGAAAAAAATATTTCACTTATTATATAGACACAGGTATATTCCATTATTATTATAATTATTATTATTAATAATAATATTATAATTATTATTATTAGTAGTAGTAGTATGTTGAAATATATGCCGTCTTCTTTTTTATCATTAGTTTGTTTTAATGATTTCAAATAGTAAACAAGAATTAAATTGCGAAGCCAGCTTGTCTTTAATATAAATTGATTGTAATTTTAAAAACTAGGAGTTTTCATTTAAATTACCTCCCTTGAAAATTAATGATCATAATATTTTAAGAAACATTTTTGTAAAAACCTACCCACCCTCTGGGAAGCAATTAATTGGGATGGGAGGCTATTAATTAAAAATAAAATTTTTTACTCAGAATTCCAAAATTTTAACAACACACTTTGGTAAATGTGTAGATTAACACATTTAGCTAAGTTACACCCCTCTAAAAAATGAAATTCTTCTTTTTACAGTCATTCTAAATTACTAGGGCAGTTAACTAATATATTTTTTAACACTAAACAAGTTCGACTGGCAAGATTGTAAAACCACAAGCAATTGCCCCAAAACAATAACGTACAAAATTCATCTCCAATGGTAAAAAAAGGTTAATGCCATAAAACCCTAAAATGGCTGGAAAATGGAGGATCATTTTATGTTAAATTTATTTGCAAAACTAATCCCCCAGTCTAAATTCTAAAAGTTTTTTTTTATTCAATTTTCACAGGAAGAGTAAACACAACTAAAATCAATTGCTTAACATTAAAATAAAAAAGGGACATATAGTTAAAAAAAATGTATAAGATTTAAAAAAAATTAAATGTGGGTAAATTTGCAGATTAACACCCTCCGATATCCCACCACCCCACCGCCGAAAAAATGACATTCTGCTTTCTTTTAGGCGATTGCGTGTTAACACTAGAAAACAGAGTTAAAGAAAAACAAATATTTTAGAATTTAGTGGTGGATCAGTTATATATATATATATATATACACATTTTAAACATACTATGTTCCCAATTTCCGGACCAGTCTATTTTTTTAGGGAAATTACCAGAAATTTTCACTACTAACCGAGTGGCAAGGTCATAAAACGACATGTAATCGCCTAAAAAAAGTTGCTAACCCCCCCCCCCCCAAAAAAAATGCAGCGGATTTAACTCCCATAGAAACAAAGTATTTAGTTAACTGCCCTAACACTGACCCCAAAAATGGGAATCATTTTACATTAAATTTATATACTAATAGTTTCTGCCACTTTAAATTCCAAAATAATACTTTCTTTTTTTCATCTTTCCGTGAAGTTTTTCAGGGTGTTCACACGTGATCGCATAAAACAGGTAGGATACTTTTGGGGTGGATGGAGGGTAATTTTGCGGAGGATGTTAATCTACAATCATACCAAAATACAAATCAATATTTTTTTCGTAATTGGAACAGATCACAGTGCTACTAAACTATTGTTTTAATTTGTCAATCAGAATAGTGATAAGGTCTTTATAAACATTAAACAATAAGTTTGTTGTTAAACTTTATAATAAAGGCATTAACTTAACTAATCAAAAAAAGTTATTTATTTCTTTCAGTAAAAATGTAAAAACTGAAAAAAGAGGGCGATAGAAAAGGATCAGAGATGAAAGCGAGCAAGACAGTCATACTCTCTCTCTCTCTCTCTCTCCTCCACTTTCTATTCTCACTTATGCCTCACTCGTGGCGAGCCACAACCCTTGGTAAGGTCGTGAACGAGCGCTGGTTGTTTAAACTTAAGGTGTTTTAGTTATTTTTCCGATTTATTTATTAAATAACTTTAAGTAATTACTGTTAATATGGACGAAACTATTGCATATAGATAACAAAGATAAGCAAATGCAATTCCAAATTAATAATGCCAAATGTTAATCATGAACGGTTTTAAAAAGTTATGCTTATTAGGTAGTCAAAAGGTTCTTTTTTAATCGTTTATCTGCACTATATATATAGACTATCAAGTCTTTATGTTGTATTCTTGATTGAAATAATAGTAACTTGTTTTGATTATTAGATAGGAGTGATAAATGAAAAAACATTCACATTCATTTATATATATATATATATGAAAATATGACAATAAGATTACAAACGAATAATACCAAACATTATTGAAATTTCGGCATACAAATAACTCTGTTTGGCTCTTCGCTCTCCTATATATATATATACAGCATTTCAAAAGACTGTTGTATTATTGATTAAAATAATGGTGAGTCATTTTGATGGTAATATATATATATTTATATATATATAATTATATAATTATTTAAATTCCAATGACCCAAATTCAGTCTTTACTCATATTATTCATTTTTTTGCAATGGCAGGATTGACGATGGTTTTCCAATTGTTTCGCAATGTACAATATGCAATTTGCCATTGCAAAAAATAAATGAGTAAAGACTGAATTTTAGCCATTAAAATTTAAATAATCATTATATAGGCTCTGAAATTTGTAACTTAATCTTTATTGAGCTTGTATTTTGAATAATTTGTGATGTCTTGTTAAGAAATATATATCTTGTCTATATAAACCTAGACATATTTTATATATATATATATATATATATATATATATAGGAAGAGAAGGATGAAGGTAATCCGACGTAATGGGAAAATGAAAAAGGAAAATAAAAACGGGATGTTTTTATGTGTACATCAACGTTTCGTCTTTATTTATAAGACTTAATCAGGATGATAATATAAAAAAAAATGTCATGCAAGCACAAACACATAGAGTTGACATATTGGGAAGAAAATAGTAGCTACTATTGCCAGATCATAGATTACATCTATTTTTATCTCTGACCTTAATGACACTCTCCCACTTACACACACCCTTCCTCTTTCTCCATGAATCTTTACTTTTTCTAACTCATTGTTTTTTCCCTCACATTTTTAACACAGCTAGCCGATGGAACTTTCTCACTTTTCAAAATATTCCAAATATTTCATACCCTATCACAACAAATCCCACTTCTCCTCCTCACCCATTCCCCCTCTCAACCACTTCTTTCGTACCCTCACTCTTCCATACCTCCCACTCTCAAATCCCCTCATTTTCTCAAATCCTCTCTAAGACAGTAACTTTCACCCATCCACCAAAATCACAGCCCCCCCCTCTTTCTCTACCCACCCTGCATACTCCTCCCCCCTCCACACATACTTCACCATGAACCCAAACATTCCAACTTATTTTTTCCCCTTCAGTCTTGACCGCAGCCACCTGTTCAAATACCTCCTTCCTCCCTCTCCTCCACCCCTCCACTCCCTCACTCACTGCCATCTACATTATTCCCACTCATCCCCCTCCCACCTTTTTCTCTTACAACCAGCCACAGTATCCTTGCTCACCCCCATCTTTCCATTCTTCCCCACTCATTTTCATAAACATTCATTTTTCATTCCTCACTACTGACTCCACCAAGCACGGACGTCCACCCTACTGTTTTCTCCAGTAGTGGCTACTATTTTCTTCCCAATATGTCAACCCTATATGTGTTTGTGCTTGCATGATATTTTTCTTTATATTATCATCCTGATGAAGTCTTATAAATAAAGACGAAACGTTGATGTACACATAAAAAAACATCCCTTTTTGGTTTTCCTTTTTCATTTTCCCATATATATATATATATATATATATATATATATATGTGTGTGTGTATGTATGTATGTACTAATCTAATATCAGACCATGTATGGAGTACTGTTGTTATATTTGGGCTTATGAATCTCTGTCTCATTTGAGGGTTCTTGATAAGGTGTAGAAATGTATCTGTAATTTGATTAGCCCTACTCTTCTTCTCTGCACCCTCTCTCCCACAGATGTGATGTTGCTAGTCTCAGTCTTTTCTATAAATACTATTATGGCATGTGTTCTAGTGGTCTTCATCAATTCGCTGTTTTGCTACCTCATTGTAATACAGCTTCCTATTCCAGTAGCTTCTTTCCAAGAACTTCAGTCTTGTGGAACTCTCTTCCTGCTGACTGTTTTCCTCCTACCTATAGTCTTAGTCTTTTCAAGACTAAGGCCAATAGGCATCTTCTCTCTTTGCGATAATCATCTTTCGTTATTGTTAGCTCTTTACATCAAGTGGCTTCATGATTTGTCTGGAGCGACCTCCCCCCCCCCCCCCAAAAAAAAAATATATGAAAATAAACTGACCAAGTCCTGAATTTGTCGTTGAAACTTTGGCATCTTTGTCAAATTCTTGAATGTCTATTCTGCATTTGTACCCAAATTTCTATAAAGAAAATCAAACATTAAACAAGTTCTTATTAACGTTTTCCCAACTATATGTGGATGAAGAAATTAGACATTGCATTAAAAATTTTCACTCATATATTAAAATCTGAAACTAGAGTTAAACAGTATGAAAATTTTATTTTTTATTGTTTTTATTTAGTGTTTTTTTCTTTCTAAGGAATCCATTTATTCTTTTGTGATGATGATGATTGGTTATTATTCTGCGTCTCGTTGAATCCTGCCATAGTTTCGATAAGGAGGAGGTGGTTAATTTTAAGACTCGATCATTTTCTTATTTAAAAGATGCACCTGAAGAAGGTCAGGAGTTTGCATCAGCTGAAACGTTGTGAATATAGCAACAATGATAAGAATAGTAGTCCGAATAATCCCCAAAATTAGCAATCCTTATTTCAAAAACCCCAAATATAATACTTTTTTAGTGTAAAAAAAAAAAAAAAAATCAAACAAATCTGAAACATTAAACAGTAATATCTTAAAAAAAAATCTATTATATAAAGGGCAGTTGTCTGTATGTTTGTTTGTTTGTTTGTCTGTCCAGATACTCCTCAATAACTACTCGGCAAACTGTCAACAAGTTGACATCTTTAGGACCGGACAACACCTGGGAGTATAATATCTCAAAATTACAAAAAAAAAAAATGTTGCTGGGGGTCAACGGGGCCAGTTTTTGGGGGCAGGTCTGGTTTTTTGAAACTTTTTAAATGTTATTTACTAGTGATTTTGAAATCAGCCAATGTATTCATGTAACAACTTGATAAAAATGCAGACTCACTGAACATCCTCAGCATCCCTTCTTGCCCTAAATTATGTCCGGTTGTATCAGGTCATCCCATAACTTCTGTCCGGATGTATCAATAACAGTGAAACAAGGGTTGCTCAATCACATCCGCACCTAGCAACCTAAACTTATTTCTTTTAAAATAAAAATAGTTCTTTGGGGGGAGGTGGGGGGGGGGATGTTTGGGACGCGGGTGGGGGGTGGGAAGAATTGGGGGGGTGCGGGTGAGGGGGATAATGATTATGCAGTATAGGGACCAGGGGTGCTTCTACAGTATAGGACCCAGCACCGGGGGTGCTTCTACAATATAGGACCCGGATGCTTATGCAGTATAGGGACCAGGGGTGCTTCTACAGTATATGCCCCAGCACCGAGGGGTGCTTCTATAATATAGGACCATGGGTGCTTCTGCAGAATAGGGACCAGTGGTGCTTCTACAATACAGGACCCGGAGGCTTCTGCAGTATAGACACCGGGGGTGCTTCTACAATATAGGACCCAGAGGCTTCTGCAGTATAGAGACCGGGTGTGCTTCTGCAGTATACGGACCATAGGTACTTCTGCAGTATAGGGACCGGGGGGCTTCTACAGTATAGGACCAGGAGGCTTCAGCACAGGGGGGGGGGAGGCTTCTTCAATATAGGACCCAGAGACTTCGGCGTTGTCTGGGAGAAAAGTACTAAATGTCCTAGATAGAGCTACTGTAGTGTTTCTCTTCAGACTATTGTGCAGATGAAAAGGGGGGGGATCGGTAAGAGTGATTTTAGTAGTGCTCTGGATGCCGTCTTGATTTTCTAAATACTCGGCGTTGTCCGGGAGAAAAGTGCTCAATATCCTATTTTGCTTGAGGAGAGAAGGATGGAGAGCCCTGGGCAACGCCGGGTACCCCTGCTAGTTTATTATAAATCATCCTTAAAATATGAATAACATTTTTGGTGGAGTTTTACGATAGTCACTTTTATTTTATTTTTTTTAATTGCTATCAATTAAGCAGTCTAAATCACAAATAACATTTTGATTTTAAGTGGATGTTCAGTTTACTATGTAAATCCATTGTAAATTGATCTCATTGTGAAAGCCCCCAAAATATTCTCACACTTTCTCTTTCAAAACATTTTCTTTCATTAACATTTAGTTCATTTAGACAGTTGACTTAAAACGGTGACCATATTGAAAGATTTCCGAAGGATGAAACTTTGAACCTCTATTCTGTATTACTTCTTTATCCCCTAGGCGTTATTTTGGCATGCTTTTCCGGGGGGGGGGGGTCATACCTAAACAGCATGAAACAAAGGAACTTGATGTAAATTAACTGCACGCTCTTTTGATACATTTTTTTTTAATGAAATAATTGTGTTACATTACCTCCCCTGCCTGGGGACGTCTAATGTCTTACAAGTAACAACCAAATAAAATATGTGGACGTTCAGAAACATACCTTGTGTTTCCTACATTCAACTAGAGAAATCCTCCGTGACTGAGGCAATCATTCTACGATCGTCTCCAGGGGTTAATTCTTGCTAGAATTAAAGTTGAATACAAAGAAAAGGTGTTCCAAGAAAGGAACACTTTGTTGTCGCCATTGCCTTCTCTTCTGATAGTGGTGGAAGTGCGTTCCGGCCAGAGATCTTTGGGGCTGTTAGCCCCTTAATTTATCGTTAATGTTAAGACCTCTTCACTCGTGGTGTTCGCCTAAAATATTTCCAAACGATCGACTATTCCTCTTGCCGCTTCCCCTTTGAGCCATGTCGTGTCATGTCTGCTTCTGGCTACCGGGTTGAGGTAACATTTGAGTGTATACTTGCTGACTCTAATACCCTGTGTATATGTGAATGCCGCCCTGGAAACCCAAATCATCAGTTATATACCAACAACATATCCATTACTATTTAACAATTGTTACTTTTTTTTAATTATGATACAATTTACTTTAAAATGACATTAAAAAGCGTTAAGATTTTTTTTAATAGAAATATTTTGTTTACAATTTAATTGCAGTGCTAAAAATAAAGAGAATATTAGTGCAGTTTGCAGCTATGCATAAATGCAAAAGTTGGACACGTTACTCACAATAACGATAAAGTCAAAACGTTACATTTCAAGTTAATTCAACTTGACACAATAGACGCACCATCTTTTTTATATACTGCTTATGTATATGCGATATCAGTTGAAAGGTTAACTAATTTGCATATTGGTTTTGAAAAAGGACATTTTATTAATTAGCTATTATTTGTTCCAATTTTTTTTATAATTCAATGATTGTTCTGATTTAAATTCAACAAATAGTTCCGTTTCGAAATAGTTTTTATTTCCTGTTCAACATTTGTGTTTAAATGTTCCTTCCTTCAGAGGCCTCCCCATCCCTCCAACTTAATTTTCAACAAGTTGCGATCTATTTCTAAATTGTGAGTGAAAAGGCAAATTTATTTCTTCTATCTTTTCTTTTCTTTACAGTCACATTTAAAAGATAAATAAATTTGTATTGAAATTACCAAAATGTTAATGTTTATATATATGAATGAATGAGAAAGATTTTGGGTGCTCCTTCAATATGTGATTTACCGAATTATGTGATCTATTGGATGGTTTGTAATCCAATATGTGATCTACCCAAAACATGGTTTCAGTAGTTTAGGAGTGAACCCTCACCCTAACCCTCACCCTAATCTTAACCATATTGGAATGTAAACGACTCGGTAGATCACATATTCCATTAGAAACTATTCGGTAGATCACATACTAGACGAGCAGCAGATTTTGTTTCATATTTACAACAAAGTTATGAATAAAATGTTTATCATTTTAAATATTTCAATTTCAGTATTTGCAAAGCGATAGTGAGCCGGCAAATCCAGCTGGTAGTTAATAAAAGAAGATTCCTAAAGAAGTGTAAACTACTGTTTGAAACTTTTTTGCTGTTAATTTTAAAGTTTATTTAAGTTTTAAAGAAAAATATATTGCGCTAGAGCACAAATCTACATTTATTTATTCCATCTCGCTTCTTATTTGTATTTTATTTGGGGGGATAATTGAAAAAAATAAAATTATTTTTGCAATAAAACAATACGAAAAAAACACTTTTATTTTATTTTTTTTTTTAACACTAGACTCTCAACGATAAACAAAATGAAAAAAAACATAATATAAAATTTTTAAAAATTCAATTAAAATAGAAAACATTGTGTTTGTAAATATGATTCTTTCTCTTCTAACCTAACAATTGGGGTGTGGGGGTGTTACTTTTGATATATTTAAAACCAAACTTCTCTCCTTTCATTAACAATGCTCGGTTTTGTCCCAGTTGAAATGAATGGCTCTCTCCGAGAGGAAGACCCCCTTTGATAAGCTTCTTGGACTGATTTTCACTCCAGACCTGAAATGGAAGACTTACATCAAATCTGTTACTAAGATCACTGGGAAAAAGGTTAAATAAAGAATAATAATGCTTCTATATAATAATTATAATAATAAGTATATTATAGAAGCAAAGAGACTTAATATTTTTAATTATGTAAGACGAATTTTTTAACTGATATGTAAGTGTATGAATTTTCGAATGAAATCAAAATAAAGCAAGTAATGGTTTATGTATGCAGATTCTCATCAGGAAACTTGAATGGATCAAATTGTTCATAATATTTACCCATATATATATATATATATATATATATATATATTTATGTACTTAGGCAGCAAGTCATTATCCAAGCAAGCGTTGTTGAACGTCACAGAACTTTCTCGTTTGTAAATTTTCTTCGTGAGGTTCTCAAACCGTCGAACTATCCTTCTAGTTTCAGGTGGGAATCCGTAGAGTATTTCCCCGATTGTTCTTAATTCAGCCACTTTTTTTCGAGCGCTTTCGACTTTCTTAGTCGTCTTCAGGATTAGGTTTTTTAAAATAAGAAGACTGAAGTTAATGTTTTCTAGGTATCTTTAAGGGCAAATGAAAGAAAAAAGAGAAGGTGTGTGGTTGAGTTCATTTTATTCTATCGTTTGTGTGTTTGGTTTTATTGTTTGTTTATTTATTTTATTAATTCTTATTTTTACAATTATTTATTTATTATTATTTATTCCTATTATTACTATTATTACCATTATTTATTTTATTTTTTTATTACTTTATTTTCATTTAATTATGGAATACTTTTAATATGTTAGCACCTGTGTTGAAAGCTATTTTGTTAATATTAGGCTATATATATAAACTGGAAGAAAACTCATCCCAGAATGGGTAAAATGAATTCCCCAAGCAAAACAGTTTTGCACGACTTTTATTTCTCCTTACGGCGATTAAAATGAAGATATAACGATACCAAAGATGGTGATTAGTGACTAATCTGATGTCACTAAGGTGAACAATTCCGACTTTCTCCATTTTAAAATGAATTGTTCCCAAATCGAATTCTATCGTCTCTTCGATTAAAACAGTACAATTTTAAATAAATACATTTCAAAAAGTGACATTCGTTTTATTGATTTGAAAAATATTTTGCTGACAATTATTTTTACAGTAAGAAGACAGAAAATATATTAAATTTTTACAATTTTAAATAGACATTTTCGTTTTATTTATTTAAGGAATATTTAACTGGCAATTATTTTTACGGAAGAGTCATTTCTTCTTAATAGACATTTATTATTTCAAAAGGAATATTAATTTTAACAGTAAATAATACAGATTGATGTAGAAAGCACCGTTGAATTTCCATGGGATTCTACTAGTATAAACATACCAAACTTTATATAAATAGTGATTTCAACTTTAAATCTTTCTTTTGCAGATGTAATTGTACGAGAGGTTTCACTGGTAAAGATTGTTCCAGCATTGACTATTGTTTGACAATCGCATGTGAAGGTGGTGCCAAATGCAAAAATGCACCTGATGGCTATGAATGTAAGTATCTTATATACACACACACACACACACACACACACACACACACACACACACACACACACACACACACACACACACACACACACACACACACACATATAATATAGATTTTAGATAAACTTAATTTCGGCATACTTATTTATTTATGTTCCAAGAATTCAATATAAACAACAGTTTGTGTACGATCGTTTCTGTGATGATATGTGTTTTTATTAATATTGAGTCTCTTCATCAGCACAGGGTATAGACATCAACTTAAAAGCCAACATTTAGCATCAAGACCATAGATTTGTTCACTCCAAGTTATACAGCAAATTAGAAAGGAGAAAGAGGAATAGGGGTATTGTGTGTGTTTATTTAGGCAGCATTGTGTCATTTAAGCAAACATTGTTAAACATAACATAAATTCTCTGCTTGATTATACCTTTTTTTCCCAATTTTTCTAATGTTTTTCTTTTTTGTTTTAAAATCCAAAAAATTAATGAATGCTCCATAAGTATCACTAGCACTTTCGATTCTTCGTTGAATCATCTTCAGGTGACAAAGTTCTGGCATCCGGGAATTTAAATTGTAAACGTTCTTCTGGAACTGCATCGGTTTGTTGTTTTGACATCTAACGACTTAAAATAGAACATTGTCAGCTATTTTTGTTTAATTCTCTTTTCTCCAGCTTTTTGTTCATTTGTTTTTGTCACCTGAAGATGATTCGACAAAGAATCAAAAGTGTTAGTGATACACATGGAACACTAATTAATTTTTTTTTTATTAGAATTTGACACAAAAAGATTACTAGAAAAGCTGAAAAAATAAAAAAAGGTATAAAATCAAGCTGTAGAATTCTGTTATGTTTACCAATGTTTGCTTATATGTATATTTGGGCAGCATTGCTTCTTTTAAACATATTTCGTTAAATATGATAGACAACTTCTGTCTACATACTTTCGTTCTGATCTTTTCCAATTTCCTAATAAATCTTCTTGTTTCAGACAGGAACTGGCCGATGTATCTGCCATAGTCGCTTTTTACCCGAGTACTTTCCTATCCGTCAGGATCCATCATCAGGGGTGGTTTGATGTTATCTTTATAATGAAAATAATTATAATAATGTAGAAGTAAATAGACTTATTAATTATTGTTATGCAAGAAGAATGTCTTAACATATGTTACAGTTTATGAATTTTCAAATGAACTCAAAGTAGAATAAATAGTTGCAGTTGTGTCTCAACTGGTCACCTGTATTTCTAGTGTTCAATATAGACACATATTTTTTTCATTCTAATTTCAAGAACTATTGTTTTTCCAGTTGAAACTTAGTTTCACGCAACGAATGTCAAATGCCACGTTTTTTCTTAGCTTTTGTATGTATTCTGATATGAAATGATGAAAGGGAGATAATTTATGACATTTTAATTTATCTCCCTTGTTTTCATTGCGCTATGAAAAATCGATGCTTTTTCATGTATTAATTCTTGGTACCTACAATAAATACGATTCTAATATTATTTTATGTAGTTTTCGTGTGCAGTAAGGTGACATTGAGCTTTAAGGGTCCCTAAAAGTTGAACAGTCCCAAACACATGGCTGCCCCACAACACACACCCAAGAAAAAAAAACATAAGGCAGACAGTGAGAAATTAAATTTTTTTTCGTATTATCACCCGGACTTTGGATTAGTGGTAGAGTTAAGGAAGGTTTTTTTTTTTTTATGACTTCTAACACTGACATCTTGACGTGAACGTCAATGTAGGACAATGTACCACTTCGAAATGTGTAACAATATTGATGTAAATGCTTCTGTGCCATAAGTCTTAAAAAAAGAACAAAAAAACACATGCCATTCCTTAACTCTACCACTAATCCTAACACAGGGTAGCAATATATATATAAAAAAAAATAAATAAAAATATCTGAAAACCAAGTGTGTCAGGACCGTTTGAAGTCAATGTATAGTTTATTGGATTCTTAAAGTTCAATTTAACCAAAAAGTTATTTTTCAAATTTTTGTGAAAACAAACATTTTGTTTTGGGATTTTTTAGATGAGGATCGATAATTTGTATCATTTGTATTACTATTCTCATCTTAGATATTATTCTCAGAACGTTTTGGCTTATGTAACCTCCGACCTTCTTCAGGTGTGTCTTGTTTAACACAGTAATCTTTATCAAATTCTGGAATATGTATGGAACTTGTGGGGGTCGTCATACCTTTTTTTGGTGATAACTTCCTCCACAAATAAAAATAATAATAAGAAAACTTACATGCAAAATCAACGGAAGTTTATTTACTGAAATAAACTATTAACAAATAGAATATATTTCTTTTTGTAATGAGTTCATGAGTCCTTCCTTTAGTTTCAGGGTAAGTAAAAAGAAGAATGTCTTTTCTTTTGTTGAAGTGTTCATTTGTTATAAAATGTTAAAAAAGAGGCAATAAGTAATGTTCGCCTGTGAAATTGTATGAAGCGGGTGAAATGGAAGAGTGATAGTAAGATGCGTGTAACCTCCGGATGAAAAGTCAGTTGAAAGAGAAAGTTTGATGTTTGTGTGTGCTTAAATACTATTTGGATAGGCTCCAGCGAGCTTAAGGAGAAAAGTTTAGAAAAATGTCTTTGGAGAAATCTCATTGGACAGAAATATCACGTGGTGTGCTCTCAACTACGTCTGTTCGTTTTGAGTTGATTTAATATATAAAGCCACATCGGAATTTGCGTGGGCGTTATTTTTTATTTGTCACGCGCCAATACAACAATTTTCACTCTGCGCGCCTAAATTGTATTTATTCCAAACAACAATTCTTATTCGAATCTTAACCGTGTCAACTGGCACAAACTTCGAACCTTATTTAATCCACATGGACCCGTGGTGCAACGGATAAAATGCTAAGTAATAATCAGTTCTAATTGACGTTGAAGGTTCAATACTCAGTAGAGGCAATACTAAGAATATAATTAAAAAGTAAGACTTCTAAACAGTCATGGCTGATGGAATGAGAACAGATGCAATAAAGGGTCCAGTACGAAATTCCATACAGGTTCCCGAGTTTAACATAAAGATTACTCAGTTCAATGAGACGCACCTTAAGAAGGTAGGAGGTTATATCGGCTGAAACGTTGTGGGAATAACATGCAAGATGAGAACAGTCGTCCGAATAATACAAACAAGTATTTTGTTTTTTAATTTAAGATTTTCAAAGTCTCACTCTGGTTAATGGAACGACTCTGACTGCCATCTTTCCCAAGAAACCCGAAAGGATAGATCTATCCGACGAAATCATGACTTTTAATTAGACAGTTTTAGCCAGATTGAGTTATCTTCCTTGGCAGGTTATTCTGAAAAGAGAAAAAAAGACAGCCAGCTTTGTTCAAT
>OY744534.1:45047157-45214657 GCA_963556195.1 Sepiola atlantica
AGATTGTTCTACTTTTTTTTTCTTTTTTTTTTAATAAAATGCATTTGTTAGATCAGGGATGGTCAACCAATGGTATGTGAACTGCTTTTTGTACCGATTTATACATTTTTCTTTCCTTTTTTTTGTTTGAACTTTTTAGTTTGGGATTTTTCTTTATGTGAGATCCACGATTGTTTTCTTTCAATTTAATTTTGAACTGTTAGTTTTTAAAGTTTTTAACGTTTTAACATTGCATCATTTTTTTAAGCTTATCTCCCACCTTACCTCCCAATAATCAAAAGAAAAAAAAAGCAAAGATGACCGTTGGTGATTTTTTTTCTTCTTTAGATCATCATTTTTTTTTAAACTCTCGATACTTCAGTGCTATCCTATTGAAATAAAAAAACAAAAACATTACAAGACTTACATTGGAAAGCAAACGGCAAGTCAGACAACGTGCAGTCTGAAATAAATTCCACTAAATAAAAAGTTAAGAGTAGATGTTTTTTCTGTAGGTCATCAGAAATAATAATTTATATATATATGAAAAATTAAATTAGACGTAATTCTATGATTTTTATATGAATATTAGTGCAAAACCCTGGCGAAGCATAATTATTTTTTCAATCACTTATATTTAACAATGTTGCAATGCATGCAAATGACAGGCATCATATGACGGGAGAAAATATTTAGCTCAAAGTTTGACCATTCAGAATTTGTTTCCCCATTTGAAAAAGTAATTGCCTCTTAAAGGCAAGCTTCCATGCTGAGATTAAAATTCTATAGAAATTATGACCACTTCCACTGATCAGTCAGTTTTTCTGTCAAATGATTAAACAACCGAGTGATCTGTGTGTGGTCTAAACACGACTGTCATTTGATGTTTATATATATATATATATATATTTAGATTAAAAATTTAAAAAAATAAATGTTTAATTTATTTGAAAAATTAATCTTGCATTGTGTAATCTGGTTTTCAATCTGATTTCATATTTGTCACTAACCGATGCTTATAAATGTAGCTCAACTACTTTCAATATTTATCTATACATAAATATTGAACAAAACAGAAAAATGAGATTTTACATCTGAGCCAGCTGGGAGATGTTTTGATTCAGTTGGGGTAAAAGTTCTGATTCCAAGTCTGTCATTCCTTTTGTTACAGCACTGACAAAGACATGATTGACCCTAGGGCTAGTGTCAAACTGAAACACCGAATTCAGATGAAGATAATGATCACAATCTGTGCAGTGAATGCACAGATATCTGTGCAGCTCACCAACATTCTTGTCTGGTAACATTAATTTCTGCTTTCCCAGACACTCTTACATGAAATAAACCGATTAATAAGACTTCATTGAAATTATATTTGTCAAGAGATCTGTTGTGGACCTGTAAGAAGACATGAACTCTGGATTAAGTGAAGCAAAGAATACTGGAGAAAGTATAAATACAGCATATAAAGAGAGTGGTTGAACGTCTGACTGCCAATATTAGACTAGAGTAGTTCCAACACCAAGAGGCATGTGCTCCCTCCCCTCCCGGTATTTATAGTGAAGCGGAAGAGTTCATGTAGTCCATAAGGTAGGTACTATAACAAGATCCAAGCAGAGATCTTTTCTAAAGAGTTTCATGCATCACTCAGTACATAGAAGTTTGTCAATTTGAAACGGTTTATCAGAAGAATGTGTATTCTTTTCTGCAACCCAGTCAGCATCCCATAATCAGGGTGGACCCATGCATGATATCAATACTGCCCTAGAAGCATCCTTATGTTTATTTTTTATCCCCTTACTTTAAATGCCGTCAAAAGTATATATAAATTATTTTATTTAACAACTAACATTACAGTGTCTGTTAGGTGTACCGGGGATTCATCGTTTCGAACAGATGATCTCTGGGGGTAGAATCCGTATTTACGTCCGCGGCAAATTATAAGCACCTTTCAGATATCGAAGAAAACGGGAAGAAATCTGGCATCTGGGGACCTCCACAGTGTATGGATGGGATTTGGCAGATTGTCGGGTTGGTCTAGTGAATTTACGTTGTGGGGGTACCAGAGCAGCAAGCTCATCAGAGCACAATGCATTGAAGTACTTGTAAAACAGATACAAGGAAGCAACATTGTGGCGATGGGACAAGGGCTGGAGCTTGGTGGATAGTGAAAGACCTATCAAGTTGGTGACTCTTTTTTGGACCTTGTCTAAGAGAGAGAGACTAGTGGATGATGCACCAGCCCAGATGTGGCAACAATACTCCATGCATGGGCGGATGGTGGCTTTGTAGAGATATAGGATAATGTCAGGTGTGAGAAGTTTACTAGCACGGTAGAGAGAGCCCACCTTCTTTGCAGCAGCCCAGGCAATGTTTTCGATGTATTTATTCCAATTCATGTTATCTGTGAAGGTTAGGCCGAGGAGTTTGAATGATGAACTCTCAGGCAGGGTGCTATTTGCCATAACAATCGGTGGTTGAAGAGGTTTCTTGTAGTTATTGAAGGAAAGTAGCTTTGTCTTTGCGGCATTAAATGTTACCATCCATTTTTGACCCCATTCCACTACAGACTCGAGGTCATTTTCTAAGGATTCAACCATTGCCTCAGATATGTGCGCATCGCATTTGCCCACATGATGAGAGTAGAACGTGGTGTCGTGAGCAAATATTCCTATCTCAGTCTCAATGGCATCATGGAGGTCATTTATGAAAATCAGGAACAGTAGAGGTACAAGAATATATCCCTGGGGTACACCAGCATTTATGCCATGTTGCTTAGAAGAATGGCCATCGAGTACAACCTGGATCTTTCGTTTTTTAGGAAGGATTTAATTATATTAAATATTTGTCCAGTAATACCATATGAGTGCAGTTTTATGAGAAGCCGTTCATGCCAGACCTTGTCAAAGGCCTTGGATATATCGAGCGCTACCGCCCTAGCTTCACCTGCCTTGTCCAGTGTATGGTATATGCGTTCAGAGATGACCGTTAGAATATCTGCATCTATATATATATGTATATGTATAATTTCGTTTTTAACCTAGTTCAACCCAACCAAGGCAAGTTGCCACTGTAGACGTAAGGGGCTACTGAGAATTAGGATGAAAGTTTAGGGGTCGTCCTAAATTGGGAGCTGTGTAGTGAGATGCTTGTTCATATTAGTTTTAAATATAGGCGATGAATAGTTTTTTCCCTCTTTTTCTCTTTTTTTTTATTTGATCTCTGCAAGGTGCTGATGATTTGGTGTAGACGCAAAGACATATTCTCCCTCAGAGACCGCCTGAAATAGCTGTTTGTGTAGCCCGTCAGGCGTAAGTCTGAAATAGCATTTTTATAAAAAATCCTTAAAAACGGTTACGCATATAAAATAGAAAAGATTAAAGACAATATTAGTGTTAAAACGTTACAAACAATTTCACAAAATGTTTATTTAAAAGTGTTTCGTGGCAATTAAAACCGGAGTTCTTGTTTTGAATTAAAAGAAAATGTTTGTTTTGAGGCAATATAAATTCGGTAAATAAAAGAAACATAAGTCACTGATACTAAATATCTAAACGCATGAAAAGCACAATAAATAATATCAATCATATTAGTCTTGGATTATTCAGACTACTATTCCCATCTTGGATGTTATTCTCACAATGTTTCAGCTGATGTAACTTCCAACTTTAAGTCTGTCTTTTCGAACTCGGAATCTTTGTCAAATTCGGAACTTATACAGAATTTCGAACTGAACCCGTTATTTAACCCACAGGTGTAGATTATTCTCTTTTCATCAGCCATGACTGGGTAAAAGTCTTAAGTAATTTACACTTAGTGTCGCCTGTAGTAAAGATTGAACCTCCAACCTCCAGAAGGTTGTCACTTAGAATTTCAGTTACCGAATTTATATTGCCTCAAAATAAACTATTTTTTTTTAAAATTCAAAGCAATTATTGCAGTTTTAATTGCCTCCAATCATCGTTAAATAACAAATATAACAACCAAGATGAGAATGATAGTTTGAATAATCCAAGTATAAATCATCAATCGCTATCTCAAAAATTCTGAAGCATTATATTAGTCTTCCTTAAACTTTTCTTGATTGTCTAACTTCCTATTTGGATTTTCTAAATCAAATCTGTTGGATCAGTCGGTGGATTAAGTTTTTAAATAGGGGATTATCCCCAATGTCAATCCCACATGAATGTTGTCGGCTGGTTTTCAGCCTAAGATATTAAATCAATAATTTCTCCCATTCTCTTGACCTTTTTATAATACCACTTCGTTGCAGTTCTTCTCAACCTTTGACCCTACATATTCTATTCACCATGGATTTTCCGTGTACAGTTTCTCAAATTTTTTTTAACTAAATGGTATACAGGGTCGGGCAGATAAATTGGAACTAATTTAAAATGCTAATATTTTTTTAATTTTTGATCATATGATTACGGTTTTTTTTTACTAAGGATCCTTAAACACTTTATTGCAAGATAGCATAATTATATTTACTCAAATTTGTTTTAATATGGCGGAATTAGCACGAAGAATAACTATATGCGAAATGAGACGCGCCGGGAGTTCTCCTTCGGACATTGTTAAGAGCACTGGCTATGCAAAAACGACTGTCTATCGGGTTGTTGCTAATTTCGATGCCGAGTGTAAGGTTAAGAGAAGTCGACACAGTACTCGTAGTGATCGAAAGCGCACAAAAACTTTCCTGGTGGGACTAAAAAGGTCGATAAAGGCAGACCCAAGTCAGTCGATGTCGAAACTGGCAAAAAAGTGCAATGTGAGTCGCAGAACTATCAGCAGAGGAATCAACGAATACCTTGGGATGAAGTCCTACGTTAGGAGACGCCGTAATCTCCTCACTGCCCGTTCAAAAGCTATCAGAGTTGACAGATGCCCTAAGCTTATCAACCATCTGAAACTCAAAGAAGGACATGAGCGCATTTTTGTTGATGAGAAAAAGTTTATCGTGGATGAGGTTCCAAATCGCCAGAACACTCGAGTTATTGCCTGTAACCCTTCGGAAATTCCTCCTGTGATGCAGAGCAAAAATCCTGCTTCTGTGATGGTTTTTGTAGCCGTGGCAAGTGATGGAAAGGTGATGCCTCCTCATTTTATCGAAGCGAGTCTTAAAATCAACACAGCAGAGAATTTGAACATTCTTAATAATGTGTTATTGCCTTGGATCCGTAGAAACTACGACTCTACGAAAGTCATGCTCATCCAAGACTCGACACCAGTGCATGGATCAAAGAAAGTCCAAGATTTCATGAAGGAGAATCTTCCCTTGTTTGTTCCGAAGGATATTTGGCCCAGCAGCTCTCCAGATCTAAATTTTTGCGACTATTATCTATTCGGCATCGTCGAAGGACAGAATAAGGTCAATCCACACCCAAATATAAACTCATTGAAGACAGCCATTCAACGAGCATTTCGCAATCTCGATCCCAATAAAATAAAGAGGAGCTGTTCACGGTTTCGTCAAAGAATCTCCAAAATAATTGATGCAAAGAGTGTTCATATTGAATAATTTTGTTCAATAGACTGTAATAATTAAATAAATAAATATTAAAATGATATCTTTCCATATTTAATCCTTTAAATTATGAATTTTGTAAAAATAAAAAAAAGTACCAATTTAGCTGCCCGACCCTGTATTGTCCATTCCAAGGTCCAAAACTACAAATATTTTAACATTAAACTGTTAACTAGTAATTGCTTCTGGACGATGTGTCCCCTATTTCTCAGGACCTTACAGGGCCTACATCTTTAAGATTTCGTCTCTCTCTCTCTCTCTTTATTCCGCCTCCGTCTCTCTCTTTGTTCCGCCTCTCTCTCTCTCTCTTTGTTCCGCCTCTCTCTCTCTCTTTGTTCCGCCTCTCTCTCTCTCTTTGTTCCGCCTCTCTCTCTCTCTTTGTTCCGCCTCTCTCTCTCTCTTTGTTCCGCCTCTCTCTCTCTCTTTGTTCCGCCTCTCTCTCTCTCTTTGTTCCGCCTCTCTCTCTCTCTTTGTTCCGCCTCTCTCTCTCTCTTTGTTCCGCCTCTCTCTCTCTCTTTGTTCCGCCTCTCTCTCTCTCTTTGTTCCGCCTCTCTCTCTCTCTTTGTTCCGCCTCTCTCTCTCTCTTTGTTCCGCCTCTCTCTCTCTCTTTGTTCCGCCTCTCTCTCTCTCTTTGTTCCGCCTCTCTCTCTCTCTTTGTTCCGCCTCTCTCTCTCTCTTTGTTCCGCCTCTCTCTCTCTCTTTGTTCCGCCTCTCTCTCTCTCTTTGTTCCGCCTCTCTCTCTCTCTTTGTTCCGCCTCTCTCTCTCTCTTTGTTCCGCCTCTCTCTCTCTCTTTGTTCCGCCTCTCTCTCTCTCTTTGTTCCGCCTCTCTCTCTCTCTTTGTTCCGCCTCTCTCTCTCTCTTTGTTCCGCCTCTCTCTCTCTCTTTGTTCCGCCTCTCTCTCTCTCTTTGTTCCGCCTCTCTCTCTCTCTTTGTTCCGCATCTCTCTCTCTGTTCCGCATCTCTCTCTCTGTTCCGCATCTCTCTCTCTGTTCCGCATCTCTCTCTCTGTTCCGCATCTCTCTCTCTGTTCCGCATCTCTCTCTCTGTTCCGCATCTCTCTCTCTGTTCCGCATCTCTCTCTCTGTTCCGCATCTCTCTCTCTGTTCCGCATCTCTCTCTCTGTTCCGCATCTCTCTCTCTGTTCCGCATCTCTCTCTCTGTTCCGCCTCTCTCTCTCTGTTCCGCCTCTCTCTCTCTCTTTGTTCCGCCTCTCTCTCTCTCTTTGTTCCGCCTCTCTCTCTCTCTTTGTTCCGCCTCTCTCTCTCTTTGTTCCGCCTCTCTCTCTCTTTGTTCCGCCTCTCTCTCTCTCTTTGTTCCGCCTCTCTCTCTCTCTTTGTTCCGCATCTCTCTTTGTTCCGCATCTCTCTCTTTGTTCCGCCTCTCTCTCTCTCTCTGTTCCGCATCTCTCTCTCTGTTCCGCATCTCTCTCTCTGTTCCGCATCTCTCTCTCTGTTCCGCATCTCTCTCTCTGTTCCGCATCACTCTCTCTGTTCCGCATCACTCTCTCTGTTCCGCATCTCTCTCTCTCTGTTCCGCATCTCTCTCTCTCTGTTCCGCATCTCTCTCTCTCTGTTCCGCATCTCTCTCTCTGTTCCGCATCTCTCTCTCTGTTCCGCATCTCTCTCTCTGTTCCGCATCTCTCTCTCTCTTTGTTCCGCCTCTCTCTCTCTCTTTGTTCCGCCTCTCTCTCTCTCTTTGTTCCGCCTCTCTCTCTCTCTTTGTTCCGCCTCTCTCTCTCTCTTTGTTCCGCCTCTCTCTCTCTCTTTGTTCCGCCTCTCTCTCTCTCTTTGTTCCGCCTCTCTCTCTCTCTTTGTTCCGCCTCTCTCTCTCTCTTTGTTCCGCCTCTCTCTCTCTCTTTGTTCCGCCTCTCTCTCTCTCTTTGTTCCGCCTCTCTCTCTCTCTTTGTTCCGCCTCTCTCTCTCTCTTTGTTCCGCATCTCTCTCTCTGTTCCGCCTCTCTCTCTCTCTCTGTTCCGCCTCTCTCTCTCTCTTTGTTCCGCCTCTCTCTCTCTCTTTGTTCCGCCTCTCTCTCTCTCTCTGTTCCGCCTCTCTCTCTCTCTGTTCCGCCTCTCTCTCTCTCTCTGTTCCGCCTCTCTCTCTCTCTCTGTTCCGCCTCTCTCTCTCTCTCTGTTCCGCCTCTCTCTCTCTCTCTGTTCCGCCTCTCTCTCTCTCTCTGTTCCGCCTCTCTCTCTCTCTCTGTTCCGCCTCTCTCTCTCTCTCTGTTCCGCCTCTCTCTCTCTCTCTGTTCCGCCTCTCTCTCTCTCTCTGTTCCGCCTCTCTCTCTCTCTCTGTTCCGCCTCTCTCTCTCTCTCTGTTCCGCCTCTCTCTCTCTCTCTGTTCCGCCTCTCTCTCTCTCTCTGTTCCGCCTCTCTCTCTCTCTCTGTTCCGCCTCTCTCTCTCTCTCTGTTCCGCCTCTCTCTCTCTCTCTGTTCCGCCTCTCTCTCTCTCTCTGTTCCGCATCTCTCTCTCTGTTCCGCATCTCTCTCTTTGTTCCGCATCTCTCTCTTTGTTCCGCATCTCTCTCTTTGTTCCGCATCTCTCTCTCTCTCTCTCTTTGTTCCGCATCTCTCTCTCTCTCTCTCTTTGTTCCGCATCTCTCTCTCTCTCTCTTTGTTCCGCATCTCTCTCTCTCTTTGTTCCGCATCTCTCTCTCTCTTTGTTCCGCATCTCTCTCTCTCTCTCTCTTTGTTCCGCATCTCTCTCTCTCTCTCTCTCTTTGTTCCGCATCTCTCTCTCTCTTTGTTCCGCATCTCTCTCTCTCTTTGTTCCGCATCTCTCTCTCTCTTTGTTCCGCACCTCTCTCTCTGTTCCGCACCTCTCTCTTTGTTCCGCATCTCTCTCTTTGTTCCGCATCTCTCTCTCTCTCTTTCTCTTTGTTCCGCATCTCTCTCTCTCTCTCTCTTTGTTCCGCATCTCTCTCTCTCTCTCTTTGTTCCGCATCTCTCTCTCTCTCTCTTTGTTCCGCATCTCTCTCTCTCTTTGTTCCGCATCTCTCTCTCTCTCTCTCTCTTTGTTCCGCATCTCTCTCTCTCTCTCTCTCTTTGTTCCGCATCTCTCTCTCTCTCTCTCTCTTTGTTCCGCATCTCTCACTCTCTTTGTTCCGCATCTCTCTCTCTGTTCCGCATCTCTCTCTCTCTCTTTGTTCCGCATCTCTCTCTCTCTCTCTTTGTTCTGCATCTCTCTCTCTCTCTCTCTTTGTTTCGCATCTCTCTCTCTCTCTCTCTTTGTTCCGCATCTCTCTCTCTCTCTCTCTCTTTGCCCACCTCTCTCTCTCTCTTTGCCCACCTCTCTCTCTCTCTTTGCCCACCTCTCTCTCTCTCTTTGCCCACCTCTCTCTCTCTCTCTCTTTGCCCACCTCTCTCTCTCTCTTTGCCCACCTCTCTCTCTCTCTTTGTTCCGCCTCTCTCTCTCTCTTTGTTCCGCCTCTCTCTCTCTCTTTGTTCCGCCTCTCTCTCTCTCTTTGTTCCGCCTCTCTCTCTCTCTTTGTTCCGCCTCTCTCTCTCTCTTTGTTCCGCCTCTCTCTCTCTCTTTGTTCCGCCTCTCTCTCTCTCTTTGTTCCGCCTCTCTCTCTCTCTTTGTTCCGCCTCTCTCTCTCTCTTTGTTCCGCCTCTCTCTCTCTCTTTGTTTTGCCTCTCTCTCTCTCTTTGTTCCGCCTCTCTCTCTCTCTTTGTTCCGCCTCTCTCTCTCTCTTTGTTCCACATCTCTCTCTCTGTTCCGCCTCTCTCTCTCTCTCTGTTCCGCCTCTCTCTCTCTTTGTTCCGCCTCTCTCTCTCTCTTTGTTCCGCCTCTCTCTCTCTCTTTGTTCCGCCTCTCTCTCTCTCTCTGTTCCGCATCTCTCTCTCTGTTCCGCATCTCTCTCTCTGTTCCGCATCTCTCTCTCTGTTCCGCATCTCTCTCTTTGTTCCGCATCTCTCTCTTTGTTCCGCATCTCTCTCTTTGTTCCGCCTCTCTCTCTGTTCTGCCTCTCTCTCTGTTCTGCCTCTCTCTCTGTTCCGCCTCTCTCTCTGTTCCGCCTCTCTCTCTGTTCCGCCTCTCTCTCTGTTCCGCCTCTCTCTCTGTTCCGCCTCTCTCTCTCTCTGTTCCGCCTCTCTCTCTCTCTCTGTTCCGCCTCTCTCTCTCTCTTTGTTCCGCATCTCTCTCTCTCTTTGTTCCGCATCTCTCTCTTTGTTCCGCATCTCTCTCTCTTTCTCTTTGTTCCGCATCTCTCTCTCTCTCTCTCTCTCTCTTTGTTCCGCATCTCTCTCTCTCTCTCTTTGTTCCGCATCTCTCTCTCTCTCTCTCTTTGTTCCGCATCTCTCTCTCTCTCTCTTTGTTCCGCATCTCTCTCTCTCTCTCTCTCTCTCTTTGTTCCGCATCTCTCTCTCTCTCTCTCTCTCTCTTTGTTCCGCATCTCTCTCTCTCTCTTTGTTCCGCATCTCTCTCTCTCTCTTTGTTCCGCATCTCTCTCTCTCTCTTTGTTCCGCATCTCTCTCTCTCTCTTTGTTCCGCATCTCTCTCTCTCTCTCTTTGTTCCGCATCTCTCTCTCTCTCTCTTTGTTCCGCATCTCTCTCTCTCTCTCTTTGTTCCGCATCTCTCTCTCTCTCTCTTTGTTCCGCATCTCTCTCTCTCTCTCTTTGTTCCGCATCTCTCTCTCTCTCTCTCTTTGTTCCGCATCTCTCTCTCTCTCTTTGTTCCGCATCTCTCTCTCTCTCTTTGTACCGCATCTCTCTCTCTCTCTCTCTTTGTTCCGCATCTCTCTCTCTCTCTCTTTGTTCCGCATCTCTCTCTCTCTCTCTTTGTTCCGCATCTCTCTCTCTCTCTCTCTTTGTTCCGCATCTCTCTCTCTCTCTTTGTTCCGCATCTCTCTCTCTCTCTCTTTGTTCCGCATCTCTCTCTCTCTCTTTGTTCCGCATCTCTCTCTCTTTGTTCCGCATCTCTCTCTCTCTCTCTCTCTCTTTGTTCCGCATCTCTCTCTCTCTCTCTCTCTCTTTGTTCCGCATCTCTCTCTCTCTCTCTCTTTGTTCCGCATCTCTCTCTCTCTCTCTCTTTGTTCCGCATCTCTCTCTCTCTCTCTCTCTTTGTTCCGCATCTCTCTCTCTCTCTCTCTCTTTGTTCCGCATCTCTCTCTCTCTCTCTTTGTTCCGCATCTCTCTCTCTCTCTCTTTGTTCCGCATCTCTCTCTCTCTCTCTCTTTGTTCCGCATCTCTCTCTCTCTCTCTTTGTTCCGCATCTCTCTCCCTCTCTCTGCCCCTCTCTCTCTCTCTGCTCCGTTCTCTCCCTCTCTCTCTCTACCCTGTCTACCCTCTCTTTATTATCATTTCTCTTTTGTGGCATAGACCCATGTGCAAGCAACATCTGCAAAGATTTAGTAGCATATAGATTTGCAATCTGAAAATCTCAACACCAAGCTGCTTGCTTCTTACTAATTTTAAAACTGATGTAAAAATGCATTCTTAAATTGTATTTGCATATAGAATGAAATCCCTTTATTAATGTCCGATTACAGAGAAAAAGTAGAAAACAATGCGAAGATAATAAAAAGATTAAGAAAAAAAATTATATTTAGCATCACAGATTGAAAGGGTTGCGTGAATTTAGTTTTATTTCATTTAAATTCAAGAATTTAATCCTAAACAGTAATTATTTAGGATTCTTCTTAATCGCCCAATCCCAAGCCAATCTGAAAATTAAACAAAATCTGTTTAAATATATTAATGTTACCGACATTATGTAAAAGTAATTAATCTCTATTTATCCTCCTCTCTCTATTTGTATCTCTCTATCCTTTTCTCTCTCTACCTCCTCTGTCTCTCTTCTTCTCTCCCTCTCTCTCTCTATCTATCATATATATATATATATATATATATATATAATCTTTATGAAGTTAGGTATGTTTATATATTTGTATGTACAGGTTTCCCTCCTAAGCTAATTAACTGATCATTATGAAGTTTGGAACACAGCTGCAAGGTGTAAGGGTGAGTAATGTGGGCTGTATTTAGTTTAATTTACTCTTTATGCAAAGAGGAGTAAAAAGGGGCCAAAAACTCTCCTTGAAAATTCAGATACCTCTGATTTTTGTGAAATTTTAGCAATAGGTATTAGGCATCAATTAATAGATATTCCCCAAATTTCTGTTTCTTTGGGATATTTTAAGTTTTTTTAAGGAGCATATTATGGAACTAGCTCCTATTTGAACATTCTTGATCTATAGTCATTAGATACCAAGTAAGCAAGATTCCCTGAATTTTAATTTCCCCTTAAGCTTAAACCTTAAATTTTGGACATTTTCTAGAATCCAAATGATGTAATGGATTATGACAAAATTAGAATAAGGAATCTAGATATAAGGTTTAGTATCATATCTTGATTGTAATTTTCATAAGGGGACATAGAAATGGTGCAAAACTTTTCTGTTCATGGAATTAATTTTATTTGTCCGTTCTTCTAGTATATACATACATGTACTCTCCTAGGCATTACCTCCTTTCTTAAGAGGGGTTATGGGAACAGCAGCATCCAGTGAATGTTGTTTAAAAGTATCGACTCTCGATTGGATAAAATCTTAATCAGCAGCTTCTTTCAGCCAATCAGAAGCACCGAAATATTCACCTCCAAAAATTTTGAATCTAATATAAAAACCTAAACACCACTGTTCTCGCTCTTTTCTACTTTCTTTCAAATTTGACATATGGAGCACGTCCCTAGATCCAGCCTAGGCCTCTATGGCAACCTCAACAAGACTATCATATACATGTTTGCACTGTGACAGCAGAATAAAGATATCTATTTCTTTTCACAAACTAAATTCTACTTCTCTTCACTTGGAACGTTCCAAGATACTCTAAACACTCATTCACTACCAACTTATTATTTTTTGTTCTACTAACAAATCTATATGATAAAAGTTAACGTGTTCGGCTCGCTTCAATATTCATGTATGCAAATTTAATTCTTATGAGAAAAGGAGAGGCTTAATCTTAATATTATTAACAGTTATGATAATAATCTACTATATAGTAATCTACTATATACTACGTATATAGCATGCGCACCGGGGCGGCGATAGGTACGTATATTGTATACACACATGGACGGCGATAGGTACGTATATAGTATGCGCACTGGGGCGGAGATAAGTACCTATATAGAAGGCGCAGACAGATGTGGTACTTTTTATAGAAATATGTCATACTTTTGCCCTGGGCAACGGAAGAAGGATTGATGGGGAAGAGACAGCTTTCGCAAAAAGCAAAGGGAGAAAGTAGCGGTTAAATGGGGCGACCAGGGAAGAGAAAGGTAGAAAGATAAAGAGCCGGCTATAGAGAGAGGGAGAGAAATAGAAGTTTGAATATAAAGATGTTACACACACGATTTTTCTTCTATTTTGTGTTTTTATGACCCCTCGCAACGCCGGGTAGCCCTGCTAGTCTATTATATAAAGGAAATTTTTCTGTGTGTGAGAGTAATGATAATAGTCTACTATATAAAGGGCAGTTGTGTGTCCAGCTAAAAGTAAAAAAAAACTACATAACAAACACCCAAAAAGTTGATCGGTGTTGGCCTTGATGAATAATATCTAAAATTTTAAAAAACAAAAACATAATTCAATCTTTGGGGCTCAACTAGGCCCGGTTTCGTCAGGGAGGGGAGTCGATTTTTAAGCCATTTCCAATTTTGGCTAAGATCAAAGTGTAGTATCTGTTCCGATGGATACTGCACCCCATATACTGGTATTGTCTTGGCCTTCGGGGCTTGATTTACGCCGGTCTATGGGTCTGTCCTGTGCAGTTCTAGGAGGTCCACCCTCCCAGGCTTTGCCTCCCCTCTTTGGGGAGGAGTAAGTTTATTGCTTACTGCCTGAGGCGCCTCTACCTAGGAATGCCGACGGGCTGCCCAGGCAGTTTTTAATGGCCAGAGTGCTAATCTCTCGAGCGCTGGCTTTTCAAACCCTACTTTCCCGACCCGACCTTGGGTCACATCTTACTTGTGGGAGTAAGATAAAAACTGGCCTTGTGCCTAACTCCTGGAGAGGAGTAAATCAATATTCTATAAAAGAGAGCTGAATGACTTAGTTTATTATTTGTTTCAATAGAGAGGAATGGGCTGGGTGGAGGTGAAAGAGTGGTTGGGGAAAGGGATGTGGAAAAAGAGAAAGATAGAGAAACGGATTGAGAGAGGTAGAGAGATAGAAGTTTTAATATAAAGATGTTACATACTTTTTAACCTCTTCTCTTTTGTTTTTTTTATGACCCCGGGCAACACCGGGTAGCACTGTTAGTAAAAAAGAAAAAGAATAATCAAGTATATAAATTCAATTTTTAAGAGAAAATAAGGGTTGGCTTGATCTTAAAAATAATTGATAATAAAAATAGATAAATTTCTTTCACTTTTAATAGGGGTGGGACGTAATGGGTGAAAATTTTAGATTTATGCGAGTATTTTTTTGTGTTCATTTATACATAAATAACACTAAACAATCAGACATTTTGAAAATTTTATAAAATTTAGAAGGTGCAGGCCAAAAATAGCCGTTAGGGCTCCACGGGACTCAAAATCCATCATTTTTCAGTGAAAAAGTGGTTTCATGCGACATTGCAGGTCCTAAAACATCCTCAAAAGCTATGAATGGATATAGATGGTTAAATCTGATATAGTACTTTAATTTAGGACCATTTTCAGGCTGTGAAAGGGTTTTCATGAATGTAAAATAGCCAAAAACTATTGGCCTGTACCTTCTGAATTTTGCAAAATTTTCAAAATGTTTGATTGTTTAGTGTTATTTATGTATAAATGAACACAAAAAATACTACTCGCATGAATCTGAAATTTTCACCCAATACGTCCCACCCCTGATATATAACCTCTCCACCGACAAAACTCTGGCCTAACCTCCTCGTGGTACACCATGGATACTGCGGGCCCAAGCTAATTGGCTAGGGATCTCGGAGTAGATTGGAGCCCTAGAGGTGCAGTGTGCTGTCGTCACTGATATGTGGACACGTCCTGACACTCACCAATCCAATCCCCAACAACTGGGTATGTGACAAATGCTATCTTTGGATTGCCTGTCACAACCTGGGTGACAGTAGTGTATGCGGAAACTCACAGATAATGTGTGACATTGGTGCATGCTCAAGTGGAAACTACATCAGCTCTAGTTAGATGGGAACGGTTGAGATTTTGAACTCCTAAAAATGTTTAAGTTGGTGAAGGATAGGCATCCAGCCGTAAAACTGCCTTAAAAACTATGTCTAGTAGAAATACGACTCAATAATTAGGCCACACCCTCATCAGAGGATTAATTGTGGCCTGAGTCAGCAAATAAACCGGATGATGATGATTTCAAAGTGTTGATGCATTAATTTATTTTGTTGTTTCAAAGGTGGTTTAAAAGTATTTTATTTACCTTCTCCACAGGAGGTTAGACATAAGGTCATGTGGGTTTTTTAAAAGCTAGTACACTAAGTGAAGTGCAGTGTAGCCTAAAAAAATGTCTGGGCAGCCCCGTCAGCATTCCCTGGTTGGGGCGCCTCAAACGATTAGCAGTAAAATAACCCCTTAACAGAACCATACCTCAGCCCGACAGCAACAAAGCCACTGTCGGACTGTTTTTCAAGGATGTATCCCCGACTGGTACAAACACCTATTCAGCTAAGTAGATTTAAGAGCGTTTTCTTTCAAATTAGATAAAATCGAGACATTACTATCTGATTAGTAATTTAAAAGAAGGCGATTTTTTTTTTTTTTTTTTTTTTTTTAATTAAAAAAAATTTATTTTTTATTTTACAATATCCAAGAGAACAAAAAAGGGGGTGAAAAAAAAAAAGGTAAAAAATAAATGTTACCAAAGACAAGATAACTCTCTTCTACCTACCTGGATAAGTTTTTTTGTGTGTGTGTTTTAACTTATTTTAAAGCGTTTTTAATTCAATGAAAAAGTCTGTTAAAGTAGAACAAAAAAATAATGGCTGTAAAAGGAGGTAGCACATGGAGTCTCGATAATTGCTCAAAAATTGAAAATTAAACATAAGTACTGGTTATAAGAATATACAGTTTTGTTGAACATTATATTTTTGCACCATTGGTGGTATTTATTAGCTGTATTTCTATTTAATTTTCGAGCAATGATCGAGACTCCACGCGCCGCTGCATTGACAGCCAAGATTTTTTTCGTTCTAACTTAAGACTTGAATGTCCTTTTTTTTTTAAATAAGTTAAAACACACAAAAAAAAACTTATCTGGGTAGGTAGAAGAGTGACTTATCTTGCCTTTGGTAACATTTATTTGTTGCCTGTTCGTTTTTTTATCCCTTTTTTTGTTGTCAGATATTGTAAAAAGTAGATCCCCCTAAATGACTATTTCAATTTAAAATACCGATTTCAAGACATATACTTTTTTGAGGATGTATTTACCTAGTATTCATTTCTCGATTTTTCTATTACCCTAAACTGTGCTCAAACAAAAGGTGTGTTATTCAGTGAATTCACTAGACTGTAAATTGAACCTAAATCTAATAATAGATATTCAACAAGTAATCTTGTGAGATTTTAAAAGTGGAACCTAAATAGCATTTAAGCTGACATATCTCACTTTGATTCTGAATAGCCAATTTCCATGTTTTATTGTTGTACCATGTTATTGGCACTATAAAAAGGTACTTTATTACAGTTTATTTAAAAAATATATGTAGTCCATACTGAATAACTGGTTATATGGAAACTTTTTCAGTTGTGACAGAAAAAACAAAATCAACAAGGGGGATAACTGAAATTTTTAATTGAAGAATATAAAAAAAGTGCTGTCTCTCTTATAACTAAAATTTTATTTCTTTTTCTGTACTCTTGGTGCTACCAGATCAGGCTATCTGAAGATATAAACTTCCTGACCCAAAATGCACCAAACATTGTTTTTTTGTTTTTTTTTCTCTTTGCAAAACACAATTATGTTCTGCAAAATCCAAAACAAAAAAACAAGGGTTGATATGCCGTAAAACAACCAAACCAAACACCATGAATAAATACTTGAACATGTACAGAACTTGAAGCATAAGAACTTTTCCAAAATGATCGGATTCGGCATTAAATAACTCGAAAAGGGTTGATATGCTGTAAAACTAAAAAAACAAACCAAACACTATGACTAAATATTTGAAGATATAAAGAACTAAAACAACCCAACTAAACTCTTTCTGTACAAGTTAAAAACATGTGCAAACAAATAAATATTATACTTCACTGCATCCTGGGCAGCGGCGGGTATCTACCACTGGTGTATATTTCGAAATGTGTTATCAAACACGGTTACACACACTAGGTCATTGAGTTGAAGTTGAGACTAAATCAAACAAGATTTACTAAAAATAAATAAATAAAAAGAAAATAATAATTAAAAAAAAAAAAATCACTTCATTTTTGTCTTCCTTCGCAACATCAGCATATTTCCACTTCTTGCATTGTGATAGCCTTCTATGACCCCCCCTCTCTCTCTCTCTCTCTCTCTGTCTCGATATTCATGCTAAGGGTCTTTATATTATCTGTTACAACATCCTTAAAACGTTTAACTGATCAGTGTCTTGGACATAAACCATGATGCAGTTATTCATATAACAGTTGTTTGAGGAACCTATATATATACATGGACGGCGGCACCGGGGGGGGGGGGGGCAGGCGCCCCCCCCCACTTTTGACTCCCCCCCACACTTTACGGTTATCAATAATGAAGTTATATATGCATGTGTTTAACCGAGCCCCCCCCCCCACTTTTTAGGAGACCCCCCCCCCCCCACACACACACTTTTATAACTGTGCCGCCGGTCCTGATATATATATATATATAATTAAATTATATTAATATTTTACCTATGTACGACATCGTTTGAGATTTTGGCTCTCATCAGCACAGGGAAATGACAATCTGACGGTCACAAGGCACGCACCCGGTTCACAGAGACACCTTGAATCTGTAAGTGTTCACTCAATCCCTTAGGCCATGGAAGGTTGTCAGGTGATAACAGAGAAATTAAGTTATATATATATATATATATATATGTATGTATTATTTTAAAGCCAACAGTTTATCGATCACCATAACATAACCTTAAAAATCTTTAATTTACATTCTCTGCGAGCCTGGTTTTTGCTGCTGTTCTGCCTTTGGCAGCCATTTTGTTTTGTCAGATTCTCTGCATAGTCGGAGAAATTTCTTCTGGTATTGATTATTTTTGACAAAGGGAAGTTTCTTTTCCAGAAATATTAAATAATGATTTTTTAATCATCCAGACATCACACAAATAGCTAACAACACTCTTGCTATTATGTAAGATTTTAGGAAAAATAAATAGTAAGTCGTATTTCGTTTCCGATTTATTGTTTTTGTTCCTTCCAACTTACATCTTACCCGGGAATTGCATTGCCCACAGCCTTTAAAAACATACTACAAAATTAAGTTATATTTACACTAAAAGCAGCGAGTGTAAATATCAAGACATCCGATAGAACTCAACGACAGTCAGAGTATTTCACTGAGACTTTAGGTGAATGTCTATTTTTAATCTCTCCAACAGTGCTCGACTTTAATTTTACTTAAAGGGGCTTCTAATAATATTAAATTATATTTTTAATATTTTACCTACATACAATGTCGTTTCAAGCTTTTGGCTCTCATGTTGTCACATGAGATATATATGTGTGTGTATATTTAGGCAGCATTTTCTCTGTAATACAAGTGTTGTTGAATATGTCTGGATATCCTTGTGTGGATCCTTTCCATTTGCCGAATCAGGATCTTTGTTTCAGTGGGAAATTGGCTGATGAATCTGCCATAACTGTAGGTGTCTTAAGTACTGTCAAGCCTATCCATCATTTTAACACTAGTGATAATAATTCTAAAATGTTTAGAGTTCTAACTTTAGTTCCGTATTAATAATATAATTCCTGCCAAAACTACCTATTAATATTAGCATTAACACCATGGTCTTTACTCGATTCCCCTGAAGATGGACCCGGATGGGCCTGAAAGTACTTGAGACACCCACAGTTATGGCAGATTCATCAGCCAATTCCCCACCAAAACAAAGACCCTGATTCGGCAAATGGAAAGGATTCACACAAGGATATCCAGACCATAAGTTGTCTGTCATATTCAACAACACTTGTATGTATGTATGTATGTGTGTATATATATATATATATATATATATATATATATATATAATGTATGTATGTATGTATGAGCAAAAACTATTCGCCCTCCAGGCAGCAATTAATCAAGCTGTAGTTTTTTTTATAGTAAAACAAAGAAACAATTTTCATTTCACATTTTGGTAATTTGTAGAAAAACAACAAAAAGATGATTGTCATGGTGTTATCTGATATATTCCACTGTTGAGGAAATTTGTTGTATGAACATAGTCACATATTAATTATAAAAAAAAAAACAACAAAGGTTATTTCATAAGTTTTTTTTAATATTCAATGTCGAAAGATTTGATTTTGTCTCGACATAAAAATCTAAATGAATTCTCCATTAAAACTGGTTATATAATGAAATGAATACATGGAAAGACGCAACGTCGATTGGTCAAATAAAACAATTATATATTACTGAGTAATTTGAAATGATTACTTTGTGCTTTCCACCTTTTATTATTAAAGACTGAAAAATAAAAAATAAAACTTTCTAAAATAATTTTTTTTTTCACATGTAATCGCCTGAAAAAAGTAGAATCTCATTTAGCGGAGGGTGTTAATCTACAATAATACCAAAATATGAATCTATTGTTATTTCGACAGATCAGTGTAGGGAAACTACTGACTTTTGTTTTCATTTGTCAATGAAAATAGTAAAAAGTGGGTTTAGGCTTTAATATTGTAAACAAAAACATTAAACAATAAGTTTAACAACACACAATTAATATTTTAATTACAGTATACATATAAGGCATTTAATTAGCTAATTAAAAAAAACAATTACTTATTTTTCACAGAAAATGTAAAAACTTCAAAAATGAAATGTTTAAAATAAAAAGAAAGCATTATTTAAGCAAAGAGTTGGAGACGTTTACTTATAAAAATATATTTTTTACTTACTTATAGAATAATCTAGGACTAAGTTAAAAATTGCTGTTTTACTAGAACAAACTATGTTTTAAAATGATGTATATAAAAATAATTAGCTAAGTTTAAAAATAAAAGTGTCTCTAAAACTTGTTTTGCTTGTCGAGTGTTGTGGCGTAAGGCGGGGAAGGTGTACCTATGTTATCTGTATGTTTGTGTACAGCCTTATTTAGAAGTTGGAACTTATTTAGGTTTATCCTTTTTTATTAAACACTTTAATTAACTACTGTCACTATATAAAAAAGTATTCTATACATAAATATATACATAAATATATATATAGGAAAAAAGGACAATCAAATTTCAATTGAAAATAAAAACAAGCATTAATTTATTATAAGCTGTTCAAAAAATAATTATGCAAATTAGTTAAACAAATACTTGTTGTAAAATACTATTCTCAACGCGCGAGTGACGCAAGAAAACAAAAGACAGAACACGTTTCTATCACTTTCGCCGCCTGCCTTGTAAGAAAGAACACGTCAGCGCTCTCCATTTATTTATACAACAGATTCCATACAAAGGGAGATCACTCTGACCACCAAATGATGGCTGCCATGCAAGGAGGATAACTAAACATTACACTTATGTGTTGCGCTTGTCTTTGTTGCTATATATACATTATTTCAAAAGCTTATTATGTATTAATGATTTAAATTAGAGTAACCTGTTTTGATGGTAATATAGATTTCAGTTCCAAGAATTCGAGATTAACAAAGATAAGGTGTACGATCATTTCTGAGACGATAAGGAAGTTTTATTTTCTTAGTTTTTACTTATTAACTCCAATATGTGTCTTCTTCAGCGCCTTTTACAAAAGATCACAAATAGAAGTCAAGCATAAATAATGCTATAAATTTATTTGTCTCAACTTACTCTACTATAGCTCTGCTTGATCTAAACGTTCAATCATTGAGCTGATTTTAATACCGGCAGCATTGGAGTGTTGAATATCAATATTTTATACCAGCTTCCCTTTACACTGGAAGTGAGTTTTGTCTATTGTACATTTATACTCAAGTCTATACTTTTACTTTAACTATATATATATATATATATTTTCGTTTTTGGACTATCATTCACCACCTGGATTGTTTTTTAATCAACCTCTTTGATATCTTTCTTGAAGCTGTTTTAAACTTTATGACTTGGATGAACCGTATAAGTTTAACAAAAAAGTATGTTTTGGGCCGATATATTTGATGTTTTATATACTTTTATGTATTTTTATATATATATTTTTTAATATATTTTCAAAGTTAAATTTTATTACCTGCAGTAATGTCATTGCGGTAGTGGTCCTCTGAGGAGAAGATTTTCTTTAAAAACTCATGAGTTAAGAACTTTAAAGTACTTTGCTTGAACATGAATTCTAATAAAATTTGATTTGCACCTTATTTTATTCTTTCACTTTATCTAGTGCTATATATATATATATATATATATATATATATATATATATAATGTTTTGATTTTGATTTTAATAAAAAAAATATCTGCATCTAACATGTTTTTTTTTAGGCATTTTGCCTCTTTCTTTAAGTTAAAATTTAGTTAAAATTTTAAAGATGCTTAAAAAAAAAAATGAACTTTCCCAAATTTATACCTACCAGCAATCATGCGCGATTTAAGTTCAATTTAAAAGAGACATTTACACCGTTAAGTCCACACAACATCGGACGTCACTTCTACAAGTCCGGGAAGGATTGTTACGAAAAAAAAATACGGTTAATACCTTTTATTTGTCTAAAGCTCTGACGAGGCTTGTTATATCAAGCAAAATTAATAGATAAAAAAGTCAAGATGAAGAAGAAAAAAAAAATTGTTTTTATTTTTGATTTTGATTTTAATAAAACATATCTGCATGTTTATGGAAGGCATTTTGCCTCTTTCTTTAAGTTATATATATATATATATATTTTTTTTTTTTTTTGAATAATATGAAGACAGATATTTTATATTAGATCCTATTGTGACATTTTAATCCACATGCTAAGGAAGCTTTATTTGCGACATGATGCTTTTACTCATATACTGACTTTTCACAGACTTCTAGATTTGGATCTTACTGGAATCAATCACTTCACTATTTAATACTGCATTCAAATTGGATTTTCAATACCTGCATTGTTACAATGACTTTCTGTCCATTTTTTGAAACTCTTCAACTATTTTTGCTTTAAGCATTAAAAAGAAAACTTTGTTATAAATTTTCAAATTAATACTTGCCAATAATTAGTAATTTTATCTGTTTCCTTCTGAGGAAAAAAGTAATTCTTTGAAAATCCATGGATTAAAGGTCAGCTTATTATATTCCTTGCCCGAACATTTGATGATTTAATAAACTTGTAAATTATCCAATTTTTATTCTTTTCATCATTTTAATATTTCATATATATATATATATATATATATATATATAATATAATAGTTCCTGTTTTTTAATGAACTCCTCCTAGGAGTTTTGATAATAGACACCATAACCATAAATAATTCTTAAACTATATTATTACCCAGGGTTCTTGGATAAGTATATTTTATTTTAATCAAAGGTGACACAACAATATCATGGGCTCTGCGTTCGCACTTGACATCCATAAAAAAGAAGACATTTTACTTTATTTTATTTGCAAGTTGAAAATGGTTGAAATAATTTAAAAAAAAGTATAGAAATGTTAAGGAGGGTTTTATGGCTTGTAGCTGGAATGCATAGGGTCTTCACTGATGTCTGCGAAACGTCAACAGTTTCCGAAAATTATTTCAATTAATATCACTTTGCTTACACCCTTCCTCGGCCAATCAATGCTGAGTACTGAATTCTAAAATTGTTTTTTTTTCTTTCCGCAAAGTTTTCCAGTAATTGCCTAAAAAAAAGTAGAATCTCTTTTTTTTGTGGTGGTGGTGGTGGTGATTCAACGTAGTGTTAATTTACAAATTTACCAAAACAGGTATTATGAGCTTATTCTTCTTTGTAGCATGTGGTCATACGACAGTTTCCCCACTTTTTTATGCAGTCCTTTGCATTAGCACTGTACTCTGCAAGATCTTTCAAGCTGAACCAGTTGGGCAGTAGAGAGCAGACAAGACAGTGTCACATCGTATGGTCCTCCTCTCCACATTCACAGATGGTTGGGTCAGTTTTGTAGCCCCATCTTGGCCTTTTGGCTAAGATCAAAGTGTAGTATCTGTTCCGATGGATACTGCACCCCATAGACTGATATTGTCTTGGCCTTTGGGGCTTGATTTATGCCGGTCTATGGGTCTGTCCTGTGCAGTTCTAGGAGGTCCACCCTCCCAGGCTTCGCCTCCCCTCTTTGGGAGGAGTAAGTTTATTGCTTACTGCTTGAGGCACCTCTACCGGGGAATGCCGACGGGGCTGCCCAGGCAATTTTTAATGGCCAGAGTGCTCCCCTCTCGGGCACTGGCTTTTCAAACCCCACTTTCCTGACCCGACCGTGGGTCACATCTTACTTGTGGAAGTAAGATAAAACTGGCCTTGTGCCTAACTCCTGGAGAGGAGTATTGATTTACTCCTCTCCAGGAGTTAGGCACAAGGCCAGTTTTTATCTTACTTCCACAAGTAAGATGTGACCCAAGGTCGGGTCGGGAAAGTGGGGTTTGAAAATTGCCTCGGCAGCCCCGTCGGCATCCCCTGGTAGGGGCGCCTCAGGCACTAAGCAATAAACTTACTCCTCCCCAAAGAGGGAAGGCGAAGCCTGGGAGGGTGAACCTAAATACTCATAGCAACTTTTGATCGCCCCATTCCCCTTCTCAGGTGGTTGAGTGTTTTCCACTGAAGCCTCTGAATTAGAGGCTGATTGCAAAAGAGAAATGCTCCTCATTTAATCTCGGGTAATGCCGTGTTTTCCTACTAATAGATTAAAAAAAAGGGAAGTGCGTTTTTATAGTTTAAAAATGTACTAAGAGGAAAACTTGGGTAAATTTTTACTATCTTACCCAGCGCAGTTTACCCCCTAAAAAGTTCAAATTCTACTTTTTTTGTGTGCAAATACATTTAAACAGCCTAAAAACATATCCGCAAAGAAGGAATTAAATTTAAAAAAAAATATATTTAAGATTTTAGAGTGGGGGAATCACTTTCTTTTATAAATTTAACGTAAAATGAGCACCCATTTCCTGGCCACTTAGCGTAAAACGAGACCTGTAACCGACTTGAGTTTTTTTTCTTTTATAATTAAAAATGAAAAAATTTAGCCAAACCTTAACCCTAAACCCTACCCCCCCCCCAAAAAAAAACGAAATTGGCTAAATTTTTATTTTAATAAAAATTGAAAACTCAAGTCGGTTACATGTCTCGTTGTACGCTAAGTTGCCAGGAAATAGGTGCTCATTTTACGTTAAATTTATAAAGGAAAATGATTCTCCACTCTAAGATCTTAAATATTTTTTAATTTGTTTTAATTCCTTCTTTGCGAATACTTTTTAGGCTGTTTAAATGTATTCGCAAAAACACAAATAGAATTTGAACTTTTTTAGGGGGTAAACTGCGCCGGGTAAGAGAGTAAAAATTACCAAAACTTGTCATTATTTATTATGCCTATCAAACTGGGGAGAGCTACTTCACATTGGGTCCTAAAATTTTTATTTCTTACCACTTCAAGTTGGCTGAAGCCCCAACGCCATGACACGTATACATTTTTCTCTCCTTAAACTTGTCCAACTGTGCACGTACAAACTCTTGCAAATATTTTCTTAATACACAACTTATAAAATTCGTATATTATTCAAGTAAAAACTGCAACTATGCTTCTCTCTTTGTCTGTCTGTCTCTCTCGTCCGTGTCGCCGGTCTTGTGTTTATTCACGTGGATATGTTTTAAACCATGTTTGTACGCATTAAATAAAACTAACAATTGCCCCCCCCCCCTCTCTCTTTTTTCTATTGAAATGAAAGTAACTGGTAGGGAGGCGCGTAGAGGAGGGGGATTGGTTACGAAACAAATTTAAAATCCTGAAAAAATCTATGCTGTTGTACACCTAAATTATTTTTATTTTATTTTTGCATTTAGCTTATTCTCTCTTCCCCTCTCCCTTCTCATTCTCCTTTCGTTCTTTCTTTTTTCTCTTTTCTTTCTTCTCTTTTTTCTCTTTTCTTTTTTCTTTTTTCTCTTTTCTTTCTTTTTCTCTTTTTCTCTCGCTCTTTCTTTTTCTCTCGCTCTTTCTTTCTCTCTTTCTCTTTCTTTTTCTCTCTCTTTTTCTCTCTCTCTTTTTCTCTCTCTCTTTTTCTCTCTCTCTTTTTCTCTTGCTCTTTCTTTTTCTCTCGCTCTTTCTTTTTCTCTCTCTCTCTTTCTTTTTCTCTTTCTTTTTCTCTCTCTCTCTTTCTTTTTCTCTCTCTCTCTCTTTCTCTCTTTCTTTTTCTCTCTCTCTTTCTCTCTTTCTCTCTCTCTTTTTCTCTCTCTCTTTTTCTCTTTTTCTTTTTCTCTCTCTCTTTTTCTCTTTCTCTCTCTCTTTTTCTCTCTCTCTTTTTCTCTCTCTCTCTTTTTCTCTCTCTCTTTTTTTCTCTCTCTCTTTTTTTCTCTCTCTCTCTCTTTTTCTCTCTCTCTCTCTTTTTCTCTCTCTCTCTCTCTTTTTCTCTCTCTCTCTCTCTCTCTTTTCTCTCTCTCTTTCTTTTCTCTCTCTCTTTTCTCTCTCTCTTTTCTCTCTCTCTCTTTTCTCTCTCTCTCTTTTCTCTCTCTCTCTTTTCTCTTCCTCTTTTTTCCTCTCTCTTTTTTTCCTCTCTTTTTTTTCCTCTCTCTTTTTTTCCTCTCTCTCTTTTTCCTCTCTCTTTTTTTCTCTCTTTTTTTCCTCTCTCTTTTTTTCTCTCTTTTTTTTCTCTCTTTTTTTTCTCTCTTTTTTTCATCTCCATTTTTTTCCTCTCCCTTTTTTTCCTCTCCCTTTTTTTTTCCTCTCTCTTTTTTTCCTCTCTTTTTTTCCTCTCTTTTTTTCCTCTCTTTTTTTTCTCTCTTTTCTCTCTCTCTCTTTTTTTCTCTCTCTCTCTTGTTTTCTTTCCTCTCTCTTGTTTTCTTTCCTCTCTCTTGTTTTCTTTCCTCTCTCTTGTTTTCTTTCCTCTCTCTTGTTTTCTTTCCTCTCTCTTGTTTTCTTTCCTCTCTCTTGTTTTCTTTCCTCTCTCTTTTTTTCTTTCCTCTCTCTTTTTTTCTTTCCTCTCTCTTTTTTTCTTTCCTCTCTCTTTTTTTCTTTCCTCTCTTTTATATCAGTACATTTCTCTTCCATCATCGTCGCACTACAGGTCACTCTCTATCTATATCTCTCTCTACCTCCTCTTATTTATATTTTTACCGGTTGCTTTTCATTCATACACTCTGCCTCTCCTTTAGCTACCAATCACTTGCCCCCTCCTTCTCCTCCTCTTTCCCCTCCTCCTCAATAACTTACCTGTCCTTGGCTTAACACCTGCCCACCCCACCCAACCTAGTCCCAACCAGTACAGCTCTCCCACTCTCTTCTTCTTATCATCAAACTAGGATTGTCACTTGAAACTCAGTTATTCAATAAAAAACCAACCTGTTCCCATTTCATAACTTCTAAACGCCATCACAAGACACGATTTCGTATGGAGGGCTCTTAACCGAGAAACTTTAAAACAAACCAAACACTTCTCCCCATTCAACCATGTTTCTATTTGATTATCCACCACCTTCTGCAAACTTTACCTTGTCGGAACATTTATCGCTGAATAGGTATTTTTGTTGATGGAAAACATATTAATGTCGTTGGGTGCAGTCGGTTTGTTTCGACCTGTGATCTCTGTCGGTCGGGGCCACCGCCACCGCCAACGACGGCGACTCACTCAGGTTGATCTTATTTTCCTTAGCATCAACTTTTTCCTCATATTGTCTACTTTACTTACTTTGTGTAGGTGCGAACAGAACATCGATGAATGCAAAATCTACCCCAACTGCCAAAATAATGGCACCTGCACGGACCTCGTTAATGGATATAATTGTACCTGTACGGAAGATTTTACTGGAGACGTCTGTGAATTCAAGGTAAGTAATACCGATTTAATTATTAACACCCTTATTATTTTTTGTTTTATTTTGTGGTTCCGAACCCCTCTTTGAAAAAGCGAAAATCTATGGCACCTAGTAGCTTTTTTTTCCTGATTTTTGGAAGGAATGTATCCGTCCAATTAAGGGTCTAGCAACGGCATCCCATAATCAAACATCAACACGACAGAAAAAAAACAAACAAACAAAACAACAAAAAAAAACAACAACCGTAGGGCGGACCTTAGACGGTTGAACCCCCCCTCTCTCTTATTAGTGATTTTTTTTTCTTTAACAAATATTTTTTTATTACTATCAATTAAATTGTGCTTATGTAGTTTCGCAATGAATTTAAAATATTTAAATAAATATATAAACTTTATGTACTTACGTGTTAGCTGAAAATAAGATTGTACAGAAAAAAATGACGCATATTCATCCAGTATTTATTAAATTACAAGAAAAAGAAGAAAAAAAACGATCTCGCGTATCTGTAGACATTTTAGCTTACTAAGTAATCAAGGGAGATAACTTTCGGGAAAAACTCAAAATATAAAGAAAAATGGTGACATATAGATACAATCGTTTTTAATTTAATAAATACTAGATGGATTTGCATAATCTTTGGTGTACAGATGCCTCGTAAGTACATAAAGTTTATACATTTCTTTAGCTATTTTTTTTTAAAGAGAGAGACCTAACATGTCATTGTAAAACTACAGAAGCACTAATTAAACTCCATATTTTCAGATGACGAAATGACTTTTAACTGTCCCTAAAACGTTAACAGTCCCGGAGAATCTATTGTATAGTTATCTGTTCCTGATCAAACTTTAGTATAAAAAAAAATGTCAAATAAATAATATCAAGTAAATGTCAATTAAAATAAAAACGCATGAACTTTTTTTAATCATACTACTAACCCTATGTCCGGTGGCAATATGAAAAATAAATTAAAAAAAGAAACAAAACAACAACCCCCCCCCCCTCCCCAGAAAACTGTATCAGGATCGTTAATAAATTTATAATCTATAGGACCGTTATAACTCCATTTCCTCTTTTCAGATTATCAAAAACAAACTTAAGAAAAATCGAAACAAAAATGCATTTTAAAAATTTAATTACTATATTAGTCACATAAATTATTTAGAGTGGAGTGGGTTCTGACGCTATTAATACTATTGGGCCACCACTTAAAAAGGCCAAAAGCCACTCGAGAATAAGGGTTACTAAGATAGAATGATTGCCAGTTGAGAGGTGAAGAACCTTATGGGAGAATTGAGAATAATTAATAGAATGAACGAAGTTTGAATGCTTATGGGGACGATTTATGCCATGAATCTGTTGACATTGGATTTGATCACGACCATGTTTTACTTTTCAGTTCCATGCGAAGAAGCTCAGTTTGTGGAAATTCCACCTGACACTAGGCACACAAATGAAAGAAAATAGTTTTTTTTTTTTCGTTGTATTAGCAAACCTCAAACAACTCGGTGTCACTTCAAATCATGTTTTAGCAAAAGGAAAGAAAAACAGTAATTTATAGCAAGTTGACTCGTCTGTGAGACACGTTAAATTATCGTTTACTTGTAGAAAAATGACGTCCATGTCGAAGTTGGAGTTTCAGAAACGGGAAATTTCATTCAATTATCCCCCCATCACGTTTAGATTTTCCAGAAAAATTTTTTTTTTTTATATTTACATGAGGGAGGGAGGGGGAAGGGTCGTTTTGGTATAAATAAGTTTATTTTATTGCACGATATCATCCATATTAAAGAAACGGCATCAAGCTTGGAAGTTCTCTCACGTGACTCTTCGAAATGTTGTGCTTGTTTTGAAATGAGTGATTGTTGTATGATAAACTTACAGGACGAAATACCTCCTTCCTATGTAAATAATAAATTATTTTTACCCCCCCCCCCCTTCACGATAATCTGACAATTTGGTATGTAATTAATAGTAAGAAATATTTCACTAAATGTAAAAATAAAATTTTCACATAACTGCTGCGTTAAAAGACCATACGACCAACAATACAAAGCGATACATTTAGTAAAATATTTTTTATGTACACCGGTTTTTGCTTGGGTTTTTCTGTCAAACACGTTAGACACAAGGTCTGTTTTTTAAGGTAGAGAAAATCCAGCTCCCTAAAATGGAGCACTCTGGATTTGAAATAAAAATTGTCCCAGTTTCAGAGTTTTTCTCTTCTTCTGACCGAGGAAAAACATATTACACTTTTTTTTGCTTGGGTTTTTCTGTCAAACACGTTTTGATTGGCTAATCGACATAATCTGTGCTTGTTCCTAATTAGTGGAAGCATGAAAAACTAAAAATGTATCTAAATTACTGTTTTAATTGTAGACAATTCAACTTCATTGACAAAAAGTTATTTCTTAAAAATTGATGCATTTCTTAAAATTAAACTTAAGCTAAAAATATACAAAAATATTTTTCTTTTTAAATTCTACGAATAAGCAGTGCTTGATTACCAGAATAAAATATTTATAGAATGACATTAACGAACACAATTTTATGTTTATCTATACAAACGTTTCATTCCAAACATAAACAAACGAACTTCAATGATTTTTGATGGCTTATATATATATATATATATATATATATATATATATATATATATATTAAGCAAAATCTATGTGTTATTAATTGTAAAATAACCTAAATTAAATTTATCGATTTTCAGTGGAAGGGATGTTATGTCATCTATATATAGATATAGATAGATAGATGGATAGAGATATAGATAGATAGATATAAACTTAAGCGAAATCCATAAAATAAAAATTAACCTGTAATGTTTTAATAAAAAAAAATTATTTAGAATAAAATGGCTATCTGCTTTTTTTTTAATTCTTTCGTTCATTTTCAGTGTATGAGTGTACACGTAGGGGGAGGGACCTCAAAACAAATCATGTACTCTATTAAACTTGCAGTTTTACAAAATGAGCTGCTAAATATTGATAAATACACATTGAATTATTATTTATTTATTTTTAATAGTTTAATTTAACTTTCCTATTTTACAAAAATAATTATAATTTGGTTAAAAAGAAGAAATGCAAAAAAATGAAACTAAAGACTCCCAGGCAACACTGTTTATACACAGCTAATTATTTATAAATTAAAGAGTTAAAAAGAAAGTATTTATGCGATTTAAATTTCAACATTTCGTAAGACGTTTGGTTAATTGTACCGACTTTTTTATTAACTAACATATCTTTTGTTAATATACTAATGAGTCATCACTTATCAAGTCTAAAAGCCACTTGAGTTAATGAGATTGTCAGTTGGATCATGAACAATACTATGAAAGGATTTAAAAGGACGAGTGGAATGAGCAAAATGTGATTACTTAAAAAGACAGCTCAACAAGTATTTGTTGACATTAGACTTGAAGACGACCATGTTGTAGTCAGAAGGGAATTTCTTCATTGAAGTATCTTGTCAGTTATTAATTAAAAAAAAAAACCCTTTTCTCCCAAATGTCTGCAGCTAAACATCTGGACATTCTTAGCAGAACATGTCAGAAGTAAAAACCTATTTACTTGCTTCCCCACGAGGGCAGAAGTAGACACAAGGTCGCTTTTTAATGCAGGGAGAATCCAGCTCCTCACAAAGGGGTACTCTGGATTGGAACAAAAAATAAGATTGCCTCAGTCTAGAAGGAATTTTCCTTCACTAACCGGATACAGAAAAGATGAAGCATAGTATCAGAACAAATACTACACTTTGCTCCTAGCCAAAAAGGCCAAATAAGGCAGTGAGTTTATTTATAGAATTTTAATAATAAACACCTGAAACTTATTTCCAAGCCCAATAATATCGACTACTTGTCTGTATTGAACTTTCAAATAACTTAGCTATGGTAAGCTGACTCCACCCCACCCCCACGCCAAAGTTTGCCTCGGCACTCAATCCGACAGACCAGAGGCTGACTAATATGCCTTCGCCTTTTGGTTAGGAGTAGAGTATAGTATCTGGTTCTTATACTATTCTTCATCTGTTCTCTCCTTGGTTAGTGAAAGAAAAATCCATCTAGACTGAGGTAATTTTATGTCCCAATGCAGAGTTCTCCTTGTGTCTAACTCTGTCCTTATGGGGGAGGCCAGTAAATAGGAGGCTGCCATGTTGGCTTCAGGCCCTCTTTTGTCGAGGTGAAGTATGGTCTGGCTCATTTCTAGGTGCACCCTCTTAAACATTACCTCCTCTCTTTTAGTGGTTGGTTTATTGCCGATTGCCTGGTTCAGTGTTCATGGCTATTTTTGTAGAGCCAGAGTGCGTTTTCGGGAGCACTTACCCCACCCCACACCACCCCACCATCACCCCCTTCTGGCCTTGTACCACCTCTTCCTCAGTGTTAATCAAAAACAAATAGGCTTGCATTCCGGTTTGAGGTTTCTCTATTTACTTGCCCTTCCCTACAAGAGCTAAATTAGACACAAGGTCTGTTTTTTAAGGTAGAGAAAATCCAGCTCCCCAAAATGGAGCACTCTGGATTTGAAATAAAAATTGTCCCAGTTTCAGAGGTTTTCTCTTCTTCTGACCGAGGAAAAACATATTACACTTTTTTGTCAGGCATTTCAAACATGTGACCCTTTGCAAGCACACTTGCAGCTCACATAAAACGTACTGTCATTTAACGGACAAAATGGCAGTTTTTATAATTTATGCTGGCTAAATGTGTGTCGTTCACCGAAAAGTGGCTTTTCTTTATTCCGAACGTTTCTCTACACTTAAAAACGATATCACATTTTATCGATTTCAAAATTTATTCGTTGCAGTTGCATGCAAATCTTTGCCGTTAAAATTTTTTTATTTTGTTAACTACTTTGTTACTTTGCATTTGTGAATGTAACTCAATCATTTGCTGCAGATTGTATCTTAAGTAACAAAAATATTCTGCATTGATTTTTGATAAACAACTCCAATTAATCGCATGCAGCCTTCATAACATAAACAGACCCACATGACCTTCAGAGGTTTATCCCCTTTTACATTATTGAAATGTGCAAGAATGTGATTATTTTGATGAAAATCAACCAAAGATTTGCTGTAGCAAACCCCACTAAATAAAGTCTATATATTTAAAAAAAAAAAAAAAAAAAAAAAGAAAAAAGTTCTTTTCACTTTTGTTTGTTCCAAAGAAAGCATAGTGCCACTGAAGTGTGATAGGGGTCAGATTTATAGGGAGCAACCTGGGTAGGGAGTTTGGCAGCAAGATGTTTGTTTACATTACTTTTAAATTGATGCATGTTGGTACGGTCAGTGGGAAACGGGGTGCAGGGAGGGAATTCCAAAAGCAAGTAGTACGAGGAAAGAAACTATCAGAGTAGGAAATCTTCCGGCATTTAGAAAGTGAAAGGGTGGGATTTTTCTGTTAGTTCGATGGGTTGGGGTATTTATGTTGAGGAGGTAGTAAGTTTATACACACTTTGATTATGAAAGGATCCCATCAACTGTGCTTCATCAGAAACTTGGTATTGGTGAGATTAAGGATGCCTTACGTTCACGGTATCTTGGGTGGTTTGATTATATAAAGCGTGCCATCTCTTGCATAAACTCCATAATGCATTTGGATATCCCAGGCACGGTGGAGCATGGTAGACTTCGCTCTGATGCACAAGAAGCGACTTCATTGAATATGACCTGAATGATGTCAACCCTTTGGATTGGCCCACATGGAGAGACATTGTTTGGTGTTCCCCACCCCAGAGTCCGGGACACTTGCAGCATTCAAAATAGTAAAACTGGATGAAGAAGAAGGATCATACCCTTTCAAGCTTGTACATCCAGAAAGGTAAAGAAAAAATAACATTAAGAGAAAGTCTATTTTAAGAATTAAATACATAACACTTTTATCATTAAATTAACTTGGAAAAAAGTTTTTGTGTTTACGAACAATATTAAAAGAATAGAATGTTAATGCATTGAGTCTGCTGTTAAGCGAATTGGACTTCTGCACGGAGCCCACAAAGATCGTGCCTCAGGATTGTCAGCATAAAGTCCTCCTCATTAATCACAGTTATTTGGTAACTTGCAGGTTTGAAGATTTTTACCCCCAACATCGAGAGCAATAAGGCTCAGCAGTTGTGTGCCAAGTCGAGGGAATTTTGGTCCAAAACACACAAAAAAATGGGATAGAAGCAACGTTGTCACTTTTACTCCATTGATTTGCGGTCCCGTGCCTGACACATCTTTGTTTGCCACAGAAGCAGAGACTACCAGAGGACGACGGATCCTGATGCTGGGTCCTCCTGGATTTTTCACCAGGTAGCTTTGACACTCGCGTTGCCACTGCCCCTACCACATTAAGGAAGGGTTGGACGTTAGCTGGCTGCTGCTGCTTTTTATTAAAGGGAGTCAGACTTCTGCATAAAGCTCATGAAGATCATACCTCAGTATTGTCTGGTCTGCATGGAGTCCTCCTCAGTATTGTCTGGTCTGCATGGAGTCCTCCTCAGTATTGTCTGGTCTGCATGGAGTCGTCCTCAGTATTGTCTGGTGTGCATGGAGTCCTCCTCAGTATTGTCTGGTCTGCATGGAGTCCTCCTCAGTATTGTCTGGTCTGCATGAAGTCCTCCTCAGTATTGTCTGGTCTGCATGGAGTCCTCCTCAGTATTGTCTGGTCTGCATGGAGTCCTCCTCAGTATTGTCTGGTCTGCATGGAGTCCTCCTCAGTATTGTCTGGTCTGCATGGAGTCCTCCTCAGTATTGTCTGGTCTGCATGGAGTCCTCCTCAGTATTGTCTGGTCTGCATGGAGTCCTCCTCAGTATTGTCTGGTCTGCATGGAGTCCTCCTCAGTATTGTCTGGTCTGCATGGAGTCCTCCTCAGTATTGTCTGGTCTGCATGGAGTCCTCCTCAGTATTGTCTGGTCTGCATGGAGTCCTCCTCAGTATTGTCTGGTCTGCATGGAGTCCTCCTCAGTATTGTCTGGTCTGCATGGAGTCCTCCTCAGTATTGTCTGGTCTGCATGGAGTCCTCCTCAGTATTGTCTGGTCTGCATGGAGTCCTCCTCAGTATTGTCTGGTCTGCATGGAGTCCTCCTCAGTATTGTCTGGTCTGCATGGAGTCCTCCTCAGTATTGTCTGGTCTGCATGGAGTCCTCCTCAGTATTGTCTGGTCTGCATGGAGTCCTCCTCAGTATTGTCTGGTCTGCATGGAGTCCTCCTCAGTATTGTCTGGTCTGCATGGAGTCCTCCTCAGTATTGTCTGGTCTGCATGGAGTCCTCCTCAGTATTGTCTGGTCTGCATGGAGTCCTCCTCAGTATTGTCTGGTCTGCATGGAGTCCTCCTCAGTATTGTCTGGTCTGCATGGAGTCCTCCTCAGTATTGTCTGGTCTGCATGGAGTCCTCCTCAGTATTGTCTGGTCTGCATGGAGTCCTCCTCAGTATTGTCTGGTCTGCATGGAGTCCTCCTCAGTATTGTCTGGTCTGCATGGAGTCCTCCTCATTACTTATGGCTATTCATTAACCTGTAGCACCGAGAGAAGCAAGGCTCAACAGTTGCATGCTAAGCTGAGGAAGTCTAACATTAGAAGAATTTGAAATAAAGGGTTGGAGTGGGATATTTTGGAAGTCTAGGTGCCAGTTTAACCTTATACCTTCCTACCCTGCAACCCTGGTATAAATATTTTAAACCGGAAGAATTCTGTACCAAATTTGGTGCAAAATTATTTTGTTAGTTATATGTAACCAACTGACAGATATGAAAATGAGGCTCAGTTGCTATAGATTACTATTTTTTGTGCCATAAAGCCCGGAAGTCTTAATCTTGCTCATGGCTTTTTTTGTGGGTGAGTGGAACGTCAAGGCACGCGTATATGCACGTTCTTGACCCTGAAGATATTTTTGAATGAGATCAACTTTTTTTTATCTATATTTATTTAATCTAAATGTTACACATCCATCATTTAGTTTAAACTTGACAAAAGCTAATTTTTTATATTGATGTCCTTTTTCCATTCAAAACATATATGGGTTCTTACAAAAGAATATATATTTAAGTACATACTATTTATAGTATCTAAAAATGTTCCAAATTGCAAGCTCAATAGAGTTGTATTACAAGCTTCAGAGCATATACATTTTATAGTTGCATTCCAATGACCATAGGAACAATCAATTTATAACCATAACTTTCACCTGTCCCCTCAACTTCTTTATTTTCATGTATCGCTAAACAACCACAACCAATTTACATCTGTTCTTTCACTTTATTTTCATATATTGGCGAATATCTGTAATTCCTTTTTGTCTCACAAAAATATTTTTAATATATTTCATCGATATATGAAGATAAAGAAGTTGAGGGGTCAGGTGAAAGTTATGGGTATGAATTGATTGTTCCTGTGGTCATTCGAATGCAACTAGAAAAAGAAATATATATATATAATAAATATTTGTTTTTGTTTATTAACTATGTACGTTTCGTCCTTTTTAATCGGGACTCATCAGCATAGAGATATAACTATTCACCACTACTGGCGTGATTCGAAACCCCGGGCTACGAGTATTTTACAACTCAAATCCCGACATCTAGAACCATATGGCCACCGCTGGATAGCTAAATAAACAGTGATAATTTTAATACTTATTTCGGCGTCTTGACGTCATAAGAGCGTTCAACTTAATAAAAGGAACGATGCATTTATAGCTAGCGACGTCATGCTGTGTTAATACCACACTTACAGTGCCCGTCTAGAGGGTTTTCTAAGAGCTACAAATAATATGTATATATATATATATATTTTACGTGCATAAAAATACAAACGCTGTTGCTACTGCCAGTAAAACCAATAACAAATACGTAACTATATATATATATATATATATATATATATATATAAATTCATGTTCATATTATATTCCAATAACCATGTTTTTATTTTATTATTTTTATTTTTTCACATTTCCAAAAAACATATCATTTTTGTGAGATATATTTTTTACGGTCCGTTTCATTTGTGTTGTCAAACAACATTTTTATGTTAATATCGTCTCTGCAACATTACAAAATCATCAGAAAAATTCACAAAGAGTAAAAAGTTCTTGGATTAAAGTGTCTTGAAAAAAACCTACACTATACAGTGGTTCATTTTGGGGTGAAACCAAACAAAAAACAAAGAAATATATAACTATAATAAATAACTAAAAGTGTCTTATCTTAACACTTTACTGAAATTTCACAGTAGACCCGATCCTCAGAAGATTATTATATGTCCTTATTCCATTGAATGCAAGTCAAAATTTGTGCAAGATCTTGTATATTGATCCATTCTGAGAGATTGATGTTTCATGTTACATATATACAATGTATATATAGTGTAAGTTTTTTTTAATACAGGAGAAATGACTAGAGTGCTCAATTACATATGTAAGAACATACATTTTTATTACAACGAAAACTATACATTGGTTTAATCAAACTAATCTATAGTGTTCTTTCAAATTATATATATAAAACTCAATGTCTGTGTGTGATGTTTCTGTGTTCCCTGTAGAAACAAAGGTTAGAGAATCTACATACAATCTAAAAGTATATTATTTAAAATTTACCGAGGAAGACAATGTTAGTGTTCCTGAATCTCTAAGTGCACCCTTAAAAGGGGTTATGAGGGAATAACCCCTTTAAAAATTCAAATATATCCTATTTTGATGAAATTTATATATGTATAAAATTCTTCAGAGAAGACAACGAAAGTGGTCCCAAACTTCTATGTGCCGAATATCTATGTACCCTCACTTCTAAGTGACCCATGGGGACAGAACTCTCTTAAAACTTCAAATACGTATATTCAATTTTAATTAAATTTAAAATATATGTATAAGACTAATTCAGAAAGTCTTCCAACATTTCAGCTTTTTCCGACTATATTAGGTGGCGAAACCAGAGAAAGGTTGGCAGTGAAAATAAATAAAGTAATATGGTATTATGAGCAGAGTGAAAAAGTACATCGTACGCGTTACTCGGAAAGACATATAGGGTCATTTAGCGGCTCCTTTGAAGATGTCTCTGCCACATGGAAAGCCACCCCTGATGTAGACACACATTCCATGTCCATGACGATCTTGAGGGTCCGATTTCTGTCATGTTCGAGTAACCTTTAATCATGAAATCATCTACAGAAACATGTGGGACTGCTTCCCAACTGACTACAACATTGTCTTTTCAAGTTCAATGTAAACAAATTCTTGTTAAGCCGTCCTAAATAATCAAATTCTGCCAAAACCAATCATCACGGTGTTGTCTCATCCACCGGACACTCATTAACCCTTGTCCTCGAGTGGCCTTTGGGCCTTGATAAGTGGTGAATCTTTAGTAAAAAAAAAAAAAAAAAAAAAAAAAAAAAAAAAACAGAAACAGACGGATGCCAGTTTTGCACAGGAACAACAGGTCAGATTTGGTCTCTCATAAATGGATTTCAACCTCGGATTGGAATGTAGATCCTTAATGTATGAAAAGGAAACCTGGTAGTGAGGGTTTATGTTAGATTTAGTGACTTCTGTTGGGGGTTGGAAGATTTGTGGAAGAGATTAGGGGTTAATATATTTGATCACCTTTATTTCATGTCTTCACTCAACCAATAAAAGGTTACGGAAAAATTTTACATTAATTGTTACATCCTACTTTGATGAAATTTATATCATGCATAAAATTCTCTGGGAAAGACAACGAAAGTAGTCCTGAACTTCGACGTTACCCTCTATGTGCCGAATATCTACGTACCCCCACTTCTAAATGACCCATGGGGACAGAACCCTCTTAAAACTTAAAATACGTATACACTACAATGTGATTTGGACGGGGAGCACTTCACGGCTGCTTGTGTTGACATCTTAAGTCCAACTGACTTAGAAGCAGGAAAATATGTATAAGTAGTCCAATGGAAGTGCATCCAACGCAAAGTGTTTTCATTGATAATAGATCATAATAGATCAACCACTCCGTATAGAAACATTATCTTACCTAGAAAGAAGAGTCCATCAAAATGTAACTGCTAAATAATAATATAGATTAAACGTTTTCTGTTCAGTCGGTTTCGTAAGAACCCAAATAAAGCTTAAAGTATATTAATAATTTTATTATTATTAACAAAAGATGAAAATTAATATATACAAAGAAAGTAAAAAGCATTATGATGGATTTAACCCTTAAATGCTTTATTTTTTATATTGGTTTGAAAAAAGTGAAAAACGTTGCAAAGAGGTAATAATAACTAGTATAAATGATTTTTGGAAAAATAAATATATTTATTGAACGAAATTTATGTTGCAAATGTGTAACAAATGGCATAAAATTTTACATGTATAACAAAACACTACAATATATGCATCTAAATAATCATAATACACTAAAAAATCATAAAATAATTTTTATTTACCATTATAATGACCAGATTTAAAAGTTTAGGCTCTTGAATTACGCAGATGACATTTGCTCATGACATCGAAGATACTGATTACCTATTTAGCGGGCGTGCTTATGCAACATCATACTAATACCTACTCACACTTGCCAACAAGCTTGTTGCAGATATGAAACAAGTTGCAGTTTGACACATTTTCGTTGAATATTATATTAAATAGGCATTTTCTTGGAATGTGTCATATTTGAAACAAAAAGCATTTAAGGATTAATTTTTCAACTAAAAGTCCAAAATTTATTTCCTAATTAACAGTTTTAAGCCATCAGCATCATGATTGGTCACAAACTATGTAAAGTCAGAAATTTCTTTCCAATCGACAGTTTAAAGGCTTAAAAATCACCTACAATTTTCGAGTGTTCACAAAGTAAAAAAAAAAAAAGAAAGAAAGTCTAGTTTGTCAGCCATTTTTCCCTCTTTGATCTAGATTTTTCCCTTTCACCTAATAATTCCACCCTTAACTGATAGCTAGCCACGTTTTCGTTCTCACTGTTGTTATACTCCATTTTTTTAAGCAGGTGGGTCTCCTTTCGCATGCAAATTATGAATAAGCATCATATACCCCCCCCCCCCCCGTCATGTGCCTTACAGCTCTTGCAAATGTCTGCCAGACACTGTGGGTGCTTTGAAAGATTTTGTAATTGTGATTATAATAATAATAATAATAATAATAATAGGTAGAATCTTTTTATTCAATTGGTTTTGTTGACCAGAAGTATCACCTTCAGTCAGTGTTTAATAGTAAAAATAGAAAGAATGATAAGAATTAAAAGTTTTCTATTCAATCGGTTTCATAAGAAATCAAATATAGCTTGATATATGATAATTTCTGTCTAACCTTTGTGCTAAAGTTTTAACTATAATTTCTGTCTAACCTTTGTGCTAAAGTTTGAAATATAATTTCTGTCTAACCTTTGTGCTAAAGTTTGAAATATAATTTCTGTCTAACCTTTGTGCTAAAGTTTGAAATATAATTTCTGTCTAACCTTTGTGCTAAAGTTTGAAATATAATTTCTGTCTAACCTTTGTGCTAAAGTTTGAAATATAATTTCTGTCTAACCTTTGTGCTAAAGTTTGAAATATAATTTCTGTCTAACCTTTGTGCTAAAGTTTGAAATATAATTTCTGTCTAACCTTTGTGCTAAAGTTTGAAATATAATTTCTGTCTAACCTTTGTGCTAAAGTTTGAAATATAATTTCTGTCTAACCTTTGTGCTAAAGTTTTAACTATCATTTCCGTTGAATTGTCGCGTTTAAGTTTGGAATAGAATTTTTATTGTAAACCTCACAGATTGAATTGATTTGCTGTATGTTGACTGGTCTGTCATGCATAAGTTTGAAAAGCATTTTTCCATCATTAAAAGCGCAGATTAAAGGGACACACTTAAAATATACATTATTTTTCATCTGAGCACTAATTCATCTAATATATAAAATTATCTTGTTAAATGTTCAAAGTTGGACCTAAATAGCAATCCATCTGACATATCGATACTTGATTTGAACTGTTTCTTCATAAACAAGCCAGTCATTTTTTTTTTTGCTCCGGGCAACGCCGGTTAGGTGGAGCTTGTTTAAAATAAGATGGAAGACAAGAGAAATGATTAAGCCAATATTTTCTCGTCTATTGTCTTTAATGGCCTCATTTCTTATTTCTTTTGCTTATAAAAACTTTCGATAGACGCAATTGACATGTAGGACAATCTTCATAGAATTGGCTCTATATTTTATTCAATACAAACAGAAACGTCTGTGAAAAGGCACAGTTGCTTTCTCTGACTCATGGAATTGTTGACATGGTAAATGGCTATAAGTTCAATGTGTAGCAGATTGAAACTTTGCAGTCGACCAACTCCCCATTCTTTCTTCTTTGAATAAGGTTACCTACTTTTTAGATAAGACATGGATAAGTTGGTAAGTGGCATCAATTATTAATAACTGTAAGCGAATTTGCTTTTTACAATTGTTACCTATATTCCCAATCTCTCTCTCATATATATATATATATATGGAAATTGAAAAAAACAAAGCAAAAAAATATTTATGTATTCATCAACGTTTTGCCTTTATTTCAAGACTTCCTCGGATGATTGTCTGAAGAAAACAACACATAAGTACCAAATGTTTGAAACAGTGGTGGTGGCAGGCGTAAGCTTAAAAAGGGGCCCGCCTATAAAAAAATAAATTATGAGATACAAATAGATGGTGGCAGTGGGAAATTGAGTTGACAGTAGAGAGTGTGGGGGTAAAATGGTGGCGATTGGATTTATAAGATCATTAGGAAGGGGGAGTGAGCTAGTGTTATGTAAGCCAAGAGACGTTGTTTATGATAAGATCAGTTATGGGCTGATTAAGATGGTGGGATACATTACAATAACTGTGGAAGGAGTCGGGGGGGGGGGGCGAACATTGGTAGCGGTCAGAATTAATTTAAACTATGAAGGAGGAGGAGACATGTTTATTGAATCTTTTTAAAATTAGCCTTGAGAAAAGCGAAGAGTTAAAAAATCAGCCTTGCATAATAGGACGGTGAGCCCATAACTGATCTTATCATAAACAACCCTTATCTCATAGGAGAAAGAAAACGTATATTGTGCAAAAATTCAGAAATACTGCAGGTATAGAATCAGCTCAATGGTAGAACTATCAGATCAACCAGAGCTATTATAAGATAGAGCTTAAGTAAACTTAATTACGGCATAATCTTTTATTTACTCCAAGAATTCAACATAAACAACAGTGTGTGTACGATCGTTTCTGGGACGTTGTGAATTTATATTAATATTGAGTCACTTCATCAGCACAGTGTATAGACACCAACTTAGAAGCTAATAACGAGATGGAAGAATTTTGTTCTGCAGCACAATATTTCTGTAGACATTTGTTGTTTTACAGATAATGTCTGAGATTATTGATCCTTTGAACATTCTTCACGGTATAAACTTTCTTTTTCAGTGAACATATGTTTTAATTCTATTGTTTTCTTTCAATCTTATTTCCTCCATGGAGATGAACCTGACTTTTCTGTTTATGTTTTTGATCTAAGGATACTGATATGTTGTTTACTGTACACATTTTTTTTAAACAATTGTGAATTCTATTGAGTGTCTCTGAGTATCAATTATTATAAGATTATATAATAAATACATACATCCACATCCGAGTTATATAGCAAATCAGATGATGGGAGTAAAGATGTGGATAAAGCATGCCAGGTCAAACAGTGTAGAAAAGAGTTTTAACTGATATACAAAGGGACACATGAATTCCAAGCCATATCGATATCCACATGAATGAAAAAGCTGATAAAGCTGCAAAAGAGTCATTACAACTAAACCCCAAAACAGAAAAAATCCCTTATACGAACTTAAAACCAAAAACAAATACATATATTCTCAAAGTGGCAGGAATCATGGAAATCCTGTATAGAAAATAAATTATACCAAGTGACACAGACCATCGGAATAAGATACATCAATACAAGGATGTTGAGAAGAGAAGCGGTGACAATAACTAGACTCAGAATAGGACACACCTATGCCACCCACTCGTACTTGCTGAAAAGAGGAGAAGCACCAATCTGCATATCGTGCCAAGAACCCTACACAGTGCATCATATACTGGTAAGCTGTATAGACTTTAAACAGATCCGACTGAAACACTACCAAGAAAATAACCTGAAGAAAATCTTCAAGGTTGACCCGAATAAAATTTTTAAATTTCTGAAAGCAACAAAGCTATATAACAAGATTTAGTCGAAATGTTCCTCTGAAACGTTTGTAACATTCAACTCTCATACTACAACTAATGTTTCGGCATTAAATGACCCATAAGAGGTCGATATGCCGTAAATCAAACCAATCAATCAATCATCAGCACAGTGTATAAACACCAACTTAGAAGCTAACAACCAGCATCAGGACCATAGAGTTGAACACTCCCAGTTATATAACAAATCAGATCGGATGACGGGAGTAGAGATGTGGATAAAGCATGTCAGGTCAGACAGTGTAAAAAAAGAGTTTCAACTGATATTCAAAGGGACACAAAGAGGACAGAACGATTGTTAGATTACAGATAATGAAAAATACACCTCAAGGAAAAAAATATTTTTGAAAACAATTAGAAGGAAGATTTGCTTCTATATACATATTATAATGCTGAGTTACAAGATAAATGAGACCTAAGTGTTTAATTACATTTGTAAGAGCATATACTTTTTATATTATACTATACATCTCACGTGTTTTAATACCAAAAGGGGACTGATGACTACTAGCCGGATTTTATCCTAAATCTAGGCATCTCCAACATACTGTTATGTATAGTATTTAAATAAAATAATTTATATATATATATATATATATATATATATATATATATATTAGTGTTGGGACGATTATAATTATTATAACATTAATATAAATGTTTTTTATTGTGGTCTCTGAAGAGCAGCATGTACTTGCGTTTGATTGTAGCATATTGCACGTTGTAAAATCAGTGTCAATTCTGCCATTGCAAAAAATAAATAGCATGATTAAAAACTCAATTTTGGTAATTGGAATTTAAATAATCTTTATATGTATATATATATATATATATATATATATATATATATATATATATATATATATAAATAAATCATAAATATGGTTTCTCAGGAATACAATTAAAAACAAAGCATGATACAATTATAAAACACAGTTTTTCCCCAAGTATAATTTATCGCTGATTCCAATGGTGGTATTAATTTTCTATTGTAGCATCTGCATTTTTGTCGCACATCCATAAGCAGCAAAGACAATGTTTTATTTTATTTTATTTATAACTTAAGTTGAAAATTATAGAAATTAAATAATTTAGGTATGGCATCTGAAACGATGACGACGCACATATCCTCAATTTTGCTGATTCACGCAATCTCGTGGTAGCCAACACCTACTTCTTCAAGCGCGAATCACATCTGCGCACCTACTACAAAAGTAAACTGAGTTGCAAATCGACTATCTGAATCAGAAAACAGGATCGACGAGCCGTCATTGATGCCAAAGTAATACCATATTAAACATTGGCGCCACAACTTTGCCTGGTGATTTGCACCTTGCATGTCGAGCTTCATCTAGCTTGAAACGGCCCAGCATATGTAAAGTGGTGTCGATGGAAGAAGAAAGAATCACTCTGGTCACCAATGTTCAGGACATGTGGAGAGAGACAACAGTCTCCATTAAAGAAGCGACACTGGTTGAACTTTGTTCGACAAAGCCTAGACTCTGACTGTAAAAGAGAAAGTGCGGATCAAGAAGAAATGCTGACAAGTATCTGTTAAATTAGCATTCATACAGGGTAGCCAAGAGTGAGGTGAAAAAATTTGGCAAAGCATTACAGTGAGATCTATGTGATCTTGGACACACATGAAGGCGAATGTGATCTTTATTGTCTTCTAAAAGCATGCCACCAGAAATTGCAGGATCGAGTTATTCTTTGGCATAAATGACAAGTGTGGCAGGCTGATCGTTGACAAGAACAATGTCGTTGATGACTGCTGTCAGTATTTCAAGAAAATCTTTACAGAGGAGTTTCGCTGAGAGCCAACCTTCACTGCCAACACTGTCCAGGGTGGTGTACACCCAATCGCAGCTGCTGAAATCTCTTTGGGATTGTAAGCAATGTGGCCAGGCAAGGCAACTGGTCATGACGACATCATGACCGAGGTGTGGTGCTCTTCACTCTGGGATCTTCTGCATGGTTGGCACAGCTGTTCAACCAAATGTTCGTAGAATAGAAAATCCCAGTTGATTGGAACCACAGTATCACAGTGCCAATCTTTAAGAGAAAAGGCAGTTCTGCTGAATGCAGCAACTGCAGATCAATTCAACTTCTTTCGCACACAAACATTTTTAAGCGAATTGTTGACCGTAGAATACAGGAGATTGTCACGATTACGCAGAATCAGTATGGTTTTAAGAAGTGCGGCACAACAGAGACCATCCATGCTGCATGGCTCTTGACGGAGAAGCATGCCTTGAGGTCGAAACTGCTGCATTTTGCCGTAAGCCTGGAAAAGGCTTTCGAACACATGCTAAACTATGTGATCTGATACGCACTTAGACACCATGGTGTCTTCGAGGAGCTGGTTAGCTGGGTCAGACTACTCTACGACTCATCGAAGAGTTGTGCGAACTGCCTCCGTTATGTCTGACTTCTCTGTCATGGTTAGAGCACACCAAGATTGAGCCCACTCTCCACTGCTCTTCATTTTTGTCATGGACGCCATCACCAAGGACCTGCACTGGCCTGTACCCTGTACACTCTTGTATGAAAGAGTAAATCTGACCTACAACAAAGGTTCCAGTCCTAGGACAGACTGGCGCAGAATTTGGTCTTTGGCTGAACATCAGAAAGACTGAATATTTAACCACCAGTAAAAACGAACATGGCACTATCCAAGTTGACAGACGGGATCTTCCACGAATGTATGCATTCAAATATCTTGTTTTGACACTCAGAGATGATGGCAACATCCTCGATGTAGCGCACCACCACCACCAGCATCCTCTGTGATCACAAGATCAATGACCGGCTTAAAGTCGAAGATCTACTTGACTGTTGTGAGACCTGTCACTGTGTTCATCTGTGAGTACTTGCAGACAATGAGGAAGGTGGAGCGAAGATTCGCTGTTATGAAAACCAAAATGCTCCGCTGGATGTCTGGAATTACACTGTTCGCTTACGTCTGCAATGAAGATGTCCGAAGGTGCTACGGCATCGCACCGATTGAGGGCAAGATGAGAAAATGGCGGCTCAGATGTTTTGGACATCTGCTGAGAGCCTACATTGAGAGCATCACAAAACTTGCATTTGCATTAGAAGTCATTGGGAAGCAACCGAGAGGAAGGCCGATGATGAGATGGGCAAACAAGGCAGACCAGGCCTGTGATCGTGTCAAGTGGAAACAAAAATCCATCATTGTGGACCCCACCACAGCTCGGGATTATCACATAAGAAGAAGAAGAAGAAGAAGAAACAATAAAAATAGTAATATGAGAGTTCAGGGCTGGGAGTAGGAGTATACAGGGTGTCCTCATTTATTCCTGGTTTCACAATGTAAATGAAGCCAGTCGCATGCAGAAGTCTGCTAATACCTGGGGCCCAACTCCTTGAATGTATATCTCAAAGACTCAAGTATAAGTCCTTATACTGAGAAAGTTTTAATATGATTGGATGACCAGGGCCATTAAACTCCCTTCCCACGACTGCATGCCACTGAAGGAGCAATCAATATTTGTTTCCCTAATGCTTTTTTTTTCTTATCTATTTTAATAACATAAAATATATGCTAAAATATACTTTAGTGCTGGGATTTGAAAAAATGAACTGTAATTTATAATTAACTGAACACGTCCTCGATCTATATATTTGTCTCGCCCCCCCCCTCTCATTCTATATTAATTCAACCATTCTCTAATATTATTTAATGTTATTGTGAGCATGTAGACTTTAACAGTCACTCTGCATATCTAATTTACATGTCTGTACACACCACAATCACATATGTAAAGTAGATGGCAAAATAATAATTCTTTACTTCTATATAATAATAATAATAATAATATAAAATAGAAGTAAAGAGACTTATTGTTCTTAGTTATGCGAGGAGAATGTCTTAAAAGATATATTCAGAGCTTTTAAATTTCTAAATGAAATCAATGTAGAATGAATAGCGATAGTGACCCAACGGGTCAAGGGTACGCCTAGTATGTGTATAATTGTTGTTATGATAGCTGTGTTTTTCCCCAAAGAAGCTTTAATATATCCCATGAACAAAGCATGTAGGTCATTGGAGCTGTGAATCTTATATAGCCATCCATATGTAAAAAAAAAATCTTTTATGGGTTCAATGTCATATTTGCAACCTCTCTCCCCACAACCATAAGATATCAGATTGTATTTAGTATCTTTAGTAATTTAAAAATATTTACACAAAAACATCGGAGAGTTTGTTCGTAAACACATTATCAATTCTATTTTTGGACATTGGTATGTTAACTTAAAAAGTAGTTTGGCGAGATTATTTGGAAAATTATAATTTATATTCGAATGAATAGATATATTAAGGATTTCGTAATAAACTTTTGACGATGAGAAACCTTAAGTTAAGCTATATTTATTATGTTTTATGAAACTATTTAAAAGGATAGTGAGCCGTGTATGTGAGTGAGGTATGCTGTCTTGATTGTGCCTTCTTCCGATTTTGAGAAGTTCATTTGAATATCTTATATATAAAGTAAAGACAATTTTTCCCCTGTACCTCCTCGGAGAATAAAAAAATACCCACATGCATCGCAGGCTACTAAACTCACCACTATATTACACTTATACACTCGAGTTTTAGTAAATTTGTTATTCTTTTTTTCCAGCTAACACTAAATATTACATTTGACCCACCATCTACGACTCTCCGACAAACCAACTTCATATAGGTGATAGCAAAAACTTTTCTCCCTAACAATTCTGTACTGTCACTCCACTCATCGACAACTAATGAACACAGTTTGATTTTCACAAAAGACTCCGTTCTTATTTATTATTTGTCTGGTATTAATTTACTACATAATATAAAGCAATACGCAAAGACTTAATGACCGCTCCCGTTCACTCCGATGATTTTCCCGCGAATATCAGATTACGTTATTTCTAATTCTACCTATGACTGCTATATTTATATTCATTCCGGAATTAAGCGAATGAAATTAACGAACAAAGTTCCTGCAACATTTAATCATTCAGCATGGTGGCTACAATTTCTTGATCGAATCGATTTCCTATTTAATTCAATAAGCGTCAAGATACTCGTAGACCCCCGATATATTTACATTTTCAAAATCATACACCTTTAACACGCATATTAAAGAAAACTTGCCCAAATCCATTTATTTCATCAAATACAAATGACCTAAACAGTGTCATTGTTGAACTTTACATTTGGTCGGCAGAAGCTAAATCTTAACATAACAAGCATGCCAATAATCAAGCTTAGGTTAATTGGCCTATTTTCACATGTATTTTTAACTCGAAACCGTGGTGCAGTCGTTAAGAAGCAGGTTTCATGATCACCAGTTTCAGCGTTCGATCCCATTCTATTTTACCACTTTTTTCTTTTTATTTAAATTTAAAACATTCGCCAACACTGTAGAAGGGGGGGGAGAAAAAACAATAGGCCGTTTCTTTTTTTATTCAACGTCATGCAAGAGGTAGTACTTTCTCCCGTGCAACGGGTTCCGCTAGTTTTATATATAGCATTGTAGATCTGAGTTGGATGTTTTGTCCTTGTCAGTATACCTTCTGTTAGAGAGCTCAATGTAGGTACAGAGCAAAAATAAAGTTAGAATTGAATTTTTTTTTACATTTTTAACTAATATATATATCTGTTTCACAAGAGTTGCTATGTTAACTTTATGTTTTGGAGGGAGTAAGTTTTAAAATTTATTTTTAATTTGTGAATATATATACACATATATATAATTTTAAAGAAAAAGTTTTATTAACTTTTAATTTTTAAATGTCGTTTTAAATGAAACAATGTATTATACTAGGATTACGTTGGCAGCATTATTATAGGAATAAAAATCATAGATGTTATATATTGGTAAAACGTTTGAAATAGCCATTTTCTTTATTTGTAATGCTGGAGTTTAAAATTCTTATTTGGGCGGCCAGTTACACTTAAGTTTGACATATCTGTTGGGTTGGCCTGTCGCACCTACTAATGACATTCACTGGGTCAGCATGTCGCACGTCTGCCCAACATATCCATTGGGTCAGCATGTCGCACGTATGCCCAACATATCCATTCGGTCAGCATGTCGCACGTCTGCCCAACATATCCATTGGGTCAGCATGTCGCACGTATGCCCAACATATCCACTGGGTCAGCATGTCGCACGTCTGCCCAACATATCCATTGGGTCAGCATGTCGCACGTCTGCCCAACATATCCATTGGGTCAGCATGTCGCATGTCTGCCCAACATATCCATTGGGTCAGCATGTCGCATGTCTGCCCAACATATCCATTGGGTCAGCATGTCGCACGTCTGCCCAACATATCCATTGGGTCAGCATGTCGCACGTATGCCCAACATATCCACTGGGTCAGCATGTCGCACGTCTGCCCAACATATCCATTGGGTCAGCATGTCGCACGTATGCCCAACATATCCACTGGGTCAGCATGTCGCACGTCTGCCCAACATATCCATTGGGTCAGCATGTCGCACGTATGCCCAACATATCCATTGGGTCAGCATGTCGCACGTATGCCCAACATATCCATTGGGTCAGCATGTCGCACGTCTGCCCAACATATCCATTGGGTCAGCATGTCGCACGTCTGCCCAACATATCCATTGGGTCAGCATGTCGCACGTCTGCCCAACATATCCATTGGGTCAGCATGTCGCACGTCTGCCCAACATATCCATTGGGTCAGCATGTCGCACGTCTGCCCAACATATCCATTGGGTCAGCATGTCGCACGTCTGCCCAACATATCCACTGGGTCAGCATGTCGCACGTCTGCCCAACATATCCACTGGGTCAGCATGTCGCACGTCTGCCCAACATAACCACTGGGTCAGCATGTCGCACGTCTGCCCAACATATCCACTGGGTCAGCATGTCGCACGTCTGCCCAACATATCCACTGGGTCAGCATGTCGCACGTCTGCCCAACATATCCACTGGGTCAGCATGTCGCACGTCTGCCCAACATATCCACTGGGTCAGCATGTCGCACGTCTGCCCAACATATCCACTGGGTCAGCATGTCGCACGTCTGCCCAACATATCCACTGGGTCAGCATGTCGCACGTCTGCCCAACATATCCACTGGGTCAGCATGTCGCACGTATGCCCAACATATCCACTGGGTCAGCATGTCGCACGTATGCCCAACATATCCACTGGGTCAGCATGTCGCACGTATGCCCAACATATCCACTGGGTCAGCATGTCGCACGTATGCCCAACATATCCACTGGGTCAGCATGTCGCACGTATGCCCAACATATCCACTGGGTCAGCATGTCGCACGTATGCCCAACATATCCACTGGGTCAGCATGTCGCACGTATGCCCAACATATCCATTGGGTCAGCATGTCGCACGTATGCCCAACATATCCATTGGGTCAGCATGTCGCACGTATGCCCAACATATCCATTGGGTCAGCATGTCGCACGTATGCCCAACATATCCATTGGGTCAGCATGTCGCACGTATGCCCAACATATCCATTGGGTCAGCATGTCGCACGTATGCCCAACATATCCATTGGGTCAGCATGTCGCACGTATGCCCAACATATCCATTGGGTCAGCATGTCGCACGTATGCCCAACATATCCATTGGGTCAACATGTCGCACGTATGCCCAACATATCCATTGGGTCGGCCCATTGTGCCTACACTTGACCTATCCATAGATTTGATTTATTTTATATGTTAAATAATCCCTCCAAAATAGCAACATATTTCAGCAATAAACAACCACTAACCCCAACACCAAAAGAGGCTGATATCCCATAAAATAGACAAACCAAACTTAATGTGGTTATGTAATTGGCTTAATGGACAACATCGCAGACTTTAAAATTGACTATGCAGAGTTTTGTGATACTTCTTGCATATCTATATTGGTCATTTACACACAAATATGGGAAATATGGACCCTCTATTTCCCTTTAGCTATCAGTAAAATAGTGACTTGTGTTCAATTAATTGTATACAACGAATCATTTAGATTTTGTATTTCGGTATTAAATAAAATGCCCCCCCCCCCCGAAAAGGGTTTATATGATGTAGAACAGACTAACCTACCAAAGCTTGTTTTGTAAAGATGGCGTACCAGTCTTTTCAGAGAAATCTCGTTTACATCAAATTTTCGAAAATTAATCTTTTTTCCGATAAATTTAAGGTTCAAGTGAAAAATCCTTACATTTTGTGGTAAATCAAAATTAATCATAATGGAAACAATAATTATTAGATCAAGTCAGCCTAGACATTCGACAAAATCCCATTACCACTAAATAAAAACGTGTAAAATAGACACAGAAGTGCAACTTCAATTCATTTCAACAGCTAACACATTGAATTTTCTTAATATGATTCATGGCACATTAGAAATCAAGCTAGATTTTGTCTTTTAATAGTAAATCAATAAAGAAAGCCTCAGATCATGTAAAAAGACAGACTAAAACACCAGGGCAAACATTTTTTTAGTATTTCATTCACTAAAACTTTCAACTTGAATTTTTTGTGAAAGAGAACTTAAAATCCTTTAAGTCCATCATATTTGGATAAAACTCTAAGATTCGTATGCGGAGGGGTTGTTCCATCTGAGAAAACCTTCAGTGGTATCACCATGCTGCTCTCTGGTGATTGGCGACAAGTTCTCCCCGTTGTTCCGAATGGAGAACAATCACAAATTGTAGCCTCAACATTAAAAAAACACCAATCATGGAATACGTTCAACATTTTTAGGTTGAATACAAACATGAGGGTGAATGGTGTTTATCAGGCATCAATAGATTTCAAAGCTCTTTTTTTGAGGATTGGGGATCGTGTTGAAAATCTAAGACAGGACAATGGTAGGACCCACGACTTTGTAGTTCCTCCTGAATTTTTAATGACAGGTGATACTTATAATATAACAGATTTTCTCTGTCTGTCTGGATGTCTGTCCGTCAGCGGAAATTTCTTTAAACGTAAGAAACTTATTTTACAGAAATAAACAAACAATACTGGGAATCGAAACAGCGAACCTAAGGCCTGCAGTCTTAGTCGTTACTGACTGACTGAACTCACTTAAACAGTTCACTAAACCCTAAACCTTAGAAAAAAAAAGAAAAAAACTATTAATTACAAGAGAGAAAAGTGTTTACTGTGAAACTCTTCAGTCACAGGAGGAAGAGACGTGGCAGCCTAGCTAAAATATACGACCGTAGGGAGGATATTTTGGCTAGTCTTTATATGAATACACACGATATTGCACACATCAAATTTGGAAAACACCAACAGTTTTTTCACATAAAAAATACATTGCCCGTCACCGAAAATAGAAAATAGAAGCAGCCTGAAAAAAAAAGAAGAAAAAAACTATTAATTACAAGAGAGATAAGTGTAAATTTTAAAAGGAAAGATTAAATTTTATTTACATCTAAATTTTATCAAAATAACCTAAAAAAATAAAGAGATATTGCAAGTTGAAATTGAAGCGATTTTCGCTATATTTATCCGTTTTCACACTCTAAACTAGACGGGTTTGTGAGACCAAGATGTCGTGTGATACTGGCTATGTAGGTTGAACAATACAACATTTTTTGAAACAAGAATTAAACAACATGTCTCACCCACTTTTAATTACTCGTTTTATTTCTAGGTTAAATTGTCTGTTATTGATTAATTTATTGGTGAATCTCATAGTTTTTGGTGGATTTATCTTATGAAAAAAAAGAAAGTATTTTGTAGTTTTTATTTTATTTTGTTGCTCACATTTGGGTCGTTTGTTTTTGTTAACTCATCCTCAACTAATCCAGTATGAACTGAATTTTAATCACCTATTACATTGTTACCCCCCCCCCCCACACACACACACTCAGTTACTGTCTATATTTGTTCACCTTGTTTCTTCTCTCAGTATTTGGGGCATATTTACTCAATGAAAAATCTAGGACAAGGATCTGGTTTGTTTAAAAACCTTTCCAAATACTGTGACATTTTTATCTTGATCTCTGAAACTGCCGATGAAACACTCGACATAGAGATTCAAGGGCATTTTTGTGCTAAACTTTAATATTGTGTGTTTGCTAATCATCTTCTCAACTAAACACACTGTTGGCACAGAACCTTAGGAAAAAACATGAATAGATATTTTTGAAAATTCCCATTCTATCCTCACATTTGGTGAAAAAAATGGTATTTCAAACTTAAAACTTAAGCCTGACTGATGAACTGACAAAGATTTTATAGAGATATAGACAAAAAAAATGCTATTTATTATGTAAGCATAACAGACCAAAGAAAATGCTATTTGTTATGTCAGCATAACAGACCAAAGAAAATGCTATTTGTTAGGTAAGCGTAACAGACCAAAGAAAATGCTATTTGTTATGTCAGCGTAACAGACCAAAGAAAATGCTATTTGTTATGTCAGCGTAACAGACCAAAGAAAATGCTATTTGTTATGTCAGCGTAACAGACCAAAGAAAATGCTATTTGTTATGTCAGCGTAACAGACCAAAGAAAATGCTATTTGTTATGTCAGCGTAACAGACCAAAGAAAATGCTATTTGTTATGTCAGCATAACAGACCAAAGAAAATGCTATTTGTTATGTCAGTGTAACAGACCAAAGAAAATGCTATTGGTTATGTCAGCATAACAGACCAAAGAAAATACTATTTGTTAGGTAAGCGTAACAGACCAAAGAAAATGCTATTTGTTATGTCAGCGTAACAGACCAAAGAAAATGCTATTTGTTATGTCAGCGTAACAGACCAAAGAAAATGCTATTTGTTATGTCAGCGTAACAGACCAAAGAAAATGCTATTTGTTATGTCAGCGTAACAGACCAAAGAAAATGCTATTTGTTATGTCAGCGTAACAGACCAAAGAAAATGCTATTTGTTATGTCAGCGTAACAGACCAAAGAAAATGCTATTTGTTATGTCAGCGTAACAGACCAAAGAAAATGCTATTTGTTATGTCAGCGTAACAGACCAAAGAAAATGCTATTTGTTATGTCAGCGTAACAGACCAAAGAAAATGCTATTGGTTATGTCAGCATAACAGACCAAAGAAAATACTATTTGTTAGGTAAGCGTAACAGACCAAAGAAAATGCTATTTGTTATGTCAGCGTAACAGACCAAAGAAAATGCTATTTGTTATGTCAGCGTAACAGACCAAAGCAAATGCTATTTGTTATGTCAGCGTAACAGACCAAAGAAAATGTTATTTCAGCCATAAATTAATCTCGGCCATTAGTCGAGTGTGTGTGTTAGGGGTATTTTTAACGTTGCAAGGAAGGATTTTACATAGGCTCGTCTATAAGTTGATCTACCGTTTTTGTACGCATCTAGTTTCCCTCGTAAATTCTGCTTCATTTTTCTCCTCAGTGAAAATTTATCGGATCTTTTTTTTCAGCATCAACATTTAAAGTACCAAATTACAAAATAACATACTCGATAACTTTAAGCTTAAATGAATTGTTCTAAACTGTACGTTTTCTGTTTGACGCTGTTTTGTGTTGAGGACATGCATTGTATGGAGAGAAATAAAATGAGAATGATACGATGTATGTGTCATGTGAGTCTTAAAGACAGGCTTAGATCTGATGACCTCAGAGGAAGATTAAATCTGGACAGTATAGGGAGATGTGTAGAAAGCAGGAGACTTCACTGGTATGGTTATGTTAAAAGAATGGATGAGAGTTCTTGGGTTAGTAGATGAAGAAAAATTCACAATCCTTTCTGCAATATCGAATAATTTAAATGCGACACGTCTAATAAAACTCACTGACAGTTTTATTGGCAGTCTGTGTTAATAATAATACAGTATGAGTATGTGTGCAGTGTGATGATGTATGGAAGTGAAATCTGGCGAGTGAAGATTAAGGATATACTTTGCATGGAAATAAATGTAGAGCAGTTGAGGTAGCAGGTTCAGATCACAGGAGAAGGCAAAGGAACCCATGGGAGGAGGTAATAAGAATGTATCTGAGAGGGATAAATAAAAACCTGACTATAGGTTAGTTCGGAAGTCAATTTCTAAAAGTCATCCAATGCATGGCAGCAGGTAAAACAGGCGTTAAACCGAATATAATAATGATTATGCAAACAGAATGACAGTTTGAGTAATGCAATTAAAGACGGACAAGTGAACAATATATTTGGATTAATCAATAGGATTGGTGATAATTAGATGATGCCATATCAGATTATGTATGTTGATAATTGGTTGTGTACATGTAGACTTCACAGTAGTAGTAAATTAGCTGTACATATCCGGCGTTGCTCGGGATTCATTGATTGAAATTTTAAAATTAAAAGGAAAAAAAAGTAGACAAGAAACAAAGTAAAAAAAATAAAAAGTGTAAGTCAAGTATAGGTGAGAAACACAAAGAAACAATGGTCGCAAAATGCTATTATAGAGAAGAGAAAGGAAAAAATGCTCAGTAGTAACTCAAATAATGTAAAGTAGATTTCTCCATTTACTTGCCTCCCCATGAGGGCAAGATTAGAAAAAAGGTCGTTTTTTAATGTAGGGAAAACCCAGCTTGTCAAAAAGGGACACTCTGGATTGGGACAAAAATAAAAATTGCCTCAGTCTAGAAGGGTTTCTCCTTCATAGACTAAGGACATAATAGATACTACACTTTGATCCCAACCTGAAGACCGGGAGATAAGTCATATTTTAAGCTGCAAGGATTGATCTCTCTTACATTATTTGATTCATTATTTAAAAGTTTCGTCATCGTAACAATCTTCCTAACTGGATTTTTTTTTTAACTAACTGAAGTCAAAGACATTTGGTTATTGTAAAAAAAAAAAAAAGATTCTAGAGGAAAAAAAAAAAAAAAAAGATTCTAGAGGAAAAAAAACAACTTGTTATGCAGAATATCAATGTGTGAGATGCGATGTTTGAATTTTTTTAGTTTTGTTTTTCTGTTGGGTCACTCGAAGATAATGATTAATGAGAAGGAATGACTGTCATATGAAAACTGAGGACCAACCAATGGTATGAGCTAAGTTTGATTACTTATGGCATAGTTTATGGCATGGAACTGTTGAAGTTAGATTTGAAGACGACTATGTTGTAATCTACAGGGAAGTCGTCCCGTTGTAATCTGTTTCACAGATGAGAAAATGTCAATTTCATGGAAATTCCACCTGACGCTAGGCACATGTAAGAAAAAAAGGAAAGTTTTTTTTCCGTTCTGGTAGAAAGACGAGTTCTTGTTGTGAATATCTTACAAGGAGGAACCAGAGATTGGAGTTCAGTCGAGCACTCTCCATGGAAATAACGATAGAGTAGAGAGAGATTAGCAACGTCTCTTCTGTGAGAAAGGGGTTGTAATGAACAGTTCTGAAATAATATTTTTGCCGGTCTGGTACACTTACAGATCGAATGGATATATCTTATTGACTTGAAAAAGATTAGCTGTTGTCTGCTCCCCCCCCATACAAAGAAAGCTGTTGTAATACTACGTGCTACTGCTTGGAAAGGATTTAGTTACTTAAGAGGACGGCTCGATAAGTTTCTGTTGACATTGGATTTGAAGACGATCATGTTGTAGTCAGCAGGGAAGCAGTTCCGTGGTAATGTCTTTCAAAGATGGAGAGGTCTTTGAAAGAAACTCTGTTCATGGAAATTCTGCCTGATGTTACGCACTCAGAAGAAGAAATTAAAGTTCTTTTCAATTGTGGTAGAAGACGAGTTCTTGCTGTGAATGTCTTACAAAGAGGAACCAGAGATTGGAGCTCAGTCGAGCACCCTCCATGGAAATAACGATAGAGTAAAGACAGACTAGTAAATGTCTCTTCTGTGAGAAAGGGACTATAAAGAAGAGAAGATATCATCCCCCACTAACTTTCCAAATCGAATTTGTACTTGCAAGAAAGAATGGCACCTCTCTAGATGTGGCAGCAGTACTTCATCTTAGGACGTTTCTAACTCTTATACAGATAGAGGATTGCATCAGGAGTCAGGTACTTTCTGGAGCGATAGAATGATCCAACCATTTTTCTTGCAACCTTAGCTTTAGGTCTAAATTGTAAAATCTGACAAGATACAATTATAGATTCGAAGACGACTGACGAAAGATCGAATGCAGCAATACAAAATGGCGAGTGATTTATGATTAATTTTTTGTTGAACACATCCATAAGTCAAGACAGGTTTTCACGCAGATTTTTAAAGCTGTTTTACATCGACTTATGACTGAAACAATACGGTAAATAATAAAATAATTGAATTCATTTTATTTTGAAAAAAATTCTTTGATTTAACTTTTATTCACTCCAAAGAAGACATATTGCCACTGAGACGTAAGGGGCTAATGTGATTAAGGGCCAGATTTATCGGAAACATCTTAGTGGGGAGTTGTCCATATTACATTTAAATTTCTGCATATTGGTACAGTTAGGGAAGCAGGGAGCAGGAAGGGAGTTTCAAAGGCAAGCAGAAAGAAGCTATTAAAGTAGAAAGTTTTATGGCATCTCAGGATCTGTACAGTGAAGGGGTGGAATTTTACTGCTATTTGGGTTTGTCGAAAGTATTCACGTTGAGGGGGGGTACAAGTGTAGTACGTTTGTTGGAGCACATTCCTTGGATATACTTGTAAAAAAAACCCACAGGGATGCAACATTGCAGTGATGGGACAAGTACTGGAACTTGGTAGACAGTGTGGAACCTATTAGGTTAGATCCTCTTTTTTAGGATTAGGTAACTATATATGTTTAAAATATCCAAATATGTGACCCAATGTTTGCTGTTAAGTTATACCTGGTGTTTGGTACTAAAGATTTTTTGCATAATTAGACACAATGCATCCAATAGGATTTGAACTCGTCATAAGTTTAATCAGACAACCCCTTGGTCAAATACAGGCTTGATCGATTCCCTTGACAAAAACGTATTGTTACAAGTAGCCTCTCAATTAGGATGAACCTCAGTTATACGGCATAATCATGTTAACACCGGTTCTCGTTAGATCACCAAAGTTAAACCGCATTTAGCCTGGTCAGTACCAGATTGGTGACCATTTGGGAATACCAGGTGCTGTATGTGTGAGGACAGTGACACCTACCAGCAAAAATTAATGTTGCCACCTCCCCTGACTTGGATATACATGAGACTGGGAACCACTTGTGAATTTAATATTTTCTAGAAACTTCCTCCTTCAGAGGAAGCCAGTTCAACTTGCTAGGGTCGCATCCATTTTGGCAGATTCTTTGCACAGACAGTTTTCCTCTGGTGTTTATTATTTTTGACAAAGGGAAGTTTCTTTTCCCGAAATATTAAATAAATGATTTTTATAATCATCCGGACATCACACAAACAGCTAACACCACACTTGCTGTTATGTAAGATTTTAAGAAAAAATAAATAGTAAGTCACATTTCGCATTCGATTTATTATTTTTGTTCCTTCTAGCTTACATCTTACCCGGAATTTGCATTGCCCTCAGCCTTTTAAAAACATACTACTAATATATATATATATATATATACATAACAACATAGTTTTTTTTGTTAATGTTTTTACTGGTGATAGAAGCATAGCTTTTTTCTTAGTATTTTCCCACTTTCTCAGCGGTAAAGAACATTTTATTAAGTCGCCCTTTTTTATAGGACGTGTAATTATTTTCTATTTTAAACATTTTATATATATATATTTATTAATTTTTACATACATATAAAATAATTCCTTTTATATGTAGATAAAAATTAATATATATTAAAAAATTATGACACTAAAAACATTTTGGAGTTAAAATCAATGTATTATTACATAGAAATAGGGGAAAAAGACGTCTAATACTTTTTACGTCTTGAGTGATACAAAAAAACATGGCAGCATCTCGTAAGACTCCATTTTGTGAAAATCACGCTTCTTGTAGCATATTTACACATTTCAAACGTGTTTTTCTTTCGATTACATGCGTAATACTAAATAGATTTTGAATCGAAACGGTTCTTCATTTAATAATATATAAAAAAAAACTACCTAAAACCATTTTCTCACCTATATTCATTTTTAAAAATTTTTTTATCGCATTGTTTACACCGTCGATCTTTACGATTACCCTTTTATGAATAACATCTATTTTTATTCTAATTCATTCATTCATGAAATACTACTTTTCTATGTCTAGAAAGATTTCTCCTTCACTGATCGAGAACAGAAAAGATGAAATGTAGTATCGGAACAGATACTACACTTTGTTCGTAATCAAAATTATTATGTAACGTGAAGTGCGCAACAGGATTTTTATAACAATTTGTATAAACAATGAATAATCAATAAATTAAATTTTAAGAGTAATCAGATTATAACCTTAAAGATTAAAAAAAAAAGTCAGAACTGATTAGCGGCATTATGCATTAAATTATCTTTTAATCATGTCGTCATAAAGTAGTGCATGAATCAGTATTAATTATCTCATTTTTCATGAGATAAATATTAACCTAAACAAATTGTAGACTAATGTTCCTTTTCTATTCATCATCTTTTATTATTTTGTGAGATAAGATTAGTCAGGATTAAAAAGAAAACAGATTGTTTGAATAATTTAGAATTCAAGTTCGCTTTTGTTTCGCATTCATGTGAAGTGAATAAAACAATTTATTTAGTTTTAATCCAGGTCTTAGATATGAACTTAAACTACAATCGGTTGTCACCCTGTTATGTAACGAAGGCTATGTTTGGATGGAAGGGTTTGAGTAACGCCTTAAAGGTCAGAGGCGACATCAAAGCTGAAGTTTTATTAAACCACGTGACGTTTGGCTGACAAGTTCAGCAAGTGGACGCAAAATGTGACTGTTTCTCAGAAGAGCTTTCTATCTATATCTCTATCTCTCTCTCTCTTTATCTATCTCTCTCTCTATCTCTCTCTCTATCTCTCTTATCACCCCCCCCCCCCACACACACTCTGGTTTTATGAATGGTCCAAGTTATCTACATTAATAAACCTTCGGTAATCAGGCATAACACCCGAGAATCGCGACCTCCGCCTAAGAATTAGTTCAGAAACCGGTGCAAGGCTAAAATCTATCTCCGGTATATTACTTCCGCTAATCAACAATTTCTTCGTACTAATCAACAATTTCTTCGTACTAATCAACAATTATGGATAAAGTCGTTGAGAAAATAATCACAGCGGCTAACCTATGTTTTATCAAAATATCGTTAAGTCTTAATTATTGAAATGGATGACAATTTGAAGACATTAAAATTGTTGGCGTGACATGGCCTAATTACCAATAAGCAAATGTTCCAAAAATGTCGCCGGCCATGGCGTATGTATGTAAAAAAAAAAAAAAAAAAAAAAAATTGATTATTTGTAAACAAAAAACTACTAGATTTTCAATTACAACATTCATTTGAGCATTTGAAAAAAAAGAAAACATTCTAATTATAAGAAAAAAAAGATTTGTAATAAAAATAAAAGGTGCAATTTTAGTATAAGCTCCATGCAGATAATTAATTTCATGTAAAAGCATTATTTTGTACTTACTCAGTCATAGTTTCTCTCTCACGGCACGAAAAAGAATTTAAAAATATCAAGCAGAACTTTAATTAGAACGATTTTTCCATTTCCATAAGGGCGATATGAAACGTCGACTCGCTGACATTTTGGGAGTGGCCGGTTGATGGAATAGCTAACTAAGGGCAAATAAGTGTCGCTGACACCCAAAATGTCGGCTCACACCCAAAATGTCAGCAAATACAGGTTGTACATCGAAATGGAAAAATCGTTCTAATTAAAGTTCTGCTTGATATTTTTAAATTCTTTTTCGTGCCGTGAGAGAGAAACTATGACTGAGTAAGTACAAAATAATGCTTTTACATGAAAATAATTATCTGCATGGAGCTTATACTAAAATTGCACCAAATAAAATGCTAAATTTCCAATTACAAAAAAAAAACAGTTTGAGTTTTTTTATGTGTTGACACATATGCAGTGGACAAATTTCCGCCATGCACCGGTTTCTTCTGAACTAATTCCTAAGCGGAAGTCACGAATTTCGGGTGTTATGCCCGATTACCAAACATTCTTATAAAACAACAGCGTGTGAGTGTTTGATCTACAGACGATCAAGAACCTGTGTTCACAATGTCGACACTGGGTTGTACGTACATCCATCGGTCGGTGAAAATATAATAACCCTTGAGTTGCCTATTGAGCTTGGGTTACATTGTTTGAATCTGGGGGGGGGGGGGTAATGAGTTTTAAATCTAAAAAATAAAGACATAATCCCAAATTAGTCTCTTTTTACTCGCTTTCTCTGTTTTTCTCTTTCCCTCTCCAGCTATGAGTTAATAGTATTACTATTGTAGAGATACTTCCTTTTATTGATGTAACTAATGAACGATTTCAATCTGGAGTTTAATAGTTTTATAGAAAATGAGACGTAATCCATTTCTATTATTAATAACAACTTTATTGCTCTTCGTTTACAGAGACTAAAAGGAGAAATGAAAGAGAATGGCGTTACTTTTCTTTACGACGTAATACAATTGAACAACACAGTGCACAGACGGGGAGTAGTTTTATGTGGGAGAAACATGGGGAACAAAATGAAAGATAATACATTTATGAATAGGTACCCCACTCGATCAAATGTAAACATAAGGTCCCACGCTCTTCGACACCGTGGGTATCATCGTCGGTCACTCACGCACAGGTGTTTGATATCCCGGTCGCGGTGCCGAGTAAAACAAATACCTCACTCTGATCCGGTGTCACTGAACCACTTGTAACATAGGTGGTCCACTCGTGTCTTTATCTCGGTACTCACACATCTGGTCCTCGGCGAGGAATCCTTCTAGACTGTGAACACCCTCTTTGGCCAGTGATCGTCAATAGCGGCTTACAAAAAGAAAGATGTGTTGAATCTCCTCCGGGTCGGATGAATGACGATTTCGTGATTCTGTGAAGGCAAGATTACTTAGCAGGACAATTCGACAATAGAATAATTCAACAACGTCGGTTTCTCTTTGTATCAATTAATTATTAAAAACAATCAAAAGGAAGAATTACACTTGAATTTTAGAGACTCTTATTTTGATAAATTGTCTTTGTTTACTAAACTAGTCGTCGTCTCTCTCTGTGCGTGAAACTCCATTTACGATTTTCAAGTTGTTAATTAAGTTGTAACTTGTCTACTGAACGGTGGGGGGAATACTATGGGCAACGTCGTCCAAACGGGAAGCCTTTCACGCGACATTCCCGCTTGTTGGCCGCTCGAGTCTCAGGTCCGGCTAACACGAGCCCACGAGGTTCTGCGACCTACACGGGTCGAAACCCCAAATCTAACTGACTGTCCACTCAAAACAAACTCCTTTCTTCTCCCAGAAAGGCATATTATCACAGCTTTTCTTTCTCCAACCTATTTCTCTATTCCTTCTTTCTCTCTCGGGGCCAGGGTGGGGTATACTGACTTACTCTCCCTCTCCCTCTCCTCTCCTTTCCTGAGTCTTTCTTCATCTCCGAGTGGTTTGGGGTTGAGTGGTACGACAATTGAAATTCTTCGCCTAGGCCCTCAGATATTATCTACCTCAAAGAAAACCATTATTCTTTCTCTCAGACCTCTGCCCTAATTAATGATGACAGCCTAAGGGGCGATCTTCGGCCCTTAAAGAAAACCATTATTCTCTCTCAGACATTACTGTCACCACAAAACACCTATCCACTTTCTTCTCTTGTCGATGTCGACACCATTAGTGATTAAGACCTTAGCGACATTCCAATCTCGCATATGGTAAACAACTGACCCCGTGCGTGGTTAATTGCCCCTGACAAGCAATACCAATTTTCCAGTCATTTTGACGCTATTTTTCTTTCCTCGTTTTTATAGACTTTCCGTGTGAATATCTACTAGTCTCAATTCTCTGTAGGGTCCTAACCATTGCCAAGATGCATGCCAGTGCACCCTAAAGTGCAGATTGCGTCGGCTACAATCACTGTTTCACACATTGGGCTGAGTGAATGTAGACATGGCGAAATAATATTTCTCCTGGGGTTCGTCGATTCTCTGCTGGTCCGGCAGCAGAGAAAGCAGGATCTACATCTTGTCTGGTTGGGAGTAAGTCACGAACTAAAGATGTTCTGTTGATCACGTGATCTGGCTTTAGCGCTAAGATGATTCGTCGCGCATGAATCTCGTTATACGCAGACGTGCTACACGCGCACCTGGTGAAGAGGCGACAATTACATAACCATCAAGCCGAATCACAACACATGTAGATCAACAGAAAATAGTTCCTTTATGTAACTGCTACAGTTTTTATTACTTTTGACTGCTAATAAGCAGAGAGGAATGTAAACGATATAAAATAATATATAGTGATAGATAGACTAAATGATGAATTGGCCATTTGATGCTATAATTGCAAATTATAGCTGACATAACTCGATCCCAGAACTAAAGTATATTTAAGCTAATCCCCAGTTTAGGAATGTGTCGAGTCACACTTTAGTTGCCACTGGATAAAATGTGATTCTTTGGGTCACCCACTGAGCTTGAATTCAATTATTTGCATGAAAAAAAAAATGTGAGTTGGCAAAGCCAGTTAAATCTAAAAAATAAAGACAAAATCTCAAATTAGCCTTTTCCTGCTCCCTTTCTCTCCTCTCCAGCTATCGATTAAATAGTATTTCTGATTGTGGTTATATTCCCTATTGTTTATAATGGACCATTCCAATCTTTTTATTCTTTCCTCTGTTTATAACTATCGACTGTTTATAAACAGAGCGTCAGAAAGAGTGACAAAGGGAGAAGTTCTTCTGCTAAGTAACCCTTATACTCCTCCCCCGTTTAATCGCAATGGAAAGCAATCCATATCCTGGGAATTCCGTCCAAACAATAAAATAAATAAGTTGTTTTTGTGTTTCCATGCAACAGTAATTCAGTAATTTTTGTTCAGAGCTTTAACTTTCTTTTTGTTTACGTTTTTCTTCATTTATGCCATGTTTCTTTTTTTTTCTTTTCTTTTTTTTACTAATTTAAACTAAGATATTGATTTTAAAACTGAAATTCAGTTCACTGTTTAAATAAGACTACATATCGCCACATATAGATAGATATACTTCCAGGATTATCCACCTCTGCCTGTCTGTTTCTCCCTCTCTCCCCTCTATCTCTCTGTATCTCTCACACTCTCGCTCTTCCTCTCGATTTTTCGATTTCAACCCCTCTCTCTTTCTCTCTCTTTCTCTGCCTCTCTCTTTCTCTGCCTCTCTCCTTCTCTGCCTCTCTCCTTCTCTGACTCTCTCCTTCTCTGACTCTCTCTTTCTCTGACTCTCTCCTTCTCTGACTCTCTCCTTCTCTGACTCTCTCTCTCCCTTTCTCTCTCTCTCTTTCCCTCAACTTTTTTAATTTTTAAAATAATAAATTTACAGGTTTTGCTTTTATCTTTTAATACAGAAGGAATACTTTGATACCCCCCCCCCCCCTCCCCCCCCCCCCCCCCGCAACACCGTGTGTATCTACTTGTGTGTGTGTATAAAAAACAATAACAAAAACTATGTAACTTAATAGGCGGTAAAATTGATGAATAAATGAGTAGAAAGTGGACCTTGGGTTTACTTTCGGCAGCGTTAAAACTCTCACTTTATGTTGTCCTTTAGTCCTCACATTCTATGAGCGATGTTTCTGACAAAGGGGGAATAATTGCTGTTTTCTGGGTCGGAATCTATCCATCTAACACTTATCGTTTGCTAGTTTTTGATCTTAAAGTAGTATTTTTTTTTTTAGCTTATTACATCAAGTGGCTTCATGCCTTGTCTGAAGCGATTTCCATTAAAAGAATCTTACATATTTCAGGCAAGGCGTCATGGCCTGATGGTAAAACGTCAGACTACAGACAATAACATTGAGGTTTCGATCCTTGTCCAGGTTAGCCATGCTGATGGCGGCTGATAGCCAGAAACACGTGTCCATGGATTACTTTTATGAACGTAAAAATTAATATATATATATATATATATATATTATAGAAGAATGCCTATCCCAGGACGCATAAAATTAATTTTCCAAACAGAACAGTTTTGCACCACTTTTATGTCCCCTTACGAAGATTAAAATCAACATATAATGATACTAGACCGTATGTCTATGTTCACTATTTTCATTTTAATAAAAATCCATTACATGCTTTTCATTCTAGAAAATGTATCAAATTTATAGTTTAAGCTTTAAGGAGGTCTTAAGAAGAAATTGAAATTCAGGGAATCTTGCTTAATTGGTGTCTAATGACGATAGATCAAATTCAACAGCACTCTGAACTTTTTGAATTTTCAAATGGGAACTTGTGCCCATATTATGCCCACCTCCACTAACAACACTTAAAAATACTTTAAAAAAAAACAAACTGAAATTTGGAGAATATTTATTAATTGATGCCTATTGTGAAAACTTCATAAAAATCGGAGGTATCTGAATTTTCACAAAGTACTTCCATCTCCTTTTTTACCTTCTTTGTATAAAACTAAACTAAATATAGCCCACAGTAAGACCTCTTATGTCAATTAGCTGTTTTAAAATTCATAATGATCGAATAATTAGTTTAGGAGGTAATCCTGTATATACAAATATATAAACATACCAAACTTTAGAGATATGAGAGAACAGAGAACACTGCAGACGTAGAGGAAAGTGTATATATTAAAATGGAAGGCCACACACATTTTAAACATTTTTATTTTCCATGATAGATGCTTAGATGTGACACGTGTTTTGAGTCCTTTTTTCACCGTTGTCAGGCTGTATCCCTTCTCATAAAAACGGACACAACACACATACATGAAACTAAACACACATACAAACAAATATATATATATATATATATTATTTCATTTATCCACATAAAATTTTATAAGGATATATAATTTTTTATGTATCAATTTTCAGTATTTACTTCAACAGTGCTCGATACGTAAGTAGAGCTAGGTAGTAAGCTATGAAAATATATTTATGGCAATTAAGCTACACAGAGGCTCCTGCGTTTCATTCCCGGGGGAATCTTCAGGCTAAAATGCATGGAGTTATTTTTGCTGGGTGTTTTTATATACACGGTTTGCTAGTTAACCAATCAGATTCTTTGTTAATTGCCATAAATATATTTTCATAGCTTGCTATATATATATATATATATATACTAACAAAGATACACCAATATTCTCTTACGCACATGAACTACAGGAAAGAGAAACATACCCACACAAGCTAGACAGGAGGAGCAAAAACACACAAACTCACAGACATTGAAAAAAAGCACAAACAGGTAATAAACACACACACACACACACACAACACAGAAAAAAATGTTGCCAGTAAGAGAAAAAGAAATTTATAAAACTAAACAATTTACAACACACATACACAAAAGGGACTAAGTACACATGCACAAGGAAACTATGATTACTGAAGAGTGAAGAAAGACATACATCTAATGAATTTACAACTATTTCCTATAAAATGCCCACTAAACTTGTTTTCTAATATTACTTGGTATTGGGATTGAGTTATGTTTGAAAAAAAAAAATCCACTTTAATTGTTCTTAATTAGAACATAATTTGAAATGTCCTTACCAAGTGACCCATCTCTTAACTTTCTGTCTACTACTATCGGCCTCTATCACTCTATATTGTCATCGCCCCCACTCTTATTTATACAGTATCTATCACTCTCCCTTCTGTCACTCTTTCTCTAACAGTTGAAGGTAATAAAACTAATTATAAAACACAAGTTTGGAATAATCCCTATTTACGTGTGGCACATTGGCTAGGTACAAAAATAACCATGAACGAACCTGTCAGTAGGGACGTCTCAGGCGGTTGACAATAAACCAGTCACCCTGTAGAGGGAAAGGCAGAAGTCCCCATTTACTTGCTTCCCCACGAGGGCAGAGTAAGACACAGGGTCGATTTTTAATGTGAGGTAAATCCAGCTCTCTCAAAAGGGCACTCTGGATTGGGACAAAAATAAAAATTGCCTCAGTCTAGAACGATTTCTCTTTCACTGACCAAAGACAAGAAAGATGAAGTGTAGTATCAGAACAGATGCTACACTTTTTTCTCCTAATAAAAAAGTCGAGGAGTATATCACCACGTTTATTAATACTATTTAGTCCGTAGCTGGATGAAAAAAGAAAAAGAAAGAAAAAGATAGAGAGGAGGAGGTACAAAAGAGACTAATGTCGGATTTGTTTATTTATTTTTAAAGTTTAACTGGCTTTGCAAGCACACCTTTTTTCTGATTCAAACAATCTAACCCGAGCTCAATGGGTGACCCATTTTTTCTAGTAGAATGATAAATATGAAACCTGCTTATATTTTTAAATAAGTCTTTCCGCTTATATTACACATGGTTACGCTGAGTGAGTCTGATCAACTATTTTCAAAAATAATAGTGATTCGTTTCAAATAATTATAGACACAGGTTTTAGTTTTATGACCTGGTGACCTCAATTGGTAACATAAGGTAGTCGATAACACAATTGCATCTGTTATGATGTATGCCTGAAAACTATTATGTTTTAGCCAGAAACAAGACACAAACATTACTTGACGTTGCCCGGGAGTGTAATGGTGTTTTAATTATGTATTTGGTCCTCATATATATATATATATATATATATAAAAAAAAAAGGACAGGCGAAGCACAGGTTAGCCTTGATGGCAATTACCTACAGATGGTGTCTATAAAAACACTAGTCCACATCAACTCACTGGGTTGGCGTCAGGAAGGGTATCCGGCCTATAAAAATCTTGCCTAAATTAAGGAATTGATTTCCTAAGAAACCTGACAATAGTTAAGTTTTGAAGTCAATTTCAAAAACCATCAACACATGCCAGAATGTAAAACTGACGTTAAACTGAATATGATGATGACGATGATGATGATGATGATTTGGGGAGAGGGCGAGTAACTTTTTTGCATAAAAGTGAAAACGTGATTTTTGTTGTTAAATCTAATGAGAACAATTATCATAAATGTATTTACCTAGCTTATAAAAAAATAATTCCAAATATAGTTATGTTACGGATTTTGTTTAAAAGTTAAAATCTCTGAGACGAAACTCATTCACTAAACACAGAAGTATGATGGTTTGGTTTGGTTTGGGTTCATGGAAAATCTTCGATGGTATTATTTATTTTTTTTGTAAAACTTTGTGTCCTTCCTTCAAAGTTCAAACTTTGCACACACAAACACGCATATGCAGACATAAACACACATATGCAGACACAAACACGCATATGCAGACACAAACACGCATATGCACACACAAACACGCATATGCAGACACGGCAACATGCTGCAGAGAAGATATAATTAGACTTTGTTATTCATGAGGATGTATATTGTATATTTTTAACAGAAAAAAAAATAACTAAAAAGAAATTAATGAAGAGAGAATTAAACGGCCAGCAACAGAAATAAATATATTTCGGGGAACGAAAACAAATATTTAGGATAAGAAATGAGTAAATGAAAAGCAAGTGAAATTTGGGCAGCCATTTGCAATTTTCTGTAATTTGTAACTAACAGCAGTTACCGGTGTATTTGTATGTTAATGAAGGAATAAGTCTCATTCTAACATTTAAAACAATTTTATTGGTCGTCTTTGTTAATAAGGAAAGGAATTAAGAAAGTTTGTTGGCTGCCGAAAGTCAGGAGCAGTTTATCCCCAAGTAAAGATAATCGGTGCTGGGAAATCTGGTGGATAAAGGCAGGAGAGAGAAAAGGGGTTAGTAGCAGAAAATATGTCCAGGAGTCTAAACGAGGGAAAAGATTAGAGAGTCCATGTGGGAAAGTCCATGTGTAGGATTGATATCCTGTATGTATGGAACACTTAAGAGTTCAGATATGAGAATGTTTATATGTGAAAGTCAGTACATATACATGTGTTAAAATCAAGCCGTGTGTGTTACATTGTCCATGTGTGTACAGCTGTCGCCATGTTGAATTCTTTGGTCTTATTGAATCCAGGGCCAGATGGCCCGAGGGGTTTTGGTTTGCATCCCAAAAGATAAGTTTGGAGGTTGAAAGAAGTGCTGTGGATGAGTCAGATAGCTGTGCCGTTTAGTGGCCGAAAAGAGAAAGCGCCGTCTTATTACCACTGGTAAGGTACAAAGCTTGCTCGCCGTGTTGAGAACATAACTAGGCAAATTGTAAAACGCAAAAATTCTGTCGTTTTTAACCAGACTTGCATAAATATATATATAGTAATCCAGTTAAGTTTACGTCCACATGGTAAAAATTCAGTGAATCCTTGCTGTGTTTATATAAAATAAATGCGCTTAATAATAGTTTTTTATTAGATATAAAATTTTAAAATTTCTTTATTTATACAGACATTATTTGGCTACACATTTTCAGACATGTTTCGGTGAAAGCTATGAAATAGCTAAACCTCTTGGGGCCAAACTTTTGTCAACGGTCATGGAAAGTAAAAAAAAAAAAAAAAAAAATATATATATATATATATATATATATATAAAAAGAAAACTTACTTTCTATGACCATTGAAAAAAGTTTGGCCCGAAGAGGTTATGCTATTTCATAACTTTGACTGAAACATGTTTGTATAAATAATGTATTAAACTGACTGTATGAATTTCTACCGAATCATTTATTTCAGAGCTGAGAAAATAATTTTTTTTTTTAAAATACTAAAAAGAAAACCCCGGTATTTTTTTTTATTCAAACTTGCCTGAATTTTTGCATCATCATAATCGGTTTAACGTCTGTTTTACATGCTGGGATAATAAAATTACAATTCGGTTGAAAAACGGTTTATCGTGTGGGGTGGGGGGGGGGGTGGGGGAACACACATCTTTAGTTTACTGAGAAATCTCTCAAACATTAAATGCGCCATCAATTTAATTAGATAAAGAGCAAAATGTTTTGTTTTTTCTGTTGCCAAAGTTTGTGCATCTAATTGATAGACTGATTTTGAATGGATGAGACGATGGAAATAAAACCTGTTAAAAGATATGAGTTTTGTCAGATTAACATTCGTTCCCACAATCTGAACGGGCTAAAGAAATTATCTCGTGTATGATATTGATCAGCTAATTGTTTTTCCAACTGATTACTAATCTGTGGAAGCTTCTTTGTTTCAAGGTCATCACACACAACTGAATTCACAATAAATTTCTGCTTTTTTGTCTCTTTCAATGTTATAATGTTTATTAGCAGTTGTCTGTGGATATATCTACTATATAAAATTATGTCAGCCGGATTTCAAAAGTGGACCTAACAAATCGAACTTTGGTTCTGACTAGCCCATTTTCAAATCATCACACAGAATTGAATTTACAATAGATTTCTGCTTTTTTTTTCTCTCTGTCGATGTCATAATGTTTATTAGAAGTTTTGGGCTTGGATATATATAATTATATATATATATATATATATATATATATATATATATATATATATACATATTATATAAAATTATGTCAGCCGGATTTTAAAAGTTAGACCTAAATAGCATTTAAGCTGACAAATTAAACTTTGATTCTGACTAGCCAATTTTCATTTTTTATTGTTGTACCATATTATTGGCAATAGACTAACGTACTTCACTACAATTTATTAAAAAATAATTAATTTGATTTAGCAGTTTTTCTAATATGAAAATATTCTTAAACATCAAAAAAGCAAAATCAGCTAGGGGAAATAAATCTGACTCTTTTAGTAAGAGTTAGCGTTATTTATTTGATTTGTTAGTTTAAATACTGAACCTAACAAAGATTTTAGTATTATATAGATTATAACATTTTTTTATTTAATTATTTTTTTTTCATGAAACATATCCCCCCCCCCCCTTCTAAATAATAAAAATGTCAATTTTTCTGTTTTTAATTTTAAGTTTTGATTTTATCCAACCTTATGGAACTACTTTTGGAAATCGTAGTAAAATATTGCAGTTTAAAAATTTTTTTTTCTTAATGTTGTTTTTAAAACCTATTAAGCACTGTTAAGCGGTGTTATCTGGAAGGAATAGTTTCAAAATTTCTCATTTTCCATAGCTTTTTCATTGTTTTCTAAAGTTATAAAGTAAAACATTATCTTTGCTGTTTATGTATGCCCAGTGATGATCCCACAATATTATTGTAAAAATAAAAAAAAAATTAATACCACCATTGGGTTCCTTTTAAAATAATACTCCCAAAGTTGTTCGATTTTGGTCTAGGACTTTAAAAAAAATTGTGTCGCTCAATAGAAACGGACAACGATATTATAGACTAACGGTACCTACCTGGCTGCAATTAAAAAAAAAAAAAAAAAAAAAAAAAAAAAAAAATTTAGATTGAAAGTAAAATTAAAAAAATAGACAAAAAACGAAGTAAAATTAAAACGTGGTCCCCCTCTGTATGTGACTCGATGTGGCGAGTGTAAAATGCAATAAATTTAGGCAATTTGGGGCATCTTTGACCCCTGGGGGCGCGAACCAGAATTTTTCTGAGGTCAAGGATGCTAATTTCATATCCAGAACAATTGCCTTTACATTTTGGCCAAGTTTCAGAAGAATTGAATGGATGGATCAAACGTTATGGGAGGAAAGGGTCACTTTTTGCTATTTTGGGGGGCTTTTGACCCCCTTGGGGCGCGAACCAGATTTTTTCCAAGGTCAGCGATACTTATTTTCTATTAGGAACAATTGCCTCCACATTTTGGCCAAGTTTAAGAGAAATTAAATGGATGGATGAAAAGTTATGGGGACAAAAAATGTCATTTTTTTGTTATTTCGGGGCCTTTTAATCCCCTGGGGGGCTAACCAGATTTTTAAAAAAAATCGGAGAATATCACTTTCTAACCTGACCAAAGTTACAACTTTATGCAAAATTTCAGAGAAATTCAATGGATGGTTGCAGAGAAAAATCCGGACGGACGGAAATGCCTCAAAACATAAGTCCCCCGATTTTATAAATCGGGGGACCAATAATGTGTAAATTGCATGTAGACGAGACGAGAAACACAAACATGCGGGATGGTCACAAAATGGGTAAAATTTAATTATTTCACTTAATGGCCACCATTCCGAATTGATTACCATAAGCCGCCATCAATATTTCTCTTGAACCAAACGGTCATAAACAACGTTTTAAGTTTAATTTAGACGGTTTCAAACCGATATAAATGGTTGCACACTAAAAAAAAAAAATGAATCGATTCTTTTAAATTCGAATTATTTGATGGTTTATAGTAATCAAGTAAAAATTCAATTTTTACTTGATATTTAAATTTCATTAAAAAAAAAAAAATACCAGAAAATTTTAATACATTTTAATTAGAAAATTTTCCTGAAAAAGATCTCATGTGACTTTTTCTTTTTTTTTTTAAATTATGAAATTTTGGTACAAGAGAAACAGTCTATTGGTGACGGCTCACAGTTATGTATTCGGAATAGCGGCTACTAGGTGAAATAATTAAATTTTACCACAATGTTATTAATATAGAAAAGAACAAAGATAGAAAAAATATTTAATAATGAATCAAATAAAGTAAGGGAGATAATTCATAGTTTAAGTTGTGAAGATTTATCCCCCTTACATTATTTTATTCATTTATTTAAGACAAGTGTATACCCTCCATTAAAAATGACGGAAAAAATATGCTTTGTTAGTGTTCACACTAATATTCATGTTCATATAAGATAATGTCTGAATCGGTGAAGTAGGAAAGAAAATCGTATAAATCGGTATAGAAAGTAGAAAGAAAACAGAAAACCTCATTATGGAAATAGATTGAAGGTGGGCAGTTGTCTGACTTGCTATTTGCTTTCTCAATTCCCTTAAATACATGAAATGGATTCATCCAGTCTTGTGTGATGGGACATATATAAAAAAAATAAATAAACATTGCTTTTTATTATAGAGTTGAGGATTGTTGCCGTCGTAACAATTTTCCTAACCGAAAAAAATTTTTTTTTTTTAAATTTTTTAAGCAAATTAAAATGAAAGACATTTTGGTATTGAAAGAAAAAAAAAACATGTTGGAAAGAAGAAACGACAAAATGATTAGGCAGAATCAAATATCGATGCGTCAGGGTTAGTACTACTTGGGTCTAAATTCGAAAATTCGACAAAATAACTTTACATGTTAGATGATAATGTTGTTACTAAATGATTGAATTGCTTTTTATTAACAAAAAAAAAAAATTGCTGCCTTTTTTATCGTTTTGTTAACTGGTTGGTGGTTGCTATAGTGATGATGTCATAGTTTTAATAAATTATTTTGTTACGGTTTTGTTGGGTTTAGCTTATATTTCTATTTTTTATTTTTGTTTTCTAGGTTAATCAGACTTGTGACCATCTTAGTTGCAAGAACGGAACCTGTACAAAACTCAACTACACCAATTACTTAGGAATCGTAAGTATTGACTTTTACATAAATATTGTTTCGATATGTCCATGGGCGCGCTCACCCAGGCTCCTTTACTGCATTTCACCTTTTTCTGTTTTAGGAATATGAGGTGGTCAATTGCACTTGCGATGCCGGATTTGAGGGCAAAGAATGTGAATTAGAAATCGACTTTTGTCAGAATGTCACCTGTCAGAACCGGGGTAATTGCTCTGCGAACAAGGCAAGAACAGGATTCCAGTGCCACTGTGACAATGGTAAGATCCTGAATCTTTTTTGCATTATTGTCTAACACATACGAGATCCTTCTTCCCCAAACCTTAATATATTGGGTTATATTAAAGCAATTAGCTCTCAAAATGTCTGCCAAATTTTATCAACTATTTTTGTCTGTTTTTCGCAGTGATGACAGGGCAAATTAATCCACCTATTAATTTGTTGTCTGATTTTAGTGAATTATTTTGCAGATATTTATATATTTTAATAGTCATCCTAAGGAATACCTCTGGAGCCGTCGTATAAAAAGAACAACAATTTTTTTGGCAATATTCTATATTGGATATGCTATTATTATAATGTTTAACTTGTAATATATTTCAATTTCATTTTTAATAGACACAGTTTGATTTTATCTGTTTCTTACAAAACATACCCTTCATTAACCCTACCACTAACCTTAAACCTACCACTAACCTTAAGTCCGGATGGCAACGAAAATATTTTTTAAAACAAATTAATTATTTACAAAATAAAAATGAAAAAAAAAAAAAAAATTGTGAAAATCAGAAAAATTAACATTTGCACAAATTTGCATGGTGGATTAATTTTCTCTGTTACTGTTGCAAAAAATAAACTAAAATAGTCGATAAAATTTGGCAGCCATTTTTGGGGCTAACCACTCAAATATACCCATATTTTTTTATTAAAAAATCAAAAAAATCAACTCTGCTTTACTATCTATCAAGCATTTTAGGGGGTTGGTGGGTGGCGTTAGGTTCATTTTTATTTATTTATTTATTTATTTTTTAAAATTAAATTTTTTTTTTTTTTTTAACTAATGTGTTTACTGCTTATTAAGGCCCGGGGGCCCACTCGGGGATAAGGGTTAAAGAAATGGTCGGTTGGACGATGAGTGCCACCACGCGAGGATTGAAAACAACTGGAAGAATGGCCAGAAGATTTCTTGAGATGAATTGTTTATCTAAGATAATGGCTCAACAAGTATTTGAAGACGACCATGTAGTTGGCTAGGAAGCAGTTTCGTGGTATTTTGTTCTAAAGATGAGACGCTCTAGGAAAGAAACTTTGTTCATAGAAGTTCCGCTTGGTCTTTGGTACAGAAAGAGAAAGAAAAGTTCTAGTTTGCTACATAAGTTTAACAATAAAATAACCTCAAATTGTTATTTTCTGAAGACCTCTTCAGAATTATTATATTTTTATAATTGTTTTGGAAAGACAATCTTTGCATTATTACTATATCGACTGAACACCAAATCTTCAGATCACTTAGAAAAAATCAAAAGATCTAAAAGTTTACTGTTAAATTATTAGATGGGGGTTAAGTTTGCTATGTAAAATAAATGAAATCGATTTGAGGCATCCTAGAATGGCCAACAACCAAAACTCACATTTTTCCTTAACACGTACCAAACATTTTTTTTTTACTTTTAGTTCAATTATGAACGAAACAATATAGCGTATACACCATTTGTAACTTTCCCATCGCAGCTTTTTTATTAAAAAAAAAGAGACTTTTATTTCGAAAAATTGTTACTAATAACTTAAAAAGCTTTATTTACAAGCATGTTTTGTTGTACACACATTTTTAATTCAAAAAACATTTTGTAGATTTGGAAATTTATAAAAAAATACATAGTTTTATTTACAAAACTATTTATCTAAGCAAAATGTACAAAACCTATTCCTAATTTCGGTCCATGCAATCCATCCTTCATGCCAAAGTAAAATAAATTAAGAATTATCAGGAAATAATTGGGGAACTGCATGTACACTAACCTACTCTCCCTTTTCTTTCTCACTCTTCCTCTCCCTTCCTCTCTCACTCTCCCTCTTACTCTCTATCTTATTCTCTATCTTTCTCTCTTCCTTTCTGTCCCCCTTCCTCTCTGTCCTCCTTACTCTCTGTCCTCCTTACTCTCTGTCCTCCTTACTCTCTGTCCCCCTTACTCTCTGTCCCCCTTACTCTCTGTCCCCCCTTACTCTCTGTCCCCCTTACTCTCTGTCCCCCTTACTCTCTGTCCCCCTTACTCTCTGTCCCCCTTACTCTCTGTCCCCCTTACTCTCTGTCCCCCTTACTCTCTGTCCCCCTTACTTTCTCCTTCACTTTCTCTAGAAATTAAAAAAAAAAAAATCATCTTTTGGCGAATTGTTGATGTATTCTCAAAATTCAAGGTACATCTTTTAGAAAACGCTTTGTTGAATACAGCTCACTTGCCTCCAGGCAGTACCTGCACCTGGGGCATTCTGAGAAAAACACTTGATCCACATCAATCATATAATATTGCGAGAACCCAACTTGCTATGAATAATTATTTAATATGAAAAAAAAGTTTTAAAATTTCTAAATAGTGATCTATAGTGTGACATGTCTTACATTTTTCGCTTTGTTTGTGTTTCTTTTGCAGATCATGAAGGAATTTATTGTGAGAACCGAATTGATCACTGTGCACCAAAACCGTGTTATAATGGCGCCAAATGCATAGACTTGGTTGGAAGTTTTGATTGTCGGTGTTTAAAAGGTAAGAGCATGTTGTTAAGAACAATAAAATGTAATTTGATTTTATTCCTTCCAGAAAATACTTTGTCTGGGTCAGAAATATTTTCAAATGGCCACCATCTTAAAAAAAAAAGGATGTAACTCTGTATTCGTCCATACAGAGTTATTTCGCCTTGATTGGAATAAACAAAAAAATAATTTTGAAAAAAAAACAAAAAAAAAAAACTGCATGTTTTTAAAAACAAAACAAATTGCATGTAAATGCACTACCGGACAGCACCGAGTAGATACACCTAGTAACTGATAATATTAAACCATTTGTCCTTGGAATGGAGTATGGTTCTATTTGGTTCTAGGATTCCATCTTCCTAGGTATTACTTTAGGCAACCCTATAAGGGAATGCTGACAGATAAGATTACAGCAAATTTTGTATCCATCTTGAGTAATCACAATTTGGACGTATTGGGATTTCACCCAAGTAGGTATATAGTTTAAAAAATATAGGGGTAAAAATAATTGTAACGATGGAGAAAGAACGCAAGCAGCATTTTAAATTGGAAGATTTTCTGTATGATATGTTGTGTTGCACATAATTGGTATTTGCGGGAATTATCTTGTACTGCGGATATTTCATGTAAGTAACAGTTCTTGAGTTCCTTTGTGTTTCCTGTGATAATATATTAGGTGAGAAGAAAGTGTCTTTGGGTTAACCTGTTTCTTCTCAGTCACTGCTTCTGCTCGACAAATTCTCTACGCATCTTGTTACCGCCTGTTGTAGCAGTCGGAGCGATATCGTACCGACTTGCTTCTACGAACCACCAAGACAAAAAGAGGAAGAATGTTTAAAAACCAAGCTGGTTTTATTAAGCGACCTGTGATTGGGTTTTCCTCAGCGAATCACGACTTTGTTACAGGCAAAGGGAGGTAACTCTGAATGTCTTGTAATAATTTTTATAGTTGAAGGGGGTGACGGAATTAATTACAAACCGGAATTACAAATCTAAATCTAAATATACTTTACAAATTTCTTTAAAAAATATGATAAATATACTTTACAAATTTCTTTAAAAAATATGATAAATATACTTTACAAATTTCTTTAAAAAATATGATTAATATACTTTACACATTTCTTTAAAAAATATGATTAATATACTTTACACATTTCTTTAAAAAATATGATTAATATACGACTTTACACATTTCTTTAAAAAATATGATTAATATACGACTTTACAAATTTCTTTAAAAAATATGATTAATATACTTTACACATTTCTTTAAAAAATATGATTAATATACTTTACACATTTCTTTAAAAAATATGATTAATATACGACTTTACACATTTCTTTAAAAAATATGATTAATATACGACTTTACACATTTCTTTAAAAAATATGATTAATATACGACTTTACACATTTCTTTAAAAAATATGATTAATATACGACTTTACACATTTCTTTAAAAAATATGATTAATATACGACTTTACACATTTCTTTAAAAAATATGATTAATATACGACTTTACACATTTCTTTAAAAAATATGATTAATATACGACTTTACACATTTCTTTAAAAAATATGATTAATATACGACTTTACACATTTCTTTAAAAAATATGATTAATATACGACTTTACACATTTCTTTAAAAAATATGATTAATATACGACTTTACACATTTCTTTAAAAAATATGATTAATATACGACTTTACACATTTCTTTAAAAATATGATTAATATACGACTTTACACATTTCTTTAAAAATATGATTAATATACGACTTTACACATTTCTTTAAAAAATATGATTAATATACGACTTTACACATTTCTTTAAAAAATATGATTAATATACGACTTTACACATTTCTTTAAAAAATATGATTAATATACGACTTTACACATTTCTTTAAAAAATATGATTAATATACGACTTTACACATTTCTTTAAAAAATATGATTAATATACGACTTTACACATTTCTTTAAAAAATATGATTAATATACGACTTTACACATTTCTTTAAAAAATATGATTAATATACGACTTTACACATTTCTTTAAAAAATATGATTAATATACTTTACACATTTCTTTAAAAAATATGATTAATATACGACTTTACACATTTCTTTAAAAAATATGATTAATATACGACTTTACACATTTCTTTAAAAAATATGATTAATATACGACTTTACACATTTCTTTAAAAAATATGATTAATATACGACTTTACACATTTCTTTAAAAAATATGATTAATATACGACTTTACACATTTCTTTAAAAAATATGATTAATATACGACTTTACACATTTCTTTAAAAAATATGATTAATATACGACTTTACACATTTCTTTAAAAAATATGATTAATATACGACTTTACACATTTCTTTAAAAAATATGATTAATATACTTTACACATTTCTTTAAAAAATATGATTAATATACGACTTTACACATTTCTTTAAAAAATATGATTAATATACGACTTTACACATTTCTTTAAAAAATATGATTAATATACGACTTTACACATTTCTTTAAAAAATATGATTAATATACGACTTTACACATTTCTTTAAAAAATATGATTAATATACGACTTTACACATTTCTTTAAAAAATATGATTAATATACGACTTTACACATTTCTTTAAAAAATATGATTAATATACGACTTTACACATTTCTTTAAAAAATATGATTAATATACGACTTTACACATTTCTTTAAAAATATGATTAATATACGACTTTACACATTTCTTTAAAAAATATGATTAATATACGACTTTACACATTTCTTTAAAAAATATGATTAATATACGACTTTACACATTTCTTTAAAAAATATGATTAATATACGACTTTACACATTTCTTTAAAAAATATGATTAATATACGACTTTACACATTTCTTTAAAAAATATGATTAATATACGACTTTACACATTTCTTTAAAAAATATGATTAATATACGACTTTACACATTTCTTTAAAAAATATGATTAATATACGACTTTACACATTTCTTTAAAAAATATGATTAATATACGACTTTACACATTTCTTTAAAAAATATGATTAATATACGACTTTACACATTTCTTTAAAAATATGATTAATATACGACTTTACACATTTCTTTAAAAATATGATTAATATACGACTTTACACATTTCTTTAAAAAATTTGATTAATATACGACTTTACACATTTCTTTAAAAATATGATTAATATACGACTTTACACATTTCTCTAAAAAATATGATTAATATACGACTTTACACATTTCTTTAAAAAATATGGTTAATATACGACTTTACACATTTCTTTAAAAAATATGATTAATATACGACTTTACACATTTCTTTTAAAAAATGATTAATATACGACTTTATAAATTCTTGATGATAAAATGAAATAAAACTTTTTTTTTAATTCGTACAATATAATTTTGCAAATGAAAGACATAAAATGAGATTTATTAGTTGAATAACAAATAAAATTGATAAATTAAGTCCAAGTTGTAATTAATTTTGAGTTGTAATTACTTCCGGGTTGTAATTAATTCCGAACCCCGTTGAAGGCAGGTAAATATACCAAAACTGTTTGGAACATTGTCTGTAGAAACTTTCACACCTGAAACTAAATCTAGTTTTGAGGCCATTATTTGAAAGTGGTAAGGATTGTGGAGTCACCCTTTATTTGCCGTTAGTCCCAGGTCCACTTTGACCCGGTGTGGTAGTACTTGTCAGGGTCCAACTTTACGGTCTCATCACCGGGAGGAAAGTTTCTACTCTTTTTATCTCAATGAGCATCGCCCATGCAAAATAATGCTCATTTGCATAAGTGAACTGTTGTCATCGCACAAAAGTAACACTGCGCAACTCTCACTCTTTTTCTTCGTACACCTGTATGATGGCTGCTACAAAGTTATCTTCCTTCTCCCAAAGGGAGCTTTCGAGCCAGAGTTGTGTTTTGAGTAGAATCTGTAAAAGAAAAAAGTTCCATGATTTATGTATATACCACTGAATGAAGTTTCATGTTATATCCATGATTGATTCTGTAGAGAAGCATGTTTTGGAACCAGATATGTGCACTCTGGTAAATATAGCCCCCGAATCTCAGGACAGCCCTTGTGGCTACTCTCATGAGATCATGTAGGTCAGAAATCGTGACCCTGATCCTTCCTCTATTTTCTTGCTGGTTGCTGGACTGAGGACGAAATATAGGAAATATATTTTGGTATGTGAAAGCTTTGCGAATGGCGAGTTTTAATCGAAAGCAACAAGCGAGCAAAGATCTCTGACCTGCATGATCTCACAAGAGTAGCGATGTAGTCTTGTATTGTCACGAGATTTGAGAACTCCTTTTATAAGGGAGCACTTGACCTCTTTTGCCGGAGGGGAGGGGGTAAACTCTAGCTGGAAACTTCTTTCTCCCAAAGGGAGATAACTTTGAAACTACATCCGGTTGTATATATAAAATGTTTCATGATGTATTTAACATCATGAAACTTTTTTTCTTTACTTATAGAGACACGTTTAATACCAAATGATCTTAAAAAGTAATAATAAAAAAAAAACTTGCTTATATTGAAATCAGCCAGATTTGTGTTTTATGCTTTAAATTATTTGTTATAACTGAATTTTTAAATTTATTACTGTTAATCTATTTTCCATAAAATAAAGTTAAAAATAATAATTAAAACACACTTTGTTAACTGATAAAAAAATTTGCCCGTGAAGAAAACTCTGATATTTTGTACAAAAGAAAAAATAAATGTTTTTTTTTTGTATTCACCTCGACATTGCAGGACAATGTGCGGCCGCAGATAATAGTTAAGAAATGTGCTGTCACATCAATCATGGAACTCTATTTAAGAATAAAGATGGTGGCAAATTTCCTATTTTTAAAAGATAGAATAATGTAAAATTTATTAGGTATTATTGGAACTAGTTCATCGAAAAAGAAAAATGAGATTCTACTTTTTTTTAAGCAATTACATGTAAACAACTTAAAAGACTTGGTGGAAAAAATAAATGAAATAACAAAAGAATTTAGACTTTAGAGTGGGGGATCAGTTTCACATATAAATATAACGAAGATAACATTTTTAAGCATTTACATAATTAAAAAAAATCTTGGCCATTTTCTTAATCTTTGGAAATCAATATACATTAAACCATGTTATGAATAACATAGTTACTTTTTGAGGGCGAAATTGACTTTTAAGGTTTCATAAACTATAAATTGAGTTTTAAGGTTTCATAAACTATAAATTGACTTTTAAGGTTTCATAAACTATAAATTGACTTTTAAGGTTTCATAAACTATAAATTGACTTTTAAGGTTTCATAAACTATAAATTGACTTTTAAGGTTTCATAAACTATAAATTGACTTTTAAGGTTTCATAAACTATAAATTGACTTTTAAGGTTTCATAAACTATAAATTGACTTTTAAGGTTTCATAAACTATAAATTGACTTTTAAGGTTATACCCACGTTACTGGTCTGGTACCTTTGCTGTCTTAAATTTTTTTTTTTTTTTATCTATTTGTCGTATTGTTACCAGGACTTAGGGTTAGTGATAAGTTTAAGGAAGGGCATGTTATTTTTTATGACTTCTAAAATTGACATTTTTATACAAAAATTTTTATCGGGAAAATTATTTTTTTCAGCATAAAAAATGCCCGAGATTTGTCACCTCCTTACCTCAAACGCACACACAAAATTAATCTCCGTGAATAAATTAAAAATAAAAGTTCGGTTATATGCCCGTAAAACTCTGTGGTCCGCAAGTGGATTATCATTACTGCCTGGTGTCCTGGAAGTAGGTGATCATTTTATGTTAAATTTATATGCGAAACTGATTTACACTCAAAATCGCCCAATAAAAAGTAGAATCTCAGTTTTTTGGGTGGTGGGGTGAATTACATAATACATAGGGCTACAATTTTACCATTTATTATATTTACTCCCCTATCAAGAAAAAGATCTAGAAAAATAAAAACGAAACAAAATAAAACTACAACATAAAATGACCTAAAAACTGTTGACATGCCATAAAATCTAATTAACAAAGTTTTATCAATTGATTTTGATCTTTAACAATATCGTCCCTTTGCCTTTTAGCTAAGAACAAAGTGTAGTATCTGCTCTGATGCTACATTTAATCTATTCTGTCTCCTGTCAATGAGGCAATTTTTTATTTTTGTTCCATGCCCGTTTTTTTGAGAGAGCTGGATTTTCCCCACATTAAAAACCGACCGTGTCCAACTTTGTCCTTGTGGGGAGACAATTACATAGGAACAAATATATTGCTGCGCAACTCCATACTAAAGATGCCCCTATGGATATGACCCCAAATTTACGGTAGCCTCCTACGTCCCAGTGACAGTGTTTTGTTTGGGGTAATTAAATAAAAAAGTTTTAAAAAATCTTTTACCTAGATATTTAGTGCCCTAATCGTTTTTGGTGCCTCCGAAATTGAGAGTGCTGATAAGATATGAATTTTAAATAACTCAACCGTCTAAAAGAGCTGGGTTTACGGTAAATCGATTTGGTGTGAGTGACTTGGTAATAGTATAAACAATTAATTATAAAAAGGTCATTACAAAAGTTTAAAAAAAAAAAATAGTAATGAGTTCAGGGGAGATAACTCTTACAAAAGTATAATTTAGCACCTAAGTTATCTCCCTTAGCTTTTGGGTTGTGTTTGTGCACGTTTGTATGGAATTTAAAATAAACAAAACGAATAATTTTATGAAATTAAACTAATAAATTAAATTTATTTAGCAAAGCAACAAAACAGAAAAGAACATTTTAGACCTTTTCTTTCTAAACAATTTTAGATAGATCTTATGAAAATATAAATATCCGAAAAGGTGAACATTATTTTTTGCCTTTCATTTTATTGTTTTCATAGTTGTTGTAGCTGAAATACGAACGTGATACATTATATTAAAAAAAATAAAATTTCGGTCTTCGAACAAGGACCATAGTATTGTATCTGTTCTGTCTCGATAGGCCATCATCTCAGGCATTACCTCCTCATTTCACAGTTGTCGAAACAGTACCTAATTAAAATATTTAAAAAAATTATTTTTTTATGAGAAGTCTGACACTTTAAAGGTAATTAACATAAAAAATTATATGTTTATAATTTTTAAAGATAGATACTTAAAAAAAACGTATTCATAAAAAAAATGTTATTCGTAAAAACTAATTACAAATTTGTAATAATATTTCCCTTAAGATAATTTGTGGCCCGAATAGCATTATTTATCCCAGTAATATAAGGATTAAAAACCTTTTAGTTAATCAAGGCCCTTCCATTATAAACACACCAGACCACATGTGGGACCCCCAAATAAATATGGCCCCCTTACCCTTTGTTCAGGGCATATCGCCATAACTGATTGATGACCCCGGCATACGTTGGAAAGGCCATACTGTCCCCACTTTTTTGTTTTTTGGTAAAAGAATTTCTCAAAGATGTCAACTCCTTACTTTTATTTTAACCTTGACTTTTCGAATTATCTTCAAAGGACACCATCCACCTCAAAACTCCACCCTTATTTCATTTCCTCCCACTTAAATCTCACCCCATTTAGAGATTAACTCACTTGCCATAAGTATATTTTGTACTACTATGCACACACACACACACACACATAAAAAAAAATTTGTTCCTAGTTTTCCATTTATTTCTTTGTAAATTAAGAAAATGAATTTATGTATATTTATCAAAGTTACGTAAGGCTAGAAACAGACACATTATATCGTAGTTTATTTAGAGATTAGACCATGTAGTCGGTCAAAGAGAACTAACTGCAAACATCATGATCAAGGGAAGTAACTCCAGAGTGCTTAATGAAAAAGTAAAGATTTATCTTCCTCCCACAGCGGTAAGATATGACACAAGGTTGGGAAAGTGGGGTTTGAAAAGCCAGCGCCCTAGAGAATGAAGAGCACTTTGGCCAACAAAAATTGCCTGGGCAGCCCCGTCGGCATTCCCCAGTAGAGGCGCCTCAAGCGATTAGCAATAAACTAACCCCTTCTCAAAGGGTGAGAAGGCAAAGCCTGGGAGGGTGGACCTCCTAGAACTGCACAAGACTAAGTATCCATCGGAACAGATACTATATTTTAATCTTGGCCAAAAAGCCAAGAAATAGTTTAATTTGATTCATATTTTGCTGTATTTCCATCAATATTGTTTTTTTTTCTTCAAGGCTGGAAAGGCAAAACTTGCAAAGAAGACATTGATGAGTGTGAAAACCGAACAGAATGGTGCCTTAATAAAGGAGTTTGTAAAAATTTACCTGGTTCGTTTGATTGCAACTGCACAGGAACAGGATATGGAGGTAAATATAAATAATTTACTCACAATTGAGTTCTCATTAAAGGTTATTACCAGTAATCACTCACTGGCAACAACAACAGGTGGTGTTCCCTGGAGTCTGAGTGACAACAAGTCTCTCCAGATTTCCAGCAGTCTCTGCTTTATTCAATAACCGTTGCAAATAATTTTGCGTTCTCGCAACAGCTTTTTACTATATTATTGTTTGTTATGCCTCTTTGGGAATCTTCCCTGTTAACTATCTTTTCAATTCAACTAAAAAAACAAACATTAGACATTTACAATATCAATACAATATCAATTTCATCCGATAGGACCCAACATGATTCCATCTTAAAATGTTCTACGCTATTGCAGACATTTTAAGATGGAATTAGATTCATTTTCTTTTTCTTTTCATTTCATTTTCATTTCTTTTTTCATTTTCATTTCTTTTTTTCATTTCTTTTTTTCATTTTTTTCTTTTTCATTTTTTTTTTTCATTTTTTTTCTTTTTCATTTTTTTTTTCATTTCTTTTTCTTTTTCATTTTTTTTTTTCATTTCTTTTTCTTTTTCATTTCTTGTTTCTTTCTTTTTCATTTCTTGTTTCTTTTTCATTTCTTGTTTCTTTTTTTTTCTTTTTTCTTTTTTTTAAATTTCTTTTTCTTTTTATTTTTTATTATTTTTTCCTTATTTCCTTTTTATCTTTATTTTTTTATTTTTTTCGTTTCCTATTTTCTTTTCCTTTTCTTTTTTTTTTTCTTTTTTTTCATTTTCTCTTTTTCTTTTCCTTTTTTTGTTGTTTTTTTTGTTTTTTTTGTTTTGTTTTTTTTCTCTTTTTCTTTTTTCATTTTGTTATCTTTTTCTTTTCCTTTTTTCTTTTCCTTTTTTTCTTTTTTTTTTTTCTTTTTCTTTTTTACTTTTTCTTTTTGTTATCTTTTTTCTTTTTACTTTTCTTTATTTTATTTTGTTACAATATAACTGATGTCCCAATTATTTTTCCCCTTTTCTCATCTTTCAACTGTTTCTTTCTACTAGGCTACTTGTGTGCAGATGACATAAATGAATGTGAAGATCCAGATCATAATCCTTGTAAACACAATGCATCCTGTGACAATCTCCCTGGCAGTTACTTTTGTGACTGTGGTCCGGATAGTGGCTATGAGGGGAAGAACTGTGACATTCCTAACTGTGAAAACATTAAGTGTGCCTTCAATAGCGCATGTTTTGTGACAGGAAACGAATGGTTCTGTCTCTGCCCCAAATATTACGAAGGTATCAACCCTTCACCAACCCGATTTGTTTACCCAGCACAAAATACTCATGTCTGCTTTAATTATTATGCAAAAAAATAAATAAATAAGACATTTTTAACCTTTACCCTGGCAACACTCTCACATAGGAACATATAAAATATATATATTTACTTCTAACAAAAAATATTTTATTTGCATTAAACAATTATTTTTATGCAATAGGCAATTATTTTTGTGCAATAAGCAATTATTTTTATGCAATAGGCAATTATTTTAATATCATAAACAATTAATTTTAAAAAAATGTAATGAGTAATAAATATTTTAAATATCATGAGCAATTAATTTTTTTTGTGTTGGGCAATTCATTTTTTTTCTCCAGTATCTTAGATTAAAAGCGGATTTTTTTTAAGAAGAAATTCATTGACCATGATCAAATTTGGGTAATTTTTTAACATAAGGATAACCAGTCATACACAGAAGCTACTATTTAAGACTGAGTGAACATAAGTTTATGTTGTGCAGACTCCAGCCCCAAACAAATGTGAGTGGATATAAATGTACATGTTTATAAGTACTTTTATGCATGGAAGTCTATAGCAATTAAAGTTGCATATTAAACAAGATTTCCAATTGTATATGAAAGAAATAAGGTTATCCAAATTTCCATGGTTTAGAGTTGTCGTGGCATCTTTATCTTGACTGTTGTCATTATCTTTCGGTCATCCTTATTTTCAGTCTCCTGGACTGTTAAGTCGTCCCATAACTTCTGTCCGCAGTTCTCAACTCGTGATTCATGGTTGCCTCCAGTTAATTCATGAAACACCCATTTTTCAAACTTAGGAACTTTTCCGAGTTGTTGAAGATGATGATAAACAGTTGTAGAGTTTGAGGAAAGTTTCAGTGCTAATTAATCAACTGATACTGCAAGCTTTCCTTTAAGTGTTGTCACAAGGAGTTTTTCATCAAACTTAACTCGACGTCCTGATCAGTCTTCATTTTTAAGGGCAAAATTTCCATTTCTGAATTTTGTAAACCATCTTCTGCATGTTCTTTCATTCAGGCATTCTTCCCCACAAGCTGTGTGAATATTTCGAGACATCTCGGCTAAAGAGTTACCATTTTTGAAACTCAAAGCATTGTATACCTCAAATACTCCTCGGATACTATCATGTTTTAAGGACAACAGTAAAATCTTAATTTTTCTTGCAAAATAAAATTTCATTAAGTTAAATGTGTCCAAATACATGTGGCATGGTGGCTAAGTGGTTAATGATGCAGACTGAGGACTTGGGTGTGCTGGGTTCGAATTCAGTTTGTTCCACAGAAACATTTTCATCAAAATCCACACCTGAACTTGTGTCTAGCCTCCTGGTAAATAAAATACATACATATATATTATAATAATAATAATAATAATATAATGACATCATAAATATTATTTAGTTTTATTAGAACTACTTACTCTTAACTGTCTTGTCGGCAGGGCCACAAATTTGCCAACTGAACCCCACACCTTCGAAAACAGGGCCACCTATAGGCCTGAGGTGGCGACCTGTAATGCCGTAGGATGGTATCCTGATGGCTGGGCAATCCGTGGCCTGGTGATATAAATGGTCATGTGACTTGCAACACTCCACTTTGGCCCTTACTTCGGCTAGACGGGAGGTCGGAGAGGCCCGATCTGATCAATCATCTGGTCACGTCATGCCCTAGTGTCTATAAGTTCATCTCCAACTATATTAATCAATCTGGTTCTTCTAAAAATCTAAACCTTACTCTTTTTTAAAAATTTATTTCCCTCCCAAACAGATACTAGAAGGCGGTGGTTGAGGGTCAATCGTGTTGAGAACAAAGAAGATTACCACTGCTGAAAAGTAATGTTCCCACTCTCACTGTAAAATTGACTTCTAGGGGTAATGTTTTCTAAGAGTAATGGATGGTTATTGTGCTGTAAAACAAACCAAACCAAGAGTGATGTTTTCTAAGTGTATTGTTTTCGAAGAATATAAAATAATTATCCTACCTATAGAATTCCTTTTGACAACTTTATTCAACATTAAATAACCCATAGATGGTTGATATACCGTAAAACAAACGAAACCAAACTTACTATTAAATCCAGAGGGAACTTATTGGATGACCTGCTAATATGCTTACAACATTCGGGGATTAAAGATATATTTATAGAAACAAACTTGTGTTGAGTAGTTTTCACGTGATGTCAACACTCGTCACTGACGTTTTTGTTACTGATTTCAAACTACCAAACAGCCTAAAAAAGATTCGGGGTGACGATTTTCAAAAACTAATATATCTAAAACATGCTAGGGGATCAAAGTTATATGGATATAAAATTTAATAGATTTTTGTCAAGTAGCTTTCATATGATGCAGTGTCTGCTGCAAAAACTTTTGGAAAATTATGACAAGATCATGATATAAATACAAAGGGATGTCATCAAAACTTTAATTTTTCAGATTTAAATTATACATTGCAAAATTTACATAAATTTCATTGCTTTGTGACATATTTCTCAATAACTTCTGTAAATATGATTCTAATTTTATGTTATTCAAACTTTTTATTGTGTAGGAAAGTAATATTTCAAGTTTTAGTGAAAACAAAGATGTAGTTTTTTTTGTTTTGTTTATTTAAGACTAGCTTGACTATCCAGCATTTCCCAGCGGCATGAATAAGAAAATAGTGGAGTTGGAACGGTTGTATGGTTTGAGAAAAAACTCGGCGCCAATTCATCTACTTATCTGCAAGGTTTGCTTTAAGTGATTCTACAAGGAGTTTTTCATCAAACGCAACTGGACGTCCTGATTGGGCTTCATTTTCAAGGGAAAAACTGGTAGTCATCATGCGAGTCCACGAGAAAGAAAAGTGAGGGTTGCGCTGTGTGTTGTTCATCGGGGATTGAACCCAGAATATTCCGCTTACAAAATAGAATCTTGTTATTTTTGTCCGATGACGAGAGTTCACTTATGCAAATTCTCATTGAGATAAAAAGAGTAGGAACGTTCCTCGTGGGGGCAGTGTGAAAAGTTGACGTGACGAGTTTAGACCACGTCGGATATTCATTTTTTTTAACTTGGTGTTGTAAAGAACAGAAAGAAGAGAAGGGAAAAAAAGAAGGGCGAGAAAACGTTGAGTGAGCTGTGAGCTGCATTATTTTTGACTGAAGCAAAAAGTCGATTATTTTCATTTAATTCAGTGAAATTTATCTTTAACGGTCCCATTGAAGTCAGTGAAAACGCTTTCCTGATAGTTTTAAACCCATTTTACAAGCTATTTCGGCATTTTCCATGCTTGATGACTTGTTTGAACTCTGATTTGGCCACTGATGGGCCTATGCATCTCATGAAATACGGAGTCCTCTTGACGCCTGGATGTCCGCTCTGCATGTGGATTGTCTTCTGTCTGCTACCTGCTTATGCTCACTGTAGCAGCACATGTTTGACCAACAGGCTTGGCACCCACCTCTATGGCATCGTACCATTTGCGAGGCGCTTGTGTCAGTTGGTCGATAAGGTTGCAGCATGATGGGACCAATGTTACGCTGATTACCAGATCATACTCAGAGACTAGACTCTTACTCTTTAAGGTGTCTAACCTTCGTCTTATCAGCATCTTGCTTGCTGCCTTGGTGCATATTCTTGCTTTCCCGGTCAGTGTGTCGTCCACCCAGTGATAAACGCAAAGGGAGTCGGTATGCAGGTGTAACCTCTTTGCTTGCCACTATAATGCAACGTTAATGCCTTTCATCACAGCATCTAACTCAGCCCAAACTCCATTTCTGAATTTTGTAAACCATTTTCTGCACGTTCAGGCAGTCTTCTCCATAAGCTGAGTGAATATTTTGTGTTGCTTCGGCTATGGAGTAACCTTTTTGAGCTCATAAAACATTATGTGCCTTAAATGCTCATTGGCTACTAATACGGTTTAAAGACTAAAAAATGAAATTTTAATTAATTTTTCTTGTGAAATAAAATTCAATAAAGTAAATTATATCCAAATACATAAATCGAGGTATTATACTAAACCTGATTTAATCAACATTTGTTTCCCTAAGGTTTAGTTCTTTTGGTTTGGTTGTTTTACTTTTACTTTTACGGCATATAAACCCTATTTGAGTTATTTAATGCCGAATCCGGTCATTTTGGTAAAAGCTTTTATGCTTCAAGTTCTGTATATCTTCAAATATTTATTCATGGTATTGGGTTTCATTGTTTTATAGAGGAAAATTGTTGATTTTTGTTTTTAGCTTTACAGAACATGATAATTTTGCAAAGGAAAAGGAAGAAAACAATAACATCAATGTTTGATGCATTTTAAGTCAGGAAGCCAGTATAATCAGACAGCCTGATCAGGTAGCACCATTGTGCCCTTAAGGCTTTTTTTCTATAAACGTTAACGACGCAAAATACATTCTAACATATTTCTCAGTTCTGGGATTGAATTATATTTGAAAGAAAAAAAACAAAAAAACTATTTTAATTAATTAGCCATAATTTGAAATTAGCTGAACGAGTCAAGAATCTCTCACTTAGCTATTTATGTATTTCTCCTGCCCTATTTCATTGTTGATTTAAGCACTCTCTAATATTTCTTAATGTGTCTGTGAACATTTAGAGAAAGTGTGACTCTCTCTTTCCAGCTAATTTATATCTTGTTGGTACACACCGTAAACACGTATGTAAATTAGATAGCAAAATAATCAATCTCTTTACTTCTATATTGTACATAAGCATATTATGGAAGTAAAGATATTTATTATTGTTATGCAAGAAAGATTAAATCAATGTGGAAGAAATAGTGGTTGTGACCCAACAGGTCATGGGTATGTCTAGTTGCCTTATAAAAAGCAGATGTGATCATCCCTGAATCCCTTTTTTATTGTCAAATTGTGTTGTCACGTTTTCTGTTGTTCTAGATGTTGCAATTGCACTGGATATAAATGAATGTAACTGTTGAGCTTTTTATCACTCTTATTTGTGTAACCACAATGTGTTTTTTATTTTAAACTGGAAAATATTTTTGTCTGAATTTTTTGGATGATGACTTAGTATGATTTTTCTGTCTTTAGACTAGGATCAAAGTGTAGTATATGTTTTCTCCTCAACCAGTGAAGGAGAAATCCTTCTAGACTGAGCTAATTTTTATTTTTGTCCCAATCTAGAGTATTTTGAGGGAGCTGGATTTTCTTCACATTAAAACCCGACCTTGTTTCTAACTCTGCTCTTGTGGGGAGGCAAGTAACTAGGAACTCATCATGATTGCATAGATTGTTTTTTTAAAAAATTATTATTGTGTTCATCAATGTTGATATTTCTCTTACTATTCGTCCGATGTTCTCTCTGGCCTTCTTTGCGTGTATTGCTCATTTATATTGATGTTGTTGCAGTATTTGGTGCCTGTGCATGAAAAATCAGTTGTGAAATATGGCAGTTGAAAATAGAATGACAGAGAAACTTTATGAAATACTTACTTGTTATTGAAAAATATTAGTGTAAACTAAAAAGTACGGAAAATAATCAAGTATTTTTATTTTTAAAATTCAACTGTATCCTAGTCCAGAGCTGCCACCATTTTTTTTTTTTTAGCCATTCAGAGATTTTCGTATTAGTTAATGACTCAAGACTCACTGATTGTCTCCCCTTAGCATCATAACAGTGTAAAATCGCTAAATTAATTATATTTTTTTATTAAAATTTTAGTCGCTCATTTTCCGTAATTTTTGGTGTACGCTAATATTTTTCAATAACAAGTAACTCACTCATAAAATTTTCCTGCCATTTTATTTTTAGCTGCCATATTTTACAACAGGATTTTCATACACAAGCACTCAGTATTTAAATCATACATATGATTATTGTTGTTTGTATGTTGATGTTTTATACATACTTAAATTTGAACTGTTCGTATCAACATATTCAAATAGACAAAATCAAGGGTGGCCAACCTTTTGTAACCTATGCACCAATTTATTCACTTTGAAATTAGATGTGGCACGCACACTTGTTTAGTTCGTTATAGTATGGTAATATGAACATATTTGTGAGTTAGACATACACTCATTTGATATATACACGCAATATATATATATATCATAATATTTAATGAAATAATAAAATCAAATTTTATTAGAATTCAAAGTTCAAGCAAAGTATGATTTCTACACATAGTGAGTTTACTGAACTTTTTATTTGATTTGGTTTATTTATCGTTGTAATAATTAACATAAACATTGGATGCATTTTTCACTGCATCGATTGCGGACGCATTTCACGACTGGATAACTTTTTCAATTTTTTCAATTTTTCATTTTTGGACTGTCACTCATTACCTGGATCAATCTTCAGTCAACCTCCTGGATATCTTTCCTCAATATGTTTTTAAATTGTATGACTTGGATGGATTGTATAGATTTAACAAAAAAATATGTTTTTGGGTTGATATATTTGATGTTATATACTTTAATGTATTTTTTGTATATATTTTTATATATTTTCAAAGTGTAATTTTATTACATGCAGTAATGTCACTGCGGTAATGGTCCTCTGAGGAGAAGAATTATCTTTGAAAATCATGAGTTAAGGACGTTAAGATACTTTGCTTGAACTTTGAATTCTAATAAAATTTGATTGCCACCTTATTTTATTATTTCATTTTATATTATGATATTAATGCTCTATCCAGTATATTGAGCTTCAGTTTTTATCCGGATGTTTCACTAATTATAAGATATTAGTTGACTCTAATATCTTTTGTTGGATTACTTATATATATATATGAGTAAACAAGATTTTCTTACATTCCAAAAGCCAAGATTTTATTTATCTCACAAAACATTCTCAAAACAGTCAATCTTTAGTGCAAATTTTTTTTTTAGAAACTTGTTTCGTTCATAGGAGACCAACCAATATTAGTATATCAATATTAGATCTGTCTTCCTTGAACTCTTCAGAAAGGACAAAAAAGTTCTCGGTTTGAAAAATTATACATTGTGGTGTGACATGAAAGATAAACGTCCAAAAACCCAAACTAAACTCAAAGCACATTTTCTTTACTGCTCCTAACAACAACGCAGTCAGCCATCTTGAAAACCTCAATGCAGAGCTATTACAAATACGTAAGGAAAATCTGCTGTAAGTTTATTTTTTGTTTTCCTATGAACGAAACTAGGTTGACTGTTTTGAGAATGTTTTGTGAGATAAATAAAATCTTGGCTTTTGGAATGTAACAAAATCTTGTTTACTTATATATGCTCTGTTGTTGCTAGTTTACAATCATCGAGCTTTAATTTGGAAGCGGTTGGTATATATAAACATATTTCCGCACTCCTATATATTTATATATATATATATATATATATTTTATTTTATGTAATTGTTTTTATTGGTGATTGTAGTGTTCGTTGTTTTTTGCTTACTACTATTTCGATTGTTTCACTTCCTAAGTGATAAAGATGCAGAAAATTGGATACATTTTATAGGATGTATTTTTCATTGATATATATATTTTATTAATTTTATATATACATAAAAGTAATCCATGAACACGTGTTTCTGGCTCACAGCCGTCATCAGCTTTTATCAGATTACTTTTATGTACGTATAAAATTAATAAAAATATATATATAACCAAAAATATGTCCTATAAAGTTAAGGGCGACTAATAATGCAATTTTATGCATCTTTATAAATAAGGAAATGAAAGAATCGAAATAGTAGTAAGCAAAAAATAATACAACGAACACTGCAATCACCAATAAAAAAAATTACATAAAATACATTAAATGTTTAGGTGATTAAAAACCGTACATATTTCCAGGCAAGGTGTCTTAGTCTGGATATAAAATGCTAGACTATAGACATCAATATCGAAGGTTCGATCTTTGTCCAAGTTAGTCATGCTGACAACAGCTGTGAGCCAGAAACACATGTCCATAGATTACTTTATATGTACGTATAAAATATATATATATATATATATATATATATATATATATATATATATGAAGTTAATCCAACAAAAGATATAAGAGGCAACTAATATCTTTTAATTAGTGAAACATCCGGATAAAGACTGAAGCTCAACATACTGGATAGAGCATTAATAGCATAATATAAAATGAAATAATAAAATATATATATATATATGTGTGTGTGTTTATTTATTACAGAAGATCAGAACAACATCGGTACCGTCGGTTTCAAATCGTAACAGCTGGGACCTATATATATACATATATATATATCTATATATATGTATATTAAATTTATACGGATCAAAATGATCCCCAAAGGGATCGAGTTTCAATTAAAAAAAAAGAAAAGACAATTCAACAATAACGAATGAAAATTGTCTAATCAGAAACAAAGTTTGATTTTTCAGCTTAACTGCTATTTGGGTCTGACTTTAAAAATCTGACTGACTTAAATTTATAGATTAGATTTTGTGACCTCTTGTGTGCTTGTTTGCATGACTTGCACATTATTACATGAGGATTTGCTAAGAATTTTAAAGCCAATGACTTTGTATTAGACGGCTTCCAAATTCCTTTAAAATTACAAAAGGCCACAAAATAAGATGCGTCTTTTTTAATTATTGAAAAAACGATTAAAATGGCTGACTTCTTGTGGATTTAATTTCTTAATTAAATTTAAGAAAATAAGAATAAAAAAAATTCGTTTTATTTTACACTAGTGTAAATATAATATAAAATATTTGCTTAATAGTAAAAAAAAAAATTCTATGTGTATTTATCAAAGTTACATTAATACAAGAAATACATTTGAAGTTGTCTCATAATTTTATTAATATAGATTTCTATTTAAAATTTAACATAAAAGAAAAGCACTGAAAAGTGGTAAGAAAGCTAAGCACATTCTTGTTTTGGTATTTTTTTTTTACGATCAAACCCGTTGTAGTACCCCTCTCAAAAAAATATCAAATTCTACTTTTTGGGGGCGATTACATGCAAACAGCCTGAAAAAATATCCTCAAAAAAGGAATTAAAAAAAAAAAAAAAAAAAAAAAAAAAAATTTTAGAGTGGGGGATGACTTTCCTATATAAATTTAATGTAAAACGAGCACCTACTTCCTGGCCAGTTTGTGGTAAATGTAACCAATTTTTTTCTTTTCTTTTAAAACAAACTTCTGAATTGTATCCGGTTTAAGAAAAAACAAAACAATTGCACTTTCGGCTATATCGCTTCATTCTACTTCTTTTTAGGATTAGGTTAGGGTTAGTCTAGGGTTAGGGTTAGTCTAGGGTTAGACATAGATATATCTACAGTATATCTATGCCCTCCCCCCTCCCAATCTAAAAAAAATTAAGTTACCCCCCCCCCTTCCCTCCATTTTTATTTATTTACATGGTTTGATTTATTTTTAAAGCAGAAAAAAAAAGACTACATTTTACGATACACATCTCTATTTAGCACTAACTGGCCAGGAAGTGTGCTCATTTTACATTAAATTTATATAGGAAAATGATCCCCCATTCTAAAATGTGTTAATTTTTTTTTAAATTCGTTCTCTGTGGATATCTTTTATGGCTTTTTACATGTAACTGACCTTCAAAAGTAGAATCTGATTTTTTTTTTTTTTTTTTTTTGAGGAAGTAAACTACGATGGGTGTCATAGTAAAACTTTACCCTTGTTTTTAATTTTTATTCCTTTTAAAACATTTTTTAGTTTTAAGAATTATTTAGATCGGGATGATCTTGATGTTTTTATCTCTTTTATTTACTTATTTATTTATTCTTTTTTGCTGCCAGGTCCCCTCTGTGAGTTCAAAGGCCTCTGTACTGATGCACCTTGTAAGAATAGCGCAGTGTGTACCCAGAATTATACAGCCCAAACGTACACGTGCCATTGTAAATCAGGTAAGTTTTGGACATCTCTTTCTTTTTCGTGCCATCTTCATATTTCTTAACAATTCTGTCCACACGTGGAGAATCCAAATAAAGCCACAAAGGTGCATCATGAAAAATGATTATTTTACCTATCTCTATATCTTTTTTGTGTCCTCTTCACAAAGGTTGTCAACCATGCCTAACACAGCATAATTATGTTGACATAGCGATTCTCGTTAGATCACCAAAGTTGAGCAACATTGAGTCTGGCCAGTACCAGATGGGTGACCATTTCAGAATATCAGGTGCTGTATGTGAAAGGAAGGCGAGACCTCCTTGCAATTTTTTTTGAAGTCATATTTTCTCTTATTTTAAATAATATTTAAAATATGACAACCACCATTTTTATACAGTTCATATTCGCCTTTTTATTTGAATATTTTACAAATCTTCATACTATGTATGTTCACTTCTACATTTTTGAATATATTAAGAAAAAATTTAGGCATTAAGGTTGATATGCCATAAAATCCATCCATCCACTCATAATTGCTTTCCATAGTAGTCGAAAACTATATCCAGGTAACAAAACACCTTTCTTTTCTAAAATCCAGATTTTTGTCAATTTAGCAGTAAGACGAGGCATATTTTAGCAGTAAGATGAGGCATATTATTATGATTCTATTTTTTGGGGGGCAAGAGAAGGTAGGAGGTGCTGAATGTTACCTGGAAAGAACTTATGCATGGAATGGTTTGTTAGTTTTCTCATAAAAAAAATAGCCCATTAATTTTGTACAAAAGTTTTTGTTAGGTGGCTACATATCACCTAAAATAATAATTAAAAAAATGCTTTTTGGCCACGATCAAAGTGTAGTATCTGTTCCGATGAATACTACACCCTATAGACCGGTATCGTCTTGGCCTTCGGGTCTTGATTCCGCCGGTCTGTGGGTTTGTTCTGTGCAGTTCTAGGAGGTCCACCCTCCCAGGCTGTCTCTCCCCTCTTTGGAGTGGAGTAAGTTTATCGCTTACTGCCTGAGGCGCCCCAACCGGGGAATGCCAACGGGGCTGCCCAGACATTTTTTGTAGGCCAAATCCCACTTTCCCGACCTTGTGTCACATCTTACCGCTGTGGAAGGAAGATAAATCCCCCCCCCCCCCCAAAATTAAAATAATTAAACAATTTATATTTTAAATGGAGATTATCTCCCTTGAGATAAATTGTATTTTGAAAAGCAGTTATGTCCCTTGGATTCCACAAGCTGGCATTTGGGATAACAACATTCATGAACATGTCACATAGCAACCACAAATAATTACGTCATCATTATAAAGTAATTCTTTTTCGGTTGTAATTATATAATAAATAATTGCATTTGTGGATCTATACAGAAGCGTTTTCAATTAATTTATTCTTCACATTCGTGTCTTACAACTTACAAAGACCACATTATTTCAGTTTTATAACCATAATGCAGAAAATTGACTGAGCAAAATTTTTCGGGGAAAACTGTGGTTTATCCCAAAGGGACTAAAATGCCTTGAAATTACATTTTTTTTTTCTTTCGAATATCCAAAATTTCCTGCATTAGTTCAATTTAATAAATTTGTCAAAGAATAAAACAAGCACGCTCCAGTTGCCATGTAGGGAAAGGGGGAGGAGGCAGAAATTTACACAGAAGAGAATACAGTGGCCCAGCATCTATCCAATTTCACCTTGAATTGCTGTGTCGTTGGTATATTTACATCTTGTGGAAGGCCATTCCAATGCTCTGCTGAACTGGCGCCTATCCTCTCCAAACTCTACAACAACTGCCTTGTTGAATGTTGCTTCCATGATAGCTGGAAAATTGCCTCTGTGGTACAAGTCTTCAAAAATTCTGGAGATAGAACTGACCCTCAGAATTATCGCCTCATCAGTCTACTCCTGCTCTTCGCTAAAATCTTTGAATCTCTAATCAATCTAGCGATAGTCCGGCACCTTGTTAATGCTAAACTTCTTTCTGACCATCAGTATGGTCAACTGCGGATATCCTAATGGTTATCTCTGAACGCATATACCATACACTGAACAAGGCAGCTGAAGCTAGGGCAGTAGTGCTTGATATATTTAAAGCCTTTGACAAGGTCTGGCATAAAAGTCTTCTCATAAAAGTTAATTCATATAGTATTACTGGACGAATATTTAATATAATTAGATCCTTCCTAACCAAAAGAAAGATTCAGGTTGTCCTCTCTAGCTGTTCATCCAAACAACATGACATAAATGCAAGTGTACCCCAGGCATCGATTCTTGGACCTTTATTGTTCCTGATTTTCATAAACGACCTCCCTGATGACATTGTGTCTGAGATAGGTATATTTGCTGACGACACCACGCTCTACTCTCGTCATATGAGTAAAACTGACGTGCACATATCCGTAGCAATGACTGAATCCTTAGAAAGTGACCTCCAGTTTGTAGTGGAATGGGGTCGTAAGTGGATGGTAACATTTAATGCTGCTAAAACAAAGCTGTTTTCCTTTAACAACTACAAGAAACCTTTTCAACCACTGATTGACATGGCAAATAACACCCTACCTGAAAGTCCAACATTCAAACTCCTCGGCCTAACATTCACAGGTAACATAAATTGGAACAAATACATAAAAGACATTGCCAAGGCTGCTGCAAAGAAAGTGGGCTCCTTCTACCATGCTAGAAAACTACTTACACCTTACAGTATCCTATATCTCTAGAAAGCCACCATCCACCCATGCATGAGGTATTGTTGTCATATCTGGGCTGGTGCACCATCCACCAATCTCTCCCTCTTAGACAAGGTCATAAAAAAGAATCTCTAATCTAATAGGTCCCTCACTATCCACCAAGCTCCAGCCCCTGTCCCATCGTTGCAATGCTACATCCGTGTTCTTGTTTTACAAGTACTTTAATGGAATGTGCTCCCATGAACTTGCTGCTCTGGTGCCCCCTCGATGTAAATACACTAGACTAATCCGGCAATCAGCTAGATCTCATCCATTCACTTTGGATGTCTCTAGATGCCAGAGAGTCGTTCTCCTCCAATAGCTTCTTTCTTTCAGCTGCCGACCTTTGAAACTCCCTCCCTCCCTGATCCCTGTTACCCCGACTATACCGACATGCAGAAATTTAAAACTAATGTGAACAAGCATCTCGTGACACAGTTCCCAATTTAGGATGACCCCCTAAACTTTCACCCTAATTCTCAGTAGCCCCCTTACGTCTACAGTGGCAACTTGCCTTGTTTGGGGTGAACTAAGTTAAAAAAAAAAAAATATCCAGAGATCTTCATCAAGAAAGCGGCACTCCTCCGATTTAATCAAACTCAGCGGTGAAACAGTTCCTGGTAATGCCGGTGAAGACCTCTTTCTGGTGCAGCAGTGAATAGTAGGTCCTGAGGGAGATCATAATGGCCATTGAGCAGATTGTAGGCCAAAATGAGATCACAGCATAAACGTTGGTACTCAAGGGAGAAAAGGTTAAAGTTTCTCGAGTCGACTTTCATAGGGGCAGATCCCACAGTTATTGATATTTTTTTAAAAAACACACACAAAAAAAAAAAACAAGTGGCCAACTCTCATTTTATCTATAGGAAAAATGAAAGTTGCTTCCCCCCACTCCAAATTAAAAAAAAAAAAAAAAAAAAATTGAACTTTTTTTCCTTAAATATTTAAAAGTACACATCAATTTTTCCCATCAGTTCTAATGGTCGTTTAGATTATTTTTTTTATTGCTAATAAGTCATGGCTTATCAATCCGAAAGCCACTCTCGTATAAGGTTAAATGAGATGGATGTATTGTTCGTTGAATGTTTAAGAATATTATGAGAGGATTGAAACTGATGAATGGGATGAACAAAATTTGATTACTTATGAGGACGGTTTATGGCAAGTATTTGTTGACATTGGATTTGAAGATGCCCATATTGTAGTCTTCACGGAAGTAATCTTGTGGTTATGTGTTTCATAGATGGGAGTTCTTAGAAAGAAACTCTGTTCATGGAAGTTCCATTTGATATTAGACATACAGAAAGGTGTTTGCTGTTTAAGTAGTAGTAATCACAAGGGAAGACGACTCGTGCTCTTTTTTCTTTTCCATTAAGTTGAGGACAATTCTTTGTGTCAGCATGTAAAACAGATGTTAAACCGAATAGTATAAGGGACCTCAATAAAAGTTTTTTTACAGGCTTAAAAATGTGTAGTTTATTGGAGCCTCTAAATTGCATTTTTACTCATGGGCTCATTTGGCTAATGGACCAGGAGATCGGGGTTCAATCCTCACTCAAGTCAGACAAAACACTAAAAAAAATGGTACTTGCTGTCCCTTGCTTATAAGGTAAGGATCAAGGGTAAGTGGTGTAATCCTGAGAAAGGAGTGGTGCCCTCCCCTACATCTCTGTATAGTAGACAATGAAAAGGGAGTCTTTAGGTCATACTCAAGTACGGTTGATCACTGAGCGAAAAACGGTTGGTCAAATCAAATGAGTTATTGTCAGTTATTCTATTTGTTAGTGTGGTAAATTTCAACATTTATCTTTTTATTGATGTATCTTTTTGTTGATATATCTTTTTGTTGATATATCTTTTTGTTGACATATCTTTTTGTTGACATATCTTTTTGTTGATATATCTTTTTGTTGATATGTCTTTTGTTGACATATCTTTTTTGTTGACATATCTTTTTATTGACATATCTTTTTATTGACATATCTTTTTTGTTGATATATCTTTTTTGTTGACATATCTTTTTGTTGACATATCTTTTTGTTGACATATCTTTTTTGTTGACATATCTTTTTGTTGACATATCTTTTTTGTTGATATATCTTTTTATTGACATATCTTTTTTGTTGATATATCTTTTTTGTTGACATATCTTTTTTGTTGACATATCTTTTTTGTTGATATATCTTTTTATTGACATATCTTTTTTGTTGATATATCTTTTTTGCTGACATATCTTTTTTGTTGACATATCTTTTTTGTTGACATATCTTTTTTGTTGACATATCTTTTTTGTTGACATATCTTTTTTGTTGATATATCTTTTTTGTTGATATATCTTTTTATTGACATATCTTTTTTGTTGATATATCTTTTTTGTTGATATATCTTTTTTGTTGACATATCTTTTTGTTGACATATCTTTTTGTTGACATATCTTTTTGTTGACATATCTTTTTATTTATTTATTTCAGGATTCAAAGGTCAGAACTGCACTGAAGATAAAAATGAATGCAACACGAATCCTTGCCTGCATAATGGCAACTGCCGTAACACGTTTGGCAGTTATGAATGTGACTGCAACACAAAGAATTTTATGGGCAAAAACTGCCACATTGCGAACCCGTGCTCTGCTGAGAAAAACCCCTGTATGAACAGTGCAAACTGTACATATACCATCAGCGGGGATCGTGCATATGCAAATTGTAGTTGTCCTGATGGTTGGCAGGGACCAATTTGCGCTGAAAAGGTGAGATAATCATTCACGCATGGTGGCATGTTAATAATATTCTTACGGTCAACTTTTTCCCAATCACAACCGATTCTAAGGCGTGTCACTAATTCAGTTTTTTCTTTCTTGTTTTCACTAAAAGCATCACCACTTATCAAGGCCAAAGGTCACTTGAGGATGATGATTAAATAAGTGAAATGATTGTTAGTTTAGAGATGAAGAACATTATGAGAGGATTGAGAAAGATTGATAGGATAGACTAAGCTCGAATTACTGGTGGGGACGGTTCATAACCGGAATCTGTTGACATTCGATTTGAAGACGACCATGTTGTAATCTCGCAGGGAAGCAGTCCTGTGGTAACATGCTCCAGACGGGAAGCCCTTGCAAAGAAGCTCTGTTTGTGGAATATCTGCCTGACGCTAAGAACGTGGAAGAAAAAAAGGAAAATTTTTTTTTATCGTTATGGGAGCAAAGCAAGTTCTTTCTGTGAATGCCATACAAAGAGAAATCAGAGATTGGAGCTCAGTCGAGCAGCTTCCATAGAAATAAAGATAGAGTAGAAAGAGACTAGCAACATCTCTTCTGTGAGACAGTGGCTGTTTTACACCAAATACAATGCGTTTTTTTGGCAATAGAATTGACTCCTTACAAGCTGCATTTTATTCAAGAAAATTGAAATTTGGTTAATAAGAAAAAAAAGTTAAGTCAAAATAAGTGTGGTTATCTATGTGTAAGATAAGACATCTAATTGACTTTGACTCATCATAATTCTTTTTAATTTAATAAAAAAAAGTTATATTTATACTAAAATAGGATAAGGTAACTTTTGGTGGAAATATTAAAGTTTTTTTTCTTTTAATTTATCCAATACATGAAGTAAGAATTGTGACCATAGGTCTGTCTGTATAAGGTATACTGCAGTGTTGTAAGTCCCATATTTTCTACGTCCTGTCGGTGGGGCCACAAATTCGCCGATTTCAACCCTATGCAGAGGGGTAAAACTCCCCCGAAAATGGGAAACTTGTAGGTTGTGCGTGGCGACCCGTGATGCCTTAGGACGGGAGCCTGGTGGCTGTGCCATTCTGCCACTTCGGCTCTTACTTCAGCTAGACGGAAAATTGGAGAGGTCTTATCCGATCAATTGGCTGGTCACGTCATGTCCCAGTATCTGTAAGTTCATCCCCAACCATATTATTCAATTTGATTCTCCAAAAAATCAAAACCTTATTTCTCCTATTTATTTTTATTTCCAAATAGATACTAGAAGGCGGTTGCTGAGGGTTAATAATGTTGAAAACAAAGATTACCAATGCCAAAGAGTAATTTTTTCAAAGAGTAATATTTTTTAAGAGCAATGCCACTGATGGGGTGCTTCCTTGGGGTGCTACATTTTCCTGCTCTAGCTGAGGAATTTCCTTCTAAGAGTAATGTTTTCTGAGAGCAATTTATTCTAGGAATATAAATAATTATCCTACCTATAGAATTATATTTGACAACTTTATTCGGCATTAAATAACCCACAAATGGTTGATATGCTGTAAAACAAACCAAACTAAACCTATATGTTTTGTGCTGACAAGGCATGTTGTTTTAAGTAAATATCCCAGACCAAAATTTTTATTCTATTTATATCTGAAAACCTTCAATGTGGGCCTGTAGATCTTTGCAAAACATAAACAATGGTACCAAAATGAATTTGATAGCTCAATTAGCCACAAAATTATGACCGTTCAAAGTTTGGAAATTAAGAAAATTTGCCATCTTAAGTGCTAATGGTCGATAAACCAATTTTTATAATGTATAACTAAAAATTCAAGTTTCAAACAAGTGAAAACTCCTTACAAATGTATTGTCATCTTGTAGTAAATGAAAGTTAATCATAATGAAAGCAATAATCATAAGCTCAAACCGGACTGAAAATTGGACGAAATCCCATTATCCCTCGAAAAATGTGCAAAAATAACATTCATGCACAACTTCGACTGTTCATATAAGATTCATTTCCTCAACTAACACTAATATGATTCCTAGCACATTAGAAATCAACCCAGATTTTTCTTTTAATAAAAAATCAATATAAAAAAAACCCTCAGATTTGGATCATGTAAAAACGTCCGGAAACACAATTTGATAATAAGGCAAAAATTTCTTTAGTTTTCATCTAAAACTTTTTTGTATTATTTGGATTATTCGAACTACTGTTCTAATTTTGGATGTTATTCTCACAACGTTTCAGCCAATGTAACCATTGATCTTCTTCAGGTGCATATTGTAAAATTCGAGGATCTTTCTGTCAAACTTCTGTACGGAATTTCAAACAGAACCCTTTATTTAATCGATGGGAGTAGCTTGTTCTCATTCCGTCAGTCATGACCGAATAGAAGTCTTAAGTAATTCGTAATTGTATCCTTAGTATCGCCCACAGTGAGGATTGAACCTTTAACCCCCAGAAGACTGGCATTTAGAACTGATTATTACTTTAGCACTTTATCTGCTAAGCTACTGAAGAAGGTCAGAGGTTACATTGGCAGAAACACTGTGAGAATAACATCCAAAATGAGAAGCATATTTGAATTTTTTTTTGTTAAAGACTATTAAAAACCCTATTTTTAACCCACCATATTGGCAAGTGGTCGTATTTCTTTGAAATGGGACTATCTGTATATGTATAGAGAGACACAATATCGAGCACACCTAATTTGAAAAACAAAGATTTCTTTTCATGTAAAGATTAAATCGCCTATCACCAAAAATAGTAACCTAACTTGAAGTAGCCTCAAAAAAATAAATATTAATGACACAAAAAGAATTGTACATTTATAAAGATAAGATTTAATTTAGAATTTTAGCATTTATAAAGATAAGATTTCATTTAGAATTTTAGCATTTATAAAGATAAGATTTCATTTAAAATTTTAGCGTTTATAAAGATAAGATTTCATTTAAAATTTTAGCATTTATAAAGATAAGATTTCATTTAAAATTTTACATTCATAAAGATAAGATTTCATTTAAAATTTTACATTCATAAAGATAAGATTTCATTTAAAATTTTAGCATTCATAAAGATAAGATTTCATTTAAAATTTTAGCATTTATAAAGATAAGATTTCATTTAAAATTTTAGCGTTTATAAAGATAAGATTTCATTTAAAATTTTAGCGTTTATAAAAATAAGATTTCATTTAAAATTTTAGCGTTTATAAAGATAAGATTTCATTTAAAATTTTAGCGTTTATAAAGATAAGATTTCATTTAAAATTTTAGCGTTTATAAAGATAAGATTTCATTTAAAATTTTAGCGTTTATAAAGATAAGATTTCATTTAAAATCTTAGCGTTTATAAAGATAAGATTTCATTTAAAATTTTAGCGTTTATAAAGATAAGATTTCATTTAAAATTTTAGCGTTTATAAAGATAAGATTTCATTTAGAATTTTAGCATTTATAAAGATAAGATTTCATTTGAAATTTTAGCGTTTATAAAGATAAGATTTCATTTAAAATTTTAGCGTTTATAAAGATAAGATTTCATTTAAAATTTTAGCGTTTATAAAGATAAGATTTCATTTAAAATTTTAGCGTTTATAAAGATAAGATTTCATTTAAAATTTTAGCGTTTATAAAGATAAGATTTCATTTAAAATTTTAGCATTTATAAAGATAAGATTTCATTTTAAATTTTACATTCATAAAGATAAGATTTCATTTAAAATTTTAGCGTTTATAAAGATAAGATTTCATTTAAAATTTTAGCGTTTATAAAGATAAGATTTCATTTAAAATTTTAGCGTTTATAAAGATAAGATTTCATTTAAAATTTTAGCGTTTATAAAGATAAGATTTCATTTAAAATTTTAGCGTTTATAAAGATAAGATTTCATTTAAAATTTTAGCGTTTATAAAGATAAGATTTCATTTAAAATTTTAGCGTTTATAAAGATAAGATTTCATTTAAAATTTTAGCGTTTATAAAGATAAGATTTCATTTAAAATTTTAGCGTTTATAAAGATAAGATTTCATTTAAAATTTTAGCGTTTATAAAGATAAGATTTCATTTAAAATTTTAGCGTTTATAAAGATAAGATTTCATTTAAAATTTTAGCATTTATAAAGATAAGATTTCATTTAAAATTTTAGCATTCATAAAGATAAGATTTCATTTAAAATTTTAGCATTTATAAAGATAAGATTTCATTTAAAATTTTAGCATTTATAAAGATAAGATTTCATTTTAAATTTTATTAAAATAATTAAAAAAAAAAAAAATGATATCACAAGCTGAAATTGAAGGGAATTTGGCTATATTTACCCATATTGGCACTCTAAACGAGCCTGGTTTATAATACCTATTTTATGGAACATTTTAAAATTATCCCATGAACCACGGTAAACACGACTTGTCTGTACCGAATTTGTCTTTTTCAGAATGTGATTAGTAAACTTGTCCCAAATATATAATTTTAAAAAACTGCCACAAATGTGTTTATACATAAATTCTTGCCGTTATGTGTGCTTCTCAACTCGTAATGCATATGTTGTGTTACTCATATGTCTAATAGCTATGTCTTCTGCTTCAGGAATTGCAAGAACCATTGAGGCAAAACTCTGTCATTCGTTTTTTTTCTTTTTTAGATTTTTTTTATTATATTCGTCCAAAACTTAAATGTTTTCTAAAAAAACAGTTTGCTAAGGAAAGGATCAGTTAAATAACTTATTTGTTTTTCAACATATTTAAATACATTTTTGTATACATCCTCTATGAGATAAGATTTGAAAACATATTTCAAAAAATCTTTTAATTTATTCTGAAAAACAAAATCTGTATTTGATGAGATCCAAAAAGTTTATTCATGTAGGGTGTTCAAAGTCAGACCCAAATAGCATTTAAGATGAGAAATTAAACTTTGTTTCTGACTTGCTAATTTATTTTAATAAATATTTTAAATTTTTGTACCATGTAGTTGATAATTGAATAATAATGTTATTTGCTACAATTTATTTAAGGCTTACTTAGTCCGGCCTGGATGACTGTTAATATGAAACATTTATAATTAATCACCTACAAATAAAAATCTGTCAGGGGGGCAACTCGTTTGAAATTAAAGAAAAATTGAAGGAGTTATCAGTAATCGTAAAGATCGATGGTGTAAACGGTGTAAAATTAGAATAAAATTAGTGTATAGGTGATAATATATATATATATATATTAACATTATGACACTAAGAATGTTGTGGGAGTTAAAAATCAATGTATTATTACGTTGAAATAGGGGGGAAAAAGACTTTTTAATACTTTTTTCGTCTTGAGCAGTACAACAACATGGCGGCATGTAGTAAGACTCCATTTTGTGAAAATCATGGTTTTTGTAGCATGTAATAGATTTTAACTCAAAATGGTTCCTCATTTAATAATATTTTTACGATTACCAAGTTGTCTACATTTAAGTTTAAAAATGTAAAAACAAATATTCACACTTAACTCACTTCCTTTTTTTCAATTCCCACGTTTTGTCATCTCTGACCTTGCCAGACAATCTTTTACTCAATTATTTTAAACAGGCTGAAATTTCCAACAGGGCCAGATTAATGCACATGTGCAGTGACGTTTTTTTAAATTTTTTTTTTTTAAATATTTTACTGTTAAAAGCGACTCTATATACGTTTTTCTGACAGCATTTTAAGAGAATAAAAACTAAAACTAAAGAGTTCACCAAAGTGTTGCTGAAAACCACCTCTTTTACCTCTTTTAGGGCCTCTGAGCAATGTGACCCCTTATTTTAATCAGGGATTCTTAGGTAAATCTGGTCATTTTAATTAAAAGGATGTGACCAGAGTTTTACATTTATAAAGAAACCCATACTACTACTACTACTACTACTACTACTACTGCTTCTATTGCTTCGAGTTTTGATGAATTATCTCCCTTTGATTTAGCAGATGCTTATTGACAGCATTACGGTTGTGCTAACTAAGGGATGGACAAGCAGAATTATTATCTAACATATTTTGTCTGATTTTCAAAGTCAAACCTAAATTGCATTTAATCTGACAATTTGCTTCTGACTAGTCATTTTTCATTTGTTAAAATTGTACGATGTTATGGACAATATAATAATGTATTTCACTATAATTTATTTAAAAAATTACTTAGTCCAGCCCAGACGACTAATGATATAGAAACATTTTTTAACAGATCTCCATAAAATAAAAATCAGCAACGGGGATTACTCATATTTTTTTTATTGCATATAATAGGTATTGTCTACCTTATAACTAAAGTTTTATTTCTTTTAAATAAAAATTAAAAACTAAAATGCATCCCGGGCAACGTTGGGTAGCTACAGTTAGTATAGATTAAAATAAAGGTTTACTTTAAGTCTCAAGAGGCAATGGATACCCCCTGTAAGGGTGACTGCACAGAGAATCTATAGTGAAGCAAGTGTTGCACAATCACGAATTTAATTTGGTTTGCTGGAGTCCAGTGGCAAGGAGAAGTGTAGAGGACTGGAAACAATGCCGGAATAAGCAGAAAGAAACTGGTATTACTTTAGAATTTTTTTTTTTCTCCTAGACTAGTTACTTAATAAAGGCTTCAGTTTAGTCTCCCCTACAATTTAATCCATATATATCTCTGTATTATTCGATATAGAATCCACAACATTACACATGTTCTTTGCTGTCATGAGTTGCGTTTTGAACCCAATTTTTATTTATTTATATCATTGAGAATTTTTTGTTTAAATATATAATAAACCATTAAATATATAATACATATAATAAAAAGGGACATCGTCGAACCCTCTAAGGCGGCCTACTTCTCATGTATTGCTTGGGTTCAGTAGCAAGGACGGGGAGGACTGGAAATGATGCTAAGATGAGCAGAAAAAGACTGGTATTATTTCAGTTTTCCTTCTCCTAGACTAGTAGTAACAGAATCAAGGCTTAAGTGTAGTCTAGTCTATTTAATTCAAAGCTAGAAGTAGGGTATATTAATTACCAGTACTGGTACAGCTTTTGAACCAGACAATACCGACTTTTTGGTTTGGCATTTCCTGACCATTTGCGTAATCAGAAGATGCTGAAGCGCTTAGCCAATCAGAGAATTGAGAAGCAGACGACAAATTTACCTGTAAATTGAGTAACTCTTAATATTCCTGGCAGGCAGAAATATGCTAAATGAACCGGACAAAAAGCGAACTGTTTTTTTTAAAACCCTAACCCTAACCTAGTCGCTTTTGTTTGTTTCAAAAGCTGTACCAGTACTCAAAAACTAAAACGCAAAAAAAATCTCTAAAATCATCATAGCATTGATTATGTTAAAAAAAACATAATTTATTGAAAAAAAAATTCAACTTTTAACTTTCCCGTAAAATATTTTTAAAAATTCATTAAATTTTCTTTGTCAGAAAATAAATTGTCATAAAAAAACAAACATACATTTTTCTTTCATTATTTTTTTCATGTTGAAAATCAGGCTAATTTTGATTTAGCTTTTTCGGGCAGTTTACATATTTCGACGTCGGCAAAAGTCGGTTTTGTCTGGTTCAAAAGTTATACCAGTACCATAAATTTCCAACTTTTCCCAAGAGTATTAGTGAAAGTGATATAGAAACCAACCCGGCACACCGAGCATACAGTTTGTGCCTGTAACCACTGCGACACACCACTTCCTGTAGATTGTATCAACACTGAGTTTGTTGTTTGCTTATGCACTTTTTTTGTAATAAATTTTAATGTATTCAATATGTTTTATCATTGCAGTTGCGTGCGGGCCCAGATTTTAACAATCTTTATCTTTATATTGGCATTCCACTTGCGTTATTAATTTTGGCAATTATTATTGGTAAGTCGACTTCTATTTTTTTCCACTTGAATATTGTTCGTTTATTTACTCAAGAAAAGTGTTTAACCTGAAAATAGTTTTATTTGAATCATGATAAAAGACTGCCACAATAATATTTGATTCTGCCTTGTTACTTTACTATTTTTCTTCCTTCTTTAGAATACCAAAATGTGGCAACACTTTCAATGACTCATATAATGTAAGGAGACAAATCTTTGTAACTTAAAATACGACTTATCTCCCTTACATTATTTGAGTTACTATTGAGCATTTTTTTCTCCTCTATCTATTCTCTATATTAATTATATTCTGTCATCACTTCACATGTTTCTATGTGTTTCTCACCTTTATGTGACTTACACATTATTATTTTTTATTTTACTTCTAATCTAAATTTTACTGAGACAAAATTGTGTAACCAAAATTTTTTTATGCTAAAACGATGTTGATGAATTCCGGGTAATGCTGAGGAGGTGCATTTAGTTAACAAAATTTTATTAATTAAAATAAATATTACTTTGAAATTTTCGTATATACAGTATAGATTAGCACTATGTTGAAATCGAGGTGAAGGCATTTTCCATTAGAAAAATGCCCGGGTTACTGGTAGAGTGAGTCTGATGATTTAAAACTTTAAAGCTGCAGCGAAACCAGTTTACTGACTTTAGAGCATCTACAAGATGTATTTTGCAATAGAGGTTAAATATTTATCTTAATGCTCGTACTACGTTATCACCTTTCACACACACACACAAATTTAGATTGTCCAATTAGCAAAGATGGTGATTGTTGATCAATCTGACGGTATTAAGGTAAACAATTTCTACTTTACCCATTATAAAATGAGTTGTTCAAAAATCAAATTGTGTTGGTTCATCAACAAAAACAGTGCAGTTTTAAATAAATACATTTCAAAAAGTGACATATGTTTTATTAATTTGAAGAATATTTTGCTGAGAATTATTTTTATGGTCAGAAGAGAATATTGTTTTAAAAAGAATTTAATTGATACAATTTTAAATAAAAAAAGAAGAGACATATTTGTTTGAATTATTTAAAGAATATTTAGCTGAAAATATATATTTACGGAAGAAGAGTTATTTTCTTAATAGTATTGACCCTGACAGACATTTATTATTTCTAGAGGAATATTATTGTTACCAGTAAATTATACAGATTGATGTAGAAAGCAGCGTGGAGTTTCCACGGGATCCTTCCAGTAATTTATCAATAACAATTTTCTAATATGAATAAAGATTGCCTTTTCTATGAAGTTGCCACCATTTTATAATATAATTTAATTTTTTCTTTCTTTTTCCATTTTCTATTCACCATTTGCTCCGGCTGCGTCTTACAGGTGGTATGTTTGATATTCTACAACACTTAAAAAAAATTATCTTTCCCCCCCCCCCATTTTATTTCACATCCAATAAAATGTCACCCCCACAACATCCTTTCCTAATTTTTCCCAACTGAAAGTGGTTGTTTATACTAATGGCTCATCATTTACGAAGACCAAAAGCTACTCGAGGATAAGGGTTAAGGAGATTGTCAGTTGGATGATAAATAATATTATGAGAGGATTGGAAACGATGGGTGGAATGAGCAGGATTTGATTACTTAAGAGAACGGCTGACATTGGACTTGAACATGACCATGTTGTAATCATCAGGGAAGCAGACTAGTGGTATTGTGTTCCATGGACGGGAAGTTCTTGGAAATAAACTTTGTTCATGGAAGTTCTATTTAGTTTTAGGTACAGAGGAAGAAAGGAAAGTTTTATTTTGCAGTGGTGGTAGAGAGATAAGTTTTTGCTGTAAATGTTTTACAGGGGGAAACCTGAGATGATTAAAAAAAATTAATTCAACGATACTATGTAACATTTAAATTGTAATCCTGCTTCTCATATAAATAGCAATTTATCTGTCAGTCACAATTTATTAAAACCTAATTAATACATTGCACAATGTGTTTCATTTAAAAAATCAAAGATCTTAACTACTTTTAAAAATGGAAAATATTGCTTTTATAGTAAATAAATTCCTAACAAATAAAGCAAATGCCATGACCGGAAATCGAAACTGAAACCTTGAGTTCTTTAGTCTGAGATTCTACCAACTTACCTATTTTAACTTTCTTATGAATAGAGCTTAAAACATTACCGTAAAAAAATAATTATAACTTTGGCATGACGTCATAGATTTATGATTTATGTCAACAATTTATTTTACTTTAACTACGTATTGGCATTAAAAACAATTACGTGCCCAAATTCTAGTATATATTAAATTGGTTTTAATGCCAATACGTAGTTAAATCAAAATAAATTGTTTTGAACTATTCAAATAATTTCCAATGCTATTGATAATGTTTACCCATTCATTTATTTTTTAATTTTTTGTTTTATCGCTTATGTTTGAATTCATGTTTTTGAAACATTACGTACACCATAAATCTATGAGTTCACCCAAAAGCTATAATTATTTTACTAAAGTATGTTTTAAGCTCTATAAGAAAGTCCAAATTAGCTAAGACTAAAAATCTGAAAGTTTTGGTTTCGATTTCCAGTCACGGCATCCACTTTATTTGTTGGGAATTTATTATTTACCATTAATGCAATATTTTCAATTTCTTAAAGTAGTTAAGATCTTTGATATTTCGAAATGATAAAAATTCTATAATGTATTTATTATGTTTAAAAAAAAAAAAAAAAAAAAAAAAATTGAACTGATGGAAAAATTGTGATGGATGGATGGACAGACGGACACACTTTTTTTGTATAAGATATTAGAATTTTGGCCCATAGGGTCCATAATTCTAGTTTCTATAAAAAATATTTTGTGTTGATTATTTCATTAAAGATTTATAGAAAAAAAACTATATAAGAACTGTATATATAAGCTTCAGCGTATATTTTCCATATTGACGTTATTACAAAGCCTAGTGGAATTTTAAGGTACTTAGTGATCACACTGGTTAGTGCTATATTGAGGTACCTGGAGAATCGCCTGTATTAGTATTATAGTGAGGTACTTGAAGAGTACCCTGTATTAGTGCTGTAGTAAGGTACCTGGAGAGTACCCTGTATAAATGTTATAGTGAGGTACTTGGGAAGCATGCTGTGTTAGTGTTATAGTGAGGTATTTGGGAAGCATGCTGTGTTAGTGTTATAGTGAGGTATTTGGGAAGCATGCTGTGTTAGTGTTATAGTGAGGTACTTGAAGAGTACCCTGTATTAGTGCTGTAGTAAGGTACCTGGAGAGTACCCTGTATAAATGTTATAGTGAGGTACTTGGGAAGCATGCTGTGTTAGTCGTAGTAATGTGACGATAGAGATGAATACTTACAAAATTTGAAGCATCCCAGCAATATCTTGGTTGCCAAGCAACCATTTGAAAGAGGGAAGTGCATGCTCTGAGTTGTAGGTTTTTGTTGGTGTTAGTAATTTGCATGCAGGGGTACCGACTTACTTAAAAGACGATCTATGATGACAGAGAGGCAGAAAGAAAAAGGAGGCAAACGTGCCGTTGAAAGAGTGTTTTTGTTAGTGTTGTTTCAGTGTTGTCTGAACAAGAGTAGTTTCTCCTGAGTTTTAGATTGTTCTTGAAATCTTATTGTGCCACAAAAGGGCATTTCAGTTTTTACAGACCTGAAATCATGTCTACCATAAAAAAATGAAGTACCCACTTAACATAAAATTTATTGAAGTAATAAACATCTTCATCAGTCTTCTAAAGCATCTATGTTCTTTTGTATCAGAATTGCGGGAGGGGGTAGATGTGTGGTGTAATGAATATGCCGAAGCTAAACAGAGTTTAAATAAAGTCAATTAAACTTGAATTGACAATCGGGAAAAGCTGGATTGGTCATTTTGAATTCAGACATATTTTCAGAGATTTTGATATAATGTATTAATGTTATAGTAAGGTACCTGGAGAGCACCCTGTATTAATGTTATAGTAAGGTACCTGGAGAGCACCCTGTATTAATGTTATAGTAAGGTACCTGGAGAGCACCCTGTATTAATGTTATAGTAAGGTACCTGGAGAGCACCCTGTATTAATGTTATAGTAAGGTACCTGGAGAGCACCCTGTATTAATGTTATAGTAAGGTACCTGGAGAGCACCCTGTATTAATGTTATAGTAAGGTACCTGGAGAGCACCCTGTATTAATGTTATAGTAAGGTACCTGGAGAGCACCCTGTATTAATGTTATAGTAAGGTACCTGGAGAGCACCCAGTATTAGTATCATAGTGAAGTACCTGTAGAGGACACCATATTAGTGTTATAGCAGGGCACTTGAGGATCACAATGGGTATTCTTCTAGTCGAATATATAAAATTATCTTGGATTTTCCATGTTACACCTAAATAACAATACATCTGACAAATCGATATTTGATTCTGACCAGCAATTTCTTCCTTTTTACCCTTGCAGCATGTTCTTTAGACTAAAAAAAAGAAGTGTAATTCGCTCCAGTTTCTTTCCAAAAATAATTATTCCGATAAGTAAGATAATTACAATAGACAATTTTAAATAACGACCTAAAGAGCATAAAATGTAAGGGAGATAATTCTATTTAACTTAAAGGTAAGAATGAGTTATCTCCCTTACATTTTGAGCTGTTTGTTTTTCATTTGTTTATGACATTATTTAAAAAAAAAAAAAAAATTAAAATAAAGTTAATCAATCCTGGGCTATGCCGGGTACGTACAGTTTTAATATGAAATAAGATGGATCTTGACAAGATTCATCGAGATAAATGTTTATTGATCCATATTGAAATTACTTTATTTTACGTCATTTAATGGAAGTTTCCTCCAAAAGTTGCTCTCAAATTCCTCACTTACCTTTATTATTATATATACATTTGGTAATACCTAGTGTAGTATTCACCCTGTGCAGGCATCCGGCTTCCACTGAACGAGAAAGTTTCTAGTGAATATCAAATTCACATGCGGTCCCAAGCTGTATATATATATTGTAGTCAGGGAAGATGACATCCAGCACCTAGTGGTCACCCATCTATTACTGATCAGGCTTAATGGTGGTTAACGAGAAATGGCGTGTCACTGTGATTATGCTGATTTGTTTAAGTTCCTGTCTATCCTGACCCTTTTATTTCCCTTGCCTTTTTTGTTATTACCAACTTTTCATTATTTAAACCCCCTTTCATCCTGTCCCATTATGTTGCTGTAGTATGGCTTTTATAACTAAACCAACTCTAGCTTGATGTAACTGCTTTGAAAAACTAAATTTCTTCAACACCTAAAATCCCTTTAAAAAACTGTTTTGCACTAAAACCTTTGATTTTTGTCAGATTTACTTACAAGCATTTATTTATGAATTATTCCGGCAAAGAAGATTATTATAATGGAGACAATTTCATATAATGATCTAAAAAGCTCAAGATGTAAAGGATATAATCTCTATTTTAACTTAAATGTGAGATGTGAGTTATTTCTTTTAAATGTTGAGCTTTTTTTTTCATCTCTTCGGGACTTAGAGCCAAAACCAAACTGGATGGTGAAGAACCTCCATTGTGTATTTCATGTCAAGATTCATATACAGTTAAGCATGTATTAATGGACTGTCACAATCTTCAACAAAGCCAGAGAAAATACTACAATTGAATTAACTTAAAGGACCTATTGAAAAACACTAACTCGAGCAACATCTTAAACTTCATTAAAGAAGTTAGACTCTTCAATAAAATTTAACTTCAAACTATATTTAAAAAAAAAAAATAATTATCCCATCTATAGAATTCTATCTGACAATTTAAATCAGAATTAAATAACCTATTAATAGTTGGTTGGCCATAACTAAATGTAAAAAAAAACTAAAACTAAAATGAAACTAATGAATCCTGGGCTACACCGGGTGAGTGCAGCTAGTTCTAATATAAAATGCAATGGATCCTGACAAGATTCATTTAAATAAATGTTTATTGATCCAATATTGAAATTACTTTATTTTACACTCTTCTGAAAACTAGCCCAGTTTAATAATATACTAAATCAGCAGTAACAATCTATATAAAATGTCCATGTCTGTGTGTGTTCCTTATAGGTTAGAATCTACTGAAAACTAAAAGTGAATTTATATGTAAAAATTCTCGAGGAAGACAATGGAAGTAGTCATGAATCTCTACATGCCCCTAAATGTGTTGAATCTCTGTGCCTTCTCTAAGGGAGCTATGGGGGCAGAACCCCCCTCAAAACTTCAAATACATTGTATAGGACACTTTTCCAGAATTTCGATTTTCTTCTTAAAGGTGAAAAAACAAAGAAAATAATACGATGTTATGAGCAAAGTGAAAGAGGACATAATGTTCTTCTTTTAATCCAGAGCAACGTCGGGTCTTCATGCTAGTGATGTATAATTATACAATCGATCTCATATCCCAATCTTTTTCACTCCTTCCTATTCATATTACTTTTCTCTTCATTCATTCTACCATACGTTTTTTACTGAACACTCACTGTATGTTTCTATAACGCATTTACATACACTTGTTTTAGCGTCAGTTATTTAGCTGTTATATTCTATACCTATACCCCTATTGTCACTGCTGCTTTAGAACATAAAGTGAAATTGTCTACATATTGGACACACCTGGAAAATGTATAAGTATAAATCCTCACCTTAAATATTCATGCACAATTTGATTGGACTGCACAAGTTTTTTACTTATTGGTCTGGGTTAGTTTACAGGAGATATGGAAAAAAAAGTGTAGGTTATTTGGGTCATCTGTAGGTATAAAAGTTTTATTTTCATAAATAGATACTTACAGAGTGAATTTTATTGATAACTTATAATTGTGAAAATATAGATAAAAGTTTGACTAAATTTGATTAAATTCAGTTCTGTATTTGTTTAAACATTTTTTTTTAAATAAGAGATAACAAATTTGTGCGCAAGAAGTGTAAGACAATGGAGATGGATAAGAAGTCTGATATGAAGAAAGCATATTTGGATGGTGAGTCTATTGAGGTTGTTCAAAAGTTTTGTTACCTTCGTGATATCATTGAACAACAGGGAGGATCTGATACTGGTGTGATGGCAAGAGCTAGGAATGGATGAATTAAGCTCCTGAACTTCTACCATTACTAACCAGCAGAGCATTATCACTGTCGACCAGGGGAAGAGTCTGTCAGGCACGTGTACAAAGTACGAAGAAATGTTACTTAAACACATTGAATATTATTTCTAGAATTGTAAGCAAGTCTTTAGAAGTAACATGAGTTTAATGTCATTTTAATATCATCATAATATTCGGTTTTACATACTGGCATGTGTTGGACGACTTTTAGAAATTGATTTCCAAGCTAACCTATCTCTGGTCAGGTCTTTATCACTCTTTCTCTCTAATCTGTCCTTATCACTTATGTTTTCATTGAAATTCCCCTGCTAACTAACCCTGCTACCTCCACTGTTCTACATCTACTAACCCAAGAACTCTCATCCGTTCTTTCAATTTGATCAAACCAACAAAGTCTCTTGTTCTGCACACATCTTCCTATACTGTCCAGATTTAATCTTTCTCTGAGGTCATCAGATCTAAGCCTTACTTTAAGACTCTTATTATACATCCATTGTAGCATTCTCATATCATTTCTCTCCATGCAACACATATCCTCAACCCTCACTGGCCAGGTTTCCTTCCATACATCATCACACTGTGTACACATGCATGATAGACTTTTCCCTTGGTTGACACTGGTAACACTTTGCTGGTTAGCAATAGCAGAGGTTTCCTGAATTTACTCCATCAACTTTTAACTTTTGCAATCACACCAGCATCGGCTTCTTCCTGTGCTCCAATGGTATCTTAAAGGTAACAAAACCTCTGAGCAACCTCAGTAACCTCGTTATCCAAATATACTTTCTCCACATCTGAGCTCTCATTCGTCTCCATTGTCTTACACTTCTTAAATACAGGCTTGTTATCATCTCTCAACCTCCCTGTAATTCCACTGCACTTCTTTCAAATATAATTTTGAAATACTAATGTATATAATGATCATTTTTTTTTTTAATGTCATGTTTATTTTTAATAGTATTCAAAGTTTTTGTTACAGACACAAAGCTCCATTATAATGTGGTAAATTTGTAGATTAACTTCCCTGCCCCCCCCCCCCCCAAATGAGATTTAAATTCTTTTAGGTGATACCCCATTTCCGGGCCATTCTAACTTTTTAAGCCAGTTAACTAATTTTTTTTACTACTGACAAGGTCGTAAAACCACACGTAATCGTCTAAAAAAAAGTAGCCCCCCCCAAAAAAAACAATGCGCAGAATTTATCTTACATAACCTCCCAAAATTTTTAACTGCCCTAAAATGCTAGAATGTCCCAGACATGAGGGAGCATTTTACATTAAATTTATATGCAAAACTGATCTCTTACTCTAAATTTAAAAGTAATTGTTTTTTTACTTTTTTAGTTTTTTTTTTTCTTTCCGCCAAGTTTTTCCGGGTGTTCACACCTAATCAGCTAAAAAAAAAAAAGTTGAATCTCATTGTTTTGAGGGGGTGAGTTAGCTGAATGCATTAATCTGCAATAATATCCATATTTTCTTGAAATTTAAAACTTTTGGAACTGGGGAACAAATTTTAATATAATTTCTGTTGAGTTTGACTTTTTTTTACATTTGATTTTGACCAATGATTTCAAAACAGCATCCAGTTTTCTTCTCTCTTTGAATCAGCATAATTGCATTCTTTGTTCGTAAGTAATAGGATTGGTCAGCTTATTCGTTTTATTATCTTACTGCCTATTTATTGTTAGTCTATTATAGAGAATAAAGTTGTAACTTTGTCAGTGTGTGTGTTTGGCTAAAAGTCAGAAACTAAACAAGATGTACCTACATTGGATTCAGTGTGACCCAACATTATTAATGTAAAAAAAAAAATAATTATTTCATTCTTTTTTTTTTTTTCTTTCCTTCTTTATTTTCCCTTTTTATTTTTTCCTTTTCTTTGTTTCTTTTTTCCTTTTCTTTTCCTTTTCTGTTTTCTTTCTCTTTCTTTCTTTTTTTTTCTTTTTCATTCTTTCTTTCTACTATATTGAGAGAGATTTTAAACGAAAGATGTTACACGCACTTTTTGTAACTCTCTATTTTGTTATTCATGCTCCCAGGCAACGCCGAGTAGCCCTGCTAGCCATAAATATTGGATGGACAAAAGCTATTTCATGAATAATTATAATGGCTGACTATTGATAAAACATAAAATGAAGTTGTGCACAAATTGAACACACCTGGAAAACTTATAAGCACAAATTCTCACCTTAAAATACTCGCACACAATTTGACTTACATGAACAACACCTTTTCGTACAGTGCATTTGTAATGTCAACACAAATGGGTAAAAATACAATTTTTTATTCGACTAACATCTCCGATATGATTTCCATCATTTCCAATGCAAATATTGATGCGTTTCACAAAACGTATGCCACTTCTTATTTGCCTCCCCAATGAAGGCAGTTAGACACAAGGTCGGTTTTTAATGTAAGGAAAATCCAGCTCTCTCATTCTCAGTCTAGAAGGATTTCTCTTCGAATTATTTTTTTTGCAAAAAATTATATTCAAAACAAATTATGCACAACACCATCAAAAGTGTGGGGAAAATGGGTGTTGTTGATCATCGTTGGATTAAAGTGATAAAAATGTTTATCCTACTCTTGACTAGAATCATTTCAGTCACCACAATACCACATTTACACTAAAGGCCGTCCTACATAAGATATCCCCAAATTGATTTGAAATTTTATTTTTTTATAAATGTATTTATATTCCATGAAAAATGCCAGTATACTGAAATCATATGCCCTTAATAGGGTTAAGATGAAAATTCATATACACTAAATATACAAAAGCAAGGAAATTCCCAAATTTTTACACTTTTATTGTCATTAAGGGTATGACTACATATCAACCAAGCCATTTCATTATCACATCACTACAGTATAAATCTCTATGCATGAGTGGATGAAGTGGGTGAGATGCGCTGAAGAAAAATTCCTACCAGTAAAATACATAGCCCTGTTGTGCTCGCATACCCTTAATGACAATAAAAGTTTGGGAATTTCCTTGCTTTTGTACATTTAGTGTATATCAATTTTCATCTTAACCCTATTAAGGGCATATGATTTCAGTATACTGGCATTTATCATGGAATGTCACTATTGTAAAGGCTATCCCTCAATACAATGCCTTCTCATAAGGTTTTTTAAAATTGTCTGGAAAACTAAGGTATATGGTAAACTGAAATTAAAATGCCATCAACTAGACCCTAGAACCTCTATCTCTGCCAAAAATCAGCTGAATCAATCAAATAGTTGATGAGATACAGGGTGGCACATACGTACATACGTACACACGGATAACACAAAATCATGCATGACCTTTCTGGATCTCTGGGTTGCCTTGACTAATGATGCTGAAATTCTACACACTTATAGAACCTATCAAAAAAAATGTTGCGCAAAGTTTTAACTAATTTGGTTTATTGGTTTTTGAGTTATGATTGATCAAAGAAATGAGATTTCTAGCATAGGCTGTTTTTGAAGTCTATTAAGGGATAGAGCGCTCTCGTGCCTCCCTTGATACAAAGATTTCATTGGTATAAAACAGGGAGTGGGGGCAGAAGAAAAAGCAAACATTTTGGTTAGTAAGACCCGCCTAACCCTTTCTAAATAATAGACTGCCAACTGATTTCAGAACCGAAAACAAGCAGGTTCTCTAAATGGGGGTGGAATCTAAGTGGTAGAGAAAATAAAATGAGGGATGGAGTTGGAGAATGGGTGGTGTCCTACCAAGATGAATACTAACTTTGATCCCAGCCTGAAGGCCGAGAAAATTGTGTTAACTCGGTGAAGTAAATCCACATTTTGACACATTCACTCCTTATTTGTTGAATCGGGTGTATTATGTCTGTGCTTTTTGTTGAATACACTTTCTTTAGCAAACTCCAGAAAAAGAAATCGAGAGCACTAAGGTTTGGTGAACGAGGAAATCACTGTACATCTGTAGAGGCACAAATATCAGTTAAAAATATTGAATTTTGTTTTTCATTTGATTAAATCAAAAAAATATCCAATTATCCTACGAGTCCAGACTTGATGGACACCCTGAAAAAAAAAAGTCACATTGGTAATTGTTTTAAAAACAACACTGAAATTAGGTTAAACAGTCAGTTAATTTCCTTTATTGCATTCTTTTTCTTTATTTCTGTTATATTCAATCAGTTGATAGATGAGAACAGGTAATCGTTTTAATGTTAATAGAGTTAGGATACATGGAAAAATCTTTCGCATTTATTCATTTAGATAAGATTAAGAGCAAGTTTCATTGTCCACATGAAACTCCGAAATGAAAATTGGGCAGAAAAATATAGTTGCCATCTTTATAAACAAGGAGAAATATGCTATCTAAGAAAGAACGATAACTTTATTTCATAATTTTCTAGTTAAAAAAACATGTTTATAAATTTGTGTTACCGTTCTTTCCATAGCTAGCCGCTTATCGACTTGTTTAGATGGCGACTATATTTTTCTGACCTGATTTTTATTTCGGCGGTTTACGTGTACGATAAAACTTGGCATAACAAAAGAAAACATTAATAACCCTAAGTTGTTGTTTTTCTTTTTATTAAAACATGGTTAAAGTTAAAAAGAATTATAAGTTGTTTATGAGTAATGCCAAAACCTATTTCAGTCTAAATAATTTACATGACTGAAATAGGAATTAACTCTTAAATGAAAGGAGTATTTTCAGACGATTGTTGACAGAACAATCTGAAAAAAATACTCCTTTTCCTATTACAGTTGCGTAAATTGAACTAAAATAAGAGAAGAAAGGTCAGTATGGCTGTTTTTTGTTTTTGTTTTTTTAATTCATTGGGGGAGGAGACATGTTGGTAAAATGATTTATTAAGAAGCAAAAGAAAACTTTAAATTAAAAACTTTAAATTTAAAGAGAAAATTCAATTTTATTGGTTTGTATTTTAATTTTTCAGGAAAAAATATTAGGCTCTTACTATTTGCTCTCTAGCAAGAAGACGGTCTTATGACAACAGAACCGATACTGTACCTACCCTAAACCCCCATTAAAAAAGATATTCCAGTTAAATAAAGTTCTTTTTTTTACGTTCATTTAAAAATACCTAGTCACAAAAATTGTATTTTTTAATGGTCCCTGGCCTTTTGGCTAAGATCAAAGTGTAGTATCTGTTCTCCACATGCCGGAAGTTTTTTTTTTATGTAAATTAACTCCCAATGAAAATATAATTCTAAAAAAGTTTTTAAAACGCTATATTTTTATAAAATCTCTTTAAATTATTTTATTAATCATTATAATAATAGTACCATTGATAAAACGATTGCGTATCTAGAAGAAAATTTGGCAATGCAAATTAGAAATGTATATTACAGAATATTAATTTATTAGAAATTAAAAAAAAAAAGCAAATGAATAATATCGAAATTTATTTGAGGGAGTTTTGAGATTACTATATATACGGTATTTGAAAAGATTCTTGTATCATTAGAATTAAATAAGCCTAACCTGTTTTGATGTGAATATAGTTAGGTATGATGGAAACAACTTTTGTATTTACTCATTTAGACTTTTTTAAATATTTGATTTAATAATTTCTTTTTTCTTTTTTTTGTAGGAATTGTTTTCTTTGTATTTTCTGCTCGTAAAAAAAGAGCTACAAGTGGAACCTACAGTCCCAGTCAGCAAGAAATGTCTGGATCTCGTGTGGAACATGACCATCCCATCAAGATCCCACCAACTGAGCGTTTAATATGAAAGCTCTTAAGTTTACTAAGTAGAAAATTAAACAAAACATGGAAACCATAAAAATACACATAAAAAAAAAGCAGACCAAAGAGCAGGACTTTCAATTTACAAATAAAAAAGAATAACAATTGTGTTGACAATAAGAGCCTTAATTGAACCAAATACGACTGACTTGAGGCTAAGGCGGGGGGGGGGGGGGTTGCAAAATGGCGATTGGATTGTCGTACAATTGGTGGAATCAATGGCTGCTCATATCTAATGTGAAGGAATTGATGTTTAATGGTGCCAGGCGTCCTTACAATTCTCTTCTCTTGACTCTGCTTCATGTATTTAATTTTTATTTTCTATCATTCATTGAAGCCATCATCTTATTCTCATACATAAAACTTTTTTTTTTTGTATGTGTTTGTTTTACTTGTAAACTACAAAACCATTTTGACCTTAAAAATCTGTACTACATCTTTCATCTGTATGTGAATGTCCCTGTATGGGTAACCTTTGTGCCAATTTTAAAATTTGAACACATTTTTAAATTAAAAAATTTTTTTTTTTTTTTAGTTGTCCTCATATTGTAACTATATTTTTAAATGTTTGTTGATACTTGTTGACAATGAATGAATAACACATTTTAAGAAAAAAAAAAAATTAATGATTCATGCACACATGTAAAATAAATTAAATTTTTAAAGCTATAAAAAGAAATCAAAACAAAAAACGCGTCAATTACAGTTACTTGAGAATCTTGATTTTTTTATCATTATCGTCATATAAATTCTTATTAAGATAACACTGTACATGTATTCTTTAATTGTATTTTAAAATATTTCCCCCTCTTAAATTAAAGAAAGACTATACAAAAATTTGAAGTAAAAAAGCGTGCTAAAAAATAATGTATAATTGTCATACTTGCACAACTTCTACAGAGTTGATATAAAAATAACATAACTGGGTACTGACCATATAAATAAATACGTAATTCATCTAAATATGATCAAGTGCATTATTACCATAATAGATACCATTACAGATTATGGAATGGGTTTAGCAGAGCTTAAATCCAGTCAGGCTTATTACATTCACTTATATTGGAATACCATTGAAAAAGGTATTAACCCACAACCCCTAGCTATGGGGAAAGATAGCAACTTGTGTTCAACATACACAATGAATCATTTACAATAATTATTGTTTTGGCATCAAGTAACCCAAAAACGGTTGATATGCTGTAAAATGGTTAAACCAAATTCTCTTAATATAATTTTGGCGTATATGACTATGCACATGACAACTAAGATTTTTTGTAATTTATATATTTTTATTATACAAAGTTCAACTCTGATGGACTTGTTGGTTTATCTTCCATTTCTTGTACCTAGATTGTGAGTTTGAATTCCTAAAGAAACACTTATTCAATTTAGATTGTTAAAAAAAGATGGATCTAGTTTGTGGGTTTGGATTCCCACAGAAGTAAAAAAAAATATCATGTATCTAGATTAAATGTTCAAATTCCCACAGAAGCTAACACCTCTTTTATCTAGATTGGTGGTTGACATCACCAGAGAAGTGAACAAAAAATCCTTTTGTCTATATTGGGGGTTAGAATTCCCACAGAAGTGAAAAATAATATTTTGTCTAGATTGGGGGTTCAAATTCCCACAGAAGTGAAAAATAATTATTTTGTCTAGATTGGAGGTTCAAATTCCCACAGAAGTGAAAAATAATATTTTGTCTAGATTGGAGGTTCAAATTCCCACAGAAGTGAAAAATAATTATTTTGTCTAGATTGGGGGTTCAAATTCCCACAGAAGTGAAAAATAATTATTTTGTCTAGATTGGAGGTTCAAATTCCCACAGAAGTGAAAAATAATATTTTGTCTAGATTGGAGGTTCAAATTCCCACAAGTGAAAAATAATTATTTTGTCTAGATTGGGGGTTCAAATTCCCACAGAAGTGAAAAATAATTATTTTGTCTAGATTGGAGGTTCAAATTCCCACAGAAGTGAAAAATAATATTTTGTCTAGATTGGAGGTTCAAATTCCCACAAGTGAAAAATAATTATTTTGTCTAGATTGGGGGTTCAAATTCCCACAGAAGTGAAAAATAATTATTTTGTCTAGATTGGGGGTTCAAATTCCCACAGAAGTGAAAAATAATTATTTTGTCTAGATTGGAGGTTCAAATTCCCACAGAAGTGAAAAATAATTATTTTGTCTAGATTGGGGGTTCAAATTCCCACAGAAGTGAAAAATAATTATTTTGTCTAGATTGGAGGTTAAAATTCCCACAGAAGTGAAAAATAATTATTTTGTCTAGATTGGGGGTTCAAATTCCCACAGAAGTGAAAAATAATTATTTTGTCTAGATTGGGGGTTCAAATTCCCACAGAAGTGAAAAATAATTATTTTGTCTAGATTGGGGGTTCAAATTCCCACAGAAGTGAAAAATAATTATTTTGTCTAGATTGGGGGTTCAAATTCCCACAGAAGTGAAAAATAATTATTTTGTCTAGATTGGAGGTTCAAATTCCCACAGAAGTGAAAAATAATTATTTTGTCTAGATTGGAGGTTCAAATTCCCACAGAAGTGAAAAATAATTATTTTGTCTAGATTGGGGGTTCAAATTCCCACAGAAGTGAAAAATAATTATTTTGTCTAGATTGGAGGTTAAAATTCCCACAGAAGTGAAAAATAATTATTTTGTCTAGATTGGGGGTTCAAATTCCCACAGAAGTGAAAAATAATTATTTTGTCTAGATTGGGGGTTCAAATTCCCACAGAAGTGAAAAATAATTATTTTGTCTAGATTGGGGGTTCAAATTCCCACAGAAGTGAAAAATAATTATTTTGTCTAGATTGGAGGTTCAAATTCCCACAGAAGTGAAAAATAATTATTTTGTCTAGATTGGAGGTTCAAATTCCTACAGAAGCAAAAAAAAAAAAAAAAAAAAAAAAAAAAAAAAAAATTGCATTTTTTAGTTAACCAGTTTTATTAGTTAATGCCAGTTATGTACCAGCACATAACTTAATAAAAAGTCAAGGTGTATGTAGGTAGTTATATAGATAGTGATAACAGAATTAGTAATGTATAGATGTGATATATAGATTGGATAATTCTTGTTCTGATATTATACAGCTAAAATATCCTGATGGATACTTTTGTCAGACATGTGGCAAAAAACAATAAAACAAATGATTTGAAAGTAGTAAAAAAAAATCTGAGAAATGGAAGAAAAGGTGAAGGAGAAGGAGTTTTTGGTTGCCAGTATTAAGTCGAACTTATGACTTTGAGTAAATATATCGTGTTGTGATTTATAATTTATTTTCACGCCCTCCACTCCATTTTTATTGAATGTTTTATTATTATTAATATTTATTATTTTTTTTTTAATTTGTTTAAAAAAAAAAATTTTTTTTAAATGAAAAATAATTTTATTTTTTTTTTAAATAATTTTTTTTTTTTTTTTAAATTTCTTTTTCCTATTTGATTAAAAAAGATGTGGAAAAAATTTCATGTAATATCATTGATTGAGCAAAAACTCATCTAGTTTGATAATGCCTTATCAGTTTTTTGTAAAAGATGATTCTATTTTTTTTTTTTTTAACCCACCCCAAGAAGATCCTCTGGAACAAATTGTCTGAGTTTGTAAACAGGTTGATAACGAACGACCGTGGCATTGTTTCATTAAATATTTTTTTATTATTGTAAAATAAAAACAAAACAAGAAAAAAAAAAGTATAAGAGTTCAGAAATATAAAAAAATTCTCTTTTTATTTTTAAAATTTTTTTTCTTAAAATTAAAAAAAAAAAAAAAACTTTTTAAAATTGTCTGTAAAAGGTGAACCATTCCAACAAGGTTTTGATTTTTCGAGAGAAATTAAAAAAAAAATGCTGTTATTAAGTGAACTACACAAGTTTAGTAATTTTATTTTATTTAAAAAGAACAATATTTCACAACTTATCAAGGCCAAATCCGCTCGAGGATAAGGGTTAATGAGATGAATTGATTGTTGGTTTAATGACTCGGTTTAAGTGAGCATGAGCTTCGTTGGAGTGTGTCATCTTCTAAAAGATTGTGCACCGTGTAAAAGTAACAAAGGGTCTGTCAGCAATGCACAGCAGGATGTGATATTGACAGGCCCAACCATGCTGAGAACATGACGGATACCTGGCTAAGCATGATGGGTCAGTTCTTGTGGTATTGCAAGCCAGCTAACGACCAGCAACGTCAATGAACACACCGGTTTTTATTATATCAGATGACTCCAAAGAAAATTTTATTCTGGCTTGAGTATGTTAAAAAATGATTTGTCTACATGCAACATGACTGATGTCGACCACATGGAAAGCAGGCGTGAGATGTTGTCTACTCCAGAGTCTGAGACACTCGCAAGCACCTTAAATACCAAAACCGAATGAAATATTTTTGATAAACATTGTTGAACCCCACAGATAAATATCTGGGGCGTTATGGTCCTGTTAATATGAAACCAATTAAGGATCACACCTCTTACCGATGAGACAATCACCAAAGTATCCCTTCAGTCATTCCAACGAGTCATTTGAAGTATGGGGAGTTGCCTCATTCTGTGAGACCACTGTTCATCCCACACAACACATATTCATCTGCCCAAAACTTCTTAAAGACCACTCGGTGGCACTCAGTATTGATTGTCATTAAACAGTAATAAAACAAAGACTGTTGGAAATTCATGAGTGAGACTTGGTGGACAAGTCATGCATAGACTAAAGTTTGTTTGTACCAAATATGGTTAAATTGCAGAAAGGATTGTGAATTTTATTAACGATTCCATGGGTGGCATTTTTAATGGGTCACCTTCTAGTTGTGATATGCATTGAACAGATACCGACCAGCAATAATGGATCGAATACAGGAAACACACACACACACACACACACACACATATTTAAGTATATTTCATTGAGTAAGATAGACATTCTAAAACTCTACAAATAAAAGAAAAATAAAGTTTACAACAAAATGATTTTTGAAAATGTTTATCTTTCCATCAGGTTACATTAGTTTCTATGTATATAAAGTTAGGCTTGTTTGTATGTTTATATGTACAGGATCCACTCCGAAACAAATTAACCGATCATTATGAATTTTGGAACACAGCTGCTAGGCGTAAGGGTGTGTAATATCGGCTATACTTAGTTTAATTCAGTTTCATGTAAAGGGAATGAAAAAGGAGTGAAAGCCTTTTGTGAAAGTTCAGATCCTATTCATCTGAAATTTTAACAATACTTATTAAACATCAATTAATAAATATTCCCAAAATTTTAGTTTCTTTGGTGTATTTTATAAGGTTTAGGGGGGGGGATAATATAAGCACAACCAAATATTTGATAATTCAAATATTTCAGATTTGTATTAAATTTGATACATTATCATTAGACACCAATTAAGTAAGATTCCCTGAGTTTCAATTTCTTAAGAACTTTTAAGCTTAATCCTTAAATTTTTGACATTTTTGAGAGTCAAAATCATATAATCGATTTTGATCAAAATTGGATTAAGGGTTCTAGACACAAGGTTTAGTAGCATTATATGTTCATTTTTATTTTTGTAAGGGGACATAAAAGTGGTACAAAATTATTTGAGGAATTAATCTTACCTATCCTAGGACGAGTGTTCCTTTAGTGATATCCTGAAATGAAAATAGGAAAACGTTTCCATGTAAAAGCCAACTTCAATAGGTGACACATTCTTCTTCTTCAACATAAACTTTGGCCTAATGTCCATTTTACATGCTGGCATGTGTTGGACGATTTCTAGAAATTGACTTCCAAACTTATCTCTGGTCAGGTTTCTTTATAAGTAATTTCTTTAATTGAGGCAAGATTTAGATAGTCCAGATGCCTTTCCTGATTCCAACTCAGTTATGGGGATCAGCGTTTTTATCGGGACACCATCTCTAAGTCATTCCTGACCAAGGCTAAAAAGCGCTTCACCTACTCATAATGAAAAGACAAAAAAAATCTGAAATCGAGATGAATTTCCCAACCTGGTGGGATGCCATGCCCCCCCCCCCGGTGAAATTTAACATAAAATTTCACACCACTAATTCTCCATATATTAAAAGTTAATGCTTTTTTTTTTCAGTTTGCCTGTCACCTTAACACTTTGTTATGCATTTTCTGTTTATGTTAAATTTTTATAGTTTCTTAGAAAAAGTGCTTCACTCAAATAAGTGAGTTCTTCATTTAACATGTCTTTTCCATATCAGATATGGGTTGCATGTTGGCCATGACAGTACAAAGTGATTTTCTCCATGAAATTCCATCATGTATGTTGGTTTCGATATGCCATTGTTTGAGGTCATCTTTGACTGAGTCACTCTAAGTCTTCCTCGATTACCTCCAACTGAGATGTGTGTATATCTGTTTATCCAACCAGAGCTTCGTTCAACATGCCCATATCACCGTATGTGGTTGCAACACAGAACTGACTCAAGTCTAGGCACGTTCAGCGTCAATAGTAAGAAGTGAGAACTAACTCTGTCATCAATGCATGCACCATAAATCCACCAAACCCTAACCCTAACTCTGTCATTTCTCTGCATCCTTAGAAATACCGAGCTAGTGGGAGCCCAGCATTCATTCGCATGTAACAAGACGCTACGGACGAAGATGTCGTAAACTCAACCTGAGTAACAAGTCAGAACTATCTCAGTCGTCAAGTTTGAAATCAAAATTATTAAATGACATAATGAAGTTATGATAGGGAAAAATTTATCTAGAAAAATCCTCAATTTTATGTTAAAAATACTCTTCCATTAATTTAAAAGTACTAAACACCAACCGTTGTTGGGATTTTTCCCGTGTAAACGAGAGGCAAAACCTCTAGTTCACGGTCTTGGTAATACAAAGGCTTAAAAAACGTGACTTGAGAAGAAAGAGAACAACAATGGTTTAGTTAATATAGAGATTTTATATAACTAAAGAAAAAGGAAGAAAGAAGAAAAGAGTTGCAAAATAAGGTAGTATTTGCTGAATTAACTTTGTAGTTTCATCTTAACAGGGTCTCCTAGTTGGTGTGGTCTTTGATGAAAAGGTACAAGTAAAGTACCTTTGAATGAGGGAGCTTTTCTTTGCTCACGTGTGCAAAATACATACATGCTTGTTGGATCAAGCATGGTATGTATAGCTACATAGGTTTGTATCTTTATCCACAGATCGCCACAAGAAGGGAAATGCGAACTGCTTCTGTCGGCAGATGCTGGAAAAGAGATCATTACTTAAAAAAAAAAAACGCTGACATGGTTCGGCTGTGGTGGGGAAAGGTGGCCTGTGATTGGTTGATTTTACTTCAATCAGGGCATATAAAAAAACTACTGCATTATAATCATTTTCAATATTCTCTCCAAAACAAAATTGCAATATGAAATCATTGCAACATAATTTGCTACACAGATCAAAGGAGTTCAATGAGGAAACGATGTTTCTAAAAAGACAGAAAATTTTACATTAATTTTAAAACTTGAATTTTTTTTAAAAAAGGCAAAAAATTTGCCATATAAAGTTCACACTTGAATCTTTTGTTGAAAAGAGGCAGAAATAGCCAAAGGTGAAAAGTTTGCAACTTGAAATCCTCCCTAAAGTTAAAAAAGTTAAAACTTTAAATTTCCCCCATTTTTTTTTTTTTTTTTTTTTTTTTTTTTTTTTTTGAAAAAGATTGAAAAGTTCCAAAGGTTGAATGCAATTAAAGTGAAAACATATTTCTTTTCCGTTAATTATTTTTGCAACAAGAAAAGTTCAAAGGGAGGAAGGTATGATAGAAGAAAATCTCAAAGTTGGATACACTATCTTCTAATTTAAAATTTTAACCTTTTAAAGTGAAATTTTATAATGACTAATCTTAATAAGATATATACTGGTCATTGATAAGGTTACGTTTACCCTTGAGTTTTTTGTTTTGGGGACATTGCTTTATCTGTTTAGATGTAGATGTATTTGGAACTTCATTAGCGGGTTTCGAATTCGAATTATAAATTCTCCCATTACTAGCTTCTTTTAAGTTAGGGGTAATACTAGAGGAGGATTTACATTTCAATAAATCGGCATGGATACCAGATAAAAATTTCCATACATTTGTGAAGTCTGAGTCATATTTAGGACTATAGTCCGAACTTTGTTTAAATATTTCATCTATGATGAAATGAATATCTAAAAAATTACTTTTTAATAAATTAATGGCTACGTCATAATTATCGTCTTCAAGAGTAAGATTCGATATTAATTGGGATGCGTAGCCAGTTAAGAAACCTTTCAAGAGAGATAGTTTTACCTTCTTGAATTTTACCGAGGTAACACAATTCTCAAATTGAGCTAAGGAATTCTTAAACCTAAATTTACCCACCTCCTCACCACTAAATTTTGTACATTGAATTTTAAGGACTTGGGTATACAGATATTGTTCTGTAGCGCCATTTTGTACGGGTAACGGAGGGGTAGGGGAAGAAGGAGCTGAGACTAATTTATCCGATTCTGAAAGTTTTTTGGACACGTGAGAAATAAATTCTGAATCCACAATTTCAGATTCAAGCAAACCACTGTGTTCTAAGTCGATATCTGCTTTATCACAAATTTCATTTATCTTAGTGTTTGCCAAATCTAAATCCAACATCCATTTGTTAATCACATCCTGTTGTCTCACGAAATAGGAAGTGTTCAGGGAATGCTCATGTCGCATAATATCGAATACAGAGGTTACTTACCTCTTAAGGAACTTCCGTGAAAACAACAAGGATTTAACTCCTTTAAAATTTTTAAAGTCAGTCATCATGCCACGATAACTGGTATATTTATACGAGTGGACTTTTTTAGGTTAACACCGGGCGACCATTAACGCTGTTTGTAATGTAATTTCAAAATGATAAACAATTAACTAGAACAGACTTAAAGTTAAAAGATAAATAAAACCACAGCTACCGAATAGGAGAACCAAATAATTACGAAAAACAATGCTAATTTTAAACAAATAACACAATTACTTTCCCTCTCAAGCCAGCCATGTAATGCCTTAATAAATTTCCTATTTTATCGCAAAATATAACTGGAGGTAAAAACCCTTTCTGCAAATGTTGCAAGTAAAATGTTTACCTCTTATTTTACCAAATGTTGGGATTTTTCCCGTATGAACGAGGGATGAAACTTCTAGTCTGTGGTGTTGGAAATACAAAGGCTTAAAAAACGTGACTTGACAAGAAAGAGAACAACAATGATTTAGTTAATATAGAGATTTTATATAACTAAAGAAAAAGGAAGAAAGAAGAAAAGAGTTGCAAAATAAGGTAGTATTTGCTGAATTAACTTTGTAGTTTCATCTTAACAGGGTCTCCTAGTTGGTGTGGTCTTTGATGAAAAGGTATAAGTAAAGTACCTTTGAATGAGGGAGCTTTTCTTCGCTCAAGTGCACAAAATACATACAATATACATATATGCTTGTTGGGTAAAACATGGTATGTATAGACACATAGGTTTTTGTCTTTATCGGCAGATCGGTGCAGGAAGGGAAATGCAAACTGCTTCTGTCGGCAGATGCTGGAGAAGAAATCGTTACTAAAAAAAAAACGCTGACGTGGTTCGGCAGTGGTGGGGAAAGGTGGCCTGTGATTGGTGAATTATTATCCAATTACAGGCCATGTAAAAAAAACTACCACGTTATAATAACTTTCAATAGCATACATAAAAGAAATAGAAACAGGACAATGTCTATCTGCAACTGTTTCATGCAACAGTTATGTCTGACTATTTTGCTGCTGTTATGTAATAGCTGATTTTTTGTAGGTGGTGCATCCGACTGTACTTCTGGCAATGCGTGTGTGTTTGAGATGTTCATTTTCTGGAGGTATTTGATTTGACTTGAGTCATCCATCAATTGACATTGAAACCTTCACAAAATGGGACACTACGATGCTTGCTCACTCATTGCCTCCAGAAGCTCCAATCCTGAAAGGCCAATGTCCTTCTTCAGAAAAGTTTTGATCATGATATGAAGCGTTCCACCTAGTCTCTTGATCTATAAGGCGCACTTTTCCAGCAGGTTAATTGTGTAGGGATACATGTCTTGCCAGTGCAAAAAAGTCAGCTTTTAAAAACTACTGATGTGCATGGAAGGCTACCGTAAATCGTTTTGTTTGCTACATGGTCTCGCCACAATGGAGACGGTGCGAAGAGACCGAGGGATAAGTGGCCACAACTAACATGTAAGGAAACGGTGGCCACATACAGGTGCGAACCTAGAACGATTTGAGGGTCGTGATTATGCAAAATAGGCGCTATTGGCAGTTTAAAATGGCAAAATAAAAGGTGCAGATTTTTGTTCGAAGATGAGTTGTGTTTTAGACGCCACGTCTATATTTTGTTGTTGAACTGTTTTCTATGAAGAGAAGAACTACTGCTAATACTAAGAGCGAACGTTGCATTGTTGGTGGTGAAAGGAAGAAAAATAATCCGGCACTCTGTTTGAATACTGAGAGCTGGCATTTTGTGTGTTCATTCAACTCTAAATAATTTACATGACTGAAATAGGAATTAATTAACACCTTTCAATGTTATAGATTATTCATAGCATTTTGGTGTATTATCCATCAAGTTTAGACGGAGCAACATTCAGTGTCTGTAGAGTAGGATATATTCGACTGATGCCCTGAAAACTTTTTCGCTGATTTTTCATAGCGGCTTTCTAGATTTTGTCGAAAGAGTTGATTGTACTGTATGCCTGGTCAATATGCATATTCATATTTTAACTGGAGTCAGTGAAGTTCTGAACAAGTTTGATTGATGAACCATCTGTAAGAATCAGAGTGGTATTTGTTGAGAAGTTCAGGTTCATGTATTTGGGTTTTAGGGCATTCAGGAACAATCCAACATTCTGGTGAATGCCTTTTCTACACAAGAAGATCCTGATCAGATTTAATGAAGTTATTTAATTCAATTCAATTCAATTAATTTGGCAACAAATAAAACAAGCCTGTTTCAAGATGCACGCTTGAACTTGAGTTGAGCATTGTGTAGATAAACAGATATATGTGTTTGTGAAAAAAAAAATATATATATATATAAGTGTATGTATACATTGTATTAAGGGTGAAACTATTTAATTTGTTCCACCATTATATGTCTTATTTGCTCCAACTTGTGTCTATCCGTCACACCTCTGCATTGTATTGCCTTCTAAGTATCACATTTCTATATACTAATAAACAATACTTCAAGCAAACTACATAAACCTCTTATATATATACTTAACTTTATAAATATAGAAATATATCATACTAAATGTGAGTTAATCAACGTTTGTTTACCTAAGGCCTTTTCCCCATATAGTTTAATAATACAAAATACATTCTATAATGTACCGTAGTTCTGGGATAGAGTTATGGTGCACAGTAGGCACTTCTTAGCGATAAGGCTGTAGGGTTTTTGTTGTTCAATAATTCTCCATTTGGTTGGTATTATGTGTTTAAGTCTTTGAGGATCCTAGGGAGGTAATGCTTTGTTTGTCCGGATGTTACTATGTGCGTAAAATCTCTGTTTGAAAGTTTATTGCGTCATCCCGATATAGATTTCATCTATTGTGGTATTTGTACGATAAAGAAACTCATAATACTACAAGCTATTAATAATCCATCTATAAACTGCATCAGTGTCAAATGAGAGGTTTTCAAAATGTGTCCTCACAGGAAAATAATTCTCCTAGTTAAATATCCCAACAGTAGAAATATTTAACATACATAGAATCATTAGACTGTTTCTACCTCACATTAGCACCGACTGAATTATGACACACCCTGCGATATGGAAAATATAAGCCCTATCAATATGCCCTCGAAATCACTAGTTAAATAATTTATATACCCGCTCCACAAATCTATCCCTTTATATCTATTATCACAAATACAGTCACACTACTACCATACATATCCAACTCTAAAAGCGCACTACACTCCAACACCTTCAAACTATATATATATATATATATATATATATATATATATATATATATATATATATGTATGTATATATATATATATATATATGTATGTATGTATATATATATATATATATATGTATGTATATATATATATATATATATGTATGTATATATATATATATATATATGTATGTATATATATATATATATATATGTATGTATATATATATATATATATGTATGTATATATATATATATATATATGTATCTATATATATATATGTATATATATAAATTATTTAAAAATAAAATATAAAAAATAAACATATGAAAAAAACAAAACAAAAGGAAAATAAAATAAAATAACATAAAAAACTTTATATAAAAACAAATGATACGGAAAGAGAGAGAAATATATATATATATATATATATATATATATATATATATAGTAAGCTATGAAAATATATTTATGGCGATTAAGCTACATGCGGGAGCCTCTGTGCAGCTTAATGGCCATAAATATATTTTCATAGCTTACTACCTAGCTCTACTTACGTATCGAGCACTGTTAAAGTAAATACTGAAAATTGATACATAAAAAATTATATCTCCTTATACAATTTTATGTGGATACATGAAATACTTATATATATATATATATATATATATGAGAGAGAGAGAGAGAGAGAGAGAGAGAGAGAGAGAGAGAGAGAATAGCTTATGCAAGCTAGTAACTTTTTACGTTCATTCATATCACATCTCCCACCAAAAATGTCTCTCACCAGTTCGTGGAGCAAACAAATGGGCGTTACATAATATAAATAAATATATATTTCGCATTTTCCTTACTTTTAATATCATGTCTCTGACTTTTTGATTTTTAGTTTCTTCATTGTTTATTTTTGTCTGCACTGGCAGATGACAATTCGCAATTCTGGGCAACAGATTTTGTTTGCCTTTGAACCTTACATCGTTTACATACACCACAGTCTATACAGAATCGTTCAATAGTTTTGTCGAAGTTCGGCATTTGTTTTTTATTTTGTTTTGTTATTTTCAGGGATTGAGCTTCGAATTTGCATTCGGCTGATGAAAATATCAGGCTTGAGATATCATAGCTCTGCTTAATGATGAATCCCGTGTTTAAATAGAAAAAAGTATTCAAATTTCCTATATGCATTTTTTGTTTCTATTTTTTGTTGAAAAAGAACCGTTGTCTAATTTTGTTGTGAGAAGTCGACATCGGTTGGACAGATTTTACTGTTTCATTTGAGTGCTCAGAATGGAAAACAGCAATGTACTTACCTTGTGTTGTCGGATTCTTAACCAACTAAACTAAACTAAACTAAGGGTTTTTATGTTTGGATCCATCGTGAGTAAGAATATGTTTGCACGAAACAGACTGAAGGAGTTTTGCAGATGTGCACTTGTTTTGTATGAACCTCTCATTCTCGTTTGTAACAACCTCAGAGAACCCTGCTGACTTAATTACCAGGGGTTGACATTGGTAAAGTTTAAGGCCTGTACTCCATTCTGGGGACATGGTCCAAGTTGGTTGAGTCGCAGAGTAACTCCATGAGCTGCTCAGGAGTTGCTATGTCTCAATAAATGCAACCAGCGGATAGCTCGTTCTTTACTAAATGCTGTAGATATGTTGGAATTTATTAACGTCCCCTCACTGATTGGCTGCTGCCTGTCCCTTAAGGGCCTCACGGATTGGCTGTTAGGCATCCCAACACCTACTCCCTTAGGTGTCACACCATAAAAAACGCTTGCATGCTGTGTTCAGGCCTCTTTTCAACCACTCCTTTTAACACAGTAGGACCGCGGCTGGACCCCTCGGTGACAATGACCACAACAGCAGTCACAGAGAGCTTTCCAACTCCTTCCCGTTACCCACCATCTCGGATGGGATTGATTACTTCTTGAAGATGCCCTAGATGGCAGTTCGGACTTAGCCAACCCTTATTCCTGGATACCCAACCTTGGTTGTTTTCGGCTCGCTATCATTGCAACAAAAGTCCTCGTAGATGCCAGCTGCAAAAAACCTTTACTTCCAACGATAAGAGCCAGAATTGAGGTACGTACGCATGCAACCCGTTACCTGAACTCTCTTACAAGATAAATTCTTGCGAAGAATGTTTTCACAAACCCAACTTAACCTACCTCCTTTCTGAACTTTGAACACACCATTTTGTTGTATATATATACCTTCATTTTTCTCACCAAGTAAAACTGCTCTAAAATTATATACAAGTGTTGTTGTGTTCCTTCTCACAAAAGCTGTCGCCTTATTTCTCTTTTGCACTTATCTACATAATTGTTACTTTTTTCCAGGGTACATTTAATCTCACCAGATATCCAGAAGAGGATTTCTTCCTTTTCAAAGCTGTTAGGGGTGACTTCGTTGATCCTCAAATTCATCAATATGTTATGGTGGTTGGAGGTGGACAATAAGAGGCTGGTAGCGATTCTACTAAAAACGACAATGCAAAAACAGGTGTATCCTGAAGAATTGGCCTTCTTACTATATCCTTCTGGCAAAACGGCCCCTAGGTTGGTGTGAGATCTGGATCTGTTTATTGAAAAAGAGGGCTTTATCAGGTCAAGTCTCAGAATCGGATGCCACGAAAAGTTCCGTTTATTAGTGTGTGAGTATGGGTGTGTTCAGGAAACATTGTGCATATGCAGCCTTTGTCAGTGTGTGAATATGTTGCCGTTTGTTAGTACAATAATATGTGTAAGTGGAGTAGTCGTTTGCTTCTGTGTGCGGGAGTTGAGGATTCATTTTGCCTCCCCTGACCTTGAAGGGCAGGGGGAGGGAGAGTTTAATGTTGTGCCGCGTTCTGCCTGTATTTTTGTTTGTCTGTTTTATTAGAATATTGCATTTCACATTGGCTCGCTAACTTTATCGTTTTGAACAAATGGGAATCATTTTCACTAGTCGAAAATGTTGAATTCATATATTTATGTGAAATCGTACTTTATTTATTTTGGGGACAGTGAAAACGGAAAAATATACTAAACGAACGGTGAAAGAAAGTGAGTAGCTTATACTAACTAGTAACATTTTACATTCTTCACATCACATCTCTATCTCCTCACCACTAATGAACATGTTCAAATTTTCCACCGTTAGGTGGGCACTAGAAGAGACTGAACATATACTACTCTATAATCTGAGCCTGTAATAATACATTGTTCCTTCACACCAAATCCAAAACTGAGACTTGATTATGCGCCAATTGTAATTCTAAGGTTTTATTTTTTTCTAATCCTTGCACCCTCCATTATTTCCTTGTATTATAACAACCATTTCTTAGTCTTTTAAATCCCTCCCCCCAAAACAAAACTCGTCTTATCTGCTGTTTCCTTGTATTAGATGCATATTACAACTATAATCCATTCCTTTAACGTGGCTATACAATCGAAGTCTCTTGTTTTTCACATATATCTACCTATACTGCCCAGATTTAATCTTCCTATCCGCTCATCAGATCTAAGCATATCTTTAAGGCTCATATTACACATTCATCAGATTATTCTCATATCGTTTCTCTCTTTGCTACGCATATCCGTAACCCTGACTGGCAAAGTTTCACTTGATCACACTGGGCACACAAGTCGCATCTCAGCTGGACAGATCTTTATTTGTCCCGGTTTCTCTCAAATCCATCCTTATCACTTCCTCCTCTTTCTTCCTTGACCTCATCCTGCCAACTGAATCTGCTACCTCAACTGTTCTACATCTACTAACCCAAGCACTCTCATCCATTCTTTCAATGTGACCAGATTAACAAAGTCTGCTGTTTTTAAGTTTCACATTATACATCTATTATACCATTCTCCTATCATTTCACTCCATGCAACACATATCCTCAACCCAACACAAGTCTAAAGTCTCAAGTCTCATCACAGCTGCCGTTTCCTTGTATTGAGTGAATACTGTACCCAAATGTAATTGGTTTTGATATAAATGGCATCCAATTTAGCAAGCACAGCCTCTTTACAATATTCAATTAATTTGAATTCTTACACAACTTATCAGAGTTCTATATTTATTAGGAATTTTATCCGTGTAATCTTTTGTGAAAGATGTAAACTAATAATGCCACGTTTGCCTGCATTTGGGGAAGCTAGGATCTATGTCTAAGCTTCTGTGTCGCCATCCACTATTTGAATTAGATTCTTCAATAATTGGTTGGATAAATTGTCGTGGATTCAGTTAGAAATAGAAAGAAGGCGAGGATGAAATTTAGCCAGACTTTATTCAACCACCTGACAATTAAGCGGGCAGTAATAGCAATAATTCAAGAGTTGGAATCATGTAACATTTGAGGTACTTAACGTAATAATTTCATGATTCCAAGATATAATAATCCAGGCAGTAATTATTGTGTTTCACGTCAATATGGCGGCAACTACAGGAAGGGATAGACTCATTTATAACTGCCTTAAATATAATGTGATTCTAAAGTTCAATCTAAACGCAAATACAAAACCCACTAAAAGTATGATAGACTTCTACATCATCATCATCATCATCATCATCATCATCATCATCATCATCATCATCATCATCAAATAAAAAAAATGTTCCATAGGAATCACAAATGTTTTCGATTCTTCGTCGAATCATCCTCAGGTGACAATTAAATTGTCAACGTCTTTCCTGGAACAATGTCAAAACGTTCTTTTATGTGCGTGTCTCTCAGCTATCTTTTTAAAATTCTCTTCTTTCTCCACCACCACCACCACCACCACCACCACCATTATCATCTTCTTCTTCTTCTTCTTCTTCTTCTTCTTCTTCTTCTTCTTCTTATTATTATTATTATTATTATTATTATTATTATCCAGTTTAACGTCTGTTTTACATGCTGGCACGTGTTAGGTTTCATTTATCTCCCTCCCACGGCGGGAAGATCTGACACAAGGGCAGGAAAGTGGGATTTGAAACCAGCTCCCTAGAGGAAGAATACTCTGCCCAAAAAAAAGTTGCCTGGCCAACCCCGTTGGCATCATTCCATGGTAAGGGCGTTTCAGGCGATTAGCAATAAACTAACCCTTTCTCAAAGTGTGAAAAGGCAAAGCCTGGAAAGGTAGACCATACCGCTGACCGACAGAGAACACCCCATCCTCAGAAATGACATAGACTCGGCCGGTCTTCCAAACTAACCCATCTCTGGCTAGGTCTTTATTTATCCCTCTTTTCTCAAATTCATCCTTATCATTTCCTCCCATGTTTTCCGTGGCCTTCCCCGACCAACTGACCCTGGTACTTCAACTTCTCTATATCTACTAACCCAAACATTCTCATTCATTTTTTCAATGTGACTTAAAAAACGTGGTCACCTATACTGTCTCCCTATACTGTCTCCCTATACTGTCTAGATTTAATCTTACTTTAAATCACATCTAAGCCTGTCTTTAAGACTCACCTTACACATCTATCGTAATATTCTCATATAATTTCTCTCCATGCTGTGGTACTATCGCTTGCCGGAGAGTGTATCTTGGTGTGTCTGCACCTTGAGGACTTTTCTGAAAGGGCTTCTTTCATCCTGGGCACGGCAATACCACACCAACTTCCGGAGAAACAATAGGCACATATCTTTTCAATGAAGGTTATACCCGAGAGAGTATTTGGTCTGGATTCCCGGCGTCATTAAGTCTGGCTTCATTAATTCTGGACGGCTTCTGGAAAGCGAAGGCTTATAATGAGGGAACAACCATTTTATATATCAAAAATATATTTATTCATTTCCTAAGAAACATGATAACATACAAATGCAATCAGCAAACTGTTAATATCTCCCTCGCTGCAATAAAATCGAGAGAGAGAGAGAAGGAAAGAGACACAGAAAATACAGTCGTCGCTGTTTCCAGTTTTTAACATATCTCGGATCAAATTGGATTTGATCCTTGATCTCATCTTATGCACCTGTCACTGCATTGCTTTTACACCGACAATTGTTTTCCCAAACAACTCGGGCCTCTGGTGCACTGACATTTTGAAGTGCAACGTTTTCAATTCTTGCGTGTCTCCCTTCGAGGGCAAACCAAGCCAGGTAAAGGGCTTTTAAATGTTGGGAACCCCAGCTCCCCCAACAGGTTGTTACATTGCAACATATATCCTCAACCCTCACTGACCAGAGTTCACTGCCATACATCATCACACTGCAAACACATGACTGATAGGCTCTTCCCTTGGATGACAGCGATAACAAGCTTTTAGTTAGTAACAGCAAAAGTTCCCTGACTTTTCCTATCACATCAGCACCAGTTTCTCCCTGTAATCCAATGGTATCACTAATCAAGGGAGGCGCGAGAGTGCTCTATCCCTTAATAGACTACACGAATGGCCTATGCTGGAAATCAATCATAACTCAAAAACCAATAAACCAAATTAGTTAAAACTTTGCACAAAATTTTTATTTGATAGGTTCTATAAGTGTGTAGAATTTCAGCATCATTAGTCAAGGCAACCCAGAGATCCAGAAAGTTCAATCATGAAATCATGTTATCTGTGTGTACGTACATACGTACATACATATGTGCCACCCTGTATCTCATCAACTATTTGATGGATTCAGCTGATTTTTGGCAGAGATAGAGGTTCTAGGGTCTAGTTGATGGCATTTTAATTTCATATCATAAAACTTCATTGTGTGCGTCTGTTTTTGAAATGTTATCTTTGCTGAGTTGAATATAAAATATAATAAAGAAAATGTGAAAATTTACTTGAATCATTTTATGTAGCATAGACATTATTACTAGATTATTGAAAGCCTTGACAATGCAAATTAAAAAATGGGCGTTTTCAGTATTTATTAACCACTTGTTTTGTCATTTTTTACAGACCAATTTTTATTTCTGATTATATCGCTAGAGAATGCTGTTTTTTTGTTAAATTTTTCTCAAATATTCCGCTTTTAGAGTAGGGGATCACTTTCCTATAAAAAATAAACATAAAATGATCACCCACTTTTTGGTTATCATCTGTTGCTACAATTTTAAATAAATAAATAATCATATTCGTTTTATTTACTTAAAGAATATTTAGCCGACAATGACAATTATATCTAGGAAAGAAGAAAAAGTCATTTTTTCTTTATAGTATTGAGCCGGTCAAACATTTATTATTTCAAAAGAAATATTATTATTGGCAGTAAATTATACAGATTGAAATTCCCGATGGCCCACGCTTATAACATATATTGTAATATCTTAAAAATATTATTTTATTATTTTGCACTTTTATGACTAATTTTATATTTTTGAAATTTAAAGTGTATAGCAGGGTTTTAATTAATTGACAAATACACCCCGAACTATAAAAGGTTTATAGATACAGGTTGACTGGTATTGCCCATGAATGAATAAGGGCCATTTTGTACCCCTGCTTTCAGCCATCATCTCTTATATTACCAGTTTTATTCTTATTTTTTAATTCTATAATTTTTAATTTTAATTCATTTAGAGAAAATAACTTTAAATTAATAAAGTTATTTTAATACACTTCTTTTTATGGGTCAACTTCTTGAATTTCTTGAATGAAAGAAGACTTTTTCATGGGTCAACTGACACTAATTTGGTCTCGGGTGACCGCAATGAATGAATATTGCAGTAATCGGTTTTACCCTAACTTGACCGAGAGTATACTAAATCAGAATATACAAAGTTTGCAAGTATTTCATTTTATTTATAGAGATGTCTCATTTGTATAGAGATATACAGGAATACAAATGCATTTAATTGTTGGACTCTGATTAAATGCAATCGCTTAAAAGCTCAAATTTCTCAGCCATTGGCACTTAGACATTTCGGATCTCTGATTATTAGACTTAAGCACAAAGTTCTTAGTTTTATCATCGGTTTCTTGGCAAACGTCTTTTCTAAATTGAATCATATCAGCGTTGCACGGTTTCTTGAAGGTACTTTATTCTTGATAACATTCCAAACGAAGAATCCTGTCCGAGTTCGGTGACCCTGCTTGACCTTTCCATCAATCTATTCTTTATCATGCTGATACAGGAATCTTTATTATAATGGAGATCGTGTGTTTGTCTGTATGTTTGTAAACAAAAATTAAGAATAATATCTATACTAAACTTTTTGTATCTCTGTCGGTTTGTTTCCATGTCCATGGATGAAATTACAAACAAAACTCTATAACAAGATCAAACATATTTTTTTGTGTAAAATTTAATGAGAAATCGAATGGTGGTATTAATCTTTGTGTTAGTCTTTGTTTTACAATAATATCTAGCGGTTTATATTTGCACCGGGCATTCATATAAACAGCAACTACAGAATTATATTTTATTTTATTTATAACAAAGCCCTGCAACAAAATAAAACATAACTTTTAGGGTGCGATTTTATGAAGAAATAGTTGTAATTATTATAATTCATCCGAGTGCTTAACTTTCGGGAATTTGCGATAAAATCTTCTATAAAATAATCTTATCTGAATAAAGATTTTGTCTGTCTGCCGTCTGTCAGTCAGAATTTTTCCGTCACATTTTTTAAACATAAGAAATTAGATCTTAACTACTTGTAGAAATAGAAAATATTGCATTAAGAGTAAATAATGAATTAAGCAAAATAATGAATAAAGCAAAACAATAATATAATGAATTCCCAACAAATAAAGCAGATACCATATCCGGAAATCGAAACCGAAACCGTAAGAACTTTAGAGTTATTTGAGTTATTTGGACTTTCTTATAAATAGAGATTAAAACATTACCTAAAGAAACTAATTATAGCTTTGGCGTGACGTCATATAGTTATGATTTACATCATGTTTCAAAACATGAATTCAAACATAAGCGCTAATAAAAATAATAAATGGGTAAACATTATCAATAGCGTTGGAAATTATTTTAATAGTCCAAAACAATTTGTTTTGCTTTAACTACTATTAGTGTTAAAACTAATTTACTATTTAATATATATTAGAATTTGGGTCAATAATTTTATTTCTGTATAACTTTAAAAAATGTGCAACTAAAAATGTAGAGTTACTCTGATGAGGCGTTTTCTGTTTTGCACATGGTTTGTTCGAGAAATCATCTCAAGATTCTCGAAGTGGTTGCCATTAACTTGTGTCAACCGTCCCCGTGCCAACAGAAAGAAGTACACCACCAATTTAGAAATTATATGCTGTGATACCTTCCTTATATATTGTTTTAACCCTCATTCGCTAATGTTTTGATTACGCTTTAATCGGTGATTGTCGACGACTACCTAAACAAAAATTCGACCGAAAGACGACTTGATAGAAGTAAAATTTTCGTTTCTTCCTTTGTTCATTAATTTCTTGCCAAAAGTAAAACAAAATCTGAAGAATAGATTACCTGTTCCCTTTTTCTTGTGTTTATGTTTATATATATATATATATATATATATATATATATATATATATATATATATATATATAAGGAAATTGACAACATCTTCTTTTCTTCCTCCTCATTTTGATGGTATTAACCCAGAGGGGTCGAATCACGATATGAGCAGAAAGAAACGTCAAGATCTAAAAGACGTTAGGATAAGTGTAGTCCTGGCGATGTTATGCGCAGATTGGTGCTTTTTAATTAAGGAAATTGACAACAAAATTATGACAAAGTTGTTCTAAAAAAATTAAATAAATAAATTTTTCATTTAAATTGCACGATTGTTGATTTTCAAAATATTTAACTTATATATATATATATATATATATATATATATATATATATATATATATATATATATAGATAGATAGATATCGTGTCCACGTTTGCTTAATGTTTATATGTATATTTATATGTATATAAATGTGTAATCAGTCAACGGAAAATCATAAGCGCACAAGTGGGAGAAAAAAATAATAAATAAAAACAACGACTATTTATATATATATGTATATATGTTTATATATATATGTTTATATATATGTTTATAGATATATAAGTTTATATATAAATGTTTATGTTTATGTTTATATATATATATATATATATATCTATATATATGAAAAAGAGAAAGAACGCTGTGTGTTTGGGTTTTTATAGTAGGCGCAGACTCTTGGGACTGAATATTTCTTGCATTTTAATTGGCTGAAAGAAATTGTTTATTTAATTATTTTGTCCAATTGAGAGTCGATGCGTAATAAGAGCATTCGCTGCTACTTTGAAGAAGAGTAAGATAGAAAGACAAAATAACAATAAAGATAAAATAAATAAACTTAGTAAAGATGCAAATAAATATTTGCATGGAAGACAAAAGTATATATATATATATATATATATATATATATATATATATATATATATATATATATATATATATATATATATATATATATATTATGGGTAATTGTCTTAACAAACTTATCAATAAAAATCAATTATTTTGTATCGATAGGTTTTATCATTCTTTCGTTTGATAATGTTCTATCGTCAACACGCTATTTTCGTTTTGAAAGAATTTATTAATTAACTGATGTTTACATAAATCTTAATTCTAACACAAATAAAACTAATGGCAAGATTGATACTGAACTTTAGCTTTCTTTCAGATCAGGTTTATGGGTGGTCACTAACTGATCAAATATGTACTTCATCACACAGATTTTCAGCCCATCCCCGCGCGATTTTATTTCTTATTCTTTCCTTTGCCATCATTCCCCACGTTTTCTTCTTTTCACTCTTTATTCATTAAGATTTACTTGCTTATCACCCAACCAAGATATGGTACAAGGCCTGAAGGCGGTTATAACCAGCTTCCCCGATATAACCAGCTTTCACTCAAAGATTGGAGGTAATTTCTGCGAGAATGTATCTGCTAGTACCGAGCTGGACCATACCACATCCCGATATGGTTGGGTCTGTAACTGCCAAGGCAGTCTCGATCGTGTCGGGTTGAGTACCGAGAACGGATCCTTGACGAGTTTGAAAAATGCTGTGGGGATGTTTATTTACTCCTCGCGGAGTTAGGCACAAGGCCAGTTTTATCTTACTCCCACAAGTAAGATGTGACCCAAGATCGGGTCGAGCAAGTGGGGTTAAAAGCCAGCGCTCGAGAGGTGAGCACTCTGGCCATTTAAAAATTGCCTGGGCAGCCCCGGTAGGGGCGCCTCAGACAGTAAGTAATAAACTTACTCCTAATAGCAGCAGCCGTATCCTCTCTTCCCTGATAGCTGTAATAATTTATAACAATTAAAAAGAAACACCATCAATATTATCGTACAAGCAAATATACGCATGCGATATGTTCTAAATACTATTTATTTAATGCTAACCCAGAAAGGCTGGCTCCCAGTTGGGTTTTATGCGTAAAAACGCGTACATATGCCCAAAAAAGTCTGTGCGGGTGTATGTGAAGAAGGTGAAAGAAAGTGTTTCACATATCTTTTATTTTATGCGTGCGTTATGTGCACGTGTGTTAGGCGAAACAAGATAAATAATAGGAAATATATTTGTGTTTTGGCTTTTATAATCTCTAATCGTAGCGTTTTTAACGAAACAAAAGGGGAGATAATTAGGTGTGGGCTTCTTCTGATGTATGTGTGTGCGTATGAGTATGTGGAAAGGTATGTAATGCTACAGCGGGGTAAGGGCTCTGCGTGGCGTGCCAGGGCTCCAGGTAAAATATTGAAACATGGCAAAGATTATTGGCGCCAGGCGGTCACACAGAACTTTTGGTAGGAAAAGCCTCCACTACCAGCACCACTACATCCCCACAGGCCTTTTGGCTAAGATCAAAGTGTAGTATCTGTTCCGATGGATACTGCACGCCTGTCCTGTGCAGTTCTAGGAGGTCCACCCTCCCAGGCTTCGCCTCCCCTCTTTGGGGAGGAGTAAGTTGACATGATGGGTTGATGAGAAAAAGTAGTAGCCGTGGCTACTAAGAGCGCTGGACCAAAGTCCGGGCTGAGAGAAGTCAGTCAGTGGCAGAGAGTCCACATTCATTTCACTCAACCCAATATTTCGATGTACTTGCATGACATTTTTCTTAAAATTATCATCCTGAGGAAGTCTTACAATAACGACGAAACGTTGATGAATATATAAAAAAATATCTCTTGGTTTTTCCTTTTTCATTTCCCATATATATATATATATATATATATATATATATATATATATATATATATATATACAATGCACTAAAAGGGCTTGGAATGTCATAACCATCAATTAACCAGTTCATTTAGCCGGTAGGTTTGATTAAACACTGTGCTTATACAAAAATGTACAATTCACCCATTAAAAATATTAGAAATCTGAATAAAAGGAATCCGTCAGATTTAAATTGCAACAAAGTGAAAATCTCACTAGTAAAACCCCCACATCCTCAAGGTAATAATAATTTTCTATGCTAAATGTTATATTAGTCGACCCAAACTCCTATCCATTGAGCTGATTTAATATCTGCAGTATTCATTTGTATTTGACAGACTTGATTTACTCCACCTTTCATCTATGTAACTTCCAGGTGTTTTTTTATTTGCCTAGTTACAATACTGTCAAAGTTAAAGCATTTGACTTTACTCACCTTATATATATATATATATATATATATATATATATATATATATATATATATATATATATATATATATATATATATATATATATTGAATATAAGAGACAACTCATGTCTAGATATCCTTTGGTAGATCCTTTCAATAGTCCGAATCAGGATCTTAGTTTCTATGGCAAATTCATCAGCCAATTCCCCTTCGAAACTAGGATCCTGATTCGGACTATTGAAAGGATCTACCAAAGGATATCTAGACATGAGTTGTCTCTTATATTCAACAATACTTGCTTGCAAGAGAAGATGCTGCCTAGATATACACCCCCCCCACACACACATATATATATATATATATATATGTATATATATTAGAAAAATACCCGTCCCAGGACGGGTAAAATTAATTCTTAGAACATAACAGTTTTGTTCTACTTTTATGTCCCCTTACGAAGATTAAAATCAAGATATTATGCTGCTCAACCTTGTATCTAGAATCTTTATTGAAAATTTTATCAAAATCCGTTTCATGATTTTGACCTAGAAAATGTCTACAATTTAAGGCTTAAGCTAAAGGGGTCTTAAGAAGAAACTGAAATTCAAAGAATATTGCTCAGTTGGTATCTAATGACTATGGAACAAATTCAATGCAAAACTGATATATTTGAATGATCAAATGGGAGATTGTGGCCGCATTATGCACTCTAAACATATTTAAAATACTTCAAAGAAATTGAAATTTGGAGAATATTTTTTTTAATGGAAATCTCTCCAGACAAGGCATGAAGCCACTTGATGCAAGGAGCTAACAAGAACACATATCGTTATTGCAAAGACAGGAGATGTCTATTTGCCTTAGTCTTGAAAAGACCAAGGTTATAGGTAGGAGGAAAACAGTCAACAGAAAAAGAGTTTCACAAGCCTGCAGTTCTTGGAAAGAAGCTGCTTTACTAGGAAGCTGTATTACAATGAGGTATCAAAACAGCGAATTGATGGAGATCACTAGACCAACGAGTCAAACGACGTGGAACAAAAGAAGCGGGGAATAGATCACACTATTCTTAAGTACACATGTCGTAATAGTATTTATAGAAAAGACTGAGACTAGCAAACAACACGTTTGTGAGAGAGAGAGTGAAGAAAAAATAAAGAGTAGGGACAATCAAATTACAGATACATTTCTGTACTTTATCAAGAACCCTCAAATGATACAGAGATTCACCAGCCCAAATATGACAACAGTACTTCATACATATTCTGATTGTAGATTTGTAGAGATGGAGAATAGCCTCAGGTGTGAGTAAGTGTTTGGAGCGATAGAGAGACCCAACTTTACGAGACGCAGAAAGAGCAATGGATCTAATGTATGAACTCCAAGAAAGATTTGATAAAAAGGAAAGACCAAGAAGTTTCAGAGTAGATTTCTCCTCAAGAACATAGCCATCCATGAGAATCTCAGGAAGAAGCGATTGAAAGACACGAGCTGAGTCTTAACTGGATTAAATGAAACAAGCCATTTCATACCCCAATCCACAACTGAACCCAGGTCAACTTCTAGATCAGCTGCATATTTCGATTGATCCAATGGAGATGTGCAAGAAGCAACACCAGAATAGAGTGGTATCATCAGTATAGATGTTCATTTTCTAAACAATATTCTCTGGAAAATCATTAATATAGAGAAGAAACAGTGTTTGGCCTAGAATAGAGCCCTGAGGAACACCAGCATTGATAAGAAAAGAGAAAGAAGAGACATCGTCCAAAGTTACTCGCAAGCTTCGATCAGAAAGAAAAGACCTAATGATGTCAAGAACCTATGAATACTATAACCCTGAAGTTTGTGTAAGAATGCCACACTCTGTCAAATGCCTTCGAAATGTCAAGCGCAATGGCTATTCCCTCTTCTGAATTATCCACGAACCGACAGATCCACTAAGTTACAACAGTTAAAAGATCAGCAGTTGAACAAAAACCATGAAGAGGCCCAGGCTTTCCATAAAATGAACAAGCTTGCCATTGACCAACTTTTCAAAAACTTTGCTAATAACGGGAAGGAGACTAACCGGACGATACTTAGTTGAGTCAGACCGATCACCAGCATTTTTAAACATAGGGGCAACAGAGAACTCCTTCCAACAAGAAGGGAAACAGGACTTAGACAAACAGAGACTGAATAATTTAAAGATAGAAGAAAGTTCATGAGCACAACGCTTGAGAACAACAACAGGAATTGAATCAGGACCGGAAGACTTAGACTGATCAAGATCAGAAAGAACACTAGCAACAGTCTTTGGAGTTTATATAACAGAATCACGAGACTGATCAGTTTTCAAAGGAAAATCAGGAAGAGCAGCACCAGAATCATCAAGCGAAGAATTGTAGCAAAAAGACGAGCAAAGAGATCAGCTTTATTCTTAGAAGGTGAAATAACCTGAACACCATAAAAAGAGGAGGGATAGCAGACTTTCTACTATTAATAATACTATTTTAGATTCTCCAAAAATCACGAGACCCAACCATTTGAGATTAGATAGATCTACAAATCCTTTGTAAATAGCTAGACTTAGCCTCAGAGATTGCTCTCTTGTAGGCATTGCTAGGTCTTCCGTAGGATTGTCTAGAATTCTCAGAACTATCCTGACGATACTGATTAAAGTAATGGTTACGATGAGCAATGACAGAAGCACAAACAGATGAAAACCATGGAGTAGAATGAGGTTTGGTTCGAAACTTACGATGAGGAATGAAGGTGCTAATTTCAACAAGAAGCCAGTCAGTAACCTCCTAAGCAGCATCATTTGGAGACATACCAAAGATAGGACCTCATAGAACGTCACATAGGAAGCTGCGCTACCCACTCCAATCAGCCTTTCTGTAGTTGAACGTCTTTCTATTGAAATGATGATCAATAGAAGACTTCACCAAAAAATCAACCTCAACATCAACAACAGAAGAACCCAACAGAGGAGAAGAGAAAATAAAACATGAGTCAGGAACAGAAGTGAGAAAAGATCAAGTAAGGATGGTTGATGAACATCATTATCAGGAAAAAGTGTGGGCTAGGTGACAATTTGGGACAGAGAAAAGTTAAGACAGATTTTACCAGCTGTGCGGTTAGAGTGAGGGAGCCATTCAGAATGGTGAGCATTGAAGTCACCAAAAACAAAGATGGAGCTTGGCGGATGAATTTGCAATGCATTAGCAATACTGCTGGATATAGCATCAACAACAGAGCAGTCATTGTCAGAAGAGGAACGGTACAAAAAGAACAAATAGGAAGTGGAGTGCAGCAAAGACAACCTCAGACAGATAAAAAAGACATCCATGAGATTTAAGGTTGGGGACACATGCAATGGGGAGATCCTTGCGATGAAAAAGAGCAAGACCATGCAAATGCGTGGAAGAGTCTAAGGAGAGAAGAGGCAAATAATCATCCATATGTAGATCGTTGCTATCAATAGAAGCATCCATATTATTCTCACAAAGAGCAAGGATGTGAGGAGATTTGTCTAAGAGAAAGGACTGAATAGCAGGAAAGTTTGACCTGTGACCTCTGATATTACTATAGGAAATAGTAAGGTGTTTGTTGTGTGGATTTGTAGAAGAAATAATAATAAAAAGGGAGAGAAAGGTAGAATCACTTCAAGACAGACCAAGCCTGAAAGAGACCCAACCACCAGCATTCAACCCCCTGGACTCCAAACAGGTTAGTCAGAAAATAAAAAAAAGAAGCCCTTCAAGAGCCAAATAGGGAGGGAAGGAGTTACTAGGCTGGCTGACAAAAAAGTCTACTTCTAAACTGGTTACATGACACCATCACACTCAAACAAAGGCTAAAGATGGCCTTCTTCCCAATCCTGTCATTTTAAGTCTCACCATCAAGATTGATTACAAAACTATGCAAGACAAGAGAGGGGGTCAGCTCATAAAGTATTTACATACCCACATATATGTTAAACTAGAGTGACTCTCTTTGTTGTTTGATTTTTTTAGTAAAGCTTATAATATACTCGCATGCAATAATAAATACTCACAAGTAACAAATAGTAATATCCCACTGCAGCCTCACATTGAATCAGAAGTGTATTTCTATGCTATCCCAACGTCTGTATACACCCGGATGCAAGCTCAAACTGCCGTTAAATATTTAAAAATTGGCAAAACAAAACGACGCCTTTTAATGTGGTAATAAAGCAAATTATTAATTGATGTCTAATATCTATTGTTTAAATTTCAAAAAAATTCCAAGATATCTGAATTTTTACAAAGAACTATCTTTGCATGAAACTAAATTAAACTAAATATAGTCCATATTTAGGCCTCTTACACCTAGCAGCTGAGTTCCATAATTCATAATGATCGATTAATTAGTTTAGAAATGTGCTCTGTTTTTTTTCTCTGTTGCATGGAGCTTTTTGTCAACACAAGCACAACAGAGCACATTCTCCTGAACAAACATCTCTTCCCTAAGTGAGACTTGTCGAAAAAATGTCGACGAGTTTACCTATCTTGGTAGTAAAGTTGGCAAGAAAAATTCCACAGAGTGTGAAGTGAAGGTGCGAATCAGCAAGGCCTGGACAGGAGTGAACAAGATGAAAGCGATCTGGAAGTCAAGTCTTCCTACCAAGATGAAACGTGACTTCTTTGAAGCCATTGTTGCATCGGTACTTGTATATGGAAGTAGCACTTGGACTTTCACCAAAAGATTGGAGAAGAAAATTGATGGTGTATACACCAGAATGCTAAGAGCTGCTCTTAACATCTCCTGGAGACGGAACCCCACGAGAGAACAACTGTATGGACACCTCCCTATGATCTCAACCCTGATCAGAGAGAGAGAGAGAGAGGGAGAGAAAGAGGGAGAGAGAGAGAGAGAGAGAGAGAGAGAGAGAGAGAGAGAGAGAGAGAGAAAGAGGAACCAGATTTGCTGGACATTGCTGGAGGGTTAAGGATGAAATCATCAGCGATGTTCTTCTGTGGATGCCAAAACAGGGATGTGGCTCAGTGGGTAGACAGCACAGAACCTATATCAAACAACTAACAGAAGACTTGCAATGTAAATATCAAAACCTATAGGGTGTGATAGCGAATAGAGCAAGATGGAGCGGGAAAGTCAGGAGGATCCGTGACACCACAACGACTAGATGATGATGAATTAGTTTAAAGAGTGGATCATGTACATACAAATATATAGGCATATAATCACACTAATCTTGATATAGATAGAGGTTGAACTGGTTACATGACACGGGTAGTTTATGACCCTTTGTTTGACCCCCCAAACGGTTAAAGAGAATCTGGAGGTCAGTAGCATCGCACGTCTGCTGCTTAACGTCTAGAAAAATGAAGAATATCGGTATTAACCTGATACAAATACACAACCCTAAGGAAGAGGGAGACCACGGACTATGAGTACGGACTGCGTTTTATATATGTTTTGTTCAATGTTTCCCTTACGTTTTTTTTTGTGTATTTGTCAACTGTAATAAATGTGTGAATTCTACTTGGCATTCCCTTTTTTGTATCTTAGTACTTCTAATATTTATAGTTGGGAGCTCTCCAAAGTACAGAGCTGTTAGCTAAATAGCTTTTCCAACACAATTTCTTTCTTTTTTAAATGGGATTTTTCCCATATTTTATTTTTTATTTCAATAAATTCATAGCAAAGCAAACAATAATCTGTGGAACTCTGTTTCAGCAGTTAACAGCTGCAGCAAAATAATATTTATAAATATACTTCATTTTTATTGGTTACTGAAATCGGATTTCAACCAATCAGAAGTTCAGAATAATTCACTAACGCTGGGAGCCGGTTACTGGCTATTTTACAGACAGTCAGTCAATCAGCCTAAAACTTCCACATTAACTCTTATCCGTCGTTCCCATGGCAACACTGCGCGACCAATTACTACTAAACTACTAGCGAGCAAACTACGCACGCGCGCAACGTCTACTCCTGCTGTAAAGAAAGGTTGAATTTTTAATTTCAGATTTTAACTCTTAAATGCTTTATTTTTCATATTGGCTTGAAAATATTTTATGAAGTGAAAAACGTTTCATAGGGGTAATACAAAAGCAGTATAAATGATTTTTGGAAAAATAAATATATTTATTGAACAAAAATAAATGATGTTACAAATGTGCATCAAATGGCATAACATTTTATATGTATAGCAAAACACTACAATATATGCATCTAAATAATTATAATACACTAGAGAATCATAAAATAAAATTTTTACTTACCATTATAATGACCAAATTTAAAAGTTTAGGGTCTTGAATTCGGTAGATGAAACACTGATGGCACTCGCCCGTGACATCAAAGATACTGATTACCTATTTAGCGGATGTGTTTTTGCTACATCATACTAATACCTACTCACACTTGCCAACAGGCTCGTTTCAGATATGAAACAAGTTGCAGTTTGATACAGTTTCGTTAAATATTATATTAAATAGGCATTTTGTTGGAATGTGTCATATTTGAAATAAAAAAAACATTTAAAGGTTAATTAAAAATACTGAATTTTCTCTTTTCATTACAGAGACTCATTTACTTGGTATTTACAACTCAGCTTGTTAAATACATATTAATAATATTAATTATTATTTGTATTAATTGTATTTGTTATTCATTGAGATTGCCTTTTCCACTAAAATTGAAGCGATTCGGCATTAAATGACCCGAAAAGGTTTGATATGCCGTAAAACAAAAAACTAAACCAAACACCAGAAATCAATATTTGAAGATATAAAGTACCTGAAGCATAAAAAACTTTTACCAAAATGACTTGATTCGGCATTAAATAAAGGGTTGATATGCCGTAAAACAAAACAACCAACCATTTCCACTACAAATCTAATGTATATTTATCAAATTTACGTATAGGGGATAAGCACACAAGAACACACGATATATTGTCTGTCAGTTTTATTAATACGGCGATGAGACCGAACTTTCGTTTCAAGGGGTTAATTTCTGATCGGGCGGGCATTATCAGATCCAATTACAGAGCCTCATTATGAGGCAAAGGATAGAATCTAAAACTCGGCCAAGCCAACGGAGGACCGGGTCATCTCGAAGAAAAGCAACGACGCTCGTCAAATGAAAAACTGGCGCGGAATATCTCGTCATATCTCGTGCCGCACGACAATTTTATCATCAGCTTGAATAACGAAGACCGGGGACAGAAAACAATCGCTGCTTGATCTGGTGTCTACTCCGATTCATTTCCGTGTTCAGGCACAAAAGCAAATGTTTGAACGGGCAAACCTCGCGATCGTCGATGGGAATGAAGGGAGAGGAGATTCGACCATGTTCGGACAAGGCCAAAAATTCAAATCAAAAGGGAGAGGTTGAGAGCACATTGGAACAATCTTTGCTGTCAATGGTTGCATTCTATATTCGTTACTTATGAAATTAAGAGGACAGCCATTAATAGTTACAATTTCTTTTCGTCTTTCTTTAAAAAAAAGGAAGACTGGAAGAAAGAATTTATTATTCTTTCTTTTTGTGTTTATTTCTTAGATATTTTCTTTTTTTTTCATAATTTATTTTTCTTTCATAAAAGAAAAGGAAGATATTACAATTATATTTTCATATTTTTTATACTTCCTTCCTTTCTTTCATGTATCATTTGTTTATTTGTTGGTTCTTATCGTTAGTCTTTCTTTCACAAAAAGAAGAAAGCGTGAAAGAATTTACAACCTGTTCTCTTATTTTTCTTTATTTTTTCATACTTCATGTTGCTCTTTTTTTTGAAGGAAACATGAAATAAAGAAAGAATTTATAATTATTTATTTCATACTTTCTGTTTTACAATTATTTTTCTTCTTATTAAAAGACAGGAATTGCGAAATAAATAATTTACCACCCCTTCTTTCTTTCTTTTTTTGCTTTCTTTTTTCGTTCTTTTGCATTTTCTCATTTTTTTTATTTGCTCGTTTTCTTCTTCCCTGTCTAATTTCTTCTTCTGATTTTATTTAGAATATAATTTCTTCCTCTTCTTTTTCCAATTGTTTACTTGTCTCCTTTTTATTTCTCCATACCCGACAATTATTTTCCCTCTCTTACTACATTTCTTCCTTATAATTATTTATTTTTTCTTTCGTTTTCTTTCCTGCTTTCATTCTTTATTTCTTTATTTCATTTCCCCTTTTTATCAGTCTTCTTTCTCTCATATTTTCTTTCTCTTTTTCTTTCTTAGCTTTATTTCATATTTCTCTTATTTTCTTTCTTTTCCTTCTTTCTTTCTTTCTTTCTTTCTTTTTATCTTTGCGTTTTTTCTTTATCCTATATTTCCTTTCTTTTCTTCCTTTCCATTTCCTTTCTTTCTTTAATATTTCTTTTCCTTTCCTTTCTTTCTTTCTTTCTTTCTTTCTTTCTTTCTTTCGTTCATATTTCTTTTCCCTTCCTTTCTTTTCTTTCTTTTTTTTCTTTCCTTTATCCTATATTTCCTTTCTTTTCTTTTTTCCATTTCCTCCTTTCCTTCTTTCTTTCTTTCTTTTTTTTCTTTCTTTCTTTCTTTCTTTCTTTCTCTTATCTTTTCTTTTCTTTTCTTTCTTTCACATTTTCTTTCTCTTTTTTCCATATTTTCTTTCTTTCTTTTCTCTCTATAATACTCTCTACTTTCTTTCTTTCTTTCTTTTTTCTTTCTTTCTTTCTTTTTCTTTCTTTCTTTCTTTCTTCCTTTCTTCATTTCTTTCTTTCTTTCTACGTCATGCTTTTCAAAATTGTACGCTTCTTCTTGTTATGTCACCTATTTCCATTTTTGTGTGTCCTTCGTATCTTTTCCCCTTTTGTTCCTTTCGTTCATTCATTATTAAAAATCTATTTTCCTCTTAATATATTTCCAATCAATAAACTCACAACGAACGTAATTACAACCAGGAAATTACAACCCGCATCTCGGCTTCTATTGCCCCTCCCCCTTTTTTCTTCGTTTCGTTTCTTTTCGATATGATTGGTTTTTAAGCAACCGGCCAAACATTCAGATATTAATATTAACGGCACAGTGTCAGCTCGTCTCCTGAAATGAGGTGATGCACGCAAACTAAAGGAGGGAGGCTTACTACGCAAAAGAAAGGGTGGACATATTAAGATATGGCCTCCTTCACTGAACAGCACGCGTGCGAAAAGGAGAGAGAGAGAAAGAGAGAGAGAGAGAAATGAGGGGGGAAAGAGAGTTGGAGGGGGATAGAGGGGCTAACAGAGAGAGAGAGAGAGAGAGAGAAAGGAGGGGGAAGACAGTGGGAGGGGGATAGAGGTAAAGAAGGGAAGAAAAGAGCGGGAGGTATATATATATATATATATATATATATATATATAGAGAGAGAGAGAGAGAGAGAGAGAGAGAGAGAGGAAAGAAGAAAAAGAGAGAGTTAGGGAGAGAGAGGAGAGATAGATAGATATATATATATATAGAGAGAGAGAGAGAAAGGAAAGAAGAAAAAGAGAGAGTTAGGGAGAGAGAGACAGAGAGAGACAGACAGAGACAGAGACGCCCTAATCACATGGGCACCCTTGTAATCGGTAATGGCCATCCCCCACTTTAAATATCTTTTAAGGTTTTATTTTCGAAAAGCAAGTATAAACCATCCTTTACTTTAGAAATGAAATTCAGATTAAAAAAAAAATGTCAGCCGAAAAAAATGTCTTCAGCAAATTATCACTATTTTACAAAAACATATTTTTTAACTAAAAAAGAAAAAAAAAAGGTTATTTCCGCACTAAACCAAATTGTTAATATGAAAAGAAAACCGTAAAAAACATTATGCCATGAAATTTGGCTTCAGAAATTAAAACGGTATTCGCTACATTTTAATGTTTTCTCGGTGGCGATAAAGTTGTTCTCAATAGAATTACATTTAAACTTTTTGCAGGATACTCACAAACGTATCATCCACATGTATTTATGATATAATACAGAACTTCAGCTGAAATGAATTTGATGGGTTAGAATTCCCTTTTCAGAATGAACTTTTCTTGCAGTAATGAGAGTGAAGTGTTAGCAGCTAAAACGATATCCGTGATTGACTTGAAATCTTTTTGCCAGTAAAAGATCTCAAATGTTGGATCCCTTGGCCTGTTATCTGTATGACCTTGATTTGAACGTATTCTACTATAATTCGCCTACATTCTACTTGGCTTAATAGTTGGCAAAGACTCTGATTTAATTCGTGAAAATTGGATATTTAATATAGTTTTGCAAGCATTTTAATTACACTTTCGAAATACTCCCGACACAATTCAACTAATCTATTCTTGGCTAACTACTCTATAAAAATTACTTTATGAGTATTGGTTATTTAAAATGAAGTTGCAAACATTTTAGTTAAATTTTACAAAATCGGAAACACAAGCTTGCAACATGATTTGCAGTAATAGTTTAGTTATTTACAACCAGACGCTGCGACAGCTTCATCGCAATACACATCACGAGGCATGTAGCGACTTCTATTATAATTTACAAGGGTACTCCAGGAGAAAAGGTTTCGGTAGCACTTTTGTGTAAAAACATAATTTTGACATTGATTTTTAGTAACATTCGTGTTATTTATAACGAGAAATTCCTACCGCTCCTGCTGATTACGTTTTCGTCATTTTAATAATTAAACTTATTAAAATGGCGAAAACGTAATTCAAGACTACATTACGGACGAGAGAATAACAATTGCAACTAAGGAGAGTTAACATCCCAAATTACACTTTCATCTAATAAAATACGTATTTGGTACGCTGAAAAATTGCAATCCTACTTTTTTTCCGGACACCCATCCTCTCCTCTATTTTCTTCTCTTATCTATATAATAAAGTAAAGTGATATTCTCCCTATTTCATATATGAATATAGCTTTCTATCCAAAAGCTGCGTATGCGAATATGCTTCATCAGCCATTTAAATTCATTTCTTGATGCGCGTATTTGGAAAATATGCGATTGTTTTGTTCGCGTTCAATAATTTTTACCTTTTATCCGACTTAACAGTTTCTCATAACATAGTTACCCATAAAGGAAGTCAGGGGAAGTTTTACTCTTATACCCAGATCTACTATCAATCCACCGATGTTTATTGGGTATTAGGATATCTTCGTAAAACCGTTATTATTTTATATTTTTGTCTGTTAGTTACTCTAAATTTTCCATATAAATACGGAACGTTCCTTTCATCTACACTTTCTTTTGACGGCGTTTTAATTGGCTATTCCAAATACTTTATTTTATATTCTCGATTGATGGAATAACCGATTAACAGATTGCACCTGAAGAACACAGACCGATATTCAAAGTCAATACGACAGTCATTCATTAACAGTCACTTACATTATTCACACTTTTCACTCTTCATTTCTTTTATTAAATTTCATTTAACATGATATGATTACAAAAACAGATTCGCGCCAGATTAAGCTGCTTATTTAACGTTCTGTTTTTCCTCTTACAGTATCGATTTTAATGAGTTTCTGCATAGCGCGGTGAAACGAACCTTGTTCGACATATCGGTTTAAAAGATCGTAAAAGTAATAGAATTCACATATTTTGAAAATTATACCTTCTTCGGTGTCATTTATACAATCTCTCACGAATGAACGCTTAACTTATTCTCGTATAAACAACAATATTTTCTTTCTTTCTTTTCATATTCTATTTAATAGTTTTCGCATAAAAACAAAATTTTCCTCCCCGAACAACGTCGGTTGCATTTAATAACTTATCTCATATATTTGTATGCGATGTTTTTACATCGCATACAAATTTTCAATGAAAACCTGACAACTGTCTTTTACATTTTCAAAATAACAGAATGCACTTCAATCAACCTACTGCACTAACAGTAGTAGTTTATCTGTCTGTCGTCATGGTGACGAAAAATATTGAAGCTGATTATTTGGACGTACAACCATACAGATTTAGACGTAAACATTGTAACCTGTTATGAGGGAGTACTGTTTTTACTTTCCAAAATAAGCCTTTCCACACTATGGCGACAATTCAATGAATTAATTATTTAAATAAATTTCAGACTTGGAAATAGCAACAATTGTAACGGAAGACCATCCTCCTAGTCATTACCACCTGCTTTCGGAGATGGGGTTATTGCTTGCCTCCTGAGGCGCTCAATACTGACAGGACAGGAAAACCCACTTTTAAAAGAAATTGATGTTTGGCAGTCCTTTAGACTATACATTGACATTTAACAGTTCTGTTACGCGCATTGCACGCGCACTGTTTTCGTTTTTGTTTTTGTTTTTATGTTTTCGTATTTCCACCCGGACTTAATATCAACATTAGGATATAAATAAACACAACGCATTCATCACAGCTCTAAACGTAACGGGAGCCCATATTTTCAGAAAGGATGGGTTATAGCCTGTCAACTGAGGTGTTTCGAGGGGACCAAGTAAGATATTTTCAGGCAAACTTGACTTTTATCTCTCCCCTTAGACCATGAATTGACATTTAACGGTTCCAATACGCCCACTGAGAGAGCTTAGTTTCCGTCTTTTATTTCGTATTGCCACCCGGACTTACAGTATGCAACAAGGTCAATGAAGGACAAGTAGTTTTCTTTTAATTACATTTTTATCAAATATTACCTTCCTTTCAGTGTTTGTGCATAGACACAATTACTTACCCCCTAATAAAAACACTCCTTGTCTTGACGTTAGTATGTTGCTGCGAGTATGCTCGTTCGTAGTTATTAAATGATACGAACGTTTCAATGTTTATTATTATTTTTACAGACAACTTTAATTAATATTTGCAGTTAAGTAATACATTTAGTAACACTATTAATATAGGATTCATAAGTGGGAGTATGAGTTTGTTGGGTTCTTCAATTTTCCCGGGCAACGACCCTACCCTAATCCCGCTAATAATCTAAATAATTTATATTATTGAATTAATCTAAATAATTTATATTATTGAATTAATCTAAATAATTTATATTATTGAATTAATCTAAATAATTAATGTAAATAATTAATGTAAATAATTAATCTAAATAATTAATCTAAATAATTAATCTAAATGATTAATCTAAATAATTTATAATTTAATACCTATTTTTACCTGCTTTGGATTTAAAGTGCACCAGTTTATGCAAATGGGCTCATTAATTCCTTTGTCACTATAAGCCAATCTACATCATACGCATGCGAAAAGACGTGAGCTAATGAAAACAAATGCTTAGAAATGAACGAAATGTAAAGAAAAACTATGATAATTAAGTAAAAACGGACACACGTGTATTAGATATTTGTGGTACGTATACCCGTACATATATTAGCTAATGTATATTTGCTTAGATAAATATGGCGTTATGATGAAAAACATGAAACATTTCAGACAAGTCTCGCAAAGAGGGAATATCGTGAATAATAAGCTAATATCGTGAAAAAGAAAGTCGATAACATTTAGTTGGATATGACGTCAGACATACGACAGAGAGAAAGTGTGTGTCTGTGTGTGTGTGTGTGAGAGAGAGAGAGAGAGAGAGAGAGAGAGAGAGAGAGAGAGAGAGAGAGAGAGAGAGAGGGTATCACGGGCAATTATAAGTATTTTCTTTGGAAGCGTAAACAAGACAGAACATGTTTGGAAATGGTCTGGTAACGTGGTAATAATGAAGCAACAGGCTTAAAACATAATTGACTGTCTCTCTGTCTGTCTCTCTTCCTCTTTTTGACCTTTCAGCCTAGTGAACGATCATGGCCGAATAAATACCGTCGGATTATTTTATCTTTACATCTATTCATATATATATATATATATATACATATATATATATATATATATATATATATATATATATATATATATATATATATATATATATATATATATATATATATATATATATATATATATATATAGAGAGAGAGAGAGAGAGAGAGAGAGAGAGAAATGAATGATGAGAATAAAAATTGTAGAAAGTAAAATATTTATTAGATCATCAAATAGTTAAAACACAAGCAAGGAATATAAATATAAATATTGTACTTTTTCCTCTTTTTATTCTCATCATTCATTTCCTTATATTACTGCTCTATCTTGTATATTGAGCATGAACTTTTCAAGATAGCATATAATTTAAAGATAACATTTTATCTTTATTATCTCTCCATTTATATATATATATATATATATATATATATATATATATATATATATATATATATATATATATATATATATATAAAGCATGCAGATGACCTTTGTTTCACTTCCAAAGATTTGTCCATGCTGGCATCTCCATCACAACTGTTACCTCCTACTGAGTAACCAAAACTACAGGAAAAATAGAGAAAAAAAGCGAAAGAACAGGAAGCACATTTTTGAACTGTAGGTTGTAGGTTTTCAAGTTTTAATATAAAAGACTCTAAAAAACTCCATTAAATTAAATATAATGAAGAAAAAAAAAGGATCGATACAGTAAAACAATATCGCCCCCTTCCCCCTATCACAACCATCAACAAGCAATTATGTTCCTGGGCGGAAAACAATAATATGCAATGAACTTTGATCTCATTTTAATTCCAATCGTAAACACCATAAACTAAACATATAAAAGGCATCAGAATTAACTTCTTTATTGGAATTATTAGTATCGCAGCTGGTGCCTTCGATATTTTGTCCATATTATTTTACCATTATGCAAAGAGATTACGCCCCTTGTTGCAAAAAAGAATGAAATATCAATATTTGCATTTTCCCAACTTTTAAGTTGGGAAAATGCAAATATTGACACTAAGTGACCGTGAGCCATCGATAGACTTCATGCACGGGGGTGACAAGATTCGGAGTATATCATCTCTCTCAGTCAGGGTTCAATATATAATATAAGATGATCGAGGGTTTTTAGATATTTTGTCCAGCCGAGCGTGGACTGAGATGGTCAGTTTAATCATATTCACATACTACCTATAATGAGATTGCCTTGAGCGTTCTTTTATCTTTCGTCGACGAAATCAAAAGCAAACGTTCCTCATGTGTGACGTCAGAGTCACAAGTATTCTTATAAAACTCTCAGGGACTTACCTTATGCTAATCCCTTTATATGTAACAATAGTTTTCTTTTTAGGTCCTGTTTTGAATTAGAAGACTGTATAGGTTAGAAGGTATAGTTATTTTTGGTAGGTTTCGCACAATAAACTCGTTTTATTGTAGCGATTTTAGGCATACTTGTCCGTTAACCACACTCCACGTTATGATAAAGACCAATTTGTATTTGTATATTTTTATATCCTCCATTCTACAATAAAGAGCAATGTGTAATTATTTAAAAATATATATTCGTGCCGTCACACTTTCTGCTTTCTATACCGATTTTTCTTCTTTTGTTCTATTTTAAAAACACTTTCCAGTTCGGGACGTTTTCTTTCTTATTTCTATATGTGAACGACGACTGTTCTCTTTCAATTTCCTTTTGTAAGAATTTCACTTCCGCTAAAGTCTTTAATTCTATAACATCCGGGGTCATGATAAAAACTTCTCACCCTAAATAAAACGTAAACGGTAGATTACATTTTTTTTATTTTTTACTTTAGGTCATCATGTGCGAAGCATAATCTTTTCCCCGTCATTTTTTTACGGAGGGGGTACACTAGTATATAACTAAATATACATACTTTGATCTCGTTACGCAAAAGTTAGTGAGTAAAACATGTGCCCTTTTTTTAGCTCCCGGACGATACTATTTCCAGTGGTGAGGTGAAGCGAGAAAGCAAATAGAAAGTCAGACAACCACTTCTGACTTACCCCGCCGCCTGAAATGAATTTGCAAAAAATCTTCACTCTATCATAAAAAAGTTAACGGTAGATGTTTTTTCTTCTTAGTTTATCAGAAATGCCAATAATAATTTATTTATTCAATTATTGACATAATTCTATGATTTTATTTGAATTTTTAGTAATATATCTAAATAAATAGCGAGTGTGAACACTGGTAGAACATAACTAGTTACTCATAGTCGTCAAAGTGCCATATGCTGAAGAAAATTAGAGATTATAGATTTATGTCCACAAGTAAATTTGAATAGTAAGAAAAACTATCGCAATATACAGGAACTCCTGTTTTAAAAGCCAAGCAAAAGTGCTCACCGCCATTTAGATTGACTTCACTTCCGGGACGAATGAAAGCAATTCATTGTTATACAAATATTTTCTGCCTAATCAGCTAGAGCCTGCTCGTAATATAACAAGCCCAAACAGTGCTAACATGAGTAACATACTTTACCAGTCGGCAACAGAACCGAACGTGCATACTCACACGGCGCCAGCCGAAACTAAAATGACCACTTAATTTCTTCTTATAGATAAAACAATCCATTCTTCACCATGTACGTTTTGGAGCACTCTAAATTCTCATTATTTACTAGGATTTTACTTTTGGTTGACCTCAAAATTTGTCAATAAAATTGATATATTACTTCATGAATCGACTTGGTTCTTCTAGACATTGGTGTATTCCTTTAAACGCCAGCACATTGTAATTCTCAACAATTATACAATTGTTATTTAAAAAACTACTAAATGCGAAGTAATTTTCAATAATTATATAATTGTTCTTTAAATAAACTACTGAATGGGAAGTTATTCCCCAAAATTATATAATTGTTATTTAAAAACCCCACTAAAAGCGAATTTATTCTCAACAAATATATAATTGTTATTTAAAAAACTTCTGAATGCGAAGTAATTCTCAACAATTATACAATTGTTATTTAAAAAACTTCTGAATGCGAAGTAATTTTCAACAATTATATAATTGTTATTTAAAAAACTTCTGAATGCGAAGTAATTCTCAACAATTATACAATTGTTATTTAAAAAACTTCTGAATGCGAAGTAATTCTCAACAATTATACAATTGTTATTTAAAAAACTTCTGAATGCGAAGTAATTCTCAACAATTATACAATTGTTATTTAAAAAACTTCTGAATGCGAAGTAATTCTCAACAATTATACAATTGTTATTTAAAAAACTTCTGAATGCGAAGTAATTCTCAACAATTATACAATTGTTATTTAAAAAACTTCTTAATGCGAAGTAATTCTCAACAATTATACAATTGTTATTTAAAAAACTACTAAATGCGAAGTAATTTTCAATAATTATATAATTGTTCTTTAAATAAACTACTGAATGGGAAGTTATTCCCCAAAATTATATAATTGTTATTTAAAAACCCCACTAAATGCGAATTTATTCTCAACAAATATATAATTGTTATTTAAAACCCCCACTAAAAGCGAAGTTATTCTCAACAATTATATAATTGTTATTAAAAAAAACTAAATCCGAAGTTATTCGCAACACTTATACAATTTTTATTTTTAAAACTACTAAATGCCAAGTTATTATCAACACTTATATAATTGTTATTAAAAAAAACAACACTTCTAAATGTGAATTTATGATCATAACAACTACAACTGCGTTTGATAAACGTCGTGTATGAATATATTTGGTGTAAAAAGTTTACACTGGACTATTTACCAAGTCTTCATTTCTTCTTGCATGTTTCCCCTCAGTCTTTCTGTTGGGACAACTACTCAACCACTTTTTCTCATTTCAACGGTTTGAAAATCAATCTCCATAAGTGTTGTATGGTACACCAACAGCTAATAGAATAAATTCACTCTAACACAACATTATGAAATAAACTATACATCCTTTTATTATTGCTTTCACATTACACAACACAACACAGCATGAAATACCAACGAAATTGAATGCTTACTAGACACAATCTTCGAGTGTCTAAGGTCTTACTGTACAGCGGTTTGTCAGGACAACCTGACATGAGGATGTTTTCTTCTACAAGTTTATCCTGACTAAATATTCTAAATAACATAGTATTCGAAGCCCAAATAAGATTCCCTTGGTATGGCTCATACGAGAAATAGTGCATCCTTCTCCAAATGATGTTTCCTCTAGTAACAGCGCTAAGTTGGATACTCCATCAGACTAGATGAATTCTTGTCTTGGAATCCGGTAGACCAAGAGACCACAATAAATATATACTATAACATAAGTCAATTGAAGAGAGCAAAATTAATGTTCTTTTTTGCTAAAAGAGATAACTTAAATGGAATACTCGAATATCTATGTATCTCATATAGAGACCCTTGATTTCCGAGAACCTACACTGAAGTAAAATAATAAGCAGAAACAAATACTAATTCAAAATATTTATAGTCCTTTCCGGACAGTCTATTATTGTCATGAGGGGTGTCATCACTCTACAGCATACCCCTTCTTTGAATTGTTATTCCTCCAGAAGTCAAACTTTTGGATTTTTTGGATTAATATGCAAAGTTAAAGATTCTTCATAAGCGTTTTCTCTCGGGTGATATTCGAAATTTCTGCACATCAAATAATTCATAAACTAACTTCATAAGTTCTTCTTTACAGTGATTTGATTCAGGTGTGTGCCTTCTTTTAAGATGGTTATAGTGCCCTTTAATAATCTTCAGGGTTGTTTCCTCGCGAGACTTCGTATTTTATCCTCGTCGCCAATTTGTTGTAGCGCAAATCAACAGTCAATGGAATAAATACACTGGAACACAAGGTTAGGATGATTTGATTCAGGTGTGTGCCTTCTTTTAAGATGGTTATAGTGTCCTTTAATAATCTTCAGGGTTGTTTCCTCGCGAGACTTCGTATTTTATCCTCGTCGCCAATTTGTTGTAGCGCACATCAACAGTCAATGGAATAAATACACTGGAACACAAGGTTAGGATGATTTGATTCAGGTGTGTGCCTTCTTTTAAGATGGTTATAGTGTCCTTTAATAATCTTCAGGGTTGTTTCCTCGCGAGACTTCGTATTTTATCCTCGTCGCCAATTTGTTGTAGCGCACATCAACAGTCAATGGAATAAATACACTGGAACACAAGGTTAGGATGATTTGATTCAGGCGTGTGCCTTCTTTTAAGATGGTTATAGTGTCCTTTAATAATCTTTCAGGGTTGCTTCCTCGCGAGACTTTGTATTTCATCCTCGTCGCCAATTTGCTGTAGTGCACACCAACAGTCAATGGAATAAATACACTGGAACACAAGGTTAGGAATAAAACGATATATCTTTTTATTCTCGCTCTCACATTACACAGCACGTCATCCAATAACGAATAAAATATATTCATAGTCTATTATTGTCGTGAGGGGTGTTAGCACTTTACAACAATAAGATTATAGACGGCATAATCACGTTGACACATCGGTTCTCGCTAGATCACAGAAGTTATGCGACGTTGATCCTGGTCAGTATCAGATGGGTGACCATTCGATAATATCAGGCGACACCTCCGTTCAAAAAACTGCAAAAACTAACGTCGTTAAAATCATCTCGCCTGATACACATGCAACTGGGGACTGCTTGTGATTTTAATATTCCCTAGAAATTTCCTCTTTCGGATGAAGTCGGCTCAACGCGCCCAAGGGTGCGTGACACACCAGGACAGCAATAAGATTAATACATGTACGTAGAATGAGTCGAAAAACTAGAAGCTAGTTAAATAACGACTTTTTGGGAAAGACTGGTATAAAGCCGTTTACGCCAAAGCTAGACATTTGATTCCTAAAATGTTAACAACAATACCAAAAGCGAGCCGAAATAATAATAAGCCGCGCATGCGTGGTCCCGCTCTCTATGTGACTCGATGTGGCGAGTGTAAAATGCAATAAATTTGGGCAATTTGGGGCATTTTTGACCCCCCTTTGGCCCCCCTGGGGGTGCGAAGCAGAATTTTTCTGAGGTCAAGGATGCTCATTTTATATCCAGAACAATTGCCTCTACATTTTGGCCAAGTTTCAGAAAAATTGAATGGATGGATCAAACGTTATGGGAGAAAAGGGTATTTTATTGCCATTTTGGGGGCTTTTGACCCCCTGGGGGTGCGAACCAGATTTTTTCCAAGGTCAGCGATACTTATTTTTTTATTAGGAACAATTGCCTCCATATTTTGGCCAAGTTTCAGAGAAATTAAATGGATGGATGTAAAGTTATGGGGCAAAAAAGTCATTTTTTGCCATTTTGGGGCCTTTTGACCCCCTGGGGGGCTAACCAGATTTTTTTTCAAAAATCGGAGAATGTGACTTTCTAACCTGACAAAAGTTACAACTTCATGCAAAATTTCAGAGGAATTCAATAGATGGTTGCGGAGAAAAATCCGGACGGACGGACGGACGGAAATGCCTCAAAACATAGGTCTCCTGATTTTAAAAATCGGGGGACCAAAAAATGTACTAAAACACACTGTTAGTCTACTTGGCAGTACGCTTTGCAAGGTGAGGACATATTTCTCTCGTGTTCGCGATCATTTTCGTTGACCTATCCTTACACGTATTTATTTACGAAAAGCATCGTTTATCACATACAGTGTGAGGAGGCCAGATTTACACTATTTTGAGGTAGGGATTGCAGACAGTGTATGACCAATTAGTTTATTGAAAGTCAAGAGAATTTCCTTGCCAGTAGAAAATGTACATAATAGTAAATGATTCTATGCGTCTTCCTTCTTTCTCAATAACATGCTTCCTGAAACTTACACAAGTAAATATTCGGGAGACAACTTGTCCCATTCTTCTTTAATAGTATCTTGAAGCGAGTCTACATAACTGTTGTTGCTATTGCTCTAAAATGCTCCAAATGGCATAATCCAGAGGGTTTAGATCTGGGCTAGAATGCGTTCATAAACATGATTCCCCAAAATTGCTAAAGTTGGATTTGCACAAATCTTGAATTTTTCTGTCTGTGTGGGCTGGAGCATCATCATGTGCCCATAATATCTAGGTAGTTTGTTTTAATAAGTATTAACATTGATCTTTTCATCAGTGTTGTAGAATTTTATAGACATTTTCTCTCCATCGGAAACCACAACACCAAACGCCATAACTTAAGCAGGATGTGTGGTTCTGAATCTGAATGCCCCCTTAACCTCAGCTGTCGATTTTGAGATAAATCTGTCATGTCTGCGGTTCAGAACAGTATCGACAGTAAATATATTTTCATCTTAATAGATAGTTACAATAAAATACTTTTTCTTGAACATATAATAATTTTATTGCACGTTTCCCACCTCTTTTCCTTCATAGCTGTTGCCAATAAGTGTTTTGGTGTTCTTGTGTACGATTTTAACTTTAAATCATATTTTACTGCATTTCTAATGGTCTTGTTGTCTACATAAACTTCAATTGTCATTTTTCTCATGGATTTGGTTGAATCCTTTAGTATTTGGCGTTTGAGAGCTTTAATAAAAGCTTTGGTACATTTTATATTGATTCCTCCACTTCCAAACTTTTTCGTAAAAGTTTTGCTCATAAGCATTCTATTCTTTACATTATAAACAGTTTTTATGGGCATTCCAACTATTCTTGAAATCTCCTTTCGTGTGACAAGTGCATTCAGCAAATCACACACTCTTTGACGTTTGCTTTCCTGATTACTCATATGAGCAAAAGCTTTTGAAAAGGTAAGGATAATAGTGTTATGTATGATTATGATATCAATATATGCTAGGTTTCAAGACTTAGTGTCTGTTGAGAAAAACAACTTAAGGTTCATTGTAAATTTTTCTTCCCCACCCTGCAAAATAGGGTGAAGAACAAAAGTATTAATAGTCGTGAACAACTAATATTTTATAGCAAATGCAGTAGAATTAAATTCTCTATCGACCCGTATACTTTTAACGTGCAGAAACTTTTTAAGAAAGTAGAAAGTGGACCTTGGGTTTACTTTCGGAAGCCTCGTAACTATCGCTTCCTTTATTTTGTCCTTTAGTCTTTACATTCCATGAGCGATATGTCTGACAAAGGGGAAATAATTGCTCTTTTCTGGGTCAGAATCTATCCATATAACACTTACCTTGTGCTAGTCTTTGACCGTAAAGTAGTATTTTTTACCCCTTTACATCAAGTGGCTTCATGCCTTGCCTGGAGCGATTTCCTGAAGAAATACAAGATTTTTTATTTTAGAATTTAGTTTCAATGTTCATGTGTTGATAAAAACATGGCGATCGAGATTATCGCTTAACTAGACTTAAGCAATCAAGTATGGTTTCATGAGACATCTTGTTTGTGGGAGGTCTTGCCACTCGGACTTGAGGTTAGTGATAGAGTAAGTATTGTTTTTTACTATTTTTTCAGCATGAAGTTAATCGAGGTAAGTCATCGCCTCGGCCGCCATTTTGGGTTTCGTGTATTAATAAGACACAGTTGCCACACGTTAAAAATATGCGAGTCGGTAGAAAATTTATTTTACTTCGTTTGCAATAAATTTTTTGTCGTTTTTATTCTGAATTGTTAACTATTCTGGAGCTTTACCTATATATATGTTTCGTTATCAAATAACGTTCAAAGGTTGATATGTCGTAAAACAACCAAACCAAGATTTATTTTTTCAATA
>OY744534.1:45217157-45229657 GCA_963556195.1 Sepiola atlantica
GTATATACTAGACCCCCGTATCTAGACGGTTAATCTAGTACACACACACACTATATATATATATATATATATATATATATATATATATATATATATATATATATATATATATATACAAGATCCAAACACAGTTTGTTGATCACTTTCACTGCTCGTGTACATTAGCCGCCGACTCGCTATTTACAAAGTTAAATTCCTCTTCAATTATTAGCTAATTCGTTGTGGCCGACGGGGGAACGCTCTTGACAAAAATCAGTGGCGATTTGTGATCGGGGTTCGAGCCCGCCAACCGTAGAGAATTAACTTCCTGCACTGAAGATTGCGTTAGCATGAAACAACGATGTCTGTAGGTAATAAATAATTAATATTTATTTATATATATATATATATATATATATATATATATATATATATATATATGAGTATTTCATGTATCCACATAAAATTTTATAAGGGAATATACTTTTTTATGCATCAATTTTCAGTATTTACTTCAACAGTGCTCGATACGTAAGTAGAGCCAGGTAGTAAGCTATGAAAATATATTTATGGCAATTAAGCTACACATAGGCTCCCGCGTTTCATCCCCGGGGAGAATTTTCAGGCTAAAATGCATGGAGTTATTTTTGCCGGGTGTTTTTATATACACGGCTAGCTAGTTAACCAATCAGATACTTTGTTGTTCTCTCCGTCAATCGTTGGGCTTCCCACGAAAAAAGGTCTTGCTAGTGTTACTTCCTATATCCTGTTCTACATAATAATTGAATTGAAAATAATACGACAGGCCAGTACATGTAGAAATTTAGACGACCCGTGTAGATTATGCCTGAATGAAAAAATTGAAATCCTAAACTTTAAAGAACCTCGAAATCTATTAAACTGTAGAAGTGAGATAGCAAACAGTTGCTTACACAGAAATAAATTTACCTTGGGCTAACGATAAATAAATAAATAAATAAACAAATAAGTAAAAAAAAAACCCAAAACACTTCACTAAACAAAAACTTAACAATTTAAAAATTAAAACCTAAAATAGAAATACAAGGAACCACGTGTTAAAATAAATTCACCCATTATATTGACATAACAAAGGAAACAGGATATATGTCAATCTATAGAAAACGGAACAATAGAACAGGATATAGGAAGTAACACTAACAAGATTTTTGTTCGTGGGATACCCAACGATTAGCTGAGAGAACAAAGAATCTGATTGGTTACAAGCAAGCCGTGTATATAAAAACACCCGGCAAAAATAACTCTATGCATTTTAGCCTGAAGATCCCCCGGAGATGATACGCGGGAGTCTCTGTGTAGCTTAATTGCCATAAATATATTTTCATAGCTTACTATATATATATATATATATATATATATATATATATATATATATATAGTCATTGTCCATATAGTCGACCCGTACCCATCTATATTTTCTGTTTTAGTGGATGTCGTCCTCCTTTTGTTTTTTTCATTGCTTGAAGGAACTCTTCCCAATGTCTTTCCTCTCTCTCTGTTACTTGTATAACGGCTCTAAATATCTGGTCAAAAAGTGAAATCCAATCCAAGAATTTTCCCTCTCTCTCTATGAGTAAGCATTGTAGTATTACTTCTTGTTCACGTAAAAACTTCTCCCGCCTTTCTAAGCGAAGAAGTAAATGACGTTCATCTTCCTGTATCGCATAAACTGGTCATCATCCAAAAGGTACGTTAATCCATTTTTTATATTTCCATTCTAAAGACATTTTCAGGACTAAACATATTTCTGTTATTCATTGACCAATATCCAAAATGCTTTACTGTCTTTTCACCTCTAACCATAATAATATATTGATATTTACCATTTTTATACATACAATATTTACCCCATTTTTATAGATAATATTATTATACACCATTTGTATGTATATAATTATAATAATTGACTTTGCAAGAACTTTTTAGAACAAGTTGCATATCTGAAACCGTTATTATCGTGGCTCTTTGTTCCGCATTAACGTTCGTTACTTTTTGCAGACACCTATTTCAATTCATTTTGCGTTTCTTACGTTATAGGTTTATATATTTTCTATTAAATAATAATTAAATCATATTCATATAAAAATCTTCTAAACTCGTCTTAAGCTTTTCTGTTGCAGATTACAAAAAAGTCCGTTACACTGCAACGCGTCACTAAACGCTGACACCATTATTTGTGACGTCATAAATATCTTACCGATGTATTATCACTTCTTTAATAGGTGACGTTGTAAAAGATGGCGTCACTCATTTAGCTGTCAAAAAGACCCTCCCGACAGCTTCCATCTTTTTTTAAAATAGATGACGCCGTCCTTTTGTGACGTCGTTTTTTGTGCACGGAAACAAACAAGCTCCACAGTACATAATATATATATATATATATATATATATATATATATATATATATATATATATATATATATATATATATATATATATATATATATATATGAAGGAGAATGGAAAGGAATTAGAGAAAGCAAAAGCCAAATCAAAATTCAATTCAAAAGTTCAAAGCAAGGTATATTCCGCAAAAATATATATATAGTCTTGGAAGTTTCCTAACCATTAAAACTATATATAAAAAAACAAAAAAACAAACATTTTAGTCCCAAGTTATTCGGTGGAAAATAACTTTATAAGTCAATTTACTTTTAGCAGTTACTATATTAGTTTGCTTCCAAGAATTTACGCTAGTCTTAACATTATTTAAGGGATCAGCAGTTGTTTACCATAAAAAACTGTTTCGGGAATTTAAAAACAAAACAGTATTTTATTTCATGGCTTCCCAGCAGAGTTGTATCATACCCCACTTCCCTTAAAAGGCAAGAACATAAACATTCCGTATATTAGATCTAAGTTTTGTTCCAGATAGACGTTTTGCTAACTTATATTAGTTATTAAAAAAAAAAATGTCCTCCTCACCTGCGCTGCTCGTCTGTGTCAATAAATTGTATCCGTTAATGACAATTTTTTTTTGTATTTTAAAGTGTTCGGACGAATCCATTACACTACTTTTTAGGTGATTTATAATTTTATGTTAAAAATATTTAAAAATTATATATATATATATATATTTAATATACATTTAATATACATTTAATTAAAAAAACAAAACTGATAACCCCATTATGATCAAATATAACATTAATACGAATTTAAAGATAAGTGATGTATTCTTAAATAATATATCGTGATAATATAAAGCGCAATTAGACTAATGAATTCAGAAGATGAAAGATGAGAATAAAAAATTGTATAAATACAATATTTATTAAAAAATCAGAAGTTCAAAAGCAAGGAGTTTCATTATCCTTAAGTCATGGATTTTCAAAGAAAAACTGTTTTAACCAGAGGATAAAACTCGGTAATGTAACTGTAAATATTACCGGTAACATTTTACTTTGAAAATTAATACACACACACACACACACACACAAACACACACACACACACACATATATATATATATATATAAACACATTTTTTGCTGAGAGAAACGTTTTTGGTTTCTTTCAAACGCACCAATAATGCGATATAATACTCGCTATGGAGATAATCGATGAACCGTGCGTATTAAAAAATACAGTGGCCCAAACCTTGCCTGTTGATGTTTGCGTCTTTGGTCGCTTTGTATAGTTTTCACCTGCTGTTGCCCACTCAGCTGACTCGATTTGGCCCCAAAACGAAGTGATGAATCCATATTGCACCCATTGTCAAATATTGATGCTAAAATTCCTTTTTGTGACGTTGAAACAGTTGAAAACGATGCTCTAAATTATGAATAGACTTCCTTATGGTGTCTTCAACTCATCTGCTATCTCATTCAACTTCAATTTACGATCGGCCTAAACGAGTTTGTAGACTTTAAAAAAATGTTTTCCTGGACAACTGGTGAATTTGGGTCACGTGAACGTTCTTCAGCATCATTTGTGTCTGTACGAACGCGTTGAAGCTAATCATGCCATCGTTGTTTCTGGCGGGGCAGAGTCCGAATAATACTTATCAAGCCACTGCTTTGCTTCAACAGCAATGCTTTATGAACTCATGAAATTCAGGTTTTCTATTGTTTTGAAAACTTGCAACATATATAACAATTAATTTATAAACTAATAATCCCATTGTGTTCAAATGTTGACACGTGCCATTTGAAGGTTATTATTTTATAAAAATGATATGGATTGTTTCCATTAGTGCCGCCATCTATATGTAATGCTCGAGACTTATCGAGAGTGATGTGTTATATAACATCGAAATCAATTTCTTAAAATCAGAACTGATCCGAATCAAGACAACGGTTCTCATACACAAAAAGGCTTAATATTATTCCAGATAGAGCTTTATAATATATTCTATATAGTTATAAATGACTGTTGATCTTACTTGTTTACTTGTTAGTATCAGTGCACAGTGGATGACGTCACAAAAGGATGACGACATCCATTAAATGAAAGAGGATGGGAGAAAATATCAAACCAACAGATACTCAATTTTCATGGAAAATCGGGAAACGAGCACCACATTGTAACAGCAACTGAAGATACTGTAAATTAGACGAAAAGATTGTTATAATCACATGCACAAGACAAAGAAATCTATTAAACAAAAGATCTGAACTTATATCTAAATGCTGACATGAAAATAAATTCCTACTAAGTCACTTAAAATCCAATTACCCGAAAGACTAAACTAAACCAATAAAAATAAATTCATAGTGTAAAGAAAATGAAAATAAAAAAATAAAAATGAAAAATACATAACATATTAGCAGGGCTACCCGGAGTTGCCTGGGCGTATGATAAACAAATAGAAGAGTACAAAACCGTCTTCGCAATCTCGTGAGGGATGATCTCTTCCCTTTCTTATAGTATCTTTATCATAGCAGATAGTCACTACTCTTCCCGTAGTCTATCGTTATTTTCCAAGTAGGTGCTCAACTGAGCTATTATATATACACATTCACAGCAAGAACTCGTCTAGCTATAACCACTGCAACGAACTTTCCTTTCATTCATCCGTGTATCTAAAACCAAACGGAATCTCCATGAACAGAGTTTCTTTCCAAGAACTTCCTATCCGTGGAACACAATATCACGGAACTGCTTCTCTGGTGCCTAGATCATAATCATCTTCAACTCAAATATAAACAAATATTTGTCAAGCCGTCCCCTCAAGTAATCAATTCCTGTCCTTTCACCCATCGTTTACAATCCTCATATAGTGTTGTTCACGATCCAATTGACAATCCCATTAATCCTTATTCTCGAGTAGTTTTTCGCCTTGGTAGACGGTGACCGTATTGTATCCAATGTCTTATCCTAATCGTTTACACCCATTTTTTCGCACTGTTTTTCCCTTCTGCCGGTTTCTTCTCGTTTTTCTACTGAAAGCATTTACAGAATCATTTACGGAACCATGTGTCTCATTTGAGTATATATTTTATATTCTACATTTATATACACTACGGAATAACTGTTCAGGGGAAACATACATATTTTGAATCATTTTCGCCATCCGTAACTATAAAAGTCTGATTTTAATAAATAAAATCTTGTATAGTTTATAAATACAAACATATTGACAAAAAGGAATAATTAGTGAGCTAAAATAGTGTGGTATACTGGCCAACTGAGAAAAGAATTATACAAATAGATATGGAGATGAATATATAATATGAACAAACCAGATATAGATAAGGAAATACACTCACATATATGAATGTTTTTTGGTTGTTTTTGTTATAATTGGTCACCGCTTATCAAGGTCCGAGGGCCACTCGAGGATAAAGATTAAAGCGATCGTTAAGCTGGACGATGAACGCCACCATGCGAGGATTGGAAACAATAGGTGGAATGAGCAGAATATTTCTTGAGAAGAATGGATTATTTAAGAGGACGACTCAACAAGTATTTGTTTACATTAGACTTGAAGACGACCATGTTGTAGTCAGTAGAATTATGATACAAATCAGTCCGAGAGTGGCTTTTCTTTGCTGTACGACTGACTGCTGTTCTATTCAGCCCTAGGAGGTCCACCCTCCCAGGCATTATCTTATCTTTGAGAAAAGATTAGTTTATTATTAATCGTCTGAGGAATGATGACGGGAACGCCCAAAAAATTTGTTGTAGGCCAGAATGCGCTTATCTTAGTACGCTGGCTTCTCAAAACCATACATGACCTTGTGTCCTACCTCCTTGCTAGGAGGTAAATATTATGTTGTAGATGTTTTGGAAACAGCCTCGTTCTATTTTGTTCCACAGATAGGAAAGAAACTTTGTTCATGGAAGTTCCGATTAGTTTTTGGTACAGAGAGAGAGAGAGAGAGAGAGAGAGAGAGAGAGAGAGAGAGAGAGAGAGAGAGAGAGAGAAAGAGGAAAGTTCTGTTGTGGTTATAGTCAGGCGAGTTCTTGCTATGAATGTTCCAAAGAGGAGACGAGGGATTGGGGCTCAGTCTTGCACCTACCATGAACATAACGATACAGTAGAGAGAGATGCAAGCAACATCTCTTCTGTGCTGCAGGAAAGAGAAAAAATCATCCCCACTAGATTGCGAAATCAGTTTTGTACTTTCTCAAGGCAAGAAAAGGTGCTCCGAGCTGCACCTCCCCAGATATGACAGCAGTACTCCATCTTAGGGCAAATCTGGCTTTTATAAAGGTAGGATTGCGTCAGGTGTGAAGTACTTTCTAGAGTGGTAGAATGATCCAACCATTTTTCCAGCGATCTTAGCAACAACTATGATGTAAGTTATTCATTTCAGGTCAGAGATAAAAGTCAGTACTAGTAGCTTATCAAAGAAGAGAGCTTCCTTAAGGAAAGGGCCATTCATTTTAACTGGGGAGAAATGAGGAACCAAACGTTGGTGGTGAAAAGAGAGCAGCTTGGTTTTAGAGGTGTTAAAGTAACAGGTCACGTTTCCCCCATTGAACCACTCGAAAGAGAGAGAGAGAGAGAGAGAGAGAGAGAGAGAGAGAGAGCGAGAGAGAGAGAGAGAGCGAGAGAGAAAGGTTCAGAAAGATCTTGGTCAGCAGCGGTCTTCGAGGTGCTGCCATAGATAGTTGTGTCGTCTGCACAGATATCAACGAATGATCTCAGAATAAGATTGTGAAAGATCAGGAAGAGGGTTGGGCCAGGATGGATTCAACATTTATAGTATGTGTTTCAGATTTGTGCTCGTCAACAACTACTTTAATATGTGTTTCAGATTTGTGCTCGTCAACAACTACTTTAATATGTGTTTCGAATTTGTGCTCGTCAACAACTACTTTAATAAACCTATCGGAGACAAGAGACTTGATGTTTGTGAGGACATTTTCACATATTCCATAGCTAACAAGTTTGTGAAGCAAACCTTTGTGCCAAACTATATCCAAGGCCTTTGATATATTTAGAGCTATCGCCTTTAAAGACGAAGCGTCGTCGATGGATTCACTTACGCTGTGCACGTCAGCTGTTGATCTTGCAGGACGAAATCCATATTGCTTGTCACTAAGTAGTTTTTTCCTGTGTAGGTGATGAACACTTTCTTGATTTATTACATATTAAATCAACTTACTCATGACGCACAGGAGACTGATCTGTTTGTACTGAGATGCAGAGGACCGATCTCTAGTATTTTTAAATACTAGGCAGACCAACGAGCTTCCAAGGTAATGGAAAAGAATTCCTCTTTTAAGCAGCAATTGAATAACTTTGTAAGGATAGGACATTTTTCTGATTGCAGTTTCTTGATTACTATGAATGGAATGTTGTCGGGACCAGTTTCCTTGGTGACATCAACGTTCTTGATAAGTTTAGCAACGTCAGTGAGAGTTATTCGGATGTCGCTTTACTTCTAGTATCTATCATGATGGTTATTTGTAGTGTTGCTCTCATAACTGAATTGTGTCAACATTTGCTTAAAAGGGGAAGTAGTATTTTGATCAGTACTTCAGGAGAGCCATGAATTTAATAACTTCTGCTTTTAAATCTCTGAAACAGTAAGATGGTAAACGGCTGATCATCCCCTTTTCGATTTCACCTTTTCGGATTAGGTTCCCTGCTTAAATTTCAAGACTGATATAGATAGCCCCATTTGGTATTTGTGAATTTTCCAGCGGCGAAATTAGCTTATACAAGTTCTAAGTCTGCAATATGCAAATTTGGTTAGTATCCCAAACATTCAAACCCCTTTAAGGCTGTATATTAGTGTTAGTATCGTACCGCTGTCACTAGGAATACGAAAGAGAGAAATTCGCATGTAGTGTTAGAAATGGGGACTGTTTCTGTGGATGGCGTTTGTTGTCGATGGCCTATATTAATTGTTTTTATTTTGGTTTGCATTAATATAATATAATATATATATATATATATATATATATAAATATATATATATATATATATATATATATATATATATATTGTGTTTTTTTTTCATGTATAAATGACTAAAAGCATTTTCAGTCAGATTCCCCCCCATTTCATTGACCGGAATAACCATTCTTAATGCAAGTTAAACGCTTAAATATAATTCGTCACCCACTTATGGCAAATGCTGGTCCCCGTTCTTCAGAAAATCATATTTTGATGTTGATTAGTCATAGACAAAGGAAGGTTGACACTCAGATTTACAACCACTGTTACCCACAAGAACAAATATAACAAGCCGCGCGTGCGTGGTCCCCCTCGGTATGTGACTCGATGTGACGAGTGTAAAATGCAATAAATTTGGGCAATTTGGGGCATTTTTGACCCCCCTTTGACCCCCTGGGGGCGCGAACCAGAATGTTTCTGAGGTCAATGATGCTCATTTTATATCCAGAACAATTGCTTCTACATTTTGGCCAAGTTTCAGAAAAATTGAATGAATGGATCAAACGTTATGGGAGAAAAGGTATTTTTTTCAATTTTAGGGGGCTTTTGACCCTCTGGGGGCGCGAAGCAGATTTTTTCCAACGTCAGCGATACTTATTTTCTATTAGGAACAATTGCCTCCACATTTTGGCCAAGTTTCAGAGAAATTGAATGGATGGATGAAAAGTTATGGGGCAAAAAATGTCATTTTTTTGCCATTTTGGGGCCTTTTGACCCCCTGGGGGGGGGGCTAACCAGATTTTATTTTCAAAAATCGGAGAATGTCACTTTCTAACCTGACCAAAGTTACAACTTCATGCAAAATTTCAGAGAAATTCAACGGACGGATTGACGGACATGCCTCAAAACATAAGTCCCCCGATTTTATAAATAGGAGGACCAATAAAAGACTCTTTTCTGGATTTACCGGTAGTGAAGCATATTTCAATCCTTTCATTTGGCTTGAATAAATTGGCGGAAAAATGACCGAAATTACTGGCGCTCTACTAAGCTCTAATATATATTGAGCACTTTTGAAAAGTAATGGTTTTGTTCATTTAGTTAATATTTGAACTTAATTAATTTATATATATATATATATATATATATATATATATTCAAGTAATAATATTAAGTGTAGGTTTTCTTGATTTAAATTATAGAATTAATTAAATGGGTTACTAATTATAGGAATTGAGAGACTACATGTAAGTTTTAATTAAATTGGTGAAGCTAATTAAATTTAAATTTTTACCGTAAAACAATAACGGTCGAAGAGAGATAACTTTGACTAACACTTAATTAGATCTTATCTGAGAATTAATTCATAGATTCAGTCGATACAAGTCGACACATTATTGTACCTCACAGAGCACATATTTATATCTATTTTGAATTTTACTGTTTTGTTTGATATTATATATACATACAGGGTGGGCCAAAATAAGGGTCCTATCTTTAAATTTGAATAACTTGAATTTGAATAACTTCCACAAAATAAAAGTTAAACTCACCAAACTTTATGTGTGTGTAGACTGACCCTTCCGAGATTTTTTGAAATAAACAAAGCAAATTTTAGCCGAAAAACACTTCTTAAAACTTACAAAAACTAAAGTATTGTTTTTTACACTGTTTTGAGTTTTTTAAGCAAAAATAATGTTTTCTAAATGAGGGTACGTTCCTTAGGGCTAATACGGCTCATGCTTGCTTCGGAAGGGGTCCTTTACTTATTCTAAAAAATTTTTTTAAAAAAATCAATAAATAAAAAAGTTATGAATTTTTAAAAATAGGACCCTTATTTTTGCCCACCCTGTATATATATATATATATATATATATATATATATATATATATATATATATATATATATATATATATATATATATATATATATATATATTAGTGAAAATAAAAAAAACCCTCGATGAATTGAGTAAAATTTCATACGATAACTTCTTTTTAATCTAGTGCGGTGAGTAGGAGAAAATGTCTTCTATCCTTAAAAAAAAAAAGAAATAATTTAGATACAAGAAAACGGCACCGAAACAAAATATATTCGTGTCAATAACACAGTGGAAGGATAAAACAACAAAAAAGGGTATTCCAAATCGAGTATCGACATGTCAGACAAATTTATATTTCGGTCTGACTTTGAAAATCCGACAAGATAACTTTATATGTTATATTAATATATATATATATATATATATATATATATATATATATATATATATATCTTTCCAAATATGATCTAAGGTTAAGATCGGATTCTAACTCTGCCTTATGAGATCTCAGTTTGTATTAGTTGTTGATCGATAACATCGACATGCCAGTGTCGCAGATTTTGTACATGTCTGTGTAAATAAAAATAATCATATATATATATATATATATATATATATATATACATTTATTATTTCACTATGATCGTGCATTAGCACGTAGAATCTTTGCGTCTTCGAGTATACATCATTAAGATGCAGCGGCATTATTATTATTATTATTATTATTATTATTATTATTATTATTATTATTATTATTAGTAGTAGTAGTAGTAGTAGTAGTAGTAGTAGCAGTAATAGGAGGAGCACGATGCGGAGAAGGTGTCCAGTAGTGTATTATAATGTATTAATTAAAAGTATTATGGAAACACCAGCTTCAAAACTACGCCTATTTAATTTTGTAGTTTAGTTTTCATGTGCAATCGTTTTAGTGTTATAGCTATGCAGAATTTTCGTGTATTCAATTCAAATCTGTTTGTTAGTAGCAGACGCAGTAGTAGTAATATTAGTTGTAGTATATTTCTGTTAAAAAAATCATGAATATACTACTACTGCTACTACAGCTACTACTACTGCTACTACTACTGCTACTACTTTTAAAGAAATTTAATGGTGCCATTAAGTCAAATACTTGTTGAAGGTAAATGCTTTATAAAAATTAGAAGTTAGTATTTTATAAAAATCATATGGATTTTTTTTTATTAGTTCCGCCGTCATACCCAGAACTTGTTTAAATGTTGGCCAATAGAAAGAAATGATATACTCACTATCAGTTTTTAATAAATAAATAAATTACACATTATAAACGCGAACATTTAATATGTAACGCATCACTCAACAAGTCATGGGTCTGATAGCGCCATTAATATGATTTTTATGAAGTACTAATCTTCAAATGGCACATGTCAAAATTTAAGCCTAATCGGATCATTAGTTTATAATATAATTATTTAGATGGAGCTATTGTTGCAAATTTTCAAAACTAGGGAAAATCTGAATTTCGTGTGTTGATAACGCTTTTGCTTTCTGATGTGGAAAATACTCTGCAAGCAAAGCAATGGCTTAATAAATGTTACTCGGACTCTGCTTCGTCAGAAACAATCGTTTAAAAAGCTGGTTTGCTGACTGTAAATGCGACTGTACAGACACAACTGATGCTGAACGCTACGTTACTCAATTTCCTGAGTTGTCCGGGAAAACATAAAAAAAGTCCCCAAACACGTTTTTGCCGATCGTAAATTGTAGTGTGAGATAGCAGAGAAGTTGAAGAGATCAGAAAGCAGTATATTCACCATTTTACATGAACATTTGTCAATGACGAAGATATGTTCAAAGTGGGTGCCGGGTTTGCTCATAGTCGATCAACAACAACAACGCGTTAACGGTTCGAAGCGTTGTTTGCAACTGTTTCAACGCAACAAAAAAGATTTTTCATCAATATGTGACAGTGAATGAAACAAATAATCAACCACTTCACTCTGTGGTCAAATCAGTAGTCAGCTGAGTGAACAGTAACAGCTGAAATCCGCACAAAGCGATCAAACACATTAATATCAGCAGACAAGGTTTTGGTTTCCGTATTTTGAGATACGCAAGCTATTTTGTTCATCAAATATCTTTAGAAAGAAAGAACCATCAATAGTGAATCATATAATAATATAGAATTAGCGGGACCCGTGTAAATTACACGAAATGATGTTTTCAATACTAATTATCTTGTTCCTAGCCTGTACACGTTTGAATAAAATATGACAAGATTTAACTTGTATATTTATTTAAGAAAATGAACATCGTATTAATATATGTCTTCCCGGTCGTCCCTCCATACCTCCCTCCTCCTTCAATGTAGAAAAAAATCTTAGAGGTTGG
>OY744534.1:45234657-45247157 GCA_963556195.1 Sepiola atlantica
TGTGAAAAAACTAAAGTCAAGAATAAACTTCCTCAGCCATATTGATCTCCTAACAACATCTCAGGAGTTGACCAGACTACAGCTATGGACCAGACGGCTAGAGAATGGCACACGTCTTACTGACATAGGAATCATCACTTCTGAAGCCCTTCGCTTAGCTCAGAGGCACCCTGGGCTTATTCGAAAAAAAAACAAACTCCACAGCCGGAGAACGGGAATTGGGCGATCAAAATAACTATGGCTAGATGGGGGTACAAAACCGACCCAACCATTTGCGAATGTGAAGAGGAGGACCATACGATGCAACATTGCTTTGTCTGCCCTCTTCTTCCCACCAAGTGCAGCTTAAAAGATCTTGCAGATTACAACACAAATGCAAAAGAACTGTGTAAAAAGGTGGGAAACTGTCGTATAACCACATGACACTTCAAAGACACGCAAAGAAGAAGAAGACGGCGCTACAATTTATCGAACAACAATAAACACAACATAAACTCATTGTTTTAGAAACAGACTTTAGTTATTTACAACAAATATTTTCTATTTGATTTGGTCCATTCTTTTACGTATAACGTAAATGAAACTTTTATAAAAGTTTTATTGTCTCGAACTTTATTTTCTCTTAATTTTTCGAGCTTTCGACTAACTTGAGTTATCTACACATATCCATCAAAGATAGAAAGCAGAAGCGAAATATCCTTTAATGTAGAGCCAGAAAAATTAATTCCAAGGATATCGTTTGACATAATTCAGTTCAAATTACACATAGACGTGATTACAGAGTCTGAATGTATCATAGTTCATTATAGGTATTTAAGGATACGAAATCTGAATTATAACCAATTTTCTTAATTGGAAACATGCCATGGTTAGTATATGGAATGAGTGGATACAAACTAGTTTAAATAGTGACACAGAAAAATATTTAGAGCACCGATATTTCGGCCTTTAAGTTACACCTTATAGTAGAAAGGGCTTTATTGGTTAAGAAATGCTCATTTATGCAAATACGTTGAAGAAGATCCAATGAGGGGTCGAAGGCGCTGTATAAATTCCGAGAAACGAGTAAAAAGAGAGAGAAGATCAGATATGAAAGATGAGGGTGATTCTAGATAAGGGTGGAAGAGGGGTATTTGATTTTAGTAGTTATTTTTACATAGAGGTGATATGAAAGAAGTAAATAGACACTCTTATAATTATTATTTAAGACTTCTGTTAGAGGATCCTGATATGTAAGATAATATTGGTTATTTTCCCTCGCTGATGAATTAGACAATCGGTTAACACTGGAAAGTGGAATACCGAGGCTTGCAGAGTTTTCACGCTAATAAAGTTCACTTTCAGCATAACCTACAATATGGCTCCTCTGAGACTTGGCGAATTCTAATGCTTCTTGTGTCCGTATCATATTCAAATGGTCATATAGTATAGATATATTGATATCTGAAACGTAATAAATGTCAATTAATATAAAATATCAATGTTTCAAACCTTTATTACTGCTTTGTATGGATCCCAGTGCTTGCCGTCGGCGAAGTAAACAGAAACTTTAGATATTTATAAATTATCTTTGCGGATGTCTATTTACTTCGTTGATGTCTGTGTATAGATGTACGAGGTGTGTATATTCGTACAAGCATATTCCTACATGCAAGTAAATAATATTTCGCATTTAATTAAGTTGTACTGTTTCCTCCTGTTTAACACCTGCTTTATTGGTTTTAACCGATGATTTTTATCGATGATTCTTAAATTAAAGCAAATTAAGAATCGTAATTTTCAATTGTTGAACTATTTTAGATTTCGCGCTAAGCACCTGCGAAGTCTGTTTATTATTTTTTTTTTAAATAATAGAAGAAAAATTCATTTTCTTCATAAAATTGCTAATTATTTGGGAAATTAATTTTTAAACATAATTTATTTTGTAACACGATGGATCAAGAAACGTAATTTAATCATAATGTTTACTGACGAAGAAAAAGACTTGAAACAGTAAAATAAATAAGAGAATTCTGTTAAAGAATTAGTAAAACGCAATTGTGTTAATAATTTTAATGACACCAGTCAATGGACAATAACTACTAGTTTATTGGATTTAGTAAACAAATAAAATTTCAAAGATCGACGAAAAATATCCGAATACCTACGACAATGATCTTTTGGGTTTGAAACAAAAAGTAAATATGCAGAATGTGGGTGACGTAAGCGATATAGGTAAATAAATAGACAGCCAGGGAGATAAAGAGAAGGGAAAAAGGATAGAGCGATAGACCGATAAAAGAACTGATTTATGCAACCAGGCACCACCACGGCTACAGTAGTTCACTTGTAGCAGCATACACACGTACATACGCTAGGAGCAATACTCTAACTACGTATCAACCGCACCGTATTCATGTTTCTAGATCATTAATAAATAAAAGAAAACTATTAAAAATATATTAATCGTACGTGTCGTCGTTCTACCATTGTCTCTCTCTTAATTTTAAGAAGTAATCGTCTCGTTCTGCTTTGTTTATGTTACAATTACTTGGCGACATTCAACCGACGTTGCCAAGGTGGTGATGGAATCAATGATGTTTTTATTTACTTTTATTTAATCTTGTATCTGGTTTATATTTAATTTAGATACTGCAAATAGTCATGAAGTATGTGTCGCGATAAGTGTCAAGTAAAAAACACAACAAAAGATAAAAACAACGCCTACGTATTAGTTCAAAGATATTAACATTTAATTGAAACTATTTATAATGCATAAAACGATGGCTCAGTTATCTGTGTGTTAGGTAAAATAAGAAAAGGTCTTTGGTTCGATCCCGGATCTGGGCGTCCGCTGATTTTCCATATTTCTTTTTTCTTTTCTTTATTATTAGTCTAATATTAATTGAATTTAAACATACAAAATCATACATTATACTGATTTTCTTCACTGATTACTGTAGTTCAGTGACCGATGCGCAAATCGAAGAAAGGCAAAAGGTCCGAGTCTCCGTCCTCGTGATCTCACAAAAGCAGAGACAAGGTCACGTATTCTGACGAAATTTAGCGTCTTCCAAACCCCGTTATCCTAAAGGCACAGTTCTGTCCCAAAAACTTCATTCTTGCAAAGAGAGATAAAATTTAAGGGAGGTAACTTTGTCGTCTCTACACTATTAAATTTCAGATAGTTAAAATCTAGACAGAACTTATGGGATAACCTGATGTTTAATAAGTTCATTTCAGTTTCTATTTTATTTCTTTAATTTATCAATTTGTATTTTTGCTGTCGGGTTTTGGCGGAAGTATACGCTCTGCTGAGTTTCATTTCAGTATTATTTATATTCGTGCTTGAATTCAATATCGTAAAGAAATGCTTTTTTTCTTCTTGTGACATAAATCAATTCGATTGTGATTGTGAATAAACTTACAAAACACAATGAACTGCGAAAATCTTCTGACTTTTGTTTACCATTGTTTATCTGTCATGATCTTGTGTAGTTCCCGCCCAAACATTCTGACCCCGCTTGAATAATTTATTCTCATTGTTCGCGACTTCATTAATTGTGGCGCGAGAGGCGAAAAACACTTCATCTTACGTCGTCCAACGCCGATAAATAAAGCGTTACAAAAAGGTCAATGGACGCGTATGTGTAACTAGCAAATAGAAATAGAAATATCGATCAGTACCGCTTTGGCCTGTTATCTACGTACCATAGATCTACTTTGGTATGCGATCTACACCTCCTGTTGCAAGCAACACGGTAAAAGACTTCCGCTAATTGGTTTCAAAAGAATAAGCCTAGAAACCTAATCCATAATCTTAACCTCTCATTCTAACTCTAACCCCTACACTAACGTGCAAAGAAGATACCATGCGGCACTTCAGCCAATTATTCAACGAGAAGTCGCTGAAGGCTCAGTAATCTATTCCTATGAGATATCAAGCCAAAGTAGCACCACATCGATAATAATAATTTTTTTTAGGGGGGGGGGGGGGTTCGCTGATTTGAACCGATAGACCCAGCGATTTTTCCAAACAATTCAAACAATTCAGTCGCGCTTTGCGATTTATGTGAGAGAACAAGATGTAGGGCCAGAAAACACTCATATACAAGCACTAGCAAATGTAGGCGTACCTGGGCGGGCACATAATCTAAATAAATAAATAAATAAATGCAAAAGTTGGGCCCATTTCTGGCACTAACGCTAAAGTCAAAACGCGCTATTTCAAGTTTATTTATTTTTACACACACTAGCCTTTTATATATACTGCTTATGCATATGTGATATCAGTCGCAAAGTTAACTAATTTGCATATTGCTTTTGAAAAAGGACATTTTATTAATTAACTATAATTTGTTTTAATTTTTTTTTAATTCAATTTTTGTTTTTATTATAATAAACAGATAGTTCTGTTTCGAAATTTTTTTATTTCCTATTTAGCGTTTGTGTTCCTTTCTTTAGATGGAGCGACTTGATTTTTAACAAGTTGGGATCTTTTTCTAAATTGCAAGTGAAAAGGAAAATTGATTTCTTCTTTCTTTTCCTTTCTTTATGGTCATATTAAAAGAATGGATAAATTTGTATCGAAGTGACCAAAATGTTAATGTTTATCTATCTATATGAATAAATGAGAAATATTTTGTTTCGTATTTACAACAAAGTTATTCATGAGATGTTTAGTATTTTAAATGTATGTTTCAAGTATTTTAAGTAGCGCACTTTGTACAGCGATAGCGAACCGGCAAAGTCAGTTAGTAATATAATAATAGGTGTCTCTGACCGGCTGCATACATGATAAATTAAAATGACTACTTACTACAAAAGCCGAACAGTTATTTATCTACCTCCCACAGCGGTAAGATGTGACGCAAGGTCGAGAAAGTGGGATTTGAAAAGCCAGCGCCCGAGAAGGTGAGCACTCTGGCCATTAAAAATTGCCTGGGCAGCCCCGTCGGCATTCCCCGGTAGGGGCGCCTCGAGCAGTAAGCTATAAACTTACTCCTCCCCAAAGAGAAGATGCAAAGCCTGGGAAGGTGGACCTCCTAGAACTGCACAAGACCGTCCCATAGACCGGCGTAAATCAAGCCCCGAAGGCTAAGACAATACCAGTCTATAGAGTGCAGTATCCATCGGAACAGATACTACACTTTGATCTTGCCCAAAAGCCGAACAATTTAACAAAGTTAAAAGTAGTGAAATCAGTGCAAAATGATTAAAAGAATAAAACAAAAGTATACTGTTCTGATGTTAGTTTTTGACAAATATAATACTAAATTAATGTATGCTTATTATGATTTACGAAAATTTATCAAAAGGGTATACAAAATATTATTTAAACAAATAATTTATTTGAGTAAATACTGATAAAACCGTACAATGCTTTATAATTCATATGTTACTTAGGCCTGTATTGTACGTACATATCGTGAATAGCGGATAGAAAGACTGTGCCACGCTGATATATATATATATATATATATATATATATATATATATATATATATATATATATATATATATACAGAGGGGGAGAGAGAGAGGTAAAAGAATACAGATTGTAAAAATACAATATCTATCACGTCCTCAGTTGCTCAAACAGGGTGTTTCACATAAAAGAGATGTATTTTTTTCTGAAAAGCTATCTTAAGCTTTTCAAAGAATGAAATAGCATGCGAGAAATACAAAGAGATAAGTTGGTAGGGGAATTACCAAAAGCCATAATTTGAAAAGATATAAATACAATATAAGATAAATACAAATATAGAAAGTATAGAAAATGTCTAATGCAAAGAGAAGAGGTTGAAAATATAGGAAAAAGTTCACCGTTGAAGGCGTCATGAAAATTGTAGCATCAGGTTCAAAAGCGGTAAATTCAGGAAAAGTTGGCATCAAAAATGGTAAAATCCGTTGAATTTTGGAGAAGTCACAGCATTAAAGGCACAAGTAATTCGGTTGGAAGATGTTGTAATGTTAAAGTTTAGGATGTAAGTTGTATATTAAAGCTATTTGAAGGCCTCCAATGGGCTTTCCAGATATAGTTTTTATGGAGTTGATTTCAAAGTGAGATAATAACTAGTTTCAATCCAGGCAAAGGGCTACTAGTCGAAAAGTTGACTAAGCCGTTACAGAAATTCAAATTCAAATTCAAATTCAAATTCAAATTCAACAGGTTGCGTTTAAAGAAATGGGAGGTAGTAAATAAGGAGTGGTACGAGGGGGTATATTTTGTCTATATAATTTCTCTATCTCGTATATCGAGCATCAATTCTTTCATGATAGTTTCTAATTGAAAGGTATACATTATATGGGAAATGAAAAAGGAAAAACCAAAAAGGATGTATTTTTTATGTGTTCATCAACGTTTCGCCTTTATTTGTAAGACTTCTTCAGGATGATAATATTAAGAATAATGTCATGCAAGTACGTGAACATATTGGGTTTACATTATATCTGTATTTTTCTGTTCTTTATATATATATATATATATATATATATATATATATATATATATATATATATATATATATATATATATATATATATATATATATTTAGATGATGCACCGAGAGCGATTAATTTTGAAATATCATAAATCTTTTTACTGAGTCATCTTGAGTGTTTTTTAATTAATGAATTTAAATATAACTGGTTAGGAATGTAAATGACATGTCCTAGGGGCTCGACATATGGTTTGATAAACAATCTAAGCGTGACGTCAACGTTGGCAGGATGAAATTGAGCTTTTGGCTAAGATCAAAGTGTAGTATCTGTTCCGATGGATACTGCACCCCATAGACTGGGATTTGTCTTGGTCTTCGGGGCTTGATTTACGCCTGTCTATGAGTCTGTCCTGTGCAGTTCTAGGAGGTCCACCCTCCCAGGCTTCGCCTCCCCTCTGTGGAGGAGGAGTAAGTTTATTGCTTACTGCCTGAGGCGCCCCTACCGGGGAATGCCGACGGGGCTGCCAAGGCAATTTTTAAACCCCACTTTCCCGACCCGACCATGGGTCACATCTTACTTGTGGGAGTAAGATAAAAACTGGCCTTGTGCCTAACTCCTGGAGAGGAGTAAATCAATACCCGTTTGGATAACTTAATGGCGAAGCTAAATGCATGCTGTTAACGATGCTATTGAACACCAGCGCTATTTTATCCATAGTGTGATGGGGTGTGGGTTCATACCTTTATCAACATTATTAGTGCGTAAACGATCACAATAAATTTGATTTCAAAGGCTGTGAAGTAAGTATTAATAAATCAGATTAAAAATTAATTATCAATTATTAATTAATCAGTTAAAAATAGCAACATCTATGCGAATATAATGTATTATCTTTGAGGTTTTGACGTGGTAATCGTATAGATATATACCAGATGCCTAACCTTAATAAATTATACGTTTTAACATTGGTTGAAGTAGGTTCGGTTACAGAGAGACGTTATTTATCATAATGACATACGTTTAAACGAAGTTTGACGTAGGTTAGGTTACCGACAGATGCCAAATATGTATCATAATAAGATATACGTTTCAACGTTGTTTGGCGTAGGTGCGGTTAGAGACATACGCAAAATATCTAGCATAATATATATATATATATATATATATATATATATATATATATATATATATATGGGAAGAGAAGGATGAAAGTAATCCGACGTGATGGGAAAATGAAAAAGGAAAACCAAAAAATGGATGTTTTTTATGTGTACATCAACGTTTCGTCTTTATCTATAAGACCTCATCAGGATGATAAAATAGAGAAAAAATGTCATGCAAGCACAGATACATGTAGGGTAGACATATTTTTCCCAATATGTCTACCCTACATGTATCTGTGCTTGCATGACATTTTTTCTCTATTTTATCATCCTGATGAAATCTAGATATAGATAAAGACGAAACGTTGATGTACACATAAAAAACATCCATTTTTTGGTTTTCCTTTTTCATTTTCCCATATATATATATATATATATATATATATATATATATATATATATATATATATATATATATAAAGCAAACTTGTCTGCAGGTGTGTGCAGGCGTGTACATGTGTACGTATGCATATGTGTCGCGATATCACAGTTAAACGTTGATCTAAAAGCAGAACTAACCGTAGATTTGGAATCAAAACCTTTGATCCGATGCCCCTATCGATATGAGACGTTCTTGAACCTTTTTAAAAACTCATTATCCAAAATTAAAAGTAAGTAAAGATAGCATTAGAAACAAATGTTCCGTCTTTTTTAGCGTTCCCTTTTCAGCCGACCAAAAACATATTTACTTATAATAATCTTAACGTTTTCACTACCAGTAAGAAATATAAATAAATAAACCTATAAAAATAAGTCAAGATTGTTTTTTTTTAATCAAATCATCGTACGTATTTTGACACCCTTTTTTATTTTTGCTTATTGGAAGTTTACTTTATTTTTCTGCATTTATTTCAGACAATCGAACTATTTCATATCTATGCGGAGAGATCCCTATACCGTAATCATAAACACTGTAAGTAGGTTAAAAAGACAAGCTATTTCGTTTGTTCGCTGGCCGTGTGGAAGAAGGGTTTACATTCAGTTCAGTTTTATGCCATCTTTCATGGTTCGAATCTCACACTAGAAATTGTTTTTTCTTGCTTTCGCGTTCCAGTTATTTCCTAGCCGATATCGATCATCATTTAATTATTTTATTACGATTTAAACTAAAAAAAAACAACATTTGTTTTATTTGAAGAGACGTGCAGAAGAGATCAGTTTGAGAAACCCGACGTTGACGCAAAATACTTTTAAGGATAGCTACACGAATTCATTTATGAAAATCAGACGCGTACAGTTACAGATGACCAAGACTATAATTTTATTCTCTCTTCGCTGGATAATAGCGAGCGTAATAATGGGGTAACTATAAGTTTAAATTTGAAACGCTGACCTAGGCGTACGTAAATGCCAACCACACGCGTCTTTAAGTATTGTTTAATGAGTTCAAAGATGTCGAATAACAGGACACTTTGAAAAAATATAGGGTTAAGTAATTGGTCTAATGGATGCTATCGCATACTATGGAATCGGTTATGCTGAGTTCAAATCTAATCTATATAATATGCTGATGCAATTTCATGCTCGCATGTACGTTATCACCCTCCTCGTATTTTTTAAAGATAGAATCGTCCGATCGCCGAAAGTGTAATGCCAAAAAAAGTAATTAAAAATATTTCATCTGATGCACTGTTGTGTCAAACGTGAACCGCGAACTAAAATATACTTTCTTGGCCTTCCGAATGGAGTCAAAGTGTCCTATCCAAAGATGGTGCAATAATATCGTGAGGTCTGCGTTCGCGCCAGACTTCCATAAAATTGAAATATATTACAAACTCCAACTAGGGTTTTAGAGGATAGATTTGAAGAATACCATGCTGTAGCCCATAAGGAAGCAATCCCGTTGTAACGTGTTCCACACATGGAAAGTTCTTGGAAAGAAACTATATTCATGAAAATTCTGTTTGATGTTAAGCACACGTAAGAAGAAAGGAAAGTTCTTTGCAGTTGTGTTAGGAAGATGAGTTTTTTCTGGTAATGTTTTAGAGGGAATCAGAGATTGAAGAGAAAGTGATGATAGGACAAATGATAATAGAAATAATAATGGTGCTGGGATGATTGTAGTAGTCGATGACTATGACGACGGGAGTTTTTGTTACAAAAATGGATTGATAAAATATAAGTTAAGATTAGAATGTTATTCAGAATGCGCTTTTGAAATTCAGGTGTTATTTTGACAGCTCATGAGTAAGAGTTTACGTGAAAAATCATTTATCATTTGTTGTTTGGAGAGAAATGCATGAAAGCATAAACAATTTATCAGCGATCAAAAAACGCCAGAGCAAAGATTGTCACCGAATTGTAAGGTCGTCCTCTGTACTCACTCTCCTAGCAGGGTTCGCAAGGCATCCACAGTACATAAAGAAACGAGGGAGAACAAGTTGATATTAATATTATAACAACGATAAAAGTAAGCAATAAAAATTCCTTTTTGTGTGTTTCGGGTCTTCATTTGTAAACCAGCCTTCGGAAGAAGAAGCTTCAGGAAATGCTAAGAGAATTCACCAACTGAAGACAAACAAGTGTTTCGTTCCAGTCTTATGTAACGTGGCACCCCAACGAAGATATTGGCACGGTTACACTTAATTACTAGAAGCAACGTCACGCATAACCATTTGAGGAATTTTAAAGAATTTCATATATGCCCCCACGCCCCATGTTAGGTATTCACGATCAAACCATAAGCGGTCCACCTTGTGACGTAGAAGCAGCCGAGGAATTTGTGTACGCTTTTTATTTACTATGCCTTTTTGTCGTAAGTGTATCTAGCAACTGAAATATCTTGATAGCGCTTTTATATGTGTTTGAGTTTATATTTCTGTTAGTTTGTTGATACGTTTATCCTCAAATCCATTTTTATTTTGCATTTTGTCTGAAACATTGTTTATACTTTTCCTCATATATATATATATATATATATATATATATATATATATATATATATATATATATATATATATATATATATATATATATGGTGGGCAAAAATAAGGGTCCTATTTTTAAAAATTCATAACTTTTTTATTTATTGATTTAAAAAATTTTTTTTTTAGAATAAGTAAAGGACCCCTTCCGAAGCAAGCATGAGCCGTATTAGCCCTAAGGAACGTACCCTCATTTAGAAAACATTATTTTTGCTTAAAAAACTCAAAACAGTGTAAAAAACAATACTTTAGTTTTTGTAAGTTTTAAGAAGTGTTTTTCGGCTAAAATTTGTTTTGTTTATTTCAAAAAATCTCGGAAGGGTCAGTCTACACACACATAAAGTTTGGTGAGTTTAACTTTTATTTTGTGGAAGTTATTCAAATTCAAGTTATTCAAATTTAAAGATAGGACCCTTATTTTGGCCCACCCTGTATATATATATGTATATATATAATTATTAATGACAAGATATGTATTAGCATATACCACCAGTTCCTTTTACTTTGTAGTCTCCTTAAAACATTCAGCTCAATGATTGTCAATTATTGATAACAAAGCAAAATATAATTCAGTTAATATTATATTCCAATAACCATGGTTTTATTTTATTATTTTTATTTTTTCACATTTCCAAAAAATATAAAATTTCTGAGATATATTTTTTACGGTCCGTTTCATTTGTGTTGTGCCAAACAACATTTTTATGTCAATATCGTCTCTGCAACACTACAAAATCATCAGAAAAAATTCACAAAGAGTAAAAAGAGAAAAAACGGCGTATTAGTTGGCTCTCCCACGTGTGAGTTTTTGTTCTCTCCTTTTGCTTGTCTTTTGTTTGTTTTCACCCTAAAATGAAACTACTGTATAGTGTAGGTATTTTCAAGACACTTTAATCCAAGAACCTTTTACTCTTTGTGAATTTTTTCTGATGATTTTGTAGTGTTGCAGAGACGATATTGACATAGAAATGTTGTTTGGCACAAGACACATGAAACCGACCGTAACAAATATATCTCACAGAAATTTTATATTTTTTGGAAATGTGAAAAAATAAAAATAATAAAATAAAACCATGGTTATTGGAATATAATATGAACTGACTTATATATATATATATATATATATATATATATATATATATATATATATATATATATATATATATATATATATGGTACTCTTATAGCTGACGCACCATGTTTCCGTGACTTCGCGTCATAAACATTCGGACAGGTCTCGGAAGCGCCCGAGAGTTGACGAGGCGAAAACTGTCAAACGCTAAATTGAAGAGGATAATAAGAAACATAGTTAAACAACTGTTATTAATTCGATGTTTAGTTATTTTCTAATTTTTTATTTTCTTGACGAACGAACTGTTTTGAAGCAAATGCTTTATTTTTTCTAATCTTTTTTCTGTTTTTTTGTTCTTCCTCTTATGACAGTTACTGGGTTAGGGGTTAGAGTTAGGGTTGCAGCTGGTTTAAAAGTTTTCGTGTGTACTGGTTCGGTTGCTGGCAGAAATCAATTAGTCCTTCGGGAGATTCAACGAGCTGACAGCGATGATAGAAATTCATTTTTGTTATTTAACACGATTACTTTCTTCCAAAAGTTATCGGCTGCTTGTTTAATGCCTGTTGCAACCTGATTGTTTAATTGTTTCGTCAACTCTCTGGCACTTTCGAGAGGACGCGAACGTTAACGACGCGAAGTCAAGGAAACATGGTGCGTCATCTATAAGAGTACCATATATATATATATATATATATATATATATATATATATATATATATATATATATATATATATGGAGAGTTTACCAAGGCATTTCTTTCAAGAGAAGATTCATCACAACGAGCAAGATCTTTTATTTTATTATTTATTTTTATTTATTTATCTTTATTTTATTATTTATTTATTTATTAATTAAAATAAATAAATAATAAAATAAAAGATCTTGTTCGTTGTGATGAATTTTTTCTTGAAAGAAA
>OY744534.1:45252157-45384657 GCA_963556195.1 Sepiola atlantica
ATTATTATTATTATTATTATTATTATCATCATCATCATCATCATCATCATCATCATCATCATCATCATCATCATCATCATCATCATCATCATCATCATTATTATTATTATTATTATTATTATTATTATTATTATTGTCGCTATTACCATCTTTACATTATATCAGTTCACTCTAGTATTTTTTTAAAGTTAATTTCTTTTTAATTTTACTTTATTTCCTCAATGTTGTCATAATTATTACTTTATTGCGGTCAAATTAATAATAACACATTAAATTTAAAATAGAATAAAGAATTATAAAAAAAACTATAAAAAAGTAAAAAAAATATGTTATTGCTCTCTCTATATGTGTACTGAATATGAGTGTGAGTTTCTCTTTTTTCATTTTCAAAAATGTAATCGCCTCGCTTGGATGTTTGAATAAGGCCGGAGGGTCGAAATAAATTATCGCACCAGTGATTATGTGATTTCGTGTTACTTTATTTTATTCTTGCTCTGTTTATTACATTGACTCTCATACTCGGATTTCTTTCTGGAATTTATTTCACTCTTACACACACATACACATACACACACTATATATATATATATATATATATATATATATATATATATATATATATATATATATATATATATATATATAGTCTCGGAAGTTTCTCAACCATTAAAACTATATTAAAAAAAAACAAAAAAAACTTTTAGTCCCAAGTCTTTCAGTGGAAAATCACTCATGTAAGTCAATTTATTTTTTACAGTTATTATATTAGTTTGTTTCTAACACTATTTTAAGGGATCATCAGTTGTTTACCATGACAAACTGTTTCGGGAATTTAAAAACAAGACAGTATTTAATTTCATGGCTTCCCATCACAGTTGATCAGACCCCACTTCCCTTAAAAGACAAAAACATAAACGTTCCTTATACTAAATCTACGTTTTGTTCCATATAAATATTTTGCTAACTTATATTAGTTATTTAAAAAAAAATTTTTTTTCTTTACCTGTGCTGTTCGTCTGTCTAATAAAATTTATCCGTTGCTTACAAAAATGTTGCTGCATTTTAAAGTGTTTGGACGAATCCATTACACTATTATTTAGGTGATTAATGTATTATTTTTAGTTTTATATTATAAATATAAAAAATATCAACACATCAAAAAATAAAAAATAAAAAAATAAAAAAATATGTATATATATACACACACACACACACACACACACACACATATATATATATATATATATATATATATATATATATGTATATATATATATATGTATATATGTACACATACACACACATACATATATATACGTTTAGTCCCTCCTTCTCTCCCTCCTCCTCCTTTGTTGTCCATCTCCCCGTTGTCGTCAACCTCAAATAAATATTAATTTTCCTTGTTCACTTACAGCTTTTCTAATCTGCGTTCACAACTGTCGATTTTTTTCTTTTTCTCAGTGTTTCAAATCAGCGTTTATAAGTTAACCGTTAATATTTTCTCTTTTTCTTCTTCTTCTTTGCCCACCCCCAGTGTTTAAAATCGGCGTTCATAACTGTCGATTTTTTCTATCTTCTTCTTCTTCTTCTTCTTCTTCTTCTTCTTCTTCTTCTTCTTCTTCTTCTTCTTCTTCTTCTTCTTCTTCTTCTTCTTCTTCTTTAACATTTCTTTCTTTCTTTCTATCTACTGTATTTTTATTGTTTTTCTTTTTCTCATTATAATTAGTAGATGTATTATATATACGTTTATACACATTCTACATTATTTTTTATTTATATATCCTATGATTTGTTCTATCAGTTTATTTTGATTAATTTGATAAGATTTAAAAGCATCAGGATGGCGAGTAATTGCCTTATTTAATTGTCCAAATATTTTATTTTGATCACCACCTTGGTTAATCATTCTTATTATTAGATCAGAAATTGGGGGCATGAAATCTACTAATTTTAAGGTAACACGAGCAATCCTCAGAAATTCAGACATAATACTCCCGTAAAATATATACACAGGGCTAGTACTATTTTTACATGGCATTCGCACGATACGAAAAGGGAATGAATTTCTTTTATCAAACAGTTTATAGATAAATATTTTATCTTCAATTTTTATATCCAAATCAAAAAAAGTAGCTTGTGTTCCCTTATGTTCACAGTTTAATTTTAACTCTTTAGGATATATTAAATGTTTATTATTTGCGAACTCTTCGCTATCATTAATGCAAACAAGGTCGTCAATACATCGCCTACATCCATGATAACTATACGCTCTAGATATATCATTTTTTATTAATGATGACATATATATATATATTCCAGTCTATGTAAATATAGATTTTTCCAAAATGGAGACGGATCCAAACACATTGGAATACCTATTGTTTGGAGTAATAATTTATTCCCTATTTGAAAGTAACTCTCTTTTATAAGGTGACATATAAGCATTATCAGACTAGTTTTGGACACACTGGTCTTACCATTTTTATTTTTACACCAAAAGGCTTTAGATTTTGCAAAGTCTACGTATTTACCTTTTCCTCCTGCAAAAGCTAAATCTACAGTATTACCTAATTCTTTAATAAGTTCTTTTATGTGGTATTTTTGTATATAATGTACTAAAACGATATGTCGAGATTGATTTAGCCTGTTTACGAGAATTAATACGATCTAATTTTTCTTTTACTAGATCAGAATTATTTACCACCCAAAATAGGTTTATATTACTATAGAATTTACTTTTTTTATGGAAATTATTTCTTTGGTTTATAATTAATTTAAAGATTTTAGACACAGCCTTACTTAGAGGTTTAGTGATGCACAATTTTGAGGCAACAATGAAACGGGCGCCAACTGGTGTTTTATGCATTTTAGGTATCCAATACATAGATGGAAGTTTTTTGTATTTTTCTTCTAATTTTAATCGTAATTTTTCACAAATAACAGTATTGTTTATAATAATATTATCGCTTTTATTATTACTTAATTTATAAGTATCTGATACTTCACCTATTATTCCTACTTCTAGCAATAAGCGTTGTATATAATACTTTTTACAGATAAAAGCTATATTATTTGTCGCCTTATCAATAGGAACTATTACAAACCTATTTTGAAGCATTTCAAGCTCCGTAGTTATTTGTGGATTTCTAAGGAGGGGATTCGTTTTTTTAGGGTGTTTAAATTCTTTTAAACGTTCTACTTTTTTATTTACGAATCTAAGTATATTATTTTTCCATGCGTCAAATGTAGAGTGTAATAGTTTATGTTTTTTTGCCATGGATGCAGTGAAATTATCTAACGCTTTATTTATTTCCTTAACACATTTCGCATAATTTAAACATTTAGGTTCTCTATAGTTTGGGCCTTTACTTAGGAGTTTTCTTAATTTAGAATTTTTAACTATCGCTAGATTACCGGTAATTATATGCCCTATGTCAGTATTACATAAAGGGGAAGATTCACATTCACATGATGGTATATACATTTCATCATTATCATTAATATTTAAATTCTCTACAGTTTTTTTATAGTTAAAAACCTTATATTCCGGATAGTTTTCCCTAGTTTATATGTTACTATTGGTTTCTGTTCCTCTTTTTTAAGTTCATTGGGCAGTGACTGTGATTTCTGGATTATTAAATATTTTAGGCAGATTTATATCATCAAATCCTTTATTTTCATACAGGACTACACAAACATTTCGAGGTTTATTTTTTATACCCTCAGCGGGTGGCTTGTATAATTTTGTATCGATTATATATATATATATATATATATATATATATATATATATATATATATATATATATATATATATATATATATATATATATAACTTCTTTTGTAACATTGTAGAAAAATCCCAGAAGAGTGCTCGATTAATTTAGAATCAAAATTAAGAGCGTAATATTTATTTATTTTTTGGTACAGAAAAATGAGTACAACATTAGTACCGTCGGTTTCAAGCTCAGGAGGACTTAACCATCCGGCTCTCTTCAGCTTATGTTGTCATCTGTTACAGAAATGTGAATTCATGTATCACTCTCGTTTGGATACGTTATTTGCTTTAAGGTGTCATGTATCTTTGTTTAAAATTAGTGTTAGGGAGGTGTGAGACTATAAAGTTTAATAAGGTTCGAAAAAACGGGGAGGGGGTGGGTGGTGAAATGTAACAGTTGAGATTAAAAATGAGAAAAAATTATGAAAATATAAAAATTTTCTAAAATATCTCCATCCAAGTCCCGTGATTCAATGTTTATTAGGAGCGTATATTTGGCCGTTTATGTTTGAGGGTTAACTTTGCGTCGTCTAGAAAATGCTAAGGAGAGAATATGAGTTTAAAGATTAAACTTTCGAAAGAATAAAAAAGTTAAAAAAAAAACACAACAAATTTAAATTCAAGGCCTGGATTAAAAGACTTTAAATATGCCCAAAATGAATTTAAATTAAGATTTAACCCGAGTCGGGTCTTTGCAGCTGATCTAAGGGGGGTAACTCTACAAGGTTCTTAATGATTCTGTATTCGGAATTTAACATTTTTAACTAAGGTATAGTAAAGACTTATAGGAGTAATAATATTGATATACTGATTTAGTCTGATCTAGAGATAAGAACAAGAATTATCTCTCTCTCTCCCTCTCTCTCGCTCTATCTCTCTCTCTATATATATACATTTCTTTCTTTCTCTCTCTCTCTTTCTCACTATTTCTCTCTCTCTCATTATATATATATATATATGATATATATATATATATATATATATATATATATATATATATAGAGAGAGAGAGAGAGAGAGAGAGAGAGAGAGGGGGGAGAGAGAGAGTAAAAGAAAGGGTGAGAAAGAGAGAGAGAGAGAAAGAAAGGTAGATAGAGAGTTAGATAGGGAGAGAAAGAGAGAGAGAGGGAGAGAGAGGGAGAGAGAGAGAGACAGACAGACAGACAGACAGAGAGACAGACAGATTGACAGACAGACAGATAGACAGACAGACAGAAGGGAAGAGACACACCACGCACAGAAATCGACAAATAAACGATTAAAATTGGACATTTTTAGATTATCACCTATGTATAAGTCCATATTGGATTTAAGTTACAATTTTATTCCGGTAAAACTTTAAATCGAAAATAGGGAAATCGATAAGTAAAGTAATATATATATATATATATATATATATATATATATATATATATATATATATATATATATATATATATATAGAGAGAGAGAGAGAGAGAGAGAGAGAGAGAGATAGAGATAGAGAGAGAGATAGATAGATAGATAGATAGAAAAAGGACAAGATAAATAGATAGAGACAGTCTATGGAAAATATATAAATAGAAAACAGACTAGACAGATAGTAAACAGACGATTGTGGATAGATAGGTATATACAAACATATTATGTCCAGATCGTAAACATCCAGAAGTCGATATCGAAAGGTCAGTATTACCGAGTCACGTGCGTTGTACACCGATATTGAACACTAGCTGACTGGTCGTTCGCAGGAGAAACACGTTTTTCTTGGTCGTCAGCGATTGGTTAACGAGGAACTCATTTTTACATAATGAATTTAGCGTAAAGTTGTCGCGTGGATTCTCGCTTGGATAGGACTATGACGGTTAAAATGTTATAAATAGACAGAAATGAGAAAAATGGACAGAAATGCACGTTATGAATGATTGAGAATGTTGTTGAATAAAAGTGTCACCATTTTAGCAAATACTAAATCCGACTAAAGAGTGTTTTGAAAGTGTATGTGTGTGTTTGTGCGTGAGAGAGAGAGAGAGAGAGAGAGAGAGAGAGAGAGAGAGAGAGAGAGAGAGATTTAGTGAGAGAGAGCATCCCAAAATAATAAAGCGTCATGCAAAAACAGATGAGTTATTTCCCTTGTATCGAAGAAGAGAGAGTTATCTGCTATGGAGAGTGAAAGGTCGGCCATTAGAGTTTAAGAGAGAAAACAAAGTGCCACGCAATCACAGACTTTAATCATATCGCATCCAGCGGCTCTTACTTTACGATTTTATCTGTAAGTTGTTAAATAAATCTGTTAAAGGTTGTACTTCGACCGTTGATCATTTTTAGTTAGTTATTACACCGATGACAACGGTCATTATCAGACCTAACAAAAATATTTAAATATTTAAAATTTTACAGTGGTGTGAAATATATTTTCAGTGATTAAATTGTTCGTTTAGAAAAGTTAAAAGTTCTCGTGTTTGTAAGATGTTCGCAGTGTGGCAGACGACACGAACGTTAGAAATGTGTATGTTTATATGTTTGTTTTCTGTAAGTGTGATTATGCGTGTGTGAATAATAGGCATTGTGGTATTGCATGTGTATTTGCTTGCCTTTGTTTTGTTAGTGTGTGAATGTATGAAAACTTGTGTGTGTGAATTGAGTAGTAATCCCCCCCCGCTGGGCTTGAAGGACAGCGTTGGAGGTTGAGCGTAATATCGTGCGCGCTAGGTGTCTTGTCTCTTTCTATTTAGACTCTCGCTTCTTTCTCTGTTTTTTTTTGTCCAGTTTTCTGTTTTATTTTTTATTTATTAGAATCTCGTATTTCATACCAGCTCATAAAAGAATTGTTTCAAACGAGCGGGAATCATTTTCATTGGTTGAAAATTGTATAATTAACAACTTTATCTGAGATAATGTTTTCTTCATTTCAGGAACGTAGCACAAAGATATTGATTTGACTGTCTCCATTTTCATGCGATAGAGAAAGGAATAAATGAAAAAAAAAAGAGTAAACTAAACGAATGGAGAAAGAAAGAGAGTAGCTTGTACAAGCTAGTAACTTTTTTACGTTCGCATCGCTTCTTTCCCACCTCCACACAATGTGAATTAATTTGATCTTTCCTTTTCGTCCCTGCCTACGAATTAGAAAATAGAACTGAGAATATACATATATGCTATTGTTATCCGATTTTTATTTTTAGGTGTTCATTTACAAATGTCTCCATATTAGAAAACTACTGAACCGGATTAATTATAAAAAAAATAAATTGTAGCGAAGTACGTTAGTTTATTGATAATAACATAGTAGAATAATAACGAATGAAAATTGGCTAATCAAAATCAATGTTTGATTCCTTAGCTTAAATGCTTTTTTATGTCCAACTTTTAAAATCCGGTCAATATAATTTTATATGTTAGAGGATAAATTGGATGTGTCGTTTTAGTTCTGCCAATTACTTACCCTCTCTGATACAAATAAGACAAACATGTAGACCCCTTGCAAGGGGACTGTTTCATTTTTCTGGTGGACCATCATCCGATGCTTGAGGCTTCCAACTTAAGTATATTCTTTTCCACATGTTATGCATATAGAAACATCAGGAAAAACAGAGTAAAAAACTTCCACACATTTGTAATTTCGTTGGTGACTTCTTAGACCAGCATTACTGCGAGAAAGCATTCCACACTCATCACAGTTAAAATTAGTTCTGATAAAATTAGGCCAAACTTCTTGCGTGCATCTCTTTTGCGTTTCTTACGATAGATGTGATTCCTTTCAAATGCTGCACTGAATTCCTCCACAAAGAATGATCAAGTGTAACGTCTTCCAACCCGTAACCTTTGTATTTACTTTAATTAAAGTGTTTTTGGTACTTGTACAGCTTTTGTACTAGAGAAAAACCGAACCATTTTATTTTATACCCTAACCATAACCTAACCCTAACCTGAGCTTAACCCAACCCTAAACTAACCCTAACCTAACCCTAACCCTAACCTAACCCTAACCTAACCCTAACCTGAGCCTAACCCAACCCTAAACTAACCCTAACCTAACCCTAAGCCTAACATAACCCTAAACTAACCCTAACCTAACCCTAACCCTAACCTAACCCTAACCTAACCCTAACCTGAGCCTAACCCAACCCTAAACTAACCCTAACCTAACCCTAAGCCTAACATAACCCTAAACTAACCCTAACCTAACCCTAACCTAACCCTAAACTAACCCTAACCTAACCCTAACCCTAACCCTAAACTAACCCTAACCTAACACTAACCTGACCCTAAACTAACCCTAAACTAACCCTAACCTAACCTTAACCATACCCTAACCCTAACCCATAACTAACCCTAACCTAACCATAACCTGATTTTAACCTAACCTTAAACCAACCCTAACCTAACCCTAAACTAACCCTAACCTTAACCCTAACCTAACCCTAACTTAACCCTAACCCTAAACTAACCCTAACCTAACCGTAACCTAACCATAACCTAACCCTAACCTAACCCTAACCTTATTTTAACCTCATCCTAAACTAACCCTAAACTAAACCTAACCTAACCCTAAACTAACCCTAACCATAACCTAACATTAACCTAACCCTAAACTAACCCTAAACTTACCCTAACCTAACCGTAACCTAACCCTTAACCTAACCATAACCTAACCCTAACCTAACCCTAACCCTAACCCAACCCTAAACTAAATTTAACCTACTTTTATTGCCTTTGGCAATAGTTATTTGTTGACTTTTTGTTTCACTCATTTTTTCTCTGTTTGAAATTGTTGACAATCGCCAATTTACAATATAATCAATTTAAAATTTAACTTGTCTGCTTTTCTAGCCCTCTGATTGGCTGAACGCTTCGGCATCTTCAAGTTGTTTACACAAACAGTTGGAAAAACAAAACGAAATTTCAGGTTTGCCTAGTTCAAAAGCTGTACTAGTACTTGTTTTTTGTGCAGTTTTCATACCTCATTTTGGGTTTGTGTGATTCACGCTTCTCTTCAGATATTATACAATTTGTTTAAGAATCCGGTCTTAGTTATTCTTACCATATGTCAATTTTATCTCAGATAATAATGAAGTATCTCAGATGCAATGCTGGTGCAATGACTCCATTCAATAACTTCAGCGTCACTTATATAGAACATGTTACATGTTTTTGGTAAATGACACAAGTCTCGTATGCATTTAGTAAAGAAGGACAAAACACGCGTTTCGTATATCTTTATTTTTGTCTTAATTCAAATACCATGTTAACTCCAACGATGCGGGTCCACCTTTCCATATTGTTACTTACATTCCTGATTCAATGTGTGTGTGCGTATATATATATATATATATATATATATATATATATATATATATATATATATATATATATGTGTGTTTTCTCGAAACAGTTTTTCATGGTAAACAACTGATGATCCCTTAAATAATGTTAGAAGCACACTAATATAATAACTGTAAAAACTAAATTGACTTACATGAGTGATTTTCCACCGAACGACTTGGGACTTAAGGTTTTAAAAAATATTTTTTAGTTTTAATGGTTGAGAAACTTCCGAGACTATATATATATATATATATATATATATATATATATATATATATATATATATATATATATATATATATATATATATATATATGGGAAATGAAAAAGAAAAAACCAAAAAGATGTTTTTTTATGTATTCATCAACGTTTCGTCTTTATTTGTAAGACTTCCTCAGGATGATAATTTTAAGAAAAATGTCATATAAGTACATGAAAATATTGGGTTGACATGATGGGTTAATGAGAAGAAGTAGTAGTCACTACTGGGAGCATATATATATATATATATATATATATACATATATATATATATATATATATATATATATATTTGGAAATAGAATTATAATATCACGGTATAAGAAGAGGTTAACTTCTCATACCGGGGTAACTCCTTATACGAATGGGGGGTAAAATAGAGCATAGTAATACTTAAAACATATAAAATGAATAAAAAATCGTATTCATATATGAACAAATATTTGTTTAATTCAGAGATCTCATAAATAGTTTGCTACAAGTTTTCTTAAGTTTCCTTATTCCCGGAAATTTCAGAATAATAAAATTCTTTTTCTTCAGAGGAGAAAAAGATGGGAAAAAATCTTGTTATTTACTAAAATGTCAGTTTTGTTCAAAATCAATTGTTCAAGGGGTTGGTAAAATAATTTAAAATGATTATTTGGAAATTATGTAGATAAATATATAGGTAAAAGAAGATATAAACAGGAAAAGTCTAAAAAAAATCTTTTCTCTTAAAGATTGACTTTTTTTCTACGTCTGGAAAAATGAAAACAGGCGTCACAATAAGAATTCGATGATGATTGAATCTTTGAGTGAAAGTAAGGATTGACATGAAACAACTGAAGTAGTAAGAAAAATCGTCGAGTGCGAAAACCAACACACATAACCAGGTGACACGTACCAACCACAGGTAAGTTGAAATAGAAACAGAACAAAATATATAGAAAGAAGATTATACAAAACCAATGAAAACTGAAACTGTCCGAAATCCCATAATCTGCCCCCCTCTTCCAAATAAAATGTTAAATCGGTTGGTACCGCACAAAATGCCCATGAAAGATAATTGGTGATGAAAAAACTGAGGATGCCGGAACCAGATGGAAATTTAAGAGGGCTTATTGTAACTCCAGGGAACATACTTGTTATTTGCAGTGAGGAGACACTGACTTGGGTGAACACTCCTAGTGAGTAAAGAATAACAATAACCTATGTTATTCGTTCGCAGACATTCAATCAGAATCGTTCCAATGGTTTCTGCAAATATTGAATTTAAAAATACACCTGGGAACCAACATATTGAACAACACTTGTACAGATGCGAGGACATTTTCTAAAAAAATTCTTTATATTAGGAATATTGATTTGTAAACACGTAAACGATTTTTTTTTGTCTTCAGCGTGAAATAAGAATCGAAGAAAAAAGTTTCTTTTTGCATAACTTTGTTTCAAGTATCTTTGATTTGAACCCCCCCCCCCCAAAAAAAAAAATTGGTTTCTAGGAAAAAAAGTTATATTTAGAATTTCTATTATAAAGAAAAACATCCTTTCTCCTGCTTATCTGGTTTACGCACGGACGGATGTGACGTCATATCACCGGATGTTACGCCACACTACCAATCTAAACTGATGTTGACTAACATAAAATCATATTAAAAAAAAGAACAAAAACAGTTAATGTTGTGTATTTGAATGACAAACGTACGACTTACCTCGTGGGGATCCGGGCACAAAGAGGGAAAAGAAAGAGAGGGAGTAATGCATTTTATGGGAAGGAAGTACTTCCGGCGAAAACGGAAGTACTTCCGGCAGAAACGGAAGTGCTTCCGGGGGAGAGGCATTGTGGGAAGGAGGCTGCATGATAAGAGGAGTCAATGTTTGGGAAGTCGGCAGTGTGCAAGAGCGACAGGTTGTCCAAAGTGATAGAAGGAAGCAGAGAGGAGTTTATTTTTTTTATTTTTGCCTGAAACTTAACAACAAGCTATATCCCCAAGAAGCGGAAAAATGACAGACGCGGGTGTAACCACGATGGTGAAGTCGTTCGACGGAAGTACCGACGTTTGTCAGTGGATAAGGAAGGTTGAGCTGGTCGCGAAACTGAAAAACGTTACAGACCTAGCATCTTTTTTGCCGTTATTTTTGGAAGGAGACGCCCTTGCCCTATATCTCGAGCTTAGCGAAGACGAACAACAGAATGTGGAAATTATAAAAATCCGTTTGAAAAGAGCGTTCGCAGAAAGCCCATGTGAAGCGACAGAGATGCTGAAGAATCTACGGTGGGCAGGTGGGTCCGTCGATGTTTACGCCAATAAGGTGAAGCGATTGGCCGGACTGGCAGGATATGTGGGGCGAGGATTTGAGACAACGGTCAAGCTATTCTTCACCACTGGATTCCCAGAAGATGTTGCAAAGGAATTGCAACAGGTGCCCGGATTTGATAATGCCGATGTCCACGCATTAATCCCCAGGGCAAAGGTGCTGACGTGCAGGCGATCCTCGCGGGTGAAGGACGAATCAGCAGTTGCACAGAGCGGTGCACGAGGCCAAGTGAAGGTGGCAATCAAATGTTTTGAATGTGGTGGGCCGCACCTCCGGAAAGACTGTCAGAAGTATCTGACGCGGATCATATGCTACCGGTGCCAGCAGAGTGGCCACCTAGCCAAGGACTGTCCGGGAAACGCTTAATGGGGTATCATCACGCCGGCCGATACCCCGGAGCAAAGACGGCAGGGATAGCCCCACGGATCGTGGTCGCAGTGGAGGGGAGAGAGATCGAGGCACTGGTTGACACTGGCTGCTCAACTACCATGGTTCGAAAGGGCCTGGTGAACAGATGGAGTGGGGGTAGCAGCATCAAGGCATTCGACGGCACGGAGGTGAAATGTCGCGGGACCAGCACTGTTCGCATCGACATAAGAGGACGACGACTGACTATAGAAGTATTGGTAGTCGATCGTCTGGTGCCTGGGGTAGAGGCAATCCTCGGCATGGACGTACTCTGCCGGATGGGGGGCGTCACTGTTGACACAAATGGACGCGTTGAGTTCGGTGATGACCACTGTGCGGCGGGTGCGAACCCGGAAGCCTCGCCATGTGATGGAGGTGGAGTGGCTGAGTGCGAGATCAGCGATCAAGACTTCATCGCAACATTTCGCGATGGTAGGTGGACTGCCAGATGGAAGTGGACGACGGGGCCTCCGTGCCTGCAGAATCGAGTCGGGAGGTATGACACCAAATTAACGGAGTTACAGAAGGCGTCCTTTGAGGACGAACTGGAGAGGTGGATCAAGGAGGGGATTCTCGTGCCATGGAAAGAGGAACTTAAAGGAGGTCTGTTACCTCTCATGGCGGTGATCCAGCCGACCAAGGATAAGGTCCGCCCCGTGTTGGATTACCGGGAACTGAACAAACATGTGTCTTGCCACACAGGGGGTGACGTCATAGACGTTTGTGCAGAAACCATGCGGAGATGGAGACAGAAGGTTGGGGCGTCCACGATTGTTGATCTGAAGTCGGCGTATCTGCAAATCCATGTCGAGCAAGATCTCTGGAAATATCAGCTTGTACAATTCAAGGAGAAGACGTACTGCTTGACGCGTTTGGGTTTTGGGTTGAATGTCGCGCCCAAAATCATGACTGCAATATTAAAGCGGGTGTTGAAAGAGGAGGAGGACGTAAATGAAGCAACCGACTCCTATGTAGATGACATACTGCTGGATGAGACAGTGGTGCCAGCACCAAGAGTAGTGGAACAGCTCAGGAGGTTTGGTCTAACAGCAAAGGCCCCTGAGCTGTTAAATGGTGGTGCGGCTTTGGGACTCCACTTAGAGGAAGATGCATTGGGAGAGCTGCGGTTCACGAGAGGGAACGCTATTCCAGAGGTCACGGACAGAATGAGCAGGCGACAATTGTTCTCGGTTTGCGGGAAGTTGGTGGGCCATTACCCTGTAGCTGGGTGGCTCAGAGCAACCTGCAGTTATGTGAAGAGAAAAGCAGGAGGAGTGAAATGGGAGGACAGTGTTGGCGAAAATGTGGTGGCTGTGATGCGAGATGTCCTAAAAGAGGTGGATAAGGAGGACCCAGTGAGAGGAAGGTGGAGAGTCCCTAAGACAGAAAAAGGGGTCGTATGGTGTGATGCAAGTAGCATTGCTACTGGCGTCGCAGTTGAGATTGGAGGTGAGGTGGTGGAGGACGCGGCCTGGCTTAGGAAAGCAACAGATTTCTCCCACATCAACGTAGCCGAGTTGGACGCAACTATCAAGGGCATAAACCTGGCATTAAGGTGGGGATTGAAAGAGGTGGAGCTGCGTACAGATTCGGCTACCGTGCTGAACTGGGTGCAGGCGGCTGTGACAGAACAGCGGAGAGTAAAGACAAAAGGTGCTTCAGAAATGATCATCATGCGTAGAGTCGGGATCCTACGAGAGTTAATCGCCGAATTTGGATTGAAAGTCAGTGTTTCTTTCATACCTTCCGCCAAGAATAGGGCAGACAGCTTAACGAGGGTGAGAAGAGGGTGGATGGAAGCCTTGGACGAAACGACAGAGAGTGCTGATGAAAAATGCTGCATGACCCATGAGGAAGTCAAGGACCAGCACTCTATGCACCACATGGGAGTTGACAGGACTTTGCATCTAGCCCGCAAGGTAGATCCCAGTGTTGCGAGGAAGGTCGTGCAGAAAGTAGTCCAGCAATGCGTGCGGTGTCAATCGATAGATCCGGCACCGGCGTCACATCATCACGGAGAGCTCCAGGTGGGCGAAAATTGGAAGAGACTTGCCGTTGATGTCACCCACTATCGAGGGGCTCAATATCTAACCATGATTGACTGCGGACCAAGTAGGTTCGCGATTTGGAGGGAGTTGATGAGAGAGACGGCTAGTGAGGTGGCAAGCACAATGAATACAGTGTTTCTGGAACGTGGACCCGTAGACGAAGTCTTGATGGACAATGGGGCGGCTTTCCGATCAGGAACAGTCAGAGAGATGCTGGAGAGATGGAACATCAGACCATACTTCAGAGCCGCGTATAGGCCGGAAGGAAACGGCATAGTGGAAAGGAACCACAGGACCATCAAAGCGTTGGCTGAGAGAGGGGGAACCGCACCAGAAGAGGCCCTGTTCTGGTACAACATGACTCCCAGATCAGGGCAGGTGAGGGAGACGGTGCCACAAGAACAGATATATCGATATGTCTGGCGGCATCCAAGCGTTCCGCCACCGGAACAAAATCAAGCAACCAGGAGCACAGTGCGACTAGAAGATGAAGTGTGGGTAAAGCCGCCTGGTGCGCGATGTACGACACAATGGGCGCGAGGAACAGTTACAGCCAAGAATTCGGACAGTAATGTGTCTGTCGATGGCATGCCGAGACACGTTCTGGACCTAAGACCTGTGGAGAGGCATGAGACGGAGTTGCGAGAGAGGCCAACAGCGACCGATCTGAATGGAGGTGTGCGTGAAGGGTCACCACGGAGATCACAGCGAAGCCGGCGACCTCCAGTGTGGTCTTCTGATTATGAAATGTGATTAGAGATCAGGGGGTGATGTTGTGTATTTGAATGACAAACGTACGACTTACCTCGTGGGGATCCGGGCACAAAGAGGGAAAAGAAAGAGAGGGAGTAATGCATTTTATGGGAAGGAAGTACTTCCGGCGAAAACGGAAGTACTTCCGGCAGAAACGGAAGTGCTTCCGGGGGAGAGGCATTGTGGGAAGGAGGCTGCATGATAAGAGGAGTCAATGTTTGGGAAGTCGGCAGTGTGCAAGAGCGACAGGTTGTCCAAAGTGATAGAAGGAAGCAGAGAGGAGTTTATTTTTTTTATTTTTGCCTGAAACTTAACAACAGTTAAGACATCAGGTTTACTAGCATTATAATGTTCATGTTAATCTTCGTACTGGGACATAAATATGGTGCAAAACAGTTCCATTAGGACAATTAATTTTACCCGTTCTGGGACGTGTATTCTCGTTATTTTGTAAAATAAACAATCATATTTTGTCAATTTATCGAATGTGAATGGAAGGTTTGGATGGATGATTAGAAATATTTAAGTGAGTAAAACCTTGTTTTAAAGATATATAAATAACTAGCAGGAATACCCGAGGTTACCCGGGATTGAATGAGGATCAGTACTATGTACTTGTCCACTATGTTCATAACACCATATTATTTTCTTTGTTTTTACTGCACCCTCTTCCCGTTTCGCTCTCTAATATAGTCGGAAGAAGCTGAAAGGTTGGTCAACTTTCTGAATTAGTATTTTATACATATAATTTAAGTTTTATTAAAATCCGCAAGATATATTTTAAGTTTTAGGGAGGTTTTGTCCCCATGCGTCAATTAGAGGTGGAGACACGTAGATATTCGGCAAATAGAGGGTAACGTAGAAATTCGGGACCACCTCCATTGTTTTTCTCCGAAAATTTTTATACGTATTATATAAATTTCATCAAAATAGGATATATTTGAAGTTTTAAAGAGGTTTGACCCCCATCGCTGCGTTAGGTTAAAAGGGCACTTAGAAATTCGGGACCACTTCCATTGTTTTCCCCAGATAATTTTATACATATGATTTAAATTTCATTAAAATAAGATATATCAGAAGTTTAAAGAGGGTATGCCCTAATAACCCCCTTTGTGTTGCACTAAGAGATTCGGGGATACTTCAATTGATTTCCCCGGTAGATTTTACATGAGAATACACTTTTAGATTTTATGTAACCTTTTTTTCTATAGAGAACACACAAGCATCACACACATACACAAAGACATTCCAGTATTTCTAGATGTGCCTCCCTTCGCATAAATAGAACTTATATTTCGTTTCTTGGCGTGGTAATGTCTTGTTGCTGATTTGTTATGACGCTTGCTTGCGGTGTATTCGATTCAAATATAAATTAACCAAATTTATTTAGTTATTTCACCTTTGATGCTACCCGCCATGTTCATCCCCAAGGCTACCACGCCATCGCTCCCTCTGAATGTCACTGTACCTACCCCACATATGCATTCGTGTTTGTTAATGTTTCTGAAATCGATAAAATGTGATATATCGTTTTTTAGTGCAAATAAACGTTCTAAGTAAAGAAAATATTTCGTTTATGCTGGCATGTGTTATACGGCTTTTAGAAATTCACTTCCGAATTAACCTGTACCTTGCCAGGTCTTTTTAATTTACTCATCTCCCCCCCTCAAATCGACCCTTATCAATTCCTCCCTTTTCCTTTAGCCTCTATCTGTCAACTGACCATGATACATCAACTTTTATTCCCAAGCCCTATCACTCATTTTTTTCAATGTGACCAAACCAACGAAGTTTCCTGTTCTGCGTACATTTCTTTATACTGTACAGATTTAATCTTTCTCTGAGGTCATCACATCAACGCTTGTCTTTAAGACTCACATCGTATCATTCTCATATCATAGATATACTCATAATATACCAATAATAATAATAATAATAATAATAATAATAATAATAATAATAATAATAATAATAATAATAATAATAATAGCAGCAGCAATGAAGCGTATAAAAATTAAAAGAAATATAAATAATATACAGAATATAAATTATTTAAAAATATAGAAATATTAAGGAAGAAAAATACTACTATATACCATAAGTAAAATAAATAAGAGATTAAAAAAGGTGTAGACATATAGTGCACTGGTATTATTGTAGAAATAGAATGTTTAAAGACCTGCTTAAAATACAGTGGATGTATTCAAAATTAAAAAAAAATATTTAACAAGATGCACATACAAATTGGTACACGTATATAAACACACTAACAAATATATATAAATATATACACACAAGTACAATTAAAAAAAAAATACGCAAATGTTAAGGCAAAAGTCAATCAATACATATACAGAACGCACACACATACACACACACACACACACACACACACATATATATATATATATATATATATATATATATATATATATATATATATATATATATATATATAATTATTAATGACAATATATGTATTAGCATATACTATCAGTTCCTTTTACTTTGTAGTCTCCTTAAAAGATTCAGCTCGATATTAACATAAACATGTTGCTTGGCACAAGACAAATGAAACGGACCGTAAAAATATATCTCACAGAAATGTTATGGTTTTTGGAAATGTGAAAAAATAAACATAATAAAATAAAGCCATGGTGATTGGAATATAATATGTACTGACTTATATATATATATATATATATATATATATATATATATATATATATATATATATATATATATATATTGTACGGTTTTGATAACGTTCGTTGAACCCTGTCGATTGTTTACTGTCTGTTGCCTCGCTGTCTTAGGCACGTAGTCCACGTGGCTGTGGGGTTAAAGCGCTAGCTAGCAGAGTCTAGGCTGATTCAGTGCTCCCCGACTGTCTGAAATTATCACTCCCTACACTGATGAGAGCAAAAGCTTGAAAGGTTAAAATAATTTTATATTTATTAAATTAAATATTGTTATAAATATATTTGTATATATACACAGCCCCATGAATATATTTACATAAATAAATACATAAAATACAAAAAAACGTTAATAGAAAAACATATATGAGTAAGGAATAAACTAATGTTGTGAAGTTGTCCAACAGTAAATTATAAATAAAGGAAGTCAAGTCGAGGGTTGGTTTAACAAGTGTATTAACAAAGTAAGAAACTTGACTAGCACTTGGCTAGACAGTTACAAGACTGTGCTTTGTCTTCCCTGTGTCTCTGGTGACTCGCATTATTTATAGTGACAACCGGTGTTGTTTCTCCCGTGTAAGAACGTCCGGTGTAACAACTAACAAGACCCATTAATCACACATGAAAAGATATACATAGATATAATTAAAAGACAGAACCATGCCACAGATTATCTAAAACGAACTTATCCCAGTAGCCCTAATTCAAAAAGGAAGGAGGAACTGAGATTGTTTTTTAAACAAATTTAATTGACTTAACAAGTCGATTATTAAAAGAATTTGTGGTTCACGCACAAGGTAGTTCCCTAGTGTTGTTTTTAAAACAAGAATTCATTTCACCGGCTAATAATTTCCAGCATTTGAAGACTGGGAAAACACGTTTCCTGGTAAATTTGAAAGGGATGGCTTCAATAAAACAAACCAGTGTAATGTCACCGGTAATGCAAAATAACAGGGGAGATAACTTTCTAACCACCGGCTAAATGTTCATAAGGTAAATAATTTTAACAATAACTTATAACGAGAACTTATATCAAAGTCAAAATCTTAATATTGTATGGAAAGGGCAATACACATAATAAACAGAGATGTGTTTTAAAGTAAATAGGTATGCTAATGACGAGCTATTATTTATTATTTAGTTGTTTTTTATTTTTATTTATGGGTATAATTATAAATTCATATCAGTTTTACGGATAAATATATTTGTATTAATTAAAAAATATATTTGTATTAGTTTAATCTTATTTAAATTTTATCCATTTTTTCATTTTTATACTAATTTTTAAAAACTTAATCTTTTATTATTGATACTTATTATCTATATATTAATACGATAGCGTGTGTGTTCGTGTGTCACGCTTCCGACAAAAGCTCTGCGCATGCGTGCCGCACCTAGATTTTGAAAAACATTCAACTCGCCTAATTTTTCAAGTATTTCCCTTTGGCGCAACGGTTAGCGACGTAGTAGTTTTGACTTCGGCCCGACTGGTTTATTGTTCGATCCCAACCAACCTCTAAGATTTTTTTCTACATTTCGAGTGGAAGGGGAAGAGAGGTAGGGAGGGGACGACCGGGAAGACACATATTAATACAATAGCGTGTGTGATTTTGTGTGTCATGCTTACATCAAAAGCAATGACCTTCCGAATCTTTGTATACTACTCATGAATTGGCTTGGCCTTTTGGCTAAGATCAAAGTGTAGTATCTGTTCCGATGGATACTGCACTCCATAAACTGGTATTGTCTTGGCCTTCGAGGCTTGATTTACGCCGGTCTATGGGTCTATCCTGTGCAGTTCTAGGATGTTCACCCTCACAGGCTTCGCCTCCCCTCTTTGGGGAGGAGTAAGTTTTTTTGCTTACTGTCTGGGGCGCCCCTACCAGGGAATCCCAACGAGGCTGCCCAGGCAATTTTTAATGGCCAGAGTGCTCACCTTCTCGAGCGCTGGCTTTTCAAACCCCACTTTCCCGACCCGACCTTGGGTCACATCTTACTTATGGGAGTAAGATAAAACTGGCCTTGTGCCTAACTCCTGGAGAGGAGTAAATAAATATTCATGAATTGGAGCCAAATTTAATTTAATCGAAAACATTTACAAAGTAAGGTTTAGTCGTCGAAATATTACCTTTACTAGAAATATTGTATATAAAGAAGTTTTGTAAATTGTTTCATGTATTGTTCATTTTTAAAAAATAAATATACAAGTCCAAATCTTATCATATTTTATTAAAAAATGTATAGGTTAGATAATTAGTATTAAAAACATCATTTCGTGTAATTTACACGAGTCCCGCTAGTTATTATTATTATTATTATTATTATTATTATTATTATTATTATTATTATTATTATTATTATTATTATTATTATTATTATTATTATTATTATTATTATTATTATTATTATTATTATTATTATTATTATTATTATTATTATTATTATTATTATTATTATTATTATTATTATTATTATTATTATTATTATTATTATTATTATTATTATTATTATTATTATTATTATTATTATTATTATTATTATTATTATTATTATTATTATTATTATTATTATTATTATTATTATTATTATTATTATTATTATTATTATTATTATTATTATTATTATTATTATTATTATTATTATTATTATTATTATTATTATTATTATTATTATTATTATTATTATTATTATTATTATTATTATTATTATTATTATTATTATTATTATTATTATTATTATTATTATTATTATTATTATTATTATTATTATTATTATTATTATTATTATTATTATTATTATTATTATTATTATTATTATTATTATTATTATTATTATTATTATTATTATTATTATTATTATTATTATTATTATTATTATTATTATTATTATTATTATTATTATTATTATTATTATTATTATTATTATTATTATTATTATTATTATTATTATTATTATTATTATTATTATTATTATTATTATTATTATTATTATTATTATTATTATTATTATTATTATTATTATTATTATTATTATTATTATTATTATTATTATTATTATTATTATTATTATTATTATTATTATTATTATTATTATTATTATTATTATTATTATTATTATTATTATTATTATTATTATTATTATTATTATTATTATTATTATTATTATTATTATTATTATTATTATTATTATTATTATTATTATTATTATTATTATTATTATTATTATTATTATTATTATTATTATTATTATTATTATTATTATTATTATTATTATTATTATTATTATTATTATTATTATTATTATTATTATTATTATTATTATTATTATTATTATTATTATTATTATTATTATTATTATTATTATTATTATTATTATTATTATTATTATTATTATTATTATTATTATTATTATTATTATTATTATTATTATTATTATTATTATTATTATTATTATTATTATTATTATTATTATTATTATTATTATTATTATTATTATTATTATTATTATTATTATTATTATTATTATTATTATTATTATTATTATTATTATTATTATTATTATTATTATTATTATTATTATTATTATTATTATTATTATTATTATTATTATTATTATTATTATTATTATTATTATTATTATTATTATTATTATTATTATTATTATTATTATTATTATTATTATTATTATTATTATTATTATTATTATTATTATTATTATTTTTTTTTTTTTTTTTTTTTTTTTTTTTTTTTTTTTTTTTTTTTTGTACTCACTAGGGGTTCTCACACAAGTAATCCTCAGTGATTGCTAACTGATAATAACCGGTGGTGTTCCCTGGAGTTTGAGTGATAACAAGCCTCCCCAGATTTCCAGTACTCTCCACGTCTTTTCGCTAACTATTGCAAAAGAAATTACTTTGCGATATCGCAACAGCCGCTAACCATTGATTTCTCGCTGGTAACGATCATTGGTTTTCTCTGGGAATTGGGCGGCCATAAGCCTACCCAAGACCCAAGAACTCTCCGCACTCTACCAGCACAGGTCTGGTAAGTTATCTCCTTCCTTAGTCTTCCAATCCCCCTTGACTCTTCACGACAATTTTGTGTGATATCCGCCGAGGCTATTATCTTCTATATTAATACGATAGCATGTGTGTTGCGTGTGTCACTCTTACATCAAAAGCTCTGCGCATGCGCGCCGCACCTAAATTTGGAAAAGCATTCAAGTCACTTAATTTTTGTAATATTTTCAAGTATTTCCCTTTGGTGCAACGTTTAGCGGTTTTTTACGTCGGCCCAACTGGTTTATAGTTCGATCCCAATCAACCATTGAGATTTTTTTCTACATCAAAGGGGGAGGGAGGTATGAAGGAGACGACCGGGAAGACACCTATTAATACGATAGCATGTGTGTTTTTTTTTGTGTGTAACTCTTACATCAATAGCAACGACCTTCTGAATCTTTGTATACTACTCATGGATTGGAGTCAAATTTAATTTAATCTAAAGCATTTACAAAGTAAGGTTTAGTCGTCGAAATCGGAATTAGTCGATCTAATCGAGAAAAACGTCTGACGGACGGACGGACGGACGGACGGACGAACGGAGGGACACGAAACTGATTTTATTTATTAGACAACATCCTCTGGAATTTTTTATAGGTTAGGAACAAGATAATTAGTATTGAAAACATAATTTCGTGTAATTTACACGGGTCTCGCTAGTTATTATTATTTGTACTCATTAGGAGTTCTCACACAGGTCATCATAAGTGATTGTTCACTGACAACAACCGATGGTATTCCCTGGAGTCTGAGTTACAACAAGTCTCCCCAGATTTCCAGTATTCTCCACCTCTTCTCGATAGCCACCGCAAATAACCTTTCGTATCGCAACAGCAGTTTACCATTGCTTTAGATGTGTCGAATCAATCAATCGCGATGAAATTGCTATCTCTTGACAGACCAACAGAATGATATTTCGAACTACAGTGTGACAGACTGATGAAATGATATTTCAAACTGAAACGTGACAGACAAACAGACAGGCAGTGCGCAATTCCTCTTATAGAGACGACCATTGTATAGAGAACTATATACACAAAATAATGAAACGATCTTATAATTTAAAATTAAAAAATATCATTTTAAAAATTTAAATTTCGTATTAATGTTGAAATGGTATTTAAAAAAAATCTTCAATAATTTTTTTTACGAGATTTCCAAGGAGACACAGGTCACATATACAGTTGGACCTAAATAGCAATTAAGCTGACATAAATGTTGTATTCTGACTAGTGTATTTTTAGTTGTTATTACTGTCACTATACTTCGCTAAAGTTTATTAAACAAATATGTAGTCCAGCCCGGAAAACTAGTAATATGGAAACATTTAAAAATGAGAAAATTAAAATCAGCAATAGAACAATATAGAACTAAAATGTCATTTCTTTTTCTGTATAAGTTTTTAAAAATTGCAAAAAAATAAAAATAAAATGCTAAAATGATTTCACTGCATCCTGAGCTGCTTCGGGTATATACAGCTATGGAATAATTATAAAAAGAATCGTAGAGAATTGTTATTTATAACACATTATCTACGTTCAGATATTGATTTGGAACAAATGATTGTTTTTCTGATCATCCTCAGGTGAAAAGAAAACGAAAAACTCCCTTTTGTAAGACTTATTTTAAGAATCTGTGATTTGACAAAGAATAATGTTGTTCAGGCAAACAAGTTATATCTGCACTTTTTATAAAGATTCAATGGATAAAGAATCGATTTATAAAGAGAAGTTTTATTTTTTAAATATTTTTTTTTTTTTTAGATATTAGCGATATTCGCCCGTTGCTGTTCGGAAAATTTCTAAAATGTTATTCAAATAAAGTCATGTTTACAATTTTTGCCTTGAAATAAAAATAAAAATTACATTTGGAATATGAGTTAAAGTAATTAATAAAACTTTTAGCACGGCGATTTAAAAAAAATTGCCCGTATGGAGTTAGTCATGTTTACAGATTTTAACTTGAAAGATAAGTTAAAAATAACACTTAGAATATGAGGTCACGTAATAAAAAAAACTGTCAGCACCGGCCCAAATATTCTTTTCGAAATACATAATTCTACATGATTATTTCATTTAACTATGCTTCTGAATTTCGCAAAATTTTCAAAATGTTTGATTGTTTAGTGTTATTTATGTATAAATGAACACAAAAAATACTATTCGCATGAATCTGAAATTTTCACGCATTACGTCCCACCCCTATTACTATACAGATTTTTAAAAAAGTATTGTAAATCCGATGGCTTTGTTAGGGTATAAATTATTATAAGATGATATAATAATAAATCTTGAAATAAATTTATAAAAAACATTTTTTTTAAGAAATAAATATATATAGTTTTGCATTTAAAAAAATGAAAAACATATTATTCCAAAAAAACTGTGTTGTTTTGTTACAGGTTTTGGAAGGCTTGGCTGTCTACTAACGTCAGATATTTATTATTATACTAAATGTGAGTTATTCAACATCTGTTTCCATAAGGCTATTTATTATATCCTGTAATAACACAAAATACATGTTAAAATATACATTAGTTCTGGGATTGAGTTATATTTGAGAGAAACTTATGTGTTAATTGTTCTAATTGGCCGTAATTTATAATTAACTGAGAAAATCACCTATCTCTTAGTTATGTATTATAATATTTCTTACTCTTCGTGAGCATTTAGAGAAAGAGTGACTCTCTTTTCTTCAGCGTTGCCATCTAATTTACATATTATTTTATAGAAACAGACGTACGTCTGTACACATCGCACACACGTATATATGTTAGATGGCAACATAATAAGTATCTTTACTTCTCTATGCGAATAAAAAAGAATGATAATACTTCTATATCATAATAAGAATAACAGGAGGAATAAGAAAAATAAAAATAAAAATAATAGATGAATAGTATATAAGTAAGAAACTTATTATTTTTAGAACAATAATTCTCTTTCTCCTTCTGTGTACTTAAAAGTAAGCAAAACTTCCATGACTGCCCATCTGTGGAACATAGTACCACGGGGCTGCCTCCTAGCTGACTATAACATTGTCGTTTTCAAGTCCAATGTAAGCAAATTCTTGTTGAGTCGTCGCCTTAAACAATCAATTTCTCTACCAGTTGCAACCATCGTTACAAATCCCCACGATGTCTCACCGTCTACCTGTTCAACTATATAACCCTTATCTTCGAGTAGCTTTTGGGCCTTGATAAGTGGTAACTTCCTATAGCAGGGTCGTCTTCAAATCTAGTGTGAACAAAGACTTGTTGACCGTCCTCATAGACAATCAATTCCCCCTAAGTAATGTTTTGCTCATCCTTTCCATTGTTTCCGGTCCTCGTATGGAGGCGGTTATAACTGACGATCTCTTTAACCTCTATCCTCGAGTGGCCCCGGACCTTGATAGGCGGTGACCCTTTAGCAAAAGAAAGTTATGCAAGAAGAATATCTTAACATGTATGTCACAATTTATGTCACTGTATATGAATTTTCGAATGGAATCATAGTAGAATAAATAAATGTAATAGACTCAAATTTATTGGCCCAAAATAGCAAAGTGCAACAAGCCATGTAAAATGGCAGTTAGAAAGTGTGCACATCTATATACCGTTTAAATGTTTTGCCCAAGGAGACTTTAATCCTGGGTATGGTAAACATCGTCACAAACTTTGGTAAGCTGTTCCACGAAGTAAAATCACGGACAGAGGATGCTGCCTTTTTTCTACTAAGATGAAAGCGACTATAGTACATCTAGTGGTCATGGTTGTGACCCAACGTGTCGCGAGTACGCCTCGTATCATATTAAAACCGTTTCTTTCAGCCGATAGCATAATTGGGGCATGAAAAGTCGATTTGGTCGTCGACTTGTAATCATTTTGGAGACAGCAATATGTCCACATCTAGTGAGAAGATTTGAATGTTCATCATATTTTCTAAAGATCTTTTCACACTGTTTTCTTGATGACAAATCAACTGACCAGACACAAATTATGCCCATAGTTTATAATAGGTGTTTCTCAAAAGACTTTAGACAGACAAGATTCTTTTTGCATCAAAGGAGCAAGTTTAATGTCTACGTCTAGAAAATATATACTTTAAATATACTTAATTGCTATTCGGGGAACGATCTGACGTATCACAGACTACAACAAAATATATTTATACTAGACCACCCGTGACCCGTTGGGTCAGTTTGTTATATTAGCTATGGAATTCATGTATGAGCGTGACACTTGTGGCATAAAGAAAATAGTTTTTTTTTACATAACAGAAGCATTTCTATGAAAGTATATTAAAATGAAAAAAGAATATAGATAGATTTCTATGAGTCGTTCTGTTTATTATAATTGTTTTTTTTTTAAATTACAGTTACTGAATTATAAGTGGTTGGCCATACTTATAGGTAAATATGCACTGAACAGGTACCATAATACTTATTATAGTTAAATTCAAATTTTGATATATCATCTTTTAAATGAAATTGTTAGTTGGAAGTACAGAATAATAAAAAAACACTCTCCACATGTTAATAATGGCTTTTTAAATAGAAAATGAAAATAAAATGTAACTTTTTTCATTTAATTTAAGCAAACATTCAGTACCCATTGTGTAAAATATTTAATTTGTATGTTAATAATAAGGTCAATAAAATTAAGACAATTCTTTTCTATTTACATTTTTTGTACAATTAAAGTTTTTTAAAGAAAACTTTTGTTATCCTTTCGCTTAATTGAGACTTCTTATCAGGTTCTAACTCTCTTATATCCAGATTATTTATATTAATCCATTTATTTTATTGAATATGTATCGCTGAAAAGCGATTTGAGAAAGGAAGGGGGTACAGCAGGCTTTCTCGCGTACGTAACGAAAACAGAGGGAGTAGGAGTGGTGAAATCTATGAGAGGGAAAGTGGCAGGTGGTTTCGTTCACCGACCGCTAGTATGGCTGATATTAATAATGAGTGTTGTTTTTTTGTTTGTTTGTTTTTGTTTTTTAAAAGGGAGGAGTTTTTTTGAAACTGCGACAGACTTTACGAAGTCCTCTCGTTGAATGTTTTTAGCCGTGAAGAAAACAAAAAACTATTTGATGAAATTAAATGAAATTGTTTATATTAAAAGCGATATAAAAATTTCCAGAATGAAAAATTTCATGCGTTCGTTAATCATAATAGAGAATAACGGAATTGGAATAACAGATTGAAGACGATGCTATTTACGCATGCGCAACCGGATGTTGAAAACCGGAAAGCTGAAAGCTGATTGCAAACATACAAGATCAATAGACTTTTAGTATTATATAGATAAAGTTAAGTATGTATATCCCCCTCTATATATTAAGTTAGATATGTGTATACATTTCTATATTTTTATGTACAAGATAATATACCAAACTAATGAAGAGATCATTATGAATTTTGGAATATATAGTCTAGGAAACGCGGTGAGTAACATGGGAACATTATTATGTTTTGTAAACGTTAGTATTTAGAAAGTTCATGTATATAAAGTAAGGTATATGTATATGTTTATATATCTGTATGTACCGGATTCACTCCTAAACTAATTAATCTATCATTTAGAATTGTGTTCGTAATGTGGGCTCTATTTAGTTTAATTTAGTTTCATGCAAAGGGGATAAAAAGGAGGTGGAAGCCCTTCGTATGGAATTGAGATATCGTTGATTTTTGTTACATTTTAACAATACGTATTCGACATCAATTAATTAATATTCAACAAATCTGAGCTCTTTTTAAGTATTTTATTTTTTTAGGGCGAATAATATAGGCAATACTTCCAATCTGAAAATTCAAATATTCCAGATTTGCATCGAATGAGTGATTAGACACCAATAAATCAAGATTCCCTGAATTTCAATTTAAGCTTAAGCCTTAAAGTTTAGACATTTCATCTAATCAAAATTATGTAATAGATTTTGATCAAAATGCAATAAGAATCTAGACATAAATATATACTTACGTATACTTAATTGCTATTCGTGGAAAACCCTGATGTATACAGACTAAACAAGCACAATCTTCCCCAATCGATTAAATAAAGAATTTCGTTCGAAATTCTATATAGAATCCCGAATTCGATTTGAAGATTCTCGAGTTCGAAAAGATGCACTTGAAGAAGGTCGGAGGTTACAACGGCCGAAACGTTGTGAGAGTAAATTCTTAATGGGTGTATGTACAAAAGTCTCCCTAAACACAAGATTCTCTTCACGCTTCATGCAACAATTTAAACATTTTAATTTTTATTCTAGAAAGACCTGTTCTATCACCCCCCCCCCCAAAAAAAACGGATTTCAAAAGAAATATTTTTGTACTTTTTAAATTTCAGCTAAGAGGGACTTTCAGTCTAGTATTTAAGTCACGGGGTTGGATACCGAAGGAATCAAATAAACTGTACATTTATTACCTTTTCATTTGAATTAATTAGGAAAAATTCCAGCGCAACATAGATTGGTGGTGACACAATTTGAATGAATAAATTCTGTTCTGAAATAGAATGGATCGAGTTGGATTTCCGAAAATTCTAGAATTCTTGCGTCTTTTAATCTATTCATATATACAAACGATCTGTTTATGCTGAGCATTCTCTCACCCAGTAGAAGCCAGATTAATATTGGATCTTTCTTAGATGGATACCTTTTTTAAATCTAATTCGCCGGATCGTTTAAGAAAAAATAGAAAAATTTAAAAAAGTAAAAAAAAAAAAAAACTAATATTAAAAAAACAAAAATATATGTTAAAAAATTCAATAAAAAAATAAAAAAAAAAAAAAAAAAAAAAAAAGGAAAAGAAAATTTAAAAGAGAAAAATGAAAGCAAAAAATGAGAAAAATTTAAAAAATTGAAAAATTAAAAAATCAAAAAAGAAAAAATATAAAAAGAAAAGACAAATTAGACAAATTTTAAAAGAAAATTAAAAAGAAACGTTAAAAAAGGAGAACAGAAAAATTAAAAGAGAAAAATTGAAAATAAAAAGAAAAATTTAGAAAAGAAAAGAATGAAAAAAAAGACAAGTAATTGTCTTTTTCTTTTTTTAAAAAAATAATCCTTATTCCAATTTTGATCAAAATCCATTACATGATTTTGATTCTATTACATGTCTAATTTTTAAGGCTTTAGCTTAAGGGGTCTTTAGGAGAAATTGAAATTCACAGAATCTTGATTTATTGGTGTCTAATCACTATGGACCCTAAAATGAAAAACGATTAAGAAATTAAATAAAAAAATGAAGATGTTATCAACCAGGAAGTCAATGACCGCACGAACTAATAGCTTGTATCCTTAATAATCTGCCAACAACGTCTAGGCTTGCTAGGACATGCCTTAAGATTAGCTCCAGAGAGACTTGTTAACCAAGTGCTTCAGTGGATCTTTGATCAGAAAAGAAGAAGAGGAAGACCAGAAATGAACAGGAAGCAAACAATCGAGAGAGATTTGCAAGAAACGGGCAGAATCTGGGGGGGGGGGGAACGCTATGGATCTGCCTACAGACCGAATGCGGTGGATAACTTTAACTGCGCCATGCGTCTTCATTCCTAAGTCCAAGTCTAAGGTGTTAAGATAGGCTTACCATAAAACTTTTGCTTGGAGACTTCTAATTCTTTTGGAGACAGCAGTATTACACATCAAAAGAGAAGAATTTAATGCCTATAATATTTTCAAAAGATCTGTTCACACTCTTTTCTTTATTGCTAATACTGGCCAGACAAGAATGATATGAAAACTTTCTAATTGGTGTTTTTCGAAAGTCTTTCCACAGACAATATTCTCTTCACATGGTGAGATAAAATGTAATGTCTACCACTAAGTATTGTAACAATCTACTTGAAAGTTTTAATTGCTAGGTTGGAAAAGCCCCGTGGAATCAAAGACTAAAAAAAGCACGTGCTTACAATTTTGATTCTCTTTTTATAGTTCAGCTAAGATAGTCAATTGTACTAGTGTTCTAGTTATATTCTTCGGCGTTAATGCTTTTTTTTATTCACTCTAGACAAAGCACATTGTCACTGAGACGTAAGCGGATACTGTGGATTAGGGGCCAGAAATTAAAGGGGACATCCTAAGCGAGGAATTGTGAAGGGAGATATTTGTTCACATTACACTTAGATTTCTGCATGTCAGCAGACTCAGGGCAACAGGAAACAGGAAGGAGGTTCCAAAGGCTGGCAGTTCGAGGAAAGAAGCTATTAGAGTAGAAAGCCCTCCGACATCTGGAGATCTCCACAGTGAATGGATGAGATTTAACTGATTTTCAGTTGGTCCGGTGTATTTACGCCAGTTCTCGGAGCACATTCCATTACAGTACGTGCAAAACAAGCACAAGGATGCAACATTGTGGCGATGGAACGGGCTGGAGTTTTTTTGGACCTTGTCTAATAGGAAGAGACTAGTGGATGGTGCATCAGCCCAGATGTGATAACAAAACTGCATGCATGGGCGGATGGATGCTTTATAGAGATTTCAGGGTCAAATATAGATATGATTCACAGCTGTAATGGGGTTATATAGTATTATAGGCGAAGATGAACTTGGGGTTAACTAGAGTCTATTATAAAAGCAACTCAACTCAAATTCAAATTTATTGGCAAAAAAATAGCAAAATGGAACCCGCCATGTAAAAGAACAGTTAGAAATTGTGTACATCTATATACCGTCTGAATGTTTATTCAAGGAGAATTTAAACCTGGATATGATAGACATTATAACTACGTGTGATCTACTGTTTCACGGAGCAGAAATACAAACAGAGCATGCTGCCTTTCTTCTATTCTTCTAATGAGATAGAACGCGACTATGGTGCATCCTTTGGAGATCAAGACCTGGCGTTAGGGTAAAAAAACTTCATCGAAATGTATTTTTAAATTCTGATTGATGATGTTCTATGCCAGAATCGCGTTCCCAGGCATCCTCCGCTGCTTAAGTGAGAGGTAATTATCCAACGATCAGCGGCCATCATGAGTACGAGGTCTGTCTAAAAAGTACCCGATCATTATTTTTTTTCCGTGCGAAATAGAGACGCTAGGGCGGCGCCACTCTACACAGTGAAGAAAGACACTTTCATGCGCATTTGTGAATTTTATCACCGCCTTCCTGCGCGTTAGTCGCTGCCCGTCGATCGCTGAGTGAGGTGCTACACAACGTGTTCATCGGATTACCGGTTCTCCCAAGATGAGTGAACGTGTTGAGCAAAGGTACTGCATCAAATTTTGTTAAAAGCTTCGTAATTCTCAAAGCAAAACAATTCGTAAGATTCAGCAGGTGTTTGGTGAAGACGCAATGTGTGTAACACAAATTAAGGAGTGGTTCAACCGATTAAAAAAATGGCCGCACATCTGCGGAGCGTGACCAGCGTTCTGGCAGGTCCCAAATTGCTGGGAGTGCAGCTGTTGTTGAGAGGGTGCGAAATTTGGTGACGGAAGATCGTTGTTCAACCGCGCGGGAGATCGCCCAAGAGTTCGGAGAGAGTAAAGATTCCGCACATGAAAATTTACGTGATGATTTGAACATGCACAGAGTGGCTGCGAAATTTGTGTCCAAGTTGTTGTCGCAGGAACAAAAGGACCTCCGTTTTTAAGTTGCACAAGACCTTCTGGAAACCGCCAACACTGATCCTGAGTTTCTGAACACCGTGGTAACTGAAGATGAGTCATGGATGTACGGGTACGACTCAGGAACAAAAAGACAGTCGTCGCAATGGAAACATACCCGGTCTCCAAGGCCAAAAAAGCGCGACTGGTGCGTAGCAAAATCAAGGTGATGCTTACTGTCTTCTTTGATATCTGTGGAAGTGTGCATTACGAATACGCACCGGAATGACAAACAGTGACAAAGGAGTACTATCAAGACGTTCTCTGGCGTATGGACGGTGAAAAACTGGCAATTGCATCAAGACAACGCCCCCGCACATTCATCCCAATTGATCCAACATTTCTTGGCAAAACATGGCATTCCAGTCGTTTGCCAACCTCCCTACTCTCCAGACATGGCTCCTTGCGACTTCTGCTTATTTCGAAAATTTAAAACACTACTGAAAGGTTCCCGTTTTGAGAACAGGGAAGAGATAATGAGGAACGCGACGGTGAAGATGAACATCGTTCCAAAAGAAGACTTCGGTAGTGGATGGATCGGTGGGCAAAGTGTGTGCAAGCACAAGAGGCCTACTTTGAAAGGGAATTAGGGTCATAACCCCGTCAGGTATTTGAAATATTTTTTCTAGCCTAAGGTCGGATACTTTTTAGACAGGCCTCGTATATACTTTATTTTTTTAGTTCAATAATGTGACGGAAGATTAAAAAACGTATATATTTAGTGAGTTTAGAACATGCATGGACAAACATTATATTCATGTTTGGGCCAGATTAAGTTTTCTCAGCCTAAACTCGGAGCAGGGTCCTAATTATATACTATGCATATGTAATTAAACATTCGTATACACTATAGATATATTAATATTCGATTATTGATTTTTAAAATTAATTCAAGAATCTGTGGTTATCAAGATACAATTCTTTGTATAAAAAAGTTATTCAAAAAGCAATGGTAAGTACTAAAACAGATTTATTGAATAACATCATTTATTAATTTTATAATATGGAAAAATGTCGTTCCAAAGATGTTTTATACTTTATTGTGGTTTCCTATTGCTGCGGGATTGTTCGAAACGAAAGGAAGAGCCGATGCAAAGTGTTTCTTCGCATTACAGTTTAAGCAATTATTATGAGTTTTTATTTTTAAGTAAATATGCTATGATAATAATACATTTTATTAATAACTAGCAGGGCTACCCGGCGTTGCTCGGGGTAATAAACACACTAAATAGAAGAAAAATCGCGTGTGTAACATCTTTATATTCAAACTTCTATTTCTCTCCCTCTCTCTATAGCAATCTCTTTATCTTTCTACCTTTCTCTTCCCTGATCGCGCCATTTCACCGCTACTTTCTCCCTTTGCCTTTTGCGATAGCTGTTTCTTCCCCACCATTTCTCTTCCGTTGCCCAGGGAAAAAGTATGACATATTTCTATAAAACGTATCACCTCTGTCTGCGCCTTCTATATTCGTACTTATCTCCGCCCTGGTGCGCATACTATATACGTATTTATCTGTGTCTCGGTGCGCATACCATATACGTACCTATCGCCGCCCCGGTGCGCATACTATATACGTACCTATCTGTGCCCACGTGCGCATAATATATACGTACCTATCGCCGCCCCGGTGCGCATACTATACAGTACCTATCCCCGCCCCGGTGCGTATACAATATACATACCTATCGCCGCCACGGTGCGCATGCTATATACGTACCTATCGGGTTTTAACTCTGCCTGATGAAATCTCAGTTTATAACAGCTGTTGATCGATAACATCGACATGCCAATGTCGCAGATTTTGTACATGTCTGTTTAAATAAAAATAATCATATATATATATATATATATACTAGCTCGCTTTGTCGGCTTGCTATCGCTTCGCAAAGTTCTCTACTTGAAATATTTGAAACATTAATTCAACTTACGACTGACCGACTTTACAACCATAATGAATTTATACTCAGCGCACCGCTCTCTCACCTCTGCGCATACGATGATGATGTTGCTCATTAATGGGCCGTTACAGCGAGCAGCCTCTTTTTGTCTCTTCCGTTTTGATTTAATTTTCTTCAAAATGGAGTACTGCTGTCATATTTGGGGAGATGCCACCCAGAGCACTCTTTATTGCCTTACCAAAGTAGAAAACCGACCTCGCGATCTAGTGGGAGATGATCCATTCTCTTACCTATAGTCTTTTTCACACAGAAGACATGTTGTTAGCCTCTCGTTACTGTATCGTTATGTCCATGGTAGGTGCTTGACTGAGCTCCAATCCCTGGCCCCTCTGCGAACATTCACAGCAAGAGCTCGCCTAGTTAAAACCACAGCAAAGAAATGTATTTCCTCTATCTCTGTACCAAAGACAAAACGGGACTTTCATGAAGAAAGTTTATTTCGTAGAACATCGCATCTGTGAAACGAAATAATAAGATGTTGCTTCCCATCCGACTACAAAATCGTCGTCTTGAAGTCTAATGTAAACAAATACTTGTTGCGTCGTTCTCTTGGATAATTAATTCCCCTTAAGTTATCTTCTGCCTATTCCTCCCATTGTCTCCAATCCTCACGTGGTGGCGTTAATCGTCCAACTGACAAGGACAATCTCTTTAAGCCTTATACGCGAGTTCCCCTAAACCTTGATATACGTTGACCTATTAGTATAAAAACAAAAACAAACAAACACACAAACAAGATGCCATCTCCTCAAAAAAAAAACATTACTATTGTTTATTCCCCAGTCTGCCAAGAAAAAAAAAAGAAGACCATTGACATGGACAAAATCATGATTGTCTGGCCTGTATGAGCGAATGTTTTGTTTAAGTGAGTACAGAAAGCAGGTCGCGTGCACTGTAAGTCAAGTCATTACGACATTTCGCTACATTGGTACAAATAGGGACTGCTCAAAGGGGTGTGACTCTGATGTCTTAATCGTTTTTATAAGATAAAAAAGTATGTTTTCACGGCGGAGAAAGCGTCACAAATGAAAACGGAAATATAATTGACAGAGGGGAAAGAACAAAAAAGAAAAATTAGAGAGACGAATAAGTAAATGGGCATGTGAGCAGCATGAAATTGATTTCCCATGCTGTATTAACAGAGGTAAAACGTAATTTAACTTGAATATATTGGTATTTAATAAGGCTGCATGCAATGCCGAAAAAGTCAGAACGGTTAAAGAGGAAATGAACAAAAACAAATAATTGCAACCAATTCTTGTTGTTTTTCCATAACGCCTGAGAACGTCCTCGAGGAAGTCAGGCAGATACTTTCTCTGTCCTAACTTTTCTGTGAGCATGACATACCCTGGTAGTGCCCATATCCTCTCCAGGCAACATACAGAACCTGGTGTTTCCAAAAAGTCACCGATTTAGTACTGGCCAGACTCAACGTTGCTTGACTTCGGTGATCTAACAGGAACGCGTGTGTCAACGTTATTATATATAATTGCAGACAATATGTGCGATATATTTATTCAAACATTTATCTATTTATTTTTCAGTAAATCTTCAACATACTGTTAATAGATTCTGGGATGAGATGAAAATATTTTAATATTTCGGGAGAAACTCTCTTCTAAAAAAACAAAACAAAAAAACAAAGTTCTTTCTACTTACAGGGAAAAACGTCGAAGATGACTATTATTATTAAAAGTATGAAATATTTTGAATCTGTTGGTGAGAACGTTTGAGTTGTTCATGAGTACAGGCGTTTAAAGTGCGTGTTTAATAAATATTCCTATCCATACCGATGCCCGTCGTCTTTTTTAATAGATACGTTATGAAGTCTGAAAAAATAGAAAAAAACCGTTTGGCAAGATGCGCCGAACTCCGAATATGAAAATAAAACTTAATTTATCGCCAAGAGTCAATCTAGATGAACAGCTTCATACAATTATCTGGCAATCAAATTTAATAGCAAAAAAAGATGCGTGTCTAGTTGTACGTATAATGTTTAATGAAAACAGACAGAAAAGAAAAAAGGAAAACGTCACAAACTTGTTTTTAGCTAATGTAAATCTTTTTATATCAACTGGCAGCTTCTTACAATCTAATTTATTTAAATGAGTTATATATATATATATATATATATATATATATATATGCAAATACACACACACACACACACACACACATATATATATATATATATATATATATGGGAAAGGAAAAAGGAAAAACTAAAAGATGTTTTTTTATGCATTCATCAACGTTTCGTCTTTATTTGTAAGACTTCCTCAGGATGAATTTTAAGAAAAATGTCATGTAAGTACATAGAAATATTGGGTTGACATGATGGGTTAATGCCAACCCAATATTTCTATGTACTTGGATGATTTCAACACAAAGTGAGTTTACTGAACTTTTTATTTGATTTGGTTCATTTATCGTTGTATTAATTAACATAAACATTGGATGCATTTTTCACTGTCATTTACTGCATCAATTGCGGACGCATTTCCCGACTGGATAACTTTTTCAACATTTTCAATTTTAGCGTTTTTGGACTGTCACTCACTACCTGGATCAATCTTCAATCAACCTCTTGGATATCTTTCCTAAATATGTTTTAAATTGTATGACTTGGATGGATTGTATAGCTTTTAAAGTATGTTTTTGGGTTGATATATTTGATGTGTTATATACTTTTATGTATTTTTGTATATATTTTTATATATTTTCAAAGTGTAATTTTATCACCTGCAGTAATGTCACTGTGGTAATGGTCCTCTGAGGAGAAGAATTATCTTTGAAAACTCATGAGTTAAGGATGTTAAGATACTTTGCCTGAACTTTGAATTCTAATAAAATTTGATTCGTACCTTATTTTATTATTTCATTTTATATTATGCTATTAATGCTCTATCCAGTATATTGAGCTTCTGTCTTTATCCGGATGTTTCACTAATTAAAAGATATTAGTTGCCTCTTATATCTTTTGTTGGATTAACTTCATATATATATATATATATATATATATATATATATATATATATATATATATATATATATATATATATATATATATATAGTAAGCAATGAAAATATATATGGCAATCAAGCTACACAGAGGCTCCCGTGTTTCATCCCCGGGGGGAATCGTCAGGCTAAATGCCTAGCATTTAGCCTGACGATTCCCCCGGGGATGAAACACGGGAGCCTCTGTGTAGCTTGATTGCCATATATATTTTCATTGCTTACTACCTAGCTCTACTTACGTATCGAGCACTGTTGAAGTAAATACTGAAAACTGACACATAAAAAATTATATCTCCTTATAATATTTTATGTGGATACATAAAGTACTAATATATATATATATATATATATATATCTATCTATTAATAATGGAGTTTATGTATCTGTCTGTCTGTCTGTCTGTCTGAAGCCGAAACTCCAGTATGACTATTTTACTGAAATTAATCTTTTTGAAATTCTTTATATACTGTCATTAAAAGTCGCTTAGACACCAGATTGGTTTTTCCATTTACATAAGTCATTCCTTTAAACCTTCAATTAAATTAATATTTACAAATATACACTTATAACTGCTATTATCAAATTTACATATGTATTTACAATATTTTCCGATAAGGTTATATTAATAAACATTATTCATACAATTAATTAAAGCCATGTTCATCATAACCGGCGTGTTTTCTAAACCATTTCAACTCGAGTACTGTTAAAATTGCAAAGTCATTGGCTGTTTAATCAGTGGTGCCCTCCCTCCCTCCGGTAATTAAATATGGCGATCTGATTAAGCAGCCGATTAGCTGTTTAATCCGTGGTGCCCTCCCTCCCTCCGGTAATTAAATATGGCGATCTGATTAAGCAGCCGATAGGCTGTTTAATCAGTGGTGCCCTCCCTCCCTCCGGTAATTAAATATGGCGATCTGATTAAGCAGCCGATTGGCTGTTTAATCAGTGGTGTCCTCCCTCCCTCCGGTAATTAAATATGGCGATCTGATTAAGCAGCCGATTGGCTGTTTAATCAGTAGTGCCCTCCCTCCCTCCGGTAATTAAATATGGCGATCTGATTGAGCAGCCGATTGGCTGTTTAATCAGTGGTGTCCTCCCTCCCTCCGGTAATTAAATATGGCGATCTGATTAAGCAGCCGATTGGCTGTTTAATCAGTAGTGTCCTCCCTCCCTCCGGTAATTAAATATGGCGATCTGATTAAGCAGCCGATTGGCTGTTTAATCAGTAGTGCCCTCCCTCCCTCCGGTAATTAAATATGGCGATCTTATTAAGCAGCCGATTGGCTGTTGAATCAGTATGCCCTCCCTCCGGTAATTAAATATGGCGATCTGATTAAGCAGCCGACGTTAATCTGGCACGTTAAACATGTAAACAACAACGCTGGCAAACACCGTGCTCAGTTTTCCATTTTTAAAACCGTCCTAAGTTTGTTTATTCTTAGCCATTATGTTTTAAAACACAAATTTATTAAATCAAATTGTTTAATTAAAATAATAATTGATTTAAAAATTACTATATAAAAACACGCGCACGCACGCACGCACACATAAACACACAGTTCAGGTAAACTTTTTCTTTCCGAGAATTAAAAAACTTTTCGTGTTTACTGTATTTGATTTCTTAATACTTTCATATCCAATATTATCATTTTTTCACGACCTCAACAGAATTTATGATTCCATGTTTTATTTATTAAAAAAAAATATGTGATTTTTTTTCTTTAATGTCAACAAAATAAACTAACACATTGTACTGGAAAACTATACACCTGATTGTAGAATCAAATTGTTTAATTAAAAAAAGGTACACACACACACGCACACGCACACGCACACGCACACACGCGCGTGCGTTCACTGTATTTGATTTTTGGTGCCTTTTCATTTTAGGACCCACGCTAACTTTGACCCCGTCGTTACAGTTAGGGTTAGGTTTGTTTTTTTTCCTTTTTAATTAAAAATATTTACATGTATAGGGGGGGGGGGAGATAAAAAAATTGGGGGAAGGCAGTCAAAACAATTTTTTTTTTCTTAACTAAAAAATATTTCAATGACTGGTAATATAAAAAAATTGAGGGGGGTACAATAAAAAAATTCTTTCTTTATAAACTACAGGTCTTTCTATTTATGGGCGAGGGTACAACAAAAATCGGGGTAGGGTCGAATTTTTTTTTTCTTTATTTTCAACTAAAAATATTCTTGGTCATAAACACAGAAAATCAATGTCTAACCACCACAGAAATATGACTGGGGCTCCATTGGCTTACGCGTGAGCCTTCATTTCTGATGCGGCAGCCTAGCAAAAATATGCGACCGGAGGGAGCATATATTTGCTAGTATATATAATTACAGATATACAATCGAAACAAGTAGATTTCAGCGACGACACACATATATATATATATATATATTCCACTAAAGAGATTAAATTCTAACATTAATTTATTTATATGTCCAGACAATCAAGGGTTAAAAGCATATCTTGGATCAAGTAGGACAATGATTAAATATAAAAAACAAACAAACAGAAAAGTATACAATAAAAAAATCGAAAACTTACTTTGAAAACATTCTATTTAGATTGATCCTTTTCCGAAAGCACGCGTTCATTTATTCCAAAACTGACGCCATATATAGTACGGTTATCTTCAAGTCTAATGTAAAGAAATACTTGTAGAGCCGTCCTCTTGGATAATCAATTCCTCTTAAGTAATCTTCTGCTCATCCCAACCATCGTTTCGGGTCCTCTTGGGGAGGCGAACATCGTCCAACTGACGACCCCTTTTAACACATATCCTCGAATGGACCCCGGGCCTTAATAAGAGATGGCCTATCAGCAAGAGAAATCCCACTTTCTATATTGAAGGTTTCCGCCATGATAGATCTGAACATAACAACTGGTCAGAATTGAACGTCAGCTTCCCTTTGAGGCACTTGATGTTATTCCCTTGTTTCTATAAATCGGCTCTTTTGAACAAAATCCATAAATAGTTCGGTAGTGACAAGAATATTTTTTCTACCCGAAACAAGGGAGCATATTTTTTCACCCGAAACAAGGGGGCATATTTTTTCACCCGAAACAAGGGGGCATATTTTTTCACCCGAAACAAGGGGGCATATTTCCACTGAGACGCAAGGGGCTTCTGTGATTAAGGGCTAGATTTATAGAAAGCACCCTTAGTGGGGAGTTGTGTTCAGAAGGATGTTTGTTCACATTACATTTAAATTTCTGCATGTTCGCACAGTCGGGAAAACAAGGAGCAGGGAGAGTATTCCAAAGGCAAGCGGTTCGAAGAAAGAACCTATTGGAGTAGAAAGTTTTCCGGCAGCTGAAAACCTCTAGAGTGAAGGGGGTGGATTTTGCTGCTAGTGGGGTGTATCGAGGGTATTTACGCTGACCGAGCAAGTACTTCTAAAACAATCACATGGACGCAACATTGCGGCGATGGGACAGTGGCTGTAGCTTGCTAGACAGTGCGGGACTTATTAGGTTAGCTTTTACCGGTCTTGGTAACCTTCTGAAAATTTTACCGTTCTTGGTAACCTTCTGAAAATGTTACCGTTCTTGGTAACCTTCTGAAAATTATACCGTTCTTGGTAACTTTCTGAAAATTTCGGACTGGCAGAAATAAAACCATAATCTCATTGACAGTGTTAATAAATCGGTTGAGAAAAATCGTAAAAAAAAGGTCTTTTTTATGAGCGCTTTGATTAAATCTGAATTCCTTTTCTGCTTCCAGTTATGAAACCATTTTAGAAAATGGAATAATTCTCCCGGGACACAATTTAAAAAAATTAATTAATTCATTATTTTCTTTGTCTCTTAAACTCTTAAATTAAATTGAATGCTATTTTAAAAATAAATAATTAACAAAAAAAAACGAGCCCTTAAAACATTTGCCTGGCAAAAACGACAGAATTATAATTTTCTTGTTTAGTCTCCCGATGTAAAGTTGAAATATTGGATATATATTCACTTCAGCATTTTAGTTTTCCATAGGTTGGGGATATATTGTTCTCTGCTCACGTGGCAACTATGTTCACATTTATTTATTTTTGTATATAGACTAACACGACACGTGTCAGAAAAAACAACAACAAGAAAAAACAATTGTAGATGCATAACATTGACGTTTATTTACAGTCTGTCGAGGACGAGACATAAAAAGATCTTTGTAATATTTGGATTATTCAGACTATTGTTCTTATCTTGGAAGTTATTCCCACAACGTTTCGATCGATATAACCTGCGATCTTCTTTAGGTGCGTCTTGTCGAACTCGGGAATCTTTATGTTAAACTCGGGAGTCGGCACAGAATTTAGAAAGAAACTCTTTATTTAATCCACGAGAATAGTTTGCTCTCGTTCCGTTAGCTATGACCGGGTAGAATGTTAAGTAATTCGTAATTGTATTCTTAGTATCGTCCGTTCTGAGAATTGGACTTTCAAAAACCAGAAAATTATTACTTATTGATTATTATACGTAGCACTTTTATCCGTTGCGCGACGCGTTCTTCTGAAACATTGGATATTCAGTTTATCATTTCAGCCGCCCATGAGTTAGGAATATATTTTCATGTAAATATGAAGTTACTTTGTCTAATAAGTAAACAATGGTTAGAGAATGCTAAGAATCGACGGTGTTGTGGGCGTGCTTGTTGGTCTTGGCCTCGATAACGCCCTAGAAGAAATAGTCAAGAGGGTTGCAGTCGAGTAGGAAGGGCGGCCACAAGTCCGGCAACCAGTGGTGAGGAACATTGTTGAGCATCCACGTCTGGGTCGTCGTGGCCTGGTGTGCAGGAGCGGAGACTCACTAAAAGACGTAGGGGCATTCGGCGGCGATCTCGTCCATTCAGGGATTCACGACGCACCTTCTAGTATTTCGTTCAATTTTTCAAGTGTCGGAATTTCTGCAACATCCTGCACATAATAATACGCTAAGCATTTTACTTACGTTATCATCTGCTACACAGAAAAATTGATCGTTCGATTAGCCAAAAATGGTGATAGGTCATTAATCTGATGACCGTAAGGTAGAACATTTCGACTTTAACCATTTTACAATGAATTATTCCAAAACCAAATTATGTCGTCTCGTCGACTAAGACAGTATCGTACAAGTGTAAATAAATGCATGTCAAAAAGTGACATTCATTTAATTGATTTGAAGAATATTTACAAGACAAATATTTTTACGGTAAGAAGACAGAGAATATTTATTGTTTCAAAAAGAATGAAAATTGCTACAATTTTAAATGAATAAAGAAGAGACATATTCGTTTGATTTAATTAAATAATATTTAGTTGACAATGACAATTATTTTTACAAAAGAAGAAAAAGTCATTATTTTCTTAATGGTACTGATCCTGGCAGATATTTATTATTTCAAATAGAATATTATTAATAGTAAATTTAGGAAAGTCGAACGTTGACCTTGGGTTTAGTTTCGAGTTTCATAACTTTCGCTTTCCTTATTTTGTCGTTTAGCCTTCACATACCGTGACTGATGTTTTTGACAAATGGGAAAAATTGCTGGTTTCTGAATTGGAATCTATCTATATCCGATTGTATCTGAACTTAAATAACTTTATTTCGTGCCCGCTAACATCTCACACATTTTCTGTTTTCTCATAAAACATTCTTGTTTAGAATCTATTTCTCCTACTCACTTCATTTATATTATTATTATGTATCACATGTCTTTAACCGTCCTTATATGCCTCGTCCCGACAAACTGTAAATAAACTTAAATTTCATGTATTTACAACCGTCTTTTTTATTTAAAAAAATTATTTTTATAAAAAATTTTTTTTATAAAAAAATACTACTTCAAGATAAAAAAAGAAACTAACCAACGATAAGTGTTGGATGCACTTATCGTTGGCTAGTTTCTTTTTTTATCTTGAAGTAGTATTTTTTTTAGCTCCTCACATCAAGTGGCTGGAGAGATTTCCATAAAAATAAAATTATACAGATTGATGTAGAAAGCACCGTGGAATTCGCATCAGGTACCGCTAGTTTATTTTAATTTGGTTAACGATTTAAAAATTTTTTTAATAAAATTTCTTATGTAAATACGTTTTTGGTCTCGTATTGCTGTCTTACCAAATGAAATGTTTTCATCAATTTTCAAGTAAATTAAGTATTTTCAAGTAAATTAAGATGGAAAACACACACATCAATGCCATTCACTCTATTGTAAATGTTTTTATTATTATTTTTTATTTAGTTTTTTATTACTATTTGGTCACCACTCATCAAGGCCAAGAGTCACTCGAAAATAAGCGTTAATGTGACGGAACAATTGCCAGTAGATACGAGGAACGCTATGAGAGTACTTACATTGATTACAGGTATGAACTGGGTTTGCTTATTTATGGGGCAGTTTATGACAATTATTTGTTGATATTGGATTTGAAGACGACCAAGTTGTAATCAGCAGGGAATCAGTCATGCAGTAATGTGTTCCACATTATTACCTATTGGGCAGTTTATGACAATTATTTGTTGATATTGGATCTGAAGACGACCAAGTTGTAATCAGCAGGGAATCAGTCATGCAGTAATGTGTTCCACATTATTACCTATTGGGGAGTTTATGACAATTATTTGTTGATATTGGATCTGAAGACGACCAAGTTGTAATCAGCAGGGAATCAGTCATGCAGTAATGTGTTCCACATTATTACCTATTGGGCAGTTTATGACAATTATTTGTTGATATTGGATCTGAAGACGACCAAGTTGTAATCAGCAGGGAATCAGTCATGCAGTAATGTGTTCCACATTATTACCTATTGGGCAGTTTATGACAATTATTTGTTGATATTGGATCTGAAGACGACCAAGTTGTAATCAGCAGGGAATCAGTCATGCAGTAATGTGTTCCACATTATTACCTATTGGGGAGTTTATGACAATTATTTGTTGATATTGGATCTGAAGACGACCAAGTTGTAATCAGCAGGGAATCAGTCATGCAGTAATGTGTTCCACATTATTACCTATTGGGCAGTTTATGACAATTATTTGTTGATATTGGATCTGAAGACGACCAAGTTGTAATCAGCAGGGAATCAGTCATGCAGTAATGTGTTCCACATTATTACCTATTGGGCAGTTTATGACAATTATTTGTTGATATTGGATCTGAAGACGACCAAGTTGTAATCAGCAGGGAATCAGTCATGCAGTAATGTGTTCCACATTATTACCTATTGGGCAGTTTATGACAATTATTTGTTGATATTGGATCTGAAGACGACCAAGTTGTAATCAGCAGGGAATCAGTCATGCAGTAATGTGTTCCACATTATTACCTATTGGGCAGTTTATGACAATTATTTGTTGATATTGGATCTGAAGACGACCAAGTTGTAATCAGCAGGGAATCAGTCATGCAGTAGTGTGTTCCACATTATTACCTATTGGGCAGTTTATGACAATTATTTGTTGATATTGGATCTGAAGACGACCAAGTTGTAATCAGCAGGGAATCAGTCATGCAGTAATGTGTTCCACATTATTACCTATTGGGGAGTTTATGACAATTATTTGTTGATATTGGATCTGAAGACGACCAAGTTGTAATCAGCAGGGAATCAGTCATGCAGTAATGTGTTCCACATTATTACCTATTGGGCAGTTTATGACAATTATTTGTTTATATTGGATCTGAAGACGACCAAGTTGTAATCAGCAGGGAATCAGTCATGCAGTAATGTGTTCCACATTATTACCTATTGGGGAGTTTATGACAATTATTTGTTTATATTGGATTTGAAGACGACCAAGTTGTAATCAGCAGGGAATCAGTCATGCAGTAATGTGTTCCACATTATTACCTATTGGGGAGTTTATGACAATTATTTGTTGATATTGGATCTGAAGACGACCAAGTTGTAATCAGCAGGGAATCAGTCATGCAGTAATGTGTTCCACATTATTACCTATTGGGCAGTTTATGACAATTATTTGTTGATATTGGATCTGAAGACGACCAAGTTGTAATCAGCAGGGAATCAGTCATGCAGTAATGTGTTCCACATTATTACCTATTGGGCAGTTTATGACAATTATTTGTTTATATTGGATCTGAAGACGACCAAGTTGTAATCAGCAGGGAATCAGTCATGCAGTAATGTGTTCCACATTATTACCTATTGGGGAGTTTATGACAATTATTTGTTTATATTGGATTTGAAGACGACCAAGTTGTAATCAGCAGGGAATCAGTCATGCAGTAATGTGTTCCACATTATTACCTATTGGGGAGTTTATGACAATTATTTGTTTATATTGGATCTGAAGACGACCAAGTTGTAATCAGCAGGGAATCAGTCATGCAGTAATGTGTTCCACATTATTACCTATTGGGCAGTTTATGACAATTATTTGTTGATATTGGATCTGAAGACGACCAAGTTGTAATCAGCAGGGAATCAGTCATGCAGTAATGTGTTCCACATTATTACCTATTGGGGAGTTTATGACAATTATTTGTTGATATTGGATCTGAAGACGACCAAGTTGTAATCAGCAGGGAATCAGTCATGCAGTAATGTGTTCCACATTATTACCTATTGGGCAGTTTATGACAATTATTTGTTGATATTGGATCTGAAGACGACCAAGTTGTAATCAGCAGGGAATCAGTCATGCAGTAATGTGTTCCACATTATTACCTATTGGGGAGTTTATGACAATTATTTGTTGATATTGGATCTGAAGACGACCAAGTTGTAATCAGCAGGGAATCAGTCATGCAGTAATGTGTTCCACATTATTACCTATTGGGCAGTTTATGACAATTATTTGTTGATATTGGATCTGAAGACGACCAAGTTGTAATCAGCAGGGAATCAGTCATGCAGTAATGTGTTCCACATTATTACCTATTGGGGAGTTTATGACAATTATTTGTTGATATTGGATCTGAAGACGACCAAGTTGTAATCAGCAGGGAATCAGTCATGCAGTAATGTGTTCCACATTATTACCTATTGGGCAGTTTATGACAATTATTTGTTGATATTGGATCTGAAGACGACCAAGTTGTAATCAGCAGGGAATCAGTCATGCAGTAATGTGTTCCACATTATTACCTATTGGGGAGTTTATGACAATTATTTGTTTATATTGGATCTGAAGACGACCAAGTTGTAATCAGCAGGGAATCAGTCATGCAGTAATGTGTTCCACATTATTACCTATTGGGCAGTTTATGACAATTATTTGTTGATATTGGATCTGAAGACGACCAAGTTGTAATCAGCAGGGAATCAGTCATGCAGTAATGTGTTCCACATTATTACCTATTGGGGAGTTTATGACAATTATTTGTTGATATTGGATCTGAAGACGACCAAGTTGTAATCAGCAGGGAATCAGTCATGCAGTAATGTGTTCCACATTATTACCTATTGGGCAGTTTATGACAATTATTTGTTGATATTGGATCTGAAGACGACCAAGTTGTAATCAGCAGGGAATCAGTCATGCAGTAATGTGTTCCACATTATTACCTATTGGGGAGTTTATGACAATTATTTGTTGATATTGGATCTGAAGACGACCAAGTTGTAATCAGCAGGGAATCAGTCATGCAGTAATGTGTTCCACATTATTACCTATTGGGCAGTTTATGACAATTATTTGTTGATATTGGATCTGAAGACGACCAAGTTGTAATCAGCAGGGAATCAGTCATGCAGTAATGTGTTCCACATTATTACCTATTGGGGAGTTTATGACAATTATTTGTTGATATTGGATCTGAAGACGACCAAGTTGTAATCAGCAGGGAATCAGTCATGCAGTAATGTGTTCCACATTATTACCTATTGGGCAGTTTATGACAATTATTTGTTGATATTGGATCTGAAGACGACCAAGTTGTAATCAGCAGGGAATCAGTCATGCAGTAATGTGTTCTACATTATTACCTATTGGGCAGTTTATGACAATTATTTGTTGATATTGGATCTGAAGACGACCAAGTTGTAATCAGCAGGGAATCAGTCATGCAGTAATGTGTTCCACATTATTACCTATTGGGGAGTTTATGACAATTATTTGTTGATATTGGATCTGAAGACGACCAAGTTGTAATCAGCAGGGAATCAGTCATGCAGTAATGTGTTCCACATTATTACCTATTGGGCAGTTTATGACAATTATTTGTTGATATTGGATCTGAAGACGACCAAGTTGTAATCAGCAGGGAATCAGTCATGCAGTAATGTGTTCCACATTATTACCTATTGGGCAGTTTATGACAATTATTTGTTGATATTGGATCTGAAGACGACCAAGTTGTAATCAGCAGGGAATCAGTCATGCAGTAATGTGTTCCACATTATTACCTATTGGGCAGTTTATGACAATTATTTGTTGATATTGGATCTGAAGACGACCAAGTTGTAATCAGCAGGGAATCAGTCATGCAGTAATGTGTTCCACATTATTACCTATTGGGCAGTTTATGACAATTATTTGTTGATATTGGATCTGAAGACGACCAAGTTGTAATCAGCAGGGAATCAGTCATGCAGTAATGTGTTCCACATTATTACCTATTGGGGAGTTTATGACAATTATTTGTTGATATTGGATCTGAAGACGACCAAGTTGTAATCAGCAGGGAATCAGTCATGCAGTAATGTGTTCCACATTATTACCTATTGGGCAGTTTATGACAATTATTTGTTGATATTGGATCTGAAGACGACCAAGTTGTAATCAGCAGGGAATCAGTCATGCAGTAATGTGTTCCACATTATTACCTATTGGGCAGTTTATGACAATTATTTGTTGATATTGGATCTGAAGACGACCAAGTTGTAATCAGCAGGGAATCAGTCATGCAGTAATGTGTTCCACATTATTACCTATTGGGCAGTTTATGACAATTATTTGTTGATATTGGATCTGAAGACGACCAAGTTGTAATCAGCAGGGAATCAGTCATGCAGTAATGTGTTCCACATTATTACCTATTGGGCAGTTTATGACAATTATTTGTTGATATTGGATCTGAAGACGACCAAGTTGTAATCAGCAGGGAATCAGTCATGCAGTAATGTGTTCCACATTATTACCTATTGGGCAGTTTATGACAATTATTTGTTGATATTGGATCTGAAGACGACCAAGTTGTAATCAGCAGGGAATCAGTCATGCAGTAGTGTGTTCCACATTATTACCTATTGGGCAGTTTATGACAATTATTTGTTGATATTGGATCTGAAGACGACCAAGTTGTAATCAGCAGGGAATCAGTCATGCAGTAATGTGTTCCACATTATTACCTATTGGGGAGTTTATGACAATTATTTGTTGATATTGGATCTGAAGACGACCAAGTTGTAATCAGCAGGGAATCAGTCATGCAGTAATGTGTTCCACATTATTACCTATTGGGCAGTTTATGACAATTATTTGTTGATATTGGATCTGAAGACGACCAAGTTGTAATCAGCAGGGAATCAGTCATGCAGTAATGTGTTCCACATTATTACCTATTGGGGAGTTTATGACAATTATTTGTTTATATTGGATTTGAAGACGACCAAGTTGTAATCAGCAGGGAATCAGTCATGCAGTAATGTGTTCCACATTATTACCTATTGGGGAGTTTATGACAATTATTTGTTGATATTGGATTTGAAGACGACCAAGTTGTAATCAGCAGGGAATCAGTCATGCAGTAATGTGTTCCACATTATTACCTATTCGGCAGTTTATGACAATTATTTGTTGATATTGGATTTGAAGACAACCAAATTGTAATCTAAAGTCCATAGAAATTTCTTCTGTAGCTTTCATATGAAAGTAAAATCTGGGTTGAGGATATGTGTGGCATTTAAAGAAATGATATGCAAATGGTACGATGAATGCTTGACGTGAGTCTTAAAAACAAGCTTATATCTGATGACCTCAGATGAAGGTTAAAAATATTAAATTACATTTTTATCCTTTTCATCATCATACACGGTCCAATGTCTGTTTTGCATACTGGCAGGTGTTAGACGTCATTAAAAATTGACTTCCAAACTAACTTATCTCTGACCAGGCTTTTATTTATCCCTCTTTCTCTCAACTCCATCCTTATCACTTCCTCTCATATTTTCCATGCCCCTCCCATTTCCAACTGACCTTGCTACTTCAACTGTTATACACACAATTACCCAATCATTTTCATACAGTCTTTCAATGTGACTAAATCAACGAAGTCTCCTGTTATACGAACATCTCCCTATATTGTCCAAATTAATAATAATATTGCACATGTTGTTACTAAGTTTGCTATCTATCTATTATTATTATTATTATTATTATTATTATTATTATTATTATTATTATTATTATTATTATTATACGTAATTTCAAACCATTATTTTTAGTCGTATAATATTTGGCATTTACTCTATATTTTTTTCTTGTGTGATCATTTTCTATTATTATATTCTAACCAAATCCTTGAGCATTTCACGTTGGTTTATCATTGTATTGACAAATACGATCCATGTGTCGGAAAATAAAAATAAAAAGGACGGTTGTAAATACATGAAATTTAAGTTTATTTACAGTTTGTCGGGACGAGGCATATAAGGACGGTTAAAGACATGTGATACATAATAATAATATAAATGAAGTGAGTAGGAGAAATAGATTCTAAACAAGAATGTTTTATGAGAAAACAGAAAATGTGTGAGATGTTAGCGGGCACGAAATAAAGTTATTTAAGTTCAGATACAATCGGATATATTGTGGTAATTTATGCATTAATATTGTAAGGAAATAAACCCGCAAACTCTTAATTATGGATAAAATAGCAACCCATGATCAATTAATCCCTCTTCAATAAGGAATAATAAGTGTATACATCTAAAAACAAGGATAGGTTTAAGGCCCCCAACATTCATACTAGAAGTGTCTACATGAACCCCTGTGCAACGGATAAAGTGCTAAGTAATAATCAGTTTTAAGTGACAGTCTTCAACTAAAAATATAATGTAGAATTACTTAAGACTTCTACCCTGTAATGGCTGTCGGGACGAGAAAAATCTACCCCCGTGGATTAAATAAAGGGTTCAGTTTGAAATTCAGTACAGATTCCAGAGTTCGACACGAAGATTCCTGAATTCGGCAAGACGTGTGTGAAGAAGGTCGGAGATTATATCTGCCAAAAAGCTGTGCGAATAACATTCAAGATGCGAACAGTAGCCTGGATAATGAGCGTTGGTGGTGACAAGTGAGAAGCTTAGTTTTAGAGCTGTCAAAAGCAGCAAACGTACATGAGCAGTAATTTTATTATGATGATTTTAATGTTACCGTTCCAAGAAACCCAACTTTCCTACAAACCAATCATATACAAAACATATACGCAGTTTCGGCACGAAGAAATAACGGTTGATATGCCGTAAAACCATACGACCAATTAATCTTTATTTTAAAAACAGCTAAAAGTTATATAAGTATTGATTTACTCCTCTCCAGGAGTTAAGCACAAGGCCATTTTTTTTTTTATCTTACTCCCACAAGTAAGATGTGACCCAAGGTCGGGTCGGGAAAGTATATAACTATATAAAACATATATCAAAATACCTAAAAGCTATACATATACAACACACACAAACACACACACACACACACACATATATATATATATATATATATATATATATATATATATATATATATATATATACATAGGTATATATAAGTATATAAAATGAATATTATATTATATTTAATATTTTGAATAGCTTCACCGAAAAGCTAAACAGATGTATATAACTATATATAAAACTATAAAACTATATAACTATGTAAAAAACGGATATAAAAATACCTAAATGCAATGCATATCCAAAACATAGTGTGCCAGGGTATGTTGAAAAGAAATCAATAAACTGCTCAATCATAAGAACGCGAAAGATAATATACAAATTATTTATTTAAACACTATATATTACTGTTTCATGAGATGTACCATGGTATCATTGACATGAGTAGGCCTTTACTGTTTAGAAAAGGGCCATCTTTCATGAGATACTGGTGATTTGAGATGTGTTCTAAGGGCTTTTCTAACCAGTAAAGCCTTCCTGTGTCAATGAAACCGTGGTACTGGAAACTGTTATCTATAGTTTTTTTAATAAATAATTTCCATATACAAAACACACACACATATATATCTATATATAAGTATAGATAAGTATATAAATACAGTTAATATTATATGTTCATAGTATATGAAAAATATTCGTATATAAGTATATATAAGTATATAAAAAATAATATATTATTTAATATTTTGAATATCTTCACCTAAAAGCTATAAAACGTATATAACTATATAACTATATATAAAACTATATAACTATTTAAAAAATGAATATAAACATACCTAAAAGCTATAAAACGTATATAACTATATAACTATATATAAAACTATATAACTATTTAAAAAATAGATATACACATACCTAAAAGCTATAAAACGTATATAACTATATAACTATATATAAAACTATATAACTATTTAAAAAATAGATATACACATACCTAAAAGCTATACATATAGAAAAGATATGTACAGTTTTGGAATAAAATGAGTTAATAACAGTTGGCATACTATTAAAATCCAACGTATTTATATTCTAAAAATAAACTAAAAGCTAAAAGCATATAATCTTTTCAAAATTAGATTAAATCATACCTTTATTTGCTACATAAAGTGTTCAATGCACTTCAAAGAACATCAATGATGAAGATGGTGCCGATTCTCTCTCTGGCTATCTAGATAACGCTGTGCAATGGCAAGAAAGTGGTTTGTTACTTTTAATCGGTCTAAAACTAAGATTTCTCCTTTCACCACCAACACTCAGATCCTTATTTCTTTAGGTCTGTCTCACTTAACTTTGAAAATGCATTTTCGTCGTTAAACGCGCATCTTAAATGGACGCATTCTAAAAATACCCGTTCTCATTAATTTGCGAAAATATTTCCTGGTTATTAATTTTTTCTAAAACTTATTGCATTTTATAAAATAATTTATCATTACTTAATTAGCGTCATAAAATATACAAAATTGTTTTCATAGAATAAAAAAGTTTGTTTTTGCATTTCGTGTGCTAACAATTTCTACGAGCCATTGTTACATAACGACAATAGAATAGCAGAACAATGTCTCTAATTGAAAAAGTTCTTATCGAAAATTTCTAAAAATATATATTCCTGCTAGAGGCATAACACGCATATGGCAGGCAAACAAAATATATTGCATATATTATTACATTTATTAATATGTTATAATTATTAGTATTATAATTATATATATTATATATATATATATTATATATGTGTGAAAAATGACAAACGGAAAACAGGTTAAAGTGCAGGAGAAAAACAAAAACAAGAGATTTGACCGGTTTCGTTCGTGTTGGCGAACGTAATACTAGCTCAGTAGGTGTGAAAGTGAAAAAGAAAATAAATAAAAAGAAGAATAAGAAACAAAGAAGAATGTGTCACCCACTTGTCATATTTACACGTCACTTAAAGTCTTCTCATATGGTCCAATCGGATCATCCTTTCCTCATCCCAAGTGTGTGCCTTCAAAAACAAATTATTTCCAAATCTTCACTTTTTCTGAAGACGTTCGCCAACACGAACGAAACCGGTCAAATCTCTTGTTTTTGTTTTTCTCCTGCACTTTAACCTGTTTTCCGTTTGTCATATTTCACACATTTTGTTCCACCACGGCATTTCATTTTCATGAATTATCGCGTACCTTACCCCATATTATATATATATGTTGTGCGTATTTTTTCATAGCTCCTCTTCAGATAACAAGATGGCTGTCTTCTCTAGGTAGCGATTTATGAATGTCTCTCGATGGAGGCGAATCCTATGTGAGTTGTTTTTTTAAAACATTTGTTCGTCGCATCGCTATGTATTTTTTCTGATTGAGAACTTTTTGCTTTTCTGATGAGTCCAAGAAAAAAAAAGATTCGATATTGGCATACAAATGCCGGTTGGTCTTCTGTTGAACGAAACGGGCTCGTAATTGTACCAAAGGTTTTTGTTTTGAAAAAATGATTCGTAAGATGAATAAAATCTTGGTCTTTGGAATGTAGCAAAATGTTTATTTATATATGCTCTGTTGTTACATGTTGACAATCATCGAGCTTTAACTTTGAAGAGGTTGGTATACATAAATATAGAAAGTATATGCTAAAACATCGTCGCAGCTAAATCCGACACTAGGAGGTGCTGAGGAGTGTGGTGAAACCTTGGATGAACGAGATCGCCGCCGGACGCCCCACGTGTTCCAGCAGGACTCCACTCCTGCACACAAGGGCAATACGACCCAGACGTTGCGGCCGCCCACATCATCCGACTGCAGCCTCCTTGATTATATCTTCTGGGGCGTGATCGAGGCTGCCACTGTGAAGGCGTTGGCCGCTATGGACAAAGACATGGTCGCCAATGCGTGTGACTAATTTCGCGCTCACCGTTAGATGGTCGTTTCCGCCATTAAAAATCATGTAGTCTGTAACTCTAACTCTTTCTAAATACACTGTCGGGTCTCTGCATATACAACTTTTGTTTTTATTGCCTATTTTGTTAAGTGTATGATTTTGCAGTAACATCCTGTACGAGACGTACCTATGACCCGTACCCCGTTGTGTAACAACCCTAACTCGACTGGTTATTATACTTTGACTACATTTAAATTTCATAAACTATGACACATCTTTTAAAACATTCATCTTGCATAACTAAAAATTTAAAAAGTCTCTTTACTTCTATATTATTATTAAGTCACTTGGAGTTATCACACATGTCATATTCAGTTATTGCTCTCTGAGAATACCCGGTGGTGTTTACTGGAGTCTCAATGAAAAGAAGTCTCCCCATATTTATAGTAACTGTTTTATTATGGATGGGACCCAATATTTATAGATACGATTAAATCAACTAGTGTGAATTATGGCTGGGGTCAAATGAAGACAATGAGTGCGTGTCAAGCTGACATGCACCGAAGGGGACCGTTATGAGTCAATCATGTTTTTGAAAGACAATAACAAAATTACAAATTCAACGGCGATCACAACATCGGGTCAGAAAAGGTCAGAAAACACGAGTAAAAGAAATGCTTTGCATGGCTGCCACAGTGCCACACGTGTGGATCTGTGATGTCACTCCTTCTTCGTGAGAAACGAGAGTTTTTGAGATAGTGACGGTTTTGGAGGCGAGCCGGACGGTCGACCTCTCTATGGGTCCTCAAATGAAATGAGTTGGGGCTTTGGAAGTGAAAGTGGCTAGTCGACGATATAATCCCTCGTCGTAATGGCTGGATCTCTTCGAGATCCAGCAAAGATCCCCGTGCATAGTCGCACCCCACAAGAGGTATGAATGAGAATCGAGCGAACGAATGGATAAAACCCTTCCACAACGATGTCCAGAATAAAAGACTTGAATCTCTCTCTGAGGAAAAATTGTCTCCGCGTTTGTCTTCTGCCTGTCTATAAAATTTGCCTACAGATCCAAGATCACCAGCATCGATCACGACCAGAGATACGCAATGGAAACCGACGGTACCAACGGCGATCACAACTAGACGACGAAAAAAGGTAAGGTAACTTTTATGTGTTGCACATTTTTGGGTCCTAATCTGTTAAGCTGCAGGAACTAAAACAGAAAGAAAAAAGTGCACCATGCTTAATTTGATATATGTAAAAAAGAGAACAATGTTTTAAAGTAAAATGTTTAATGTAAAGAAAAATGCTTAATGTAACGAACAATGTTTGATGTGGGTAAAATGTGCTTAACAAGTAGTGTTTAAAAAGTAATGTGTAAATGGACCGACAGTTTAAAGGCTTAAAAGTGCCTATTAAAAATGCCTAATAAAAGTGCATTAGGAATGAGTGTTAAAAAAGTGCCTTAAAAACGTGTTTAGAAAGGTTGAAAACGCTTCAAGACGTTTCATAAACTTTCGTAAAGTTTTCGGCTTCCGAGAAGCGTGTAAGAGGCTTTAATTTTCAAGTGTTATGTAACAAATACCCTTTTTGGACCGTGAGAAGTGTTTAAAACTGCCGCGTCTCTTTACGGATGCTATGTAACGTAACTCCACATGTTTCGATATTATTATTATTATTATTATTATTATTATTATTATTATGATGATGATGATGATGGTGATGATCATCATCATCATTATCATCATCATCATCATCATCATCATCATCATCATTATTATGATTATTATTATGATCATGATTATTATTATTATTATTATTATTATTATTATTATTATGATTATTATTATTATTATCATCATTATTGTTATTATTATTATTATTATTATCATTATTACTATCATTATCATTATTATTATTGTCATTATCATTATTATCATCATTATTATTAATAATATTATCATTATCATTATTATTATTATTATTATTATTATTATTATTATTATTATTATTATTATTATCATTATCATTATCATTATCATTATTATCATTATCATTATCATTATCATGATCATCATACTCACCACCACCACCACCATCATCATCATCATCATCATCATCATCATCATCATCATCATCATCATCATCATCATCATCATTATTATTATTATTATTATTATTATTATTATTATGTTTACTCACTAGGAGTTCTCACATAGGCCGTCATCAGTGATTGCTCACTGATAATCACCAGCAATGTTCCCTGGAATATTAGTGACAACAAGTCTCCCCAGATTTCGAGTGCTCTCCACCGCTTTCGATAACTACTGCAAATGATTTTGCATTATCACAACAGACGCTTACCATCGATTTCTTGTTGGCAACGACAATTCTTCTTCTCTGGGATTTGGATGGCAATAAACCTCCCTAATGTCCCAGTGCACTCCGCACACTTCCAGTTGAGGTCTGGTTTAGTGCTATCCCTCCTCTGTATTTCCATCTTCCTTGACCCTTCACAACTGTTTTGTGTGGTATCAGCCGGGCTGGTGCCATCACTTTTTTGGGGGCGAGGAGGGAGTAGTTTATGAAATTTCTTGCAGTTTCTGTTGCTTGGGTTCTTGTAGTGTTCTTTATGTGATTTTCTTTTCTACCTATTGCCCCTTGCATGTGACTGGTTAGTCTTCGTAACTTATGTGATAGGTTTCAGCATTCATTGATTTTCCTCAAGATTTCTGCTGTTTTTATCATTGCCGTCCGTTGTATCGTCTCAGTCTTCCTTTTGATTCCAATTTCTCCCAGTCTTTTTTCCAAGTTCTTCGGAACTGTTCCTAATGCTCATGCGATTATTATTATTATTATTATTATTATTATTATTATTATTATTATTATTATTATTATTATTATTATTATTATTATTTAATCACTAAGCGTTCTCATACAGGTCATCAGTGATTGCTCACCGACAACCGGTGGTATTCCCTGGAGTCTAAGTGACAACAAGTCTCCCCAGATTTCCAGTATTCTCCACCTCTTTTCGATAGCCACCGCAAATAAAGTTGCTATTATTTTCGTTACTATATATATATATATATATATATTGGATTCTCGCGTACCTTGGCGGGTATGTATCTAGGTTCGTCTTTGGTTTTCCGTGTATCTCGGGCTCTGAACGTTAACACTGGACGCCGGTCTAGTTTTTAGAACGTTTATTTAAACACAAAACAGATGACACGTTTTGGGTTTGGTTACATGAGAGAGAGAGAGAGAGAGAGAGAAAGAGGGGGGAGAGAGAAAGAGGGAGAGAGAAAGAGGGAGAGAGAAAGAGGGAGAGAGAAAGAGGGAGAGAGAAAGAGAATTAATTAATGGGCCAAGATATTCACTGCCATGTACGCCGTTCCGGTCGTGCTTATTCTTCGGTTGTCAACAGCAGAAGAGAAAGAACAGCCCCCGAACGGAAGTGACATCGCATCTAATTCCCTTGCTACTGCTACCACCTTTTTGGGCGTCCTCTCTATCTACCACCAACAACCATTATCTAACATATATATTATGGATGCACTTTTGGCCTGTAACTCTCGATTCCCCTAATTTGACACATATTCCTCATCCTATAAGTGCTGTTTCTGTCAAAGGGGGAATAAACCGCTGTCCCTAGGGCGGCAAGGTAGTATGATCAGTAGCTGGAGTTGACTTGAGTAATTCTTTCTTTATTCTTGTTGCCATGTCACTAATAAGGGTGCTGGAGGTAAACGTTTTCCTAGGCTGGCATTATCCGCCTGACAGTCCAAGGACCCGAACCTTGGAGTAACCCCCAAGGAGGCTGTCTTGTCATCAGGTGTAAAATACCGGGGCTGCTGTATTGCCTATTTGGTAAATGGAGTCTGGATTATACAGTAGTCTCTAGTGGGGCCTCTCGATGCCATACTAGTGGTAACTGCTACGTCTTTTCCTTCTTCAATGGTTTCAAAGAAATCTTTCTTTTACTCACTCTCTCTGTGTTCTGCTCTAAACTCATCTGCTGACCTCTTCCACAAATCTGCCATTCCCAACATGAAAAGTCTAACAGCAAATCAAAAGCGTAAACCCAGTCCTCCAACTCCTAACGTAGATCACTACTATCACGTCTCCTATTCCAACACTAGGGGTCTACGTTCCAACCTTTTGGAGGTTGAAATATATTTATAGGAGACCAAACCAGACCTGCTGTTCCTATGCGAAACTGGTATTGGTTCGTCAGTTTCTACTGAAGACTTCATGATCCAGGATACTCAAATATGATCTCTAAACCAGACTCCCATGATTATGGAATCTGTGCCTACATTAGGGATGGCTTTCCTTGTGGTAGGGACACTTCTTATGAAGACCATCCTTCTCCCTATATGTGTTTCCGTGTTGCGCTTACGCACAGCTTTCATCTTTTGTCTCTATCGTCCTCTCTCCGACAGGGTTACTATCATTGAGCAAATTTCTGACAAAATTGACAAGATCCTGTCTGCTCACTCTTTTGCTAACATCAAAGTCTGTGGTGACTTTAACGTCCACAATGTTGAATGACTAGTTCACCCAAACAAGACTGACGACGAAGGGCGGTTTTGTCACGATTTTTCCCTTGCTTATGATCTAACACAGATTGTTGACAAATTCACCTGCGTCATGATGTGGATGGACATTTTGCAAGTCTTCTTGATCTTTTCTTAACGAATTTGCCTGAACTATGCTCATCATTTGTCTTGTCTCCACTGGCATCTTCCGATCACTCAGTAGTCTCAATCAAGATCAGAACAAAGTGCAAAAAGTCCTCTGAAGTTCCTCTCCATTGCATAGTGTATCGATACCTGATGGCCGACTGGGACAGCCTCATATCCTTCATATCAAAAATTCCCCTACATTCCATATTTAAAAAGAATGTGTCCTGTACCACATCCGATTTAAGTGATTGGCTAACTGTTGGTATTGAGAACTTCATACCCTCCAAAATATTACAACAAAAACCAACTTCCCAGAGTGGTACACCCCTGAGTGTGCCGTTGCCATCACTACGAGAAACCACAATTTCAATAGTTTGCAAAATAGATGCTCTGAAACCAAAGCTGCCTTTCAGGCTGCCAGTAACCACTGAGAAAGGGTTATAAAAAAACGCAAAAGAAAAGTATACCCAATCTATTCAATCCAGAGTGGCCGAGCAGAAGCTTGGTTCCCACGAGTTCTGGCGTATTACAAACAGGGTCCTGAACAAAAGCGTATCCTCTATTTCAACCATCATCAATGGACCAGAGGTGATTTCCTCAGCGTCTGACAAAGCCAAACGTTTTGCAAAGAAATTTGCATCAAATTATATTCTTTGCGATCAGGGTCGCCTACCACATGACTGTAAACACCCTGAGCGACATCCACACATCTGTCCAGGATGTTGCCAAACTTATCCAAAACCTTGCTGCCAGCAAAGCAACTGGCCCTGACAACATCCCAATCATCGTGATTAAAAAAAACTGCAACTTGAACTAGCTCCTATTATAACAAAGCTGTTCAATCGTTGCTTAAAGGAGAAATGCTTCTCAACACCTTGGAAAACCTCGTCAGTCTGTCCAATATTTAAAAATAATGGTGATCATTCCTCTGCATCTCAGTACCGACCAATATGTCTCCTGTGCGCTATAAGTAAATTGCTCGAATCTGTGATAAACCAAGAAGCTGTTAATCACCTTAGCAAAACAGCCTACTTAGCGACAAGCAATATGGCTTTCGTCCTGCTTGATCAACAACTGCTGTGCTTATTGTAATATAACACAGGATCAGTGAATCTATTGACGGGGCTTCATTTCTAGAACAATAGCTTTTAACATATTAAATGCTTTTGACAGGGTTTGGCAAAAAGGTTTACTTCACAAGCTCGCTAGCTATGGAATATCTGGAAATGTACGCTCAACCATCAAATTCTTTCTCTCTGATAGCTTTATAAAAGTAGTTGTTGATTGACAGAAGTCTGAAGCCCACAGTATCAACGCTGACGTTCCTCAGGGTTCCATTCGGGGTCAAATCCTCTTCCTGATCTTCATAAATGATCTCCCAAGCCATATCCTAAGATCATTCGTCGACCTTTATGCTGATGACACAACCATCTATGGAAACACGTCGAAAAGCATTAATTATCATGTTCCTTCTGGCTCTCCCTCTCTCTTCCAAACTCGAGCAAGTGGTGCAATGGGGGAAAAGGTGGCTGGTTACCTTTAATGCGTCTAAGACCAAGCTCCTTTCCTTTCACCATAACGCTCTGATCCCCACTCTGTCCCAGTTGAAATGAACGGCCCTCGCCTTTAGGAAGTCCACTGCTTTCATAAGCTGCTGGGACTGACTTTCTCTTCAGACTTGAAATGGAAGACTTACATCAAATATGTTGCTAAGACAGCTGGAAAAAAGGGTTGGATCATTCTACCGTTCCAGTAAGTATCTCACGCCTGACGCAATCCTCTACCTGTACAAGTGTCAACTTCGTCCTCAAATGGAGAGGTACTACGCAGAGCACAGTTTTCTGTCTTGACAGAGTCCAAAACCGACTTCGAAATCTAGTGGCGGATGCAATCTTCTCTTCCCTACAGCCACTCTCTCACAGAAGATAAGTTGATAGTCTTTCTTTGTTCTACCGTTATTATCATGGCAGGTGCTCGACTGAGCTGAAGTCGATGCCCCCTTGTAAAACATGCACAACTAGAACCGGCCTAGCTACTACCACTGTCAATGATTTCCCGTTCTCCCTCTGCGTGTCCATGACGAAACGAAACTTCCATGATAAGAGTTTCTTTCCTAGAACTGCCCACCTGTGTGAACACAGTGCCGCGAGCTTGCTTCACAGCTGACTACAACGTAGTCGTCTTCAAGTCCACTGTAAACCATTTTTTTGTTGAATCGTCCCCGCAAATAATAAATGTATGTCCCGCTACAACGATCGTACCGGTGTTCGCGATGTTGTTACATCATCCACCTGTCAAACTCTTTGACCCCTTTCCTTGAGTGGTCTTTGGGCCTTGATAAGTGGTGACCTCATTGCAATATATATATATATATATATATATATATATATATATATATATATATATGAGAAAAAAAGTAATAATAAAACAAAAAGATATAAGTTTATTATAATCAAATATTGCAATAAAGAGCAATTTATGAAGAAAAAACCCTTTAACCAATGGATTTTCAAATAAATAATTATTTTCCTCAGAAGGACAAAAAACAAATAATTACTAAATATTGGTAAATATTATTAATTTGAAACAAAATTACAGAAAAGTTAAAATTTATGTGAAAAGCAAACAATTAATGTATTAATGAACGGAAAGTCTTTGTAATGTAAAGTGTGGCTAGACAAACAAGTGCTACCAGCCGGGATATATATATATATATTGTGAAAAAAAGAGGTGACGATACTCACGTGAAGAAAATCAGAAGACCGGAAGGTAAAACCCGATGCCTTCCATCTATTTATACTAATAAGGAAGGCATTCAGTGGTTATAAAGTCTTCCTCTAATACCGGAGAGGTCATTAACATTTTGGACTTGCTTCTGTGTTAACCAGTTATCAGTTAATCGTTTGATTTGTTACCAAGCTTACAGCTACCCCCTTCCCCATCTTTAGTTATTTGTTAACTGACTCCCCGATTTCGGTGGGAAGTCGCGAATCGGCAGTGTTTCGCAAGACAACAGCACTTCTACTATTCTTACACTTCAACCAGTCGAAAGATTTTTTCGACACATTGCGAAACAATTCTGCAACAGTGTGAAGTTGGCTGGACCTTTTTTGGTTGTCTGATTACTGCCCATTCATAGCTTTTTTTTTACCGTTACAGCTACTTATCACCCCCTTAGGCGAAATGGCGGAAACTATTGATACAGTACGCAACAAAATTTCGGTCATTAAGGATATGGTTCAGACGAAACTTGCAAGTTTGCATGCTGGAAGGACTTCTTCACTTACATTTTCCGTGTTCGAGGAACAGATTATTAACTATCTGGTGGAGATTGACTCTCACATTAGCCACATAAGACTTCACGACCCCTCCTCTCGTGACGAGATGGAGAGTTGGTCTTCTGAATACGCAGGGTTTTTGGATTCTCTCCACCAACTCCGTATAACTCATCCCCCCTCCAATTCTGATAACGCATTTGGCCTACCTCCACACTCTCCACCATCTGACTCCTTTCCTCGCAGGACTCGTTCTTCCTTTGTAGTGAACCCTCCTCAGGTACATGTAAACGCGCCTACCTTTAGTGGTCGAGAGATGGGAGAGGACATTATGAGCTTTCGTAGCTTTCTCTCTCGATTTGAGAATTGCGTCGCAGGAATGGCGAACGATGCCGAAAGACTTAACTTTCTTAAGTGTTCGGTAACTGGCCGACCTCTTCTGCTCATCAAACACCTGAGTGTATGCGACTTGAACTACAAAACAGCGGTAGACATCCTTAAGTCGGAGTATTTGGATGAAGAGGAAATCATACAGCAAATATTTCAGGATATCCTGGATTATAAGGTTCGACGTGATGACCCTTCTATGGATTTAGGGGAATTCCTAGCAAAAACCGCTGCCCTCCTCACTGAACTGGCAGATTCCTTTGGTTGTGACTTTACCGATGATCATTCAGCAGGTGCTCGCTTAATGGCCCAGATTCTGTTCATCAAGTTCCCCAAGGAAATAAAGAGTGAAGTTATCCTGCTAACCGGACGTAGAATCCCTACTTTGTCCTCTTTACTTCGTGACACTGGAGAAGCAATCAAACGACTGTGTGTCAAGGAGGGCAGATCCACCCGTCCTACCTTCCCGAGGTTCTACAGCTCTCAAGGTCCCCCCTCACGGAAACCAGGAGGTTCTACCCCTCGTAAAGATACCTCCTTCCTTACCTCGACTGAAACCATAGGAAGTATTCCTCCTGTCATGCGCGTTTCCTTCTCTTGGGGAAGCAAGACTGTACAAGTTAACTGCCTGCTGGACACCGGAAGTGGGCGTACTTTTGTTTCGAAAGAAGCTCTACAGCCTCTGTACATCCCTGATTCTGAGGGTCGCGAGTATGAGCTTTCGCTCACCACATTCCAGGGACAACATAGGAAGTGCTATCGAGAGGTCGCTCTGAAGACCAGTCTGGGAATAGAACAACTACTGATACTACCCATTCTAATTCACGAGAACTTGGATCTTTCGTCACATTTGGAACACCTGGATGACCTGTTGGATAATTTCAGGGGAATGGGATATACACTAGCCGGAGATTTCGCGAGGGGCACCAACAGAATTAAAATTGAAGGTATTCTTGGACTGGATGTCATCCAATATTTGAGACCCCTTCAAATTGTGCCCTGCGTTCGGGGCCAAGCCTTTTCAGTGCCATCCGGACTCATTCCTTTTGGAAGAGAAGATGCTTTCCTCCCCGAGCAAAACCCATCTCTTCAGGAAAATGTAGGCCTCTCTTTCCGCAGGGTATTGGATTCTACGGAGAATGTTGAGTCATCTCTTTTGTGTTTTGCGTTGGAGTCTGAATCAACTTATACAGATCCTTTAGGAGATTTCTTCCCGGACAGCCAGGTGCAGAGGGGATTGGAGCTCATGTTCAGCATGGAATCGCTGGGGCTCCCCAATGAGGAATCTCTTGCTGAAATTGACCAGGAGAAGATAAAATATTTTCAGGAGGCCATTATACTAAAGGACAACAAATATTATGTGGAACTGCCTTGGCATATGGAGAAATTATCTCGTGTTCGTTCCAATCACGCTGTCTCTCTCCGCATTTTGGACCGGGTAGTTAAGAAACTAACGAAAGAGGGTGTGTATGAAGAGTATCGGGAGGTATTTCGTCAACAGGAGCTAGATGGCACCATTGAGGAGATCAAGGTACTTCCTCACCAATTCAAAGATTACATATGGATCCCTCACCGACCCGTCATGAAGACAGACCCAACTTGTACTACGAAGATTCGACCTGTCTTTAATTGCAGTTTAAAGGTTGGAAACTCTGTTTCTTTAAACGAGGCAGCCTATCCCGGGATTAATCTGAACTGCGATATGCTGAATCTCTTACTTGCATTTCGGTCTAACAAATATGTGTTGTTAGCAGATATTAGAAAGGCATTTTTGATGATTCGTCTGAAACTGGAGTCTGATAAAAACAAGTTTTGCTTCTTCCTCCGGGATGGGGATCGACTTCGATGTTACAGATACACAACGATCATTTTTGGGTTTGTGTCAAGTCCCTTCATCCTGAGTTGCATATTGAAGTTCCATGCAGCACGATTTCCTCAGGACCGTTGTCGATCTATGATGGAGGATCGATTTTACGTGGACAACCTGGTAATGACAGGAACAGAACCAGGAATCATTACCGAATTGTATTCTACCTCCAAAGCTCGCCTGCAGGAGGGAGGTTTTGAGTTGCAGGCCTGCAACTCCAATTGTGCCACCCTCAGAGAAAAAATGAGTCAGGACGGCACTCTCAGCACCCATGGAGGCAGTTGGGAGAGAGTATTAGGTTATCGCTATGCTCCACTTACAGAAGAAATGAGTGTCAACCCGGTGAAATGCCAGTCGGATGCTTCGACTAAGCGAAGAATACTGGCTGAAGCCGCTAAAATCTTTGATCCTTTGTCTCTTTGCCTCCCTGTGACCCTGCGGAGCCGAGTATTAATGGCCAAATTATGGAAAAGAGGATTAGGATGGGATGAACAAATCCCAGGTGAATATCAGATGCTATGGAGGACTCTTGCTCGGGACCTGTCTGACCTGAGTGACTTACCATTTGACCGTTGCGCCTTCCAGGGAGGTCAAGAAGGAGAGTTATTCGTTTTTTGTGATGCCTCTGCAGATGCGTATGGGTTTGCAGCATACGTCTTACAGCAGAGTTGTCCCCGATTGATTTTTGCCAAAGCCAAAGTGGCCCCCTCTAAGACGAAGTCGCTCCCGACATTGGAGCTAATGGCCATATACTTGGCTCTAAAATGCTTGCCCTCAGTGTTACTGGGCTGCAGGGATTTGATCCTCACCAAGTTATATGTGGCAACGGATGCACAAGTGGTCTTGTCATGGATTCTGTCACAATCTATGGCAAGTAAGAATGTTTTTGCTCAAAATCGGCTCAAGGATGTTCTTCATATGAGGAGTCAATTTGCTACTCTCCATGGACTCGAACCGGTGTTTCGTTATATACATACCTCGCAAAACCCAGCTGATCTCATTACCAGAGGAATGTCCTTGAGGAAATTCAAGTCAGTTTTCAAGTTTTGGTGTCATGGTCCCTCTTGGTTGGGGGGAGGAAGTTCTGCCTGGCCGGTACAGGATATGCCATGTCTCAGCAAACATTCCCAACAAATGGCATCTGCTTGTGTAGGTGTTTCCGTGGCCCTCGAGACAGAATGTACTCCCTGCATCAACTTTGGACGTTTCTCTCAATTTTCCCGCCTTCTCAGAGTGGTTACATTGGTGTTCACATTCATCAATAGGCTTAGGGGGCGCAATGAAGATGCGGGAGGAAAGGCCAAAATATATCTGTTAAAAAACTTGCAGGCCCAATCCTGCGTGGTGGAATTGCATTACTTGCAAGATCCCTCTGGAAAATCGGTCCCCCCACTGATCCATTCTCTTGACTTGTTTCTGGACCAGGATGGCCTCATCCGTTCTCGAGGCCGAATAGACAGATCACCGCACCTCAGTTTCGAGGTAAAAAACCCCATCTTATTGGGCAAGGACAACCTCGTCACTAGACTCATTATTATGGATTGTCATTACCGGAGCGCCCATTTAGGAGTGGGGTCTACTCTAGCTGAGCTCAGGCGTTGTGGGTTTTGGATTCCTCAAGGGAGACAGGCGGTCACTAAGGCTTTGGCATCTTGCCATTTATGTAAGAGGTACAACTCAAGAGCTGTTCTCCCCACTAATTCGGCTAGTCTTCCAGTGCCTCGGGTCGAGTTCACGGAGCCTTTCCAAAACACTGGAGTTGATTTTACTGGACATTTTTGGATCAAGAGCGGATCTACGGAAGAAAAAGTGTACCTTTTACTCTTTACTTGCATGTCCATCAGAGCTATACATGTGGAGGTGGTTCCTGACATGGGAATGTTATCTTTCGTGCAGGCCTTGGTTAGGTTCACTAACCTGTATGGTGTTCCTCAAGCACTTTATTCTGATAATGCTAAGACATTTGTAGGCAGCGGCAAACTGTTTTCCCGACTCTCCCTGTTTCACGAATACCAGCAGAAATTTGCCACCTCCAATATCCAGCTGCGCACTATTCCTCTGTATTCTCCCTGGTATGGAGGTGTGTGGGAGAGATGCATACAAACTGTCAAAACATGCCTGCACAAAACCATAGGCAGGGGACGAGTGGATTACTTCTCGCTAATAACTATCGTTTCGGACATCCAGAGGGCAGTCAATAATCGTCCTCTAACCTACTGGGAATTTGCAGACCGAGGACTAGAAGCTGTGACCCCTAGTATGTTCCTGGGACCCAAGAAAAACCCTGGATTGATGTTGAAGCTAGGAGCAAGTGACCTGACAAATACAGCTCCCCCTGGTCGCAGAAAATTAGTTGAGACAATGATGCTGCGGAATGAATGGTTGGAAAATTTCCGGCATTTGTGGTATGAGGAATATCTCCTCTGTCTTAGAGAGAGGCCTCAAGGCCGATCACAGGAGTCCTTCACTAACCGAATAAGGGTAAATGATGTTGTCCTCATCAAGAGCCCCCTTAAACCAAGACCATTTTGGCTATTGGGGTCCGTCTTAGAACTTTTGGAATCTGACAGGGGTGTCGTCAGATCGGTACGTATCAGGCAGAGTGATGGTGCAGTGGTGGTGCATTCTCTCAAGAATCTATTTCCATTGGAGCTTTCCCTTTCACCGGAAGAGACTGGACAAACCGCAGACTCATCGTCCCCTCCCAACATTCCGAGCAGCTCCATAGGAGAGGAGGCCACACTGTGGTTATGCCCAAAATGCAATTCCCCTCAAGGAGAGGAGGACATGATTGCCTGTGATCGGTGCAACGAATGGTTCCATTTTAGATGCGCGGGTGTGGAAAGGGCTCCACCGCAGAGACAGAAATGGTACTGTCCTGAGTGCGTTCCAAGCAAACGCCGGCGTGGTAGACCCAGCTTACTTCCAGCATAAATTAAAGGTCCTGAGTACGACTTCAAACTATAGCCTACCTCACCTCTTTTTTTCTTTCTTTTTTTTTCCTTCCTCTTGTTCGGGAGTGTGTGAAAAAAAGAGGTGACGATACTCACGTGAAGAAAATCAGAAGACCGGAAGGTAAAACCCGATGCCTTCCATCTATTTATACTAATAAGGAAGGCATTCAGTGGTTATAAAGTCTTCCTCTAATACCGGAGAGGTCATTAACATTTTGGACTTGCTTCTGTGTTAACCAGTTATCAGTTAATCGTTTGATTTGTTACCAAGCTTACAGCTACCCCCTTCCCCATCTTTAGTTATTTGTTAACTGACTCCCCGATTTCGGTGGGAAGTCGCGAATCGGCAGTGTTTCGCAAGACAACAGCACTTTTACTATTCTTACACTTCAACCAGTCGAAAGATTTTTTCGACAATATATATATATATATATATATATATATATATATATATATATATATATATATATATATATATATATATATATATATATATATATGTACATTTATATAGTCATAAATATATATATATATATAAATATAAATATACATAAATATAAATATATATATATATATATAATATATATATATATATAAATAATATTGTTTATGTAATTTTATAAATATGTATATATATATATATAAATATATAGAGATAGAAGAAAAAAGAGTGATAAATATGCGACGATTGTCCAAATTTATTTCAAATTTCAATTGTTCAATGCAAGGTGTATTCAGTAATAAACTAATTTTCAACTTGGCCACGAGAATGTCTCAACCAAGAAGAAAAAAGAAAAAGAAAAAGAAAAAGAAGAAATATTCTTCTGAAGATGATAGATTTACCGAAATTACTCAAGTTTATATATAAAAAAAAATGTTTTTAAGATGAATAAATAATTTATTTTGAAAACAAATAATCTGCGTTGTTCAAGGTTTTCTAAATATTTTATAAAAAAATATCTTCGTTATTATTGCCACCCACCCAGCGCTTCAAATTGTGTGACTTTTCAAAGTACCCTTCCACGCCGACCACGTGACACACAGCCATATCAACAATTTTTTCATTTTTTTTAATAGAAAATCTTACTTGATTAGGCAAGACTTACAACACTGTGATGTAATGTGTGTGCCCGTGTTTCATAATATATTTCGAGGAAGGGGTCTTTATTAAATGGTTAGTGTTTCAAATCTCTAAAACTCGTGCGAATGGTAATGTTGGTACATGCTTATAACGCAGTAAATATTAATATCCGCAGCAAACTATAACTAAATGCTTTTTTTCTCAAAATTTCATATTTGACTTAACTGTTGAAGTGTTATATTTGTTTAAATACAATTAACTATTTAAATATATATATATATATATATATATATATATATATATATATATTCATGGAGGGGGTAGGAGTTGGGGTAATAGCTAAGAGCGGTGTTTAATTATTATTTTTTAGTATTATCTATTTAATATCTTTTATTATTTTTTTAAATTATATACTATTGTTATTTTATTTTATTCTAACAGTATTTATTTATTTGTTTTTTTCCCTAATATTGGAACTTTTTATAGTGACTTGTCACCCCTATATAAGTGTGTAATTCCAACAATATACATATAAACAGACATACACAAAACTATACATACACAGACATATACATGTGTATCCACTCGGCCTTTTGGCTAAGATCAAAGTGTAGTATCTGTTCCGATGGATACTGCACGCCTGTCCTGTGCAGTTCTAGGAGGTCCACCCTCCCAGGCTTCGCCTCCCCTCTTTGGGGAGGAGTAAGTTTATTGCTTACTGTCTGAGGCGCCCCTACCGGGGAATGCCGACGGGGCTGCCCAGGCAATTTTTAAATGGCCAGAGTGCTCACCTCTCGAGCGCTGGCTTTTGACCCCACTTGCTCGACCCGATCTTGGGTCACATCTTACTTGTGGGAGTAAGATAAAACTGGCCTTGTGCCTAACTCCGCGAGGAGTAAATAAACATATACATGTGTATCCATATATCTATTCGATTGTTGAAAGGTAATAGTGAATATATATATATATATATATATATATATATATATATATATATATATATATATATATATGTAAGTTTGTTATTCTATTCTATATCCCTATTAACACAATTTTTCCTAACTTATTTTATTCATTAATTTATTCGTTTATTCATTTATTTTCTTTTTTCACTTTTTTTTATAAGATTTTTTCTCAAAATAAAATTAATGTCATGGAATATTTTCATAACAGACATTATTCTAGATGAACATTTTTATTTATCCAAAAATATGAATTGTTTTATTTATTAATATAAAAAAAACAGTTAATAAAATTAACGTCATGGAATTTTTAAATAAAAATGTTTTTGTCTAAAATTTATGTATTTAGGTTTATACAGAAGTAATTGTCTTTTTGGACATCCATACTTAAAAAAGCTAAACGTACAAATTAAGTCTTGGTTATTTTTCCGAAATACCTATTTATTATTGTTGCAAAGCTATATTTGGGTCTGCTGTTTTAATTTGTCTTGATTTTGAGAACCCTATTTTCATATTTATATAATAAAATACTAAGGCATTTCATGTTCATACGTACGTTATCACCTCCTCAAATGAGATCGACGAACAAGAAATATGGTAATTAGTGATTAATCTGATGCCACTAAGGTAACAAATTCCGACGTTACCTATTCTAAAATTAATTGTTCCAAAATCAAATTACATCGCGTCCTTTGACTTAAACAGTACAATTTTAAATACATACATTTCAAAAAGTGATATTCGTTTAATTGATTTGAAGAATATTTAGCTGACAATTATTTTTACAATAAGAAGACAGAGAATATTTATTGTTTTAAAAGAATTAAGTTTCTACAATTTTAAATAAATGGACACACATGTTTGTTTTGGACAATTATTTTACGAAAAAATGTCATTTTTTCTTAATAGTATTGGCTATGACGGACATTTATTATTTCAAAAAGAATCTTATTATTACCAGTAAATTATACACATATAGGTAGAAAGCACCGTAGAATTTTCAGAGGTCCAGCTTATGGGTTCCGTTCAGTTTTGAGAGACAATGGATACGCTCTGTAAGGGTAGCTGCGCGTGTAAATCCTCAACCGCACGCCTCCTAAGTCGGCACTTCCTGATTCCAATAGCAAGGAGAATTCCAGAACGTTGGAAACAATTTCGAGATAAGTGGAGAGCACATAGAGCACCCATTTTAGTACTGACCAGGCTCAACGTCGCTTAACTTCGGTGATCTAACGGGAACCGGTGAGTCAACGTGATTATGCCGTACTCGAGGGGTCCGGTTAGTCAATATAATAATAATAATAATAATAATAATAATAATAATAATAATAATAATAATAATAATAATAATACGTTAAGGAAATTTCATGTAGGTACTGTGTTATCACCATCCACCCTTTCTTCAAAAGATGGGATCGCCCCATTGCCGAAGATGCAATGCAAGAAAGGTATTATTTTAAATTTTCATCTGATGCGCTCTTGTGTTCGAACGTGAGACTCAAACTAAAATACACCTTATTGGCTTTCGGGCGAGGATAAAAATATAGTATCTGTTCTGTATATTATTATTAACAGTAAATTATACAGGTTTATGTAGAAAGCACCGTGGAATTTCCACGAGTCACGCTAGTATCTATTATACAACATGTGAGTTAATCAAAGTTTGTTTCGTTAAGGCGTTTTTCTCATATACTTAACTCACACAAAATACACGCTAAAATATACCTTTGTGTTGGGATTGAGTTATGTTAGAAATCTGTTTTGATTGTTCTAATTATCCGTAATTTATAATTAACTAAAAAAATCAACACCTCTCTCAGCTATCTATGCATTTCTATCCCCCCTCAATCTACGTTGATTCTAACACTCTCTAATATTTTTTAATACGTCAGCATTTAGAGAAATAGTGACTCTCTTTGTTTCAGTGTCATTATATAATTTCATACGTATATCCCTAGACACAATAACTAGCTAGCATTATAAAAAATGAGCCAACATTTTATTTTCTCGTAAAAACAAACTTACGTAAAAAAGTAGCCAATATTTTATTTACAAAAAACAAATACGACTAGCCAACATTTTTTGAAAAGTAGCTAACAATTTACAAAAAAACATTTTAAAATATTATGTAGTATACGCACCAGGGCGGCGATAGGTACGTATATAGTATGAGACCGGGGCGGCGATACGTACGTATATAGTATGCGCACCGGGGCGGTGATAGGTACGTATATAGTATGCGTACCGGGGCGGGGATAGGTACGTATATAGCATGCACATTAGGGCGGCAATAGGTACGTATATAGCATGCGTTCCAGGGCGGCGATAGGAACGTATATAGTATGTGCACCGGGGCGGCAATACGTACGTATATAGTATGCGCACCGGGGCGGCGATAGGTACGTATATAGCATGCACATTAGGGCGGCAATAGGTATGTATATAGCATGCGTTCCAGGGCGGCGATAGGTACGTATATAGTATGTGCACCGGGCGGCGATAGGTACGTATATAGTATGCGCACCGGGCGGCGATAGGTACGTATATAGTATGCGCACCGAGGCGACGATAGGTACGTATATAGTATACGCACCAGGCCGCAGATAGGTACAAATATAGTATGCGCATTAGGGCGGCGATAGGTACGTATATAGTATGCGCACCGGGGCGGCGAATGGTACGTATATAGTATACGCACCGTGGCGGCGATAGGTACGTATATAGTGTACGCACCGGGCCGCAGATAGGTACATATATAGTATGCGCATTAAGGCGGCGATAGGTACGTATATAGTATGCGCACCGGGACGGCGATAGGTACGTATATATTATAGGCACCGAGGCGGCGATAGGTACGTATATAGTATACGCACCGGGCCGCAGATAGGTACATATATAGTATGCGCATTAGGGCGGCGATAGGTATGTATATAGTATGCGCACCGGGGCGGAGATAAGTACTTATATAGAAGGCGCAGACAGAGGTGGTACTTTTTATAGAAATATGTCATACTTTTGCCCTGGGAAACGGAAGAGGAATGGTGGGGAAGAAACAGCTTTCGCAAAAGGCAAAGGGAGAAAGTAGCTGTAAAATGGGGCAACCAGGAAAGAGAAAGTTAGAAAGATAAAGAGACGGCTATAGAGAGAGGGAGAGAAATAGAAGTTTGAATATAAAGATGTTACACATGCGATTTTTCTTCTATTTTGTGTTTTTATGACCCAGAGCAACGCCGGGTAGCCCTGCTAGTCTTCAGTATTTCATATATGTAAAACGCATGAACAAAAACATAGCCAGCATCTTTTAATCAGCAGGCTTCTTCAAAGAATCGACATTTGGAGAGACCGAAACGTGGAAATTCTAGAGCCAAATGACGTTAAATAAAAAAATAAACTAATTGATAAAAGGACAGTAGAAAGTGGACCTTTGGTTTACTTTCAGAAACTTCGTAACTCTCACGTCCCTTATTTTGTCCTTTAGTCCATGGGCGATGTTTCTGACCAAGGGTGAAAGAAATACTTTCTGGGTCGCAATCTATCCATCTAACAATTAGCGTTGGGTTAGTTTTTGACCTTCAAGTAGTATTTTTTAGCTGCTTACATCACGTGGCGTCATGCCTTATCTGGAGCGATTCCCATAAAAAAAAGATACACTATCTTGGCACTCGACATAGCAAATATTTGCGGAAAATCTCAACTTTAATTCAGTTAAGCCCTTTTCCAAGATTGTTCATTTTCTGGAAAGTCTGGGCCTCTTTAGTGATGTTCAGTATGGCTTTCGTAGTTTTCGTTCAACTGCTGATCTGCTAACTGTTGTAACTGAACGGATCTGTCGGTTTATAGATAATTCAGAAGAGAGTTGAGCCAATGCGCTTGACATTTCGAAGGCGTTCGACAGAATGTGGCATTCTGGTCTTCTACACAAACGTCAATTCTGGGATTTCACTTTTGCCATCAATGTAGCCTAGAACGTTCATTTAGTGACAGGTGTATTCCCGTCTGCGGATAACTTTTGCAAATATATTTGCAGGGGTTTCTGCATATTTTATTTTTCAGTAAGTTATGTCTCCTTGTCAATCCACCGCGTTTTATTTCTTCCGGCCAGGTACGTGTTCGTGTCAAATACGTTTTATTAATTCCTACCATTTCTTATACACCATCCCCACTATTTTAAAGTAGCAAAGAAACACGTACATATTGCTCTGAGGTTTCCATTTGCAGTTTTATTCTTTTCCCGTATTCTTTACATATTTTATACAACAAGCGAATGACATAGTATAATACATTCTCTTTCAGGGAAAGGGGAGAGTACCCCGAAAACACGTCTGTTTTTTAATAGACCCAAACACCAAGAGAAGTCCTCTCTATTTTACGATTCTACGCCATTTAATACACCCAAATAAGTATATCGCTATATACGCAGTAAAGTTTACAGGAATCATATGTAACGTAATCTTTCTTTCTAAAGCGCCAAATCAATTTAATCTCTTCCTACCCCTTAAACTTCACCTGGTTGTATCTGAAAAATATAACGCGCGTTGTTAGCGTCGCTATTATTTAATTTAATTCTCAATCATTGACGATAGATGCTAAGCAGACACATAATGAGGAATACAGAGACAAAGTGTTTAACGAAGCAATGATCTTACGATAAGAAAACAAATCTTTCCTTCAATTTTTACAAAATATTCTTGGCTCTGAAAAACTTATTAAGCTCTCTAACATTTGGCTTCATATACATACTAGCTGAAGTAGCCATCTATGACGAGTTTCTCAACTTTTCTTAAATTTCATAGCATAGATTAGAAGTTAACAACATCTATTAAATATTTTTCATCCATTTTCTTTTTGTATCAAAAGGTATTTAGGTTTATGATGATCAGTATTGGCGACGAAATAACTGGAACGCCATAGCAAAAAAAGCAAAAATAGAATTGTCTAGTGTTATATACGAATCAACGATGACATAAAATATTGGAACTGAAGGCGACCGATCTAATGAATATAGTTTTCTAATTTAACTTACTTGAATTAGTTCGGCGTAGGGATGTTTTTTACTTTCCTGCTTGTTAGTTAAATCGTCTAAAATAAATAAAGAAATATAAAAAAAATTAAATATAAATAAAAAAAATCTTATTAAAGAATAATTATATTAGTCAATATTTATCAAATATTTCTTATCCATTTTCAATAAAAAAGATAAATGTTTTTTCTCTTCAAAGTGAAAAGATAGTCAAATACTTCTAAAATCGGTTGATATTGGATCGAAGATGCTAATTCCAAATTTGCGGTTAGTTTGGTTGTTAGATCAACCGTCTAACGGTAATGCCGCGACACACATACACACATACAGACAACTCTGATTTTCATATATAAGAAATTATGACAATATGAATTAAATTTGTATAGATCAGATTGATTCACAAAATGATTGAATTTCAATTACAAAAGACAAGCTCAATATTTAACATTAAATAGAGGTTATAGATATATTCATCATTTTATAATAATGCATATCTAAATCCAGTCATCTGGTTTACAATTGTTTAAGATCTGTATAGTAAACAGAAAAACAGGTAGTTTACCATAAAAAACAGATTATTATCAGAATCCTGGAATAAAATGTAAACAGAGTAAATTGAGGTTTGTCAACTGGGGAGAATAAAAGCAGACACAGAAACTTGTTCATTATTTATCCGAAAAGAAAAGGAAATAACCTCGAAAACATGCCTAAAGAAAAAAAAAACAACCTGAAAGGAAAAGTAAAAAAATGTAATATCGGTTAATGATCACTTCCATACAGATACCTCAGTAGCCGAAGAGTTCTGAGAAGGGAAGATAAGTGAGTAAAGGGCATTACAGTTAAATTACAATAATGCAAGGGAGATTGTTAAGTTTAACTGATTTAAAAACTTGACGATGGCTTTTCCCCAACGTTTATTACATTTATAAGTGTGTCAATTAATTTAATTACATTTACAAAGCAAGGGGCAAATTCTGATAAAATAAACATATAGATATATCCTAGAATAAAATGATACATGATATGATATATACAAAATTAAAAAAATATTGAATAAAAAATTAAATGATTAAAAATGATGAAACATAAAAATTAAAACACAAGATATAAAAGTAATAATAAAAATATGAAAAATATTAAAAAAAAACTAAACCCACACGAGGACCAGTTCTGAAATATTTCAAAGAAGTTTCTATGTTATAAAAAGACCTTAAACTCAACTTATAACACAATTAATAGGTTATAATTAGATTATTAATAGATATATACGTTACAATTGGCGAGATCTATTTGGACTGGCATGAATTATCAATATTATAGACGTAAACTTATGTCAACTGTAATCTCGTGAATTGATAGTAACACTTAGCGTGGAAAAATTAGGGATGAGGGAAAATTATTTTTATTACTATCTTAGTATATAAAAAAATCAATATTTAATCAATTAAGTCCGTTTTGATGAATTCAAATTAAATTCGTACATGTATAAAACTTGATCTTTATCTACGAAAGCTGTGACACACACACACACACACACACACACACACACACACACACACATATATATATATATATATATATATATATATATATATATATATATATATATATATATAATGTGTGTGTTTTTAAAACTTAGTTCATCCCAAACAAGGCAAGTTGAGAATTAGGATGAGAGTTTAGGTAGTCATACTCAATTGAGAGCCGTGTTGCGAGATGCTTGTTCACATTAGTTGTACATTTCTGCATGTCGGTACAGTCGAGGAAACAGGGAGCAGAGAGGGAGTTCCAAAGGCCGACAGCACGAGGAAAGAAGCTATTGGAGTTGAAGGATTTCCAGTATCTGAGGACCTCCACAGTGAATGGATGGGATTTAGCTGATTCCATTGAAGTACTTGTAAAACAAGCACAAGGATGCAACATTGCAGCGATGGAACAGGGGCTGGAGCTTGGTTAATAGTGAGGGACCTATTAGATTAGAGACTCTTTTTTGGACCTTGTCTAAGAGGAAGAGACTAGTAGATGGTGCACCAGACCAGATGTGACAACAATACTCCATGCATGAGCGGATGGTGACTTTGTAGAGATATAGGATACTGTCAGGTATGAGTAGTGTTCTAGTACGGTAGAGGAAGCCCACCTTCTTTGCAGAAGCCTTGGAAATGTCTCCTATGTATTTGTTCCAATTCATGTTACCTGTGAATGGTAGACCGAGGAGTTTCAACGTTGGACAGGCAGGTAGGGTGTTATTTGCCATGGCAATCGATGGTTGAAGAGGTTTCTTGTAGTTGTTGAAGAAAAAGCAGCTTTGTCTTAGCAGCATTAAATGTTACCGTCCATTTATGATCCCATTCTACTGCAGACTAGAGGTCACTTTCTAAGGATTCAGCCATTGCCTCGGATATGTGCACGTCCGTTTTACATACATAACAAGCGTAGAGCGTGGTGTCGTCAGCAAATATACCCATCTCAGACACAATGCTATCAGGGAGGTCGTTTATGAAAATCAGGAAGCTCCAAAGATCGATCGCTGCGATACACCCGCATTTATGCTACGCTGTTTGAATGAACGACCATCGAGGAAAACTGGATCTTTCTTTTCGATAGGAATGATATATGTGTTACAATTACGAACAGCTAACAAATAAAATGAGGCAGATGTTAAAACTAATGCAATACATATTGCTTATACTCGTCCCGATGTGATACGCACACACTAATATATATATATATATATATATATATATATATATATATATATATATATATAACTATTTACAGTTAAAAGTTATTCTATATTTGCTAATTAATTGACGATGGCCCTTTGGTTAAGATCACCGACTACGAATCAGTGGCGATTTGTGTTCGGGGTTCGCGCCCACCGACCGTTGAAAATTAGTTCCTAGACTGAAGATCGCGTTAGCATGAAACATCGATGTCTCTAGGTATTTAAATTATTAATATTTATTAAAAAATATTATTGTATATATATATATATATATATATATATCATGATTTTTGAGGAGTACACAATTTTATTATCGCAAGCATGAAGAGAAGACGAGTTTTATCGTTTATGATTAATAGTTAATCAAGAAAAAAAGTCAGCCGACCGGTTTGGCTCTCTCTTAACACAGGCTGTATCGAGGGATTACAAAAATAAGGGATTTACAAAAGTGGGTGAGAAGAGGGAATATAGAGAAAAAAATATTAAAACAGCGTCACGGTATATGTATACTGGGAGATGTATCTTAGAGACTGATCACGTCTAGTCCTAATAGACACTCTCTATGTAAACAAGGGAAAGGACGTTTTAGACAAACGTGAACCGTCTCCAATATTTTTTAGATGTTATAGTGAGTGAGCATGACTGAGAATGACTGAGCATGGTGAAGGAGTCCACGCTGAAATTAAGCAAATGGTCTGTAATGGAAGACCGGTATGTGTTACTTTGAACGTCAATTGACCGGAAGGTTCCATTCCTAATTCTACTCGGAATGTGTTGTTGGACTCTACTATCCAATCTCAACGTCGTCCTACCACGTTGCGATAATATATATATATATATATATATATATATATATATATATATGTGCGTGTGCGTGTGCGTGTGCGTGTGCGTGTGTATTACAGGAGATCAGAACAACATCGGTACCGTCGGTTTATATATATATATATATATATATATATATATATATATATATATATATATATATATATATTATATTGGGTTGGTGAATATATAATATCAGTTTTTGCATTATTCAACTTTGAAGCTGAATAATTTTGTTTTCGAATGTTATTTGCCAATAATCGCAACGATCATTGTTTTATTATTATAATAGAACATTTGAAAATTATCTTTATTTGTTTAAAATTTGAATCGCAGCCATTGTTCCTGGCATCGCGTGCAAATCCGTTACTCTAGGGCGACGTATTGCCAATTATTTTATTTTATATATAAAGTAAAGTGAAATTTCCTCTATTTCAATTCATTGAATATAATAAATAAAAAAAATTATGGGATATAATTTTTTCTCCTCTGGGTCATCTAGATTTCTTAGTTTTTTTTAGATTGTCTAACCTTCTTCTTCGTCTTGTAGACTTATTGATCGTCTGGCATGTTTCATCTGTTCTCTTGGAAACACTTTTTGATACCACAAAGAAAGGATTCAGAAGACATGTTGAGAGGGTTATAGAACGTAGTTTATTGATCTTTCCGGATAACGCCTGGGAGAGTGTCGCCGCTTTTTAGTTATTTCGCTTCTAGTTCTTTTTTCTACTTAACTATTCTTCTGACTAGATGGGGAAATAAATGGAGTCGCTCATTCTGGTCTCATTTTGAGACCCAAAGTTAAAGTTTCAGACCATTATCTTTAGACGTCCACCCACTTCGATTTCCACAGTGAACTCATCGTCTGGACATCTTCTCGCTTCGAATATCCATAGCGGACTGATCTCAACTCTCGTCTCGACAGCAACAAGTGACGTCACAGTCCCCTTGTTCTGTCATCCATTCACACATGCGCATTCACTCTCACTCTGTGCCTGATCCCCTTGACCCTAAATATTTCATATCGGCTAAATCCTATATGTATTATGACTTTGAGAATGAATAATTCACAAAATATCGGGCCACACTAAACTGTATTTTGATCTCTGACCTTCCCCTGTTCGACCCCCCCCCTATGGGGAATAAATCACTCGTGGGAACAGATTTATTTATTCAAAATATGTGTCAGTTTTACTCTGCACTCAATCTAACAATTTCACCTAGGCCACAATCCATACTAGTTAACTTACACCTTTTCAGAAATACAGAGTCCCTCATAATCCACTACTACTACTACTACTACTACTACTACTACTACTACAACTACTCGTACGCAAATAGAAACATATGATTGCCTGACAAAAAAGGATAGGCAGAGTACACATTACTAAGTTTTTACGATGTCAATATCCGAGTTCGAATCTCACGTAAGTCTACATAATTATTTTAGCTGGATACGTGCTTTATAAATTTTAGGAATTAGTATAACATAATAACATAAAAACATTACATAAATAAACTTTTTCAAATCTTTTTGATAATCCGCAAAAAAGTAGTCAAAAAAGGATATTCGGCATTCGTTCAAAGCAAATCAGTTTTGCTTGAAAACATAATTTCTAATATATTTTTTTTGCTAATAAAAACAATACGTAAATACATCATCATAGTTACTTACTCTCTCATGCAAATACTAAATAGCGTTTTTTTTCATGAAATATCACAAATGTTTTTCTTCATAGTAGCTAGGTAAATAAATATGAAAATTGACATACACATGTACTCTGTCAATATCTCTCATGAGGTGGGTAGAAACTAATAATAACAATAAAAACGTTGCAATAGAAAGAAAACAAACAAAAAAAAACATCACCAGCACATGAACCCAAAAGAACTGAAACTGCAGCAAATATCATAAACTTTACCTTCACCCTAAAAAGTGATGGTACCGGCCTCAGTTGATACCACACGAAATAGTCGTGAAGGGTCAAGGAGGATAGAAAGACTGATGAGGGAGAGCACTAACCAGACCTCCACTGGAAGGATGCGGAGAGTATTAGGAACTTGAGGTTGCTGATTGTCACCCAAATCCCAGAGAAGATAAATGGTCGTTACCAGCGAGAATTAAATGGTGAGCGGCTGTTGTGATAACGTAAACTCATTTGCAATGGTAATCGGAAGAGGTGGAGAGTACTGAAATCTGGGGAAACTTGTCATTCAGACTCCAGGGAACACCACCACATATTATCAGTGAGCAATCACTGATGATGACCTGTGTGCAACTTCAAGTGAGTACTCAATAATAATAATAATAATAATAATAATAATAATAATAATAATAATAATAATAATAATGTGCTTTAGTAAAAATGTAGGATATATTATGGTGATGCTGCTGATAATTACTGCTTATAAAACGTAAACAATTTAAATAAAAATATGGTGCTTCTGCATGTCAACCCTGACATTGAAATATTTAAAGAATGTATAAACTTTATTATGTGCTTACGTGTTAGCTGAAAATAAGATTGTGCAGAAAAAATTACGCAAATTCATCCAGTATTTATTAAATTATAAGAAAAAGAAAAAAAATGAGTTTACGTACATTTTGACATTTTTGTAAACAATGGAGACCCCAAACCCCGAAATCGTGAAAATGAGTTATAGTCCTTGCCTACTGGAAAATCTAAGATACAAAATGGTGGAAATATCTACCGAGTGATAAAATCGTTTTTTATTTATAATTAAATAAATACTGGATGAATTTGCATGATTTTTAGTGTACAGTCTTTTTTTATCTACCACGTAAGTACATAGCAAAGTTTATACATTTCTTTAGCTATTTTATTTTTAAGAGCGGTCTAACATGTCAGGGCACCAAAATATTAGTATGGGGTTCAGGGATGGGATCAAAAGATTCTTCGTCTCCCTAAGTTTCCCGGACACCGTCGGGACACGAGTCACATTCGTTCCATCTAAAACAAGAAAATGACCCTTAAAATAAGAGATTTCACTGTCATCTCACTTTCCGGTTTAAATTGATAGAACACTATATTTTAAATATTAAGTCGCCCGGAAAGTTGCGAGATGCAAATGTCTGTTTAGTGTCATGACGTATGTGGATCGATGTCAACTTTGTGTTTTTTTCCGTTAATGTATCGCACACTCTGTTCACGGTGCTGCCACATTCCCGGAAATTAACGAGAATGACGCCCTTGTCATTCAAAAATTTAAAACAGCAAATAAAAACGTGAAGTTACTATTATTTTTTCTTTGTGATTTCTGGCTCTTAAACCTCTAAGGCCGTTAAGAAGAATAGCGTCGCCATTCGGTGACGGACTCTGCATTTCCAGATGATAAAGATGCGCCCACGTTTGGCACCCTGTCAAAGGGATGTTCAAATTTGACAACCGTTACAATTTTAAATATAAAAAAAACTACCCCTGCGTCAGTTTTTCTTTTTAAATCACTAAGAATCGGAGAAATATCTAATTTTTATTACATTTTTAGCATTTATTCAAAAATGGATTATGCAGGCAAGCATCTTCTCTTGCAGGCAAGTATTGTTGAATATAAGAGACAACTTTTGTCTGGATATCTTTTGGTAGATCCTTTCAATAGTCCAAATCAAAATCTTAGTTTCGGATATATATATATATATATATATATATATATATATATATATATATATATATATATATATATATATAATTAAGTTCAAATATTAACAAAATGAACAAACCAATACTTTTCACAAGTGCTCAATATATATTAGAGCTTTTTATATTAAAATAAACATAGTTTGAGTTTCCGACAATTGTTTCAGAACCTCTTCGGCTCCTCCTCAGGGTACTCAAACTATGTTTATATATATATATATATATATATATATATATATATATATATATATATATATATATATATATTTGAATACTCCAAAATGTTGATGATAATATAAACCTTTATTCAAGTTTCTATATGTTATACACTGTGCTGGTTATACTGACATTTGAACTGGGTAATATAAATGACTAAATGCGAACGTTTTTTAATTTATCACACCTATTTTACCATCAAAACGGCTTACTCTGCCACACGACTTACTGTTACTTAAATCGATAATACTACATAGTCTTAATAAAAACAACCATTTCTTTTTTACTTCAATTCACCCTAAACAAGGCACACTGCCACTGAGACGTAAGGGGGCTACTGTGATAGGAACCAGATTTATAGGGCCATCATACATGGGGGTTATGCAGCGAGATGTTCGTTCACATTACATTTACATTTCTGCAGGTTGGTAGAGTCGGGTAAAACAGCTAGCAGGAGGGAATTCATAAGGTAAGCGATTCGAGGAAAATAAACTATTCGAGTAGTAATTTTTCCGGCATCTCGGGACCTCTACAGTGAAGGGGCGTGATTTTGCTTCTTGTTGAGGAAGCAGAAGTGCAGCAAGTTCATCGGATCACAATCCGTTGAAGTACTTGTAAAACAAGCAGTGGGATGCAACATTGCGGCGATGGGATAGGGGCTGGAGCTTTAGTAGACGGTGCGAGACCTATTAGGTTAGATATTTTTTTATAAAATTCTACCCAAAAGTGAGAGACTAGTGGTTGGCGCACCAGCCCATATGTGGCAACATTACTCCATGCATAGGCGAATAGTTGTTTTGTAGAGATATAGGGTACTGGCAGGTGCGAGAAGCTTTCTAGCCTGATAGGGGGAGCCCACCTTCTTTGCAGCAGTCTTAGCAGTATCTTCTGAATTTAAAAATAAGGTATATATAGTATAGAGAAAAGACCTACACACAGCTATTTGTATGCCTAATTTGCATAAATATTTTTTTAATATTAATTTCTGGTGTTATTCATTTGTAATTTTATTGTCCTATTTTTCGCAATAAGTACACTAGTTTTGTCGATATTAAAATTAATTAATTAAAGTGATTTAATAAACGATAATAAACTACAAAAACCTTATGCGTGTTTAGTTTTTATATGTGGCTGGTTAGATGATTGGTTAGGAAAAAAGTCAAGACGAAGAACGTAACTTCGTAGAGATAGCTGTGTCTGGTCCCATCTGACTGAAATTGAATATTGAATAAGAAAATAGTCACCACCTTCAATAAATATCACTAACATCTCCACTACTAAATATGCATTAACTTTTATTCAAAGGAACACTTGAACATAACGAGAATTGTTTGGTAGGCTGGCTTTTGTTGATAAACGAATGTTGTATCCAGGAAATTCATTTTAGCAGGCCACTTGTGGTGAAACGAAGAGAACAGGATAACACATCTTATTATGAGGCGATCAATTTTGGAACTCGTTTGAATCGTATTTTTGGCGCCAAGCTTCGTTGATGCGCATTGATTTCGAGTTTGCGCAGTCGCGTCCCATCTCACACACAGTTATAAGTCTAGGCGTGAATGCGTAAAGCCAAGCAACAACCCAATCTCACGCAAGGTACTGAACGTACATATAAACAAAATAGGTCTCTCATGCAACTGCTACACGTGTAACTATGCGTGTACGTTCCGTATGCAGTGAAGGCAGTGTGTATATACGTATAAATTGGTTTAGTTCGTGTAAGAGTATATGCGTGAACATGCATGTGAGTTCAGTATGCAGTATGTGTACATGCTGCCTTTTGTTAGTGTGTGAATATATGTGTGTGTAAGTTGAAAGTAATTATTTTCTCCCCCTTGTCTGGAAGGCAGGAGAATCAGAACGTAATGGCGTACTTGCTGTGTCTTCATTTGACCTACTTTGTTTTGTCTCTGTGCCTTCTTTCCCTCTAGTTTATATAGCCTGGCATCGGATCCTGGGAAGGAACTTTCGTTTTTTTTTCTTTCTATTGAGCCACCACTTATCAAGGCCAAGAGAACTTGAGGATAAAGGTTAATTAGACGGAAATGATCACCAGCCGAAAGATGAGGAATATTATGGGAGTCCTGACATTGATCAATGGTTTGGACTGGTTATACTTATGAGACAAGAATTTGTTTACATTTAATTTTCGTCGGCCTTTTAGCCGGGATGAAAGTGTAGTATCAGGTTCGATGGATACTGCACATCATAGACCGGTATTGTCTTGGACTTCGGGGTTTGATTTACGCCGGTCTGTGGGGTTGTTCCGTGCAGTTCTAGGAGGTCCACCCTCCCAGGCTTTTGGGGAGGAGTAAGTTTATTGCTTACTGCCTGGGGCGCCCCCACCGGGAATGCCGACGGGGCTGCCCAGGCATTTTTTGTAAGCCAGGATGCTCACCTTTCGGCCGCTGGCTTTTCCAATCCCACTTTCCACACCTTGTGTCACATTTTACCGCTTTGGGAGGTAGATACATAACTTGTTTACATTTAATTTAAAGACGATCAAGTTGTAATCAGTAGAGAAGCAATCTCGCAGAATTGCGTTACACAAACAGGAAGCTCCCGTAAAGATGGCGGGTAGTTTTTTTGTTTTTTTGTCAAATATTTCACGCGGATCAAAACAAATATTGAAACTTCTCTTCATCCATCAGGTTTCGTAATATTGACATTGCATACACTTTCCGATGCCAAGCGCCTTTCGCAACCTCCTTACATGTGATGATGACCGTAGTGTCGTTACGCAGCAAGATCACGTCTATCCGTGCGAATCAACCTGTCTACGCGTTTCAGATTCGTGTCAGTGGTCGCATGTGATTATCTACCGGTGGGTTGTTCCTCTTCAACGGTCGATGTTTTTCTCCCTTCTTTTAAACTTTTTCCTCCATTGGTGTTGTCAGTTGCGTAATCTCCGTAAATATGTTGTAGCCTTCAGGGGAATGTCGGACATGTCTACACTCCAGCCTCGTCAAGAAATCAGTGACAGTATGTTTGTTCTACCTGAAATCAATCATTTACGGGATTTAGAATATCTATCTATCTATCTATCTATCTATCTATCTATCTATCTATCTATCTATCTATCTATCTATCTATCTCTATAGTAGGAAACATCCCAGCAGAGTGCTCGATTAATTAAGAATTAAAGTTAAAAATTAAGAGCATAATATTTATTTATTTTGGTACAGAATGTTGTACTAATTTTTCTGTACCAAAATAAATAAATAAATATATATATATATATATATATATATATATATATATATATATATATTAAACATAAAGAAAGAGGCAAAATGCCTTCATAAAAACCATGTGTTAGATGCAGATATTTTTTATTAAAATCAAAATAAAAAGTAAAACATTGTTTTTCTTTTTTTTTCTTCATCTTGACATTTTAATCTAATATTTCGCTTGATATAACAACCTCGACAGAGCTTTGGACAAATAAAAGGTATTAACCTTATTTTTTTCGTAATAATCCTTCCTTGTCTTTTAGAAGTCAGGTCCGATGTTGTGTGGACTAACGGTGCAAATGTCTCTTTTAAATTGAACTTAAATCGCGCATGGTCGTTGGTAGGTATAAATTTTGGAAAGTTCATTTTTTTAAGCATCTTCAGAATTTTAAACATAAAGAAAGAGGCAAAATGCCTTCATAAAACCGTATTTATATATATATATATATATATATATATATATATATATATATATATATATATATATATAAAGAATTATAATATCACGGTATAAGAAGAGTTTAACTTCTCATACCGGGGTAACTCCCAATAGAAAGGGGATAGATAGAGTATAGTAATAGTTAAAACATATAAACTAAACAAAAATCGTATTCATATAAAAACAGAAATTTGTTTAATTCAAAGATCCGATAAAGACGTGGTCAAGTATTCTGAAGTTTCCTCATTCCCGGAAATTTCAGAATAATAAAATACTTCTTCTTTACTAAAAAGTCAGTCTTGTTAAAAATCAAATGTTCAAGGTGTTGGATCAAGAGATTATGATAATCTAAATTAAATTTATATAGATCCGATTGATTCACGAAGGAATCTAATTTCAGTTACAAATTACAAGCTTAATATATAACAATTAGTTATAAATATATTTATATTAAGATTTATTAGTATATAATGTTATAATCATTTTTAACTAAAGCAAGTCATCGAATTTACAATAGTTTAAAAGAAAATTTGCATAGTAAACAAAAAATATGGGTAGTTTACTATAAAAACAAAAAATTCTTCTCATCAGCATCCCTATGACAAGAGTGTAAACAGAAAAATTGAGGTTCATCACACGAAGAAATAAGATCCTCAAATAACAGAATCAAACTATCTTCATCATTCACTCGATATAAAATGTAGTAATAATTGAGAAAACGATTAAAAGGATCAAATATGAAGCCCGCAATAAATACACAAACTAAAAAAAGTCAAATAACACCAAAATCGGGTATTAATACCTCAAACCCGATATCATTACGTATCTCCCTCACTCTCTCTTTCTCTCTCACTCTCTCTCTCTCTTTATATATATATATATATATATATATATATATATATATATATATATATATATATATATATATTGTGTGTACTTAGGCAGCATTCTTTCAATTACGCAAACAAAAGATTTTTGTTCATTTGTTCTTTGTTTTTTGGTATCTGAATATGATTTGGCGAAGAATCGAAAGTGCTAGCATACTTATGGAACATTAATTTTTTTTGACACAAATAAAATTAGTAGAAAAAAAGAATGTACAATCAAGCGGACGGATTCTGTTATGTTTAACAATGCAAATACATTGGACATTTTCTACACTTTTTATACCTGCATTTTACATGTTTTCAAATTATGACTTTGGGTAATTTCTTTACCAACTTATCTCTTTGTATTCCTCTGATGATAAGATTCAATTCTTTGAAAAGCCATGGTTTGAGGAAGGAAAATTAAATCTCTTTTATTTGAAAACACCTTGTTTTGAACAACTGAGGATGTAATAGATTTTGTACATTTACAATCTTAATTCTCATATTTTACTTGTCACTCTCTCTCTATATATAAAAATGTGAAATTAGTGATGAGAATAAAAATTGGAAGAAGATCAATATTTATTGACTCATCGGGTAGTTTAAACAAGGAATATATAAATAAACGTTTTTCCTTTCCTTAACCCATGGATTTCCAAAAATGCAAGCGTGTTAAAATTATCACAGTTTATTCGCTATTTAAAATTGGCCGTGTGGTTAAGGCGTCGGATTTGAGTTGCAAAATACTCGTAATCCGGGGTTTCGAATCGCATGACTGGTAGTGAATAGTCATATCTCTATGCTGATGAGTCCCGATTATTAAAAAGGACGAAACGTATACGTACATAGATAATACACGATAACAAATATTTATTATTATTTGTCGCTCCTCGAAAAAGTAGAGCACTGTAAGTGTAGTATTAACACAACATGACGTCACTAGCTTTAAATGCATAGTTCCTTCCATTAAAGAAGTCGAACGCTCTAGACGTTATAGCCGCCGATAAAGTGTTAATATTATCACGGTTTATTCGCTATTTAAAATTGGCCGTGTGGCTAAGGCGTCGGATTTGAGTTGCAAAATACTCGTAATCCGGGGTTTCGAATCGCATGACCGGTAGTGAATAGTCATATCTCTATGCTGATTAGCCCCGATTATTAAAAAGGACAAAACGTATACGTACATAGAGAAAATAAACAATAACACACACACACACATATATATATATATATATATATATATATATATATGAATTATTTTGCTTACACCAACGTGTCGATGTTTCGGTTTTAACAATCTCCCCAAAGCGTACCCAACACTGAACTCTTCACTATTTTATAAGCCCTGAAGAAGCTGCAAAGATCTAAGCATCGACATGTCGGTGTAAGCCAAATAACGCATTCTTTACAATCTCTACTAATAACTATTTTAGTATCAGGCACTATTGGATCATACACAAATGCATATATATATATATATATATATATATATATATATATATAGAAAGAGAGAAAGAGAGAGAGAGAGAGAGAGAGAGAGAGAGATAGAGAGAGAGAGGCAGGAAACTTTAGACTTATTACTAAGTAATACAGTTTGTGGATAGTGGCAGACCAAAACAGAGGATATGGAGTGTCTGGTAAGGGAGATCACTTAGAGTTTAACTTTTTTTGGATTTTAAACCGACGATACCGATGTTGTTCTGCTGTTCAGTAATATGTATGTTTGACAGTAGCTAAGTGGTTAACGACGTGGACTGAAAACCTAAGTGTGCCAAGTTCGAATCTAGTTCGTTCCAAAAAATACTTTCAGCAACACCCACACCTGACCCTGTGTCTAACCTTCTGGAGAGGATGTAAATAATATATATATATATATATATATATATATATATATATATACAGGGTGGGCAAAAATAAGGGTCCTATTTTTAAAAATTCATAACTTTTTTATTTATTGATTTTTTTTTTTTTAGAATAAGTAAAGGACCCCTTCCGAAGCAAGCATGAGCCGTATTAGCCCTAAGGAACGTACCCTCATTTAGAAAACATTATTTTTGCTTAAAAAACTCAAAACAGTGTAAAAAACAATACTTTAGTTTTTGTAAGTTTTAAGAAGTGTTTTTCGGCTAAAATTTGTTTTGTTTATTTCAAAAAATCTCGGAAGGGTGAGTCTACACACACATAAAGTTTGGTGAGTTTAACTTTTATTTTGTGAAAGTTATTCAAATTCAAGTTATTCAAATTTAAAGATAGGACCCTTATTTTGGCCCACCCTGTATATATATATATATATATATATATATATATATATATATATATATATGTGTGTACATATACTAAAGCTGAGTTAACGTTTGTTTCCCTATGCCTTTTTTTCCTATATATTTTCATAACACCAAATACATGCTTACATAATCGTCAGTTTTGGGATTCAGTTATGTTTGAAAAACGTACCATTTTATTTGCCTAATAAATCGCAATTAGCAAATAACGCATCAAGTGGCACATCTCGTACTAACTTTCTATCTGTCACTTTCACCCTCTCTCAATGTCTGTTGTTCTACAACCGCGATCTTATTTATTACTTTTCTCGTGTCATTGTAGCTTTGCTAACTACACATTTTGATTATTATCTTTGTTATGTATTATTAATAAAATATTTATTCAATTAAAAACATTCAATAGCGTAAATTAAAGTGAAAGTTAAAAAAACTCTATGCCGAGCGTCATTAATATTCACTCTTCTACCCTTCGTTCGCACACAAGTCTAAGACAACGTAGCTAATCCACCCTCCCTGCATTCATCACGCAATAAGTACTACCCTCATTCTTCATCGGCCTGTTTGGTCATTTGGATTCTTATTTATAAATGTAGCTGTAAATGTAAACAAAAAACGTCGAAAGCAAAGATTCTATTTAAAAAGAAAAAGAAATGAAACAAAAATGGAAGCAACCCAGAGTAGCTTAAATTAGCATCCAACATGTAAAGTTGTCTTCAACGATTTTCAAAATCAGACCCTAAGTCTGACATATCGATACTTAATTCGGAATAGCCTACATTTTCGTTTATTTCTTCTACTAGGTTATCGGCACGAATATGTTTTATTTCGCTTCAATTTTTTTAATAAAATACTTATTCTGAAAAAAAAAACCCTGTTAGAATGGAGACATTTTTCGTTTACTTACCGAATATTCTTAAACATTAAAGAGAAGTAATCATGTAATGAGTTATTTTCCTTGGAAAGTAAATAGCTAAAAACACGTTACATTTTTTTAATATAAAAGAGAGATGTTTTCAGATTAATTACAAATTATTATTTATTTTTTTTACTATTAATCGATTAGCGTCGATTCCGAAATTAAATTCACCAAAATTAATTTCCGTTTATTCCTAAACAATCAGGATATTTATTCAAGTGCTAAAACGAACTTTAACACAATTCTTGTTTCACATATTAATTTGCTGACACAATAAAATCGGCAACATTAATTTCCGTTTCTTCGTACTCAAGTAGATTATGCTTTCTTTTACTCCAATGCAATGCTGGGTACCTACATCCAATATATATATATATATATATATATATATATATATATATATATATATATATATATATATATATATATATATATATATGTGTGTGTGTGTGTGTGTGTGAAAAAGACAAAAGGAAAAACAAATTAAACACATGAATAAATCATCAAAAACGAGAGATTCACCTGTATCGTTCGTATCAACGGACGTCTTCAGAAAAAAGGGAAGATTTTAAATTTATTTAGATAACGAAAAAAGCACAGGAAAAAAGAAGACGCACAACGGGATGTTTTGGACACGTACGTAACTATTTGAAAAATAAAAAAAGGATTATGCAGCGACTGCGACAGCGACTGCGACAAAGACGTTACAATTGGAAAAGGGGAAGAAAAAAATAAAAAATAAAAAAGAAATGAACATGAGTGAAATGCAGTAAAAAAGAATAGATCTTTAATCGGGATCGGAGTTTTTTTATGCAGTGGCGAGGTATATTGCATTGTTTGAGTGCGGTTTTTGCCACATGTTTATCTTAAAGAATAGGATCAGAGTCTAAGGTTTGCATTAGATGGTGCTGAGAGAAGGAGTACAGCATTTAGATGCATTTACGGCGTGGGAGAGAAGATTCAGTTTTGAGGAGGGGCCATTTTAAAAGTCAAAATTGTGTGTAAAAGTGTTTCTGTGTATGACTAGTGTTTAATTTGCAATATTGTGGTTGAAGCTCCGTTTATGTTCGTAAATGCAGAGTTTTATATTTCTGTCCGTTTCACCGATATAGAACATTGGATATTAGGTACATTTTATTTAGTAAATGCCGGCTAGGGAAGAAGTGTCCTTAGGGGCTAGGTGGGGACGGGGTTTGGTGTTGACTAAATCCTTAATTGTTATAGAAGTAGAAGTTACTATTTTTATGTCAGATTATAATTGTTCTTCTAAGGAAATAGATATGGGATTATTAGAGTGAACTAGTGTAAGATTTATTTTTATCAATCATGTCGGTGTATTTGTGCTGATCACCTTGTTATGGTGGACATTTTTTTTAGTATTAGACTGTCTTTTGTTGTGGCTATTAAGTACTTTGCGCTTAGCGTTTTGGATTAAAACAATTAGGATATTTTAAAACTTTGTAAGTGTTCTCGCCATAGGTTTCTTCACTGCGAAGCTAAGCGGGCTGCAAATTCTAAAAGCTCTGAGAAACGAGCCTCTGTTCATTCAGGATTTTATTCTGTTGTTGTAGTCGTAGTAGAAATGTATGACATCATTTTTATTCGTTGATTTTCTATAAAGTTTAGTTTTTTGGGGGTGTTGTGCCGAGTAATATCAAGGAAGTTGCGAATGTGATTATTTTCTAATTCAGAGGTGAAAGAAAAGGGCGTGTTCAATTTTATTTAGTTTGTTGACTACAGAAAGCAAAGACATGTCAGACGTGGAACCGCAAATCAATAGAGTGAAAGTGGCAACGTAGCCTATGCACCGTTACTTTGTGTGTTCTGAGAAAAACATTCCCTGACTTCGCATGCAACTGCTGAGCCTTGCTGCTTTTGTGTCAGGTGAAGACCTGCAATCCTGTAGGTTAAATAAAGAATAGCTGTGACGAACGTGGAATCCTTCATACAGACGAAACACTCCCGAGGCACGATATTTGTGAGCCATATGAGAGAAATCCGACTCGCTTAACAAAACAAAAACAAACAAAAAACAACAAAAAAACAACAAAAAACAAACAAACAAACAAACAAACAAAAAAAGCAAAAAATAAACGAACAAATAAACAAACAAAAACAAACGAACAAACGAACAAACAAAACACAAACAAACAAACAAACAAACAAACAAACAAACAAAACACAAACAAACACAGTCATACATATTTATCTAAAATTCACTGTAACAGAATCGCTTAATTTATAACTATAATATGCATTGGGGAGTTGGGAGATAAAAAATTATGTAGAATAAAAATATTTAAAATGAAAAGAATAACCCCACAACTTTTCTAATCGTGACGGATCAACAGATTTGCCATTCGAAAAGTTGATGCAGGTGCCAAAAGCTTTATTGCACACACCTCTTTCGAAATTATTAAAGCAGACTTGCATCTCCGACAACTCACGCGATCTGTCATCTAATTGGGGAAGGGAAAAGCGAATTATTTAAAGAAAAGTTGAAAAAAAAAACAACAACGGGGAAGTGTAAGGACACCATAAAAGGAGGACCTATGATACCATGTGTATCCTAGCTAATCTTAAAAGGGATGATAACATTAGAAGATAAGCATACACTAGTCAACTAGGGGCTAAATAAATAATTGTTCAGGAGTAGACTTTTTATCAGTCATTTGTGTAACTCCTTCCGTTCTTATTGGGTTCTTTGAACGTCTTGCCTTTTTGCTAGCTTGTTTGAAGTCAAGGGGATTGCGGGTTGTGTTTTTTTTCTTTTTCAAACTTGGTTTGTCTGATAACTGACAGATAATGAAGGTAGTTAAGTGTTCATTGGTAAAGGGCGAGGTCATAGTGATTTTCTGATCGGCACTTGCACGAGTAATAGTACAGGGGACCGAATTCAGGGGTATCTATTTGAGAGGCTTCTCCATCATCACTCGCTAACTGTCGGGGTATTCTCAAGTGCCATGTTGCATATTATCACGGGATGTGTCCTTTGAGGCATTTCTGGCGTTGGTGACTGGGTCTATCACAGCCATGCTAATGTTTCGACTTTAGGTTCGATTATTTTTGCCTCTAAATTTATCACCGTCAGTTAAAAAAACTACATTGTTTTGAAGTGATTCTACCTTCATCTTTCTTTTTTTTTTATTATCATGCAACTTAATCATCTTCAGTTCTTTTTAGCTCCTTACAGCAAGTGGGTTTATAACTTGTGTGGACCGACTTTCTTAAAAAGACCAATGTGTATTTATTTGCATACTATTGGGGCTTTGAAGGACTTACCTTTTGGCTAACCTGTTTGGAGTCCAGGGGATTGGACGCTGGTGGTGGGGTCTCTTTCAGGCTTGGTTTGTCTAATAATTGACAGATAATAAAACCAAGGTCATAGTGTTTTTCAGGTCAGCACTTGTCCGGGTGATAATACAGGAGTATCTACTTAAGAGACCTCTCCATCAGCACTCGCTTAATGTCGGGGTATTCTTAAGTGTCATGATGAGCATGGATGTGTGTCCTCTGAGGTATTTCTGGCGTGGATGACCGAGTCTGTCACTGTCATGCTGATGTTTCGGCTTGAGTTTCGATTATGTTTCCTCTGAATTTATCACCGTCAGTTAAAAGTGAGTCTACTTTCCTCTCCCTTTTTGTTATCATGCAACTTAATCATCTTTCGTTCTTTTTAACTCTTTACACCAAGTGATTTCCCCCCTTATCTTGAGCGACTGCTATTAAAAAAAAAAATGTTTGTTTCAGGCATCAACAATATTTACGCCTAAGTAACGTACAACTACCAGCATCTATCACTTTACATAATTGCGAAACTCTCATTCACCTTTTGGAGATGAGACCTTTACCTCTTTTCAGCTTATTCTCATTTTGTAACATTGTCTGAAAATACGTATGAAGTTGTGCCGAAAATTCCTTCGACTTCAACGGGTAGTTTATAGATCAGAGTTGGGTCAGGTGTAAAATGTTGCGAAATATTGCTAAATCGTGAAACCAACTCTACCAGGAGTCAAGTACCAAAGAAGATTATGACATTGTTCACAAGAACCATCACAAAAATGTAAAAATTGATAGAACTCCCACGAAACGTAACAGTCGCCAGAACTTTCCAAAATAAAAGTCAGACAACCCGGAAGGGAGAAATGCTCTTAAATAATCAGTAATCGACAGATATGGAAATCACTCCATTCCGGTAGACGGCATAAAAACAAAGCTAGGATCTTCCTAGCTTTCGACTTTGAGAAAACCAAAAAGCACCCGGCCCTCCTTTGACCACCAGCAACCACATAATACGTAAGCCATTTAACTTATTTTTCTCACAATTGGAGAAGGTAACCGAAGTGAACGTGACCGACAAACAGACAGACTGAAGGGCAAAGTGTGAACGTATCCGAAACCCTTTCTTAAATAGATGAACATCCTTGGAGAAATGCATTCACGTTTAAAAGGTATTCATTATTGTCACAATCGATCGATTTTAAAAAAGGCTTTAGCGATCACTAAATTCGATTAGTGTATTCAATATAAACGTTCTTCGTCTTTTCTTTATTTCAAGTTGTTTGTGTCATTAGGCGTTGAATACTCACACTCGAAAAACAAAAAAAACAAAAAACAAACATAACAAAATTAAAAAAGCAAACAAAAAAGCGAACAGAAAAAAGTAAAAAGACAAACAAACAAAAAAAACAACGAACAAAAAAGGTAATAAAAACAGGACACAAAGTAAAAAAACAAATAAAAAACAAATAATAAAAACTAAAAAAAAAAGAATATAAAAAAAAAACGGAAAAGGAAATCAGTTTAATCCTCTTTCAATTTACACCGCAGGTTCTATTTCACGCTTCTAGAAGCGAACAGTTATCCAATACTTTAAATCGAACCAGCCTTTCTTTTTTATCCTTTTAAATATTAGATAGGATCGAATAAAAACATCCCTCGAAACCACTTTGTCTTCTGTCTCTGATTTCATTATAATTCTTCAATAGAAAAAAAACGGTGACAGAATGTAAAATAATGTCACCTATGTTTTCAACGCAGTTCTTTAATTCTGTGTTTCGCGCCGTTACCAATAGACTTACCCCGAAACTTAAATTGATTACCATTTCAGTTAGTCTTGCAATATTTATTTGTTGTGCCAATGTTGTAGTTGATGCTAGCCACACCAACCATTAATAATATCGTCGACTATTCTTCCCTGTTGGTTTTACCTGTTACTAGATCACCGTGACCCATAGAGTGTTGGTATGTGTCTGTCTAAACCGAAAACTATACTGTTACTTCTATTAATTATACTATTGTACTATTTTTTAATGCTACATTCTGTTTACTATACTATTTCAGACTATTGCACTATTTTTTAATACTCAATTATGTTTACTTTACTATTTCAGACTCATGTACTAGCAGTTATGGCTGTTACTGCTGCTTCAAAATAAATATACACGTTCACAGCTGTTGGAAACTACCGTTTCTTAATTATAACGGGATCAAAGTGTAGTATCTGTTCCGATGAATACTGCACCCCATAGACCGGTATTGTCTTGGCCTTCGGGGCTTGATTTACGCCGGTCTATGGGTTTGTCTGGTGCAGTTTTAGGAGGTCCACCCTTCCGGGCTTTGCTTCCCCTCTTTGGGGAGGAGTAAGTTTATTGCTTACTGCCCGAGGCGCACCTACCGCGGAATGCCGACGGGGCTGCCCAGGCAATTTTTAATGGCCAAAGTGCTCACCTTCTCAGGCGCTGACTTTTCAAATCCCACTGTCCGACCTTGTGTCACATATTCCTGCTGTGGGTAGGAGTTGGATATCTCCTTAATTATAACGTCACAGTGATATTAGAAACTACCATTCTTCTTTTTTTTTTGGCGTCATCCATTCTGGACCATATTTGAGCTAGGTGACTTTTTTCTGTCGGTCTAAGATATGACTGTACACTTCTAGGAGGTCCATCCTCCTAGTCTTTACCTTCTCTCTTTAAGGAGGGGTAAGTTTAGTGTTAATCGATTGAGGCGTCCTCTAGCGGAGAATTCTGACAGGAGCTGCTCATACATTTTTGTAGGCCAGAGTGTTCTTCTTCTTGGGCGCTGGCTTTTCAATGCCTCATATAACATCTTTCCACGGTTGGAGGAAGGTAAATACTATCTCTTCGTAGCTAGAAGCAATAATATATATATATATATATATATATATATATATATATATATATATATATATATATATATATATATATATATGATAGATGAAATAAGAGGGATAAACATGTACGAATGACAAATTCATTTCAATTTCGATTGTTCAATGCAAGGTATACTCGGTAATAAAATCATGTTTATTATTCTTTCCTTAAGCCAAGGCTTTTCAAAGATCAAAATCTTATCATCAGAGGAATTACATAGATAGATAAGTTGGCGGTGGAAAAGCCAACATTCAAAATTTGAAAAAATATTAAGTTATGGAGAGTGAAAAAAAAGTTCGTGTAAAAAAGATATGGGGAAAGTCCAGTTGGTAATTGTCCGTTGATGAGGTGTCCAATGAAAGGAAATTTTTAAAGCGGCAAGTAGACAAACAAATGCAGACTTTTTTAAAAAATAAAATATTATTTATTTAAAATTAAAATTTTCGATTCATAGAAGAATCTTCATCAGGAGGATACAGACAATATTTTTTCTTTATTTTTTTCTAAGCGACATGTTATCAATTAGTTTTGAACTTCTGTTCTTATTGAAGTCTGGTATGTAATGCCCGATATACGCACGTGTATGTTAGGAGTAAAATATTTTCACTGTTTGCACTTTGAACCAACATCAGATTTTAATCGGATTTTGCATTTCGATTGACTGACGAAGAGTGAAGGCTCCTCTGAAAATTATCAATCTCCAAAAGGGAAAAATATTAAACCCAACAACAACAACAACAACAATATATTAAAATGCTTCGTAAATGTCCAATAAATGTCCAATAAATGTCCAATAATGGCTGTAGAAACTAATGAACAAAACATTAAGTTTCACTGATTATTAGTTTTAATTTCTCAATGGCTTACATTACATACATCTGTTGACATAAAAATAAAAAAAACATGCGTAGAAACTGCAAAACAAAACATATATGCAAATCAAGGGAGGCGCGAGAGCGCTCTATCCCTTAATAGACTCACGAATGGCCTATGCTAGAAATCTCATTTCTTTGATCAATCATAACTCATAAACCAAATTAGTTAAAACTTTGCACACAATTTTTATTTGATAGGTTCTATAAGTATGTAGAATTTCAGCATCATTAGTCAAGGCAACCCAGAGATCCAGCAAGTTCAATCATGAAATCATGTTATCTGTGTGTACGTACGTACGTATGTGCCACCCTGTATCTCATCAACTATTTGATGGATTCAGCTGATGTTTTGGCAGAGATAGAGGTTCTAGGGTCTAGTTGATGGCATTTAAATTTCAGTTTACCATATACCTTAGTTTTTCAAAAAATTCCAAAAAACTTATGAGAAGGCATTGTATTGAGGCATAGCCTTTACAAAAGTAGTGACATTCCATGAAAAATGCCAGTATACTGAAATCATATGCCCTTAATAGGGTTAAGAATAAGGGTATGACTACATATCAACCAAACCATTTCATTATCACATCACTACAGTATAAATATCTATGCATGAGTGGATGAAGTGTGTGAGGTGCGCTGAAGAAAAATTCCTACCAGTAAAATACATAGCCCTGTTGTACTCGCATAATCTTAATGACAATAAAAGTGTAAAAATTTGGGAATTTCCTTGCTTTTGTACATTTAGGGTATATGAATTTTCATCTTAACCCTATTAAGGGCATATGAGTTCAGTATACTGGCATTTTTCATGGAATATTTTATTACTTTGATCAAAGCTATATGAGACGAATACGTGATAAATTTTAGTAGTAGAGGTAGTATTGTTATTATTATTATTATTATTATTAGTAGTAGTAGTAGTAGTAGTAGTAGTAGTAGTAGTAGAGAAAGAGAGAGAAAGAGTGAGTGTATGTGTGTGCGACTGCAACTGTGTATATTATTGGACAAAATCCCGAGGCCAATGAAAATAACGAATAAACATACCCTTTGGCGTTCTTAGACTGGACCAATTATTTTGGTAGAGCTTCGCAAAATAAAAATAAGACAAGGAAAATCATGAGTTAATTTTTTTTTTATATATTTAATAGGGAAAATCTGAATACTAGTAAATGAAGCTGAATGCAAGCACGTTAAAATGATGGACACCATATTTAAATGTAGGTTTCATTGACAAGAACTTTTGAGTTCAAGTAATAAGGCAGTCAGTGTCTCTCCCTTAGATCTTCTATGTTACATCAGGTAAACCCATTAAAAAGGATGAAAACACGTAGTTGAAAATATATATGGGGATGAGGTCTTCTCATATATATTCTTATAATGCCCGATCATTTATGGATGAGTGTAATTTGAGTAAACACGTCATGCGCGTCATGAGTAAGTTAAAAACATTTTTAAAAAACATATTTCACCTCAAACAAGGCAGGCCGCCACTGTAGACGTAAGGGGTTACTGAGAATTAGGGTGTAGGTTTTGGGTGTCACGCCAAGTTGGGAGCAGTGTAGCGAGATGTATGTTTACATTAGTTTTAAACCTCTGCATGTCGGTACTGTTGAGGAAACAGGGAGCAAGGAGGAAGTTCCAGAAGTTGGCAGCATGAGGAAAGAAGCTATTGGAGTAGAAGGCTCTCCAACATCTGGCGACCTCCACAGTGAATTGATGGGATTTAGCTGATTGTCGAGTTGGTCTAGTGTATTTACGTCGAAGGGGCACCAGAGTAGCCAGTTCATCGGAGCACAACCCATTGAAGTAGTTGTAAAACAAGCACAATGATGCAACATTGCGGCGATGGGGCAGGGACTGGAGCTTGGTTGATAGTGAGGGACCTATTAAGTTGGCGACTCTTTTTTGGACCTTGTTTAAGAAGGAAAGACTAGTAGATGATGCACCAGCCAAGATGTGGCAACAATACTCCATGCATAGGCGGATAGTGGCTTTGTAGAGATACATTATTATGTCAGGTGTGAGGAGTTTATTAGCACGGTAGAGGGAGCCTACCTTCTTTGCTGCAGTCTTGGCAATGTCTCCTATGTATTTGTTCCAATTCTGTTACATGTGAAGGTTAGGCCGAAGAGTTTGAATGTTGACCTCTCAGGTAGGGTGTTATTTTCCATGACAATCGGTGGTTGGAGAAGTTTCTTGTGGTTATTGAAGGAAAGGAACGTTGTCTTTGCGGTATTAAAAGTTACCAACTATTTATGACTCCAATCTACTACAGCCTGGAGGTCACTTTCTAAGGATTCAGCCATTGCCTCGGATATGATCACGTCCGTTTTGCCTACATGACGAGAGTAAAGCGTGGTATCGTCAGCAAATATACCAATCTAAGACTCAATGTCATCAGGGAGATTTTTTATGAAGATCAGGAGCAATAAAGGTCCAAAGATAGATCCCTGGGGTACATTATGTTATGTTGCTTAGATGAACGGCCATCAAGGACAACCTGTATCTTTCTTTTGGTTAGGAAGGATCTAATTATGTTAAGTATTTGCCCAGTAATACCATATGAGCGTATTTTCAGGAGAAGCCCTTTATGCCATACCTTGTCAAAGGCCTTGGATATATCAAGCGCTACTGCCCTAGCTTCACCTACGTTGTCCAGTGTATGAGACATGCGTATTCAGTTAACTTATTTGTACACTGATTAGCAGGGAGTGAGAAGGTTTCTCTCCATGGGGGGTCGCTGATGTGATCCCTGATGGACTCACAATCAGCCTGCTCGTAGTATCTCGTTGTTTTGAGCAACGACTCATCAGCTTTTGGACGACTTTTTAAGGTGATATAAATCATTAGCACAATCTGATCAGCATTCCCGAGTGGGCTATGAGCTTTTGCTACACAAAGTCAATCTAAAGCACACGTAGTCTTGGTCATCTGATTCTAACCTATGTTCTCTAGTCAGGGGGAGGGTATAACGAACATAAACTCCTAGCCCGTGCATACGTTTGTCAGAGTCTTTACGGTAGAGTGGGAGGTAGTCAGTCATGTCAAAGTGGTGAGAGGAGATTGAGGATTGAAGGTTTATTTTACTTAGTGCTATGATATCCAGGGAGTTTGTCAGGAGAAAGGTTTTTATGTCGTTGATGTTGGTTCTAAGTCCCCAGATATTTGTGAATGTGAGCCTCAAGGGCGGAGGCGAAGGTGTTTTTTGTTGGATGTCTGGTTTAGGTTTGATTTTTTTTTCAATGACTTGTTTGTTTTGATATACAGTGGGTGGGCAAGATGGGTGCTTGTTAGGTGCCAATAAGCTCACACAACCAGTCCATTAGTCGCGACCTGATCCATGGAGGTTGTGGCCTCGGGAAAGCCCACCGGAGATAACTGTAGGGTCCCTTTCCATGCGCGACATGGCACGTACAACTACCCACGGTATTATGCAACTGATGATGGAGCAGCCGTTCTTAGCGCTACCTAAGAGTTTGGAATCTGTAATAAATCAAAAAGTTATCAATGTCCTCAGCAAAAACAATATATTTTGTGACAAGCAATATGGATTTCGTTCTGAAAGATCTACTGCTAACGTGCTGACTGTAATATCGCATAGCTTCAGTAACTCTCTCGATAGGAATATTGTTTCTAGGGAAATATCAATCTCTAGCACAATGGGTTGCCCAACAATCTTGCTATCTAAGGAATATCAACCATCAAATCATACTTTCTCTCTGATATGTGTCTAAAAGTAGTTTGGGGAAGAAATCTGAAGCATATAGTAACAACATCGACCTGCTTAAAGGATCTATTCTGGGCTGAACCCTCTCTATGATCTTCATCAATTATGTTTAAAATCATATTCTGAGATCATTTGTTGAAATCTATGCAGATGACACGAATGTCGATGGCAGTACGGCGAAGGGTATTGGTGATAAACTTTTGCCATTACTCTTTTTTCTGATTTGGAGTAAAATTGCTTATACTTTTAACACCTCTAAAAGCAAGCTTCTCTCTTTTCACCACCAACACTTTGATCCTTCTTTTTCCCTAGTCAAAATGAATGGCCTTCTTCTTGAGGAAGAACCTTGTTTTGATAAGCTCCTTGCACTGACTTTCATTCCAGATCTAAAATGGAAGACTTATATACAATCTGTTACTAATTGTACTGCTGAAATTGTTGGATTATCCTACCGCTCTAGAAAATCCATGATTCCTGATGCAACCCCCCCTAGGAGAGTCAGATATTTAAGTCACGTCAAAAGAAGGGGTACTCCTGCCACATCTGGGGAGGTGTCATCAGAGCACTACTTCTTGCATTGACAATGTACAAAATCGATATCGCAATATAGTAGAGAATGATCTCTTCCGTTTTCTAAAGCCCCTTTTCACAGAAGAGACGTTGCTAGTCTTGTTATACTCTATCGTCATTTCCATGAAAAATGCTCGGATGATCTCCCCTCTCTGGTTAATTCTTGTGAGATATTTACAACAAGAACTCGTCTAACTACCACAACTGAAAATAACTTTCCTTTTATCTTCTGTGTTACTAACATCAAACGAAATTTCCACGAGCGGAGTGTTTCCTAGAATTTTCCATCTGTGGAACACATCGCCACTGGCCTGCTTCCCTGCAAACTATAATATGGTTGTTTTCAAATATTCTTGTCATAAACCGTCCACAATCACATTTTGTTCATTGCTTTAATCATTTTCAATCCTTTCATACATTTTTGCATCATTTAACTAACAATTTATCCGTCTCATTTAACTTTATCCTCGAGTAGCTTTAGACTTTGATAAACGGGTTAGTAATTAATAAAAATACAGTTTGAACGTTGTAGAATATATATATATATATATATATATATATATATATATATATATATATATATATATATATAAATGATAATTTATTTCATTTTGACTACAAAATTGATTTTGTTTCACGAGAGCAGTTTGAGGGACTCCCGATCTTCAGGTCACGAAATAAAATTATGCCTGTTAAAATAAGATCATGATCACACAAAGTTTTTTGAAGGTGATAGAAGTTAAAAATAAAATTAAAGATGAATAAAACAAAAATATAAAAAAATATAAAAATATAAGTAAAAAGAAAAAGAAAAAGAAAAAGAAAAAGAAAAAGAAAAAGAAAAAGAAAAAGAAAAAAGATAAGAAAAATAATTTTTTTTTTATTGAACACTATCGTAAACCCGGTTCAACTCTCCTGGATTAATACCCTGTGGATCTATACAATACTCGGATTATATATATATATATATATATATATATATATATATATATATATATATATATATATATAGGGCTCTTTCTCATATACAGTGTGCTCCATAAGTCGTAAACACATTTTGACATTGAATATCTCGAAAACTATTAACGATATTAAAACGGGCCTGACATATATAATCATTATCATTCCACACAACTTAATGAATTTAGCTTTAAAATGATACCAGTTTCATCTTACTACCAGTCATAGTTCAGCAGATCTAAGGACTTGAAATGTGCCATATATTCCGATAATGCAGAATTATTAGTGGCTGAGTACAATTTAAGCGCGCGTGTGTAACACATAAAACCGAAGAGAAATCTCACACTTTCAATATCTGACAATATCGTTGTATTCAGCGTGGATAGGAAGTGAGCGGGTGAGTTGGTCGTACGTTCGATTAATAGACATTACCACAAGTCTTTTATTCATATCAAGCTCGAGCGCTTCTCTGACATTCACGTGACGCATTTGCATCTCCGTATTTAATAGTGCGCTCACGATTCTGCGCTCGACATTCAGTCTCGTTTTCGTTTTATTTCTCGTAATGGATCCGAACTTCTCGATCCCCATCGTTATATTCACGGGTGTGCCGTGATTACATCTACAGTGATATATGTATATTATGTTATTGAGAATAATTTCTAAGTATTTCGACTGTTGAAACTAAGCAACTCAAACAGAATTTGTGGCGCAGATTAGAATAAAGAATTGATTTCTCAATAAACCCGAAACCACTGGTATAGATGGCTACACACACACCCACCCACCCACACACACACACACACACACACACACACACACACATATATATATATATATATATATATATATATATATATATATATATATATATATATATAGGAGTTAATGTAGTTTTCTTGAAGCATTGTTTAGCGTGTATATAAAAGTAATTTATAAAAGGCAATACAATGCAGAAGGAGTAACGGATAAACACGAACTTAAGAAAATTAAGATTTATAACGGTGGAATGAGTTTTTCAGTTTCCATCTTTCACATTTTTATAATTTATATATATATATATATATATATATATATATATATATTATACTAAAATCTTACGTTCATCAGAGCGGTTCGATGGAAGTTCCGTATAACATAATATTTAGGGAATAAAAATTCTCTTCTTCTGATGTGTGTTCAACCGTAGTTCAAACATGCATAGGAAGACCGTTACTGATAAGGACTATTTGACTATTTTTTGCTGTCGAATAGTCCTCACCGACAACGGTCTTCTTATTGTAATATAATATATAAAAAATATATTGTATTAATAAAAAGGTGGAAACTGCAATGCCTTATTTGTAAAGTTAACAACAAACTAATTATTTAATATTGTTTAGAAAGACCTTTTCACTATTCTCATTGACAAATGAAAACAAAAGTTTAGTAGCACTGTGATCTGTACAAATAGCGAAACAAATATGGATTCGTATATTTGTATGATTGTACATTAACATCCTTCGCTTAATTATGCCCCGAAAAAGTAATTCTACTCTTTTTAGGCGACTACGTGTGAACACTAAAAAAATTCACGGAAAAAAGAAAAGAACAAATTTTTTTTTTAGAATTTGAAATGAGGGTAAATTTTCGTATATTTTTCGGGCCAGTTTTAAGTAAATTCTTTTTTGCTATGGGAATTAAATCCACTGCGTTTTTTTCGGGGGGGGGGGGATAATTTTTAAGCGATTACGTGTGGTTTTATGACCTTGCCACTTGGGCTTAGGGTTAGTGGTAAAAACTGTTGTTAAGTCTCCTAAAAAGATAAAATGGCCCTGAAATTAGGGAACATGTTACACTTAATATATATACAACTGACCCCCACTCTAAATTCTAAAATATTTTTTTATTCTTTCCGTTTTCCACGGTGTAAACACGTAATTGCTTAAAAGAATCAGAATGTCATTTTTCAGAGGGGGTCGTATTAACGGAAGGTGTTAATCTGCAAATTTAATCATATTTAATTTTTGTAAATTCTATACTTTTTAAGTATACCTTCTTTTTATTATTTTAATTTTAACCAATTGATTTTAGTTGTGTTTACCTTTTCCCGTGGAAATTAAATATATAACCTAAATATTTTCTAACTAATTAAATACCTTATTTTTATGGTATAAATAAAATCATCAAAAGTTTTGGTATTATTGTAGGTTAAAACCCTTACCCCCGATAAAATGAGATTTTACTTTTTTAAGGCGATTACGTGTGAATACCCCGAAAAAAACTGGACAAAACTGACATGATGTTCACAACACGTCAACTGCAGGAAAAGTGTATTGAACATCGTCTCGACCTATATCAGGTCTTTGTTGATCTGACAAAAGCATTCGATACAGTTAATCGGGATGCACTGTGGCAGGTATTGGTTAAGTTGGGATGCCTTCCTAACTTAGTTAGATTTCTTTCGTGAGCTGCACGACAACATGCAATCACGTGTCAACTGCAATGGTTGTCTATATGAACCAGTTGCAGTTGACAATGATGTTAAACAAGGTGATATACCTGCACCTACTTTGTTTTCCATCTATTTTGCTGTAACTTTGTCAATGACATTCTCCACTGTTGTTCGAGATTTGCTCTATGCACATGGTGTGGATCTCGTGGCTCACATGCAGAATAATATACACGATATCATGGATCGCTTTGCATGGCGATGTAAAAGCATGGGTCTCACAATAAGCCTGGGCAAGACAAAGGATATATTTTTCCCCAGTTGAAGGCCACAGACCGTCTGTAGTGGATCGTTTTATGTATCTGGGTAGTGTTATTTCGAGAAACGGGTGGTTGGATGATGAGATGAATGGACGTATTGAAAAGGATGGTGTGTCTTTTGGTCATTTGGAAGACGCTGGTGTGGGCACCACGTGATATGAGGCTGGAAACTAAGATTTCTGTGTATGAGGCCTGTGTGGTATCAACTTTGTTATATGCTTGGGAGACATAGACCACTTACAGAGCTCATATTCGCCTGCTAGAGCGTTTCCAGCAAAATTACCTTAGGCACTTTCTTAACATCCGTTAGGATAGCTTTGCCCGTGACACCGAAGTGTTGGAACAAGCTGCTGTTCCAAGCATCGAGTCTCGTATAAGTAGACGCAAGCTTCGTTGGGCTGGTCATCTTATTCGTCTTACTGATGACAGACTGCACAAGCAGGTGATTTATGGGGAACTAACTGGGAATACGCGCTTCCAGCATAAACCTCGTAAGCGATTCAAAGATTGTCTCAAAGACGATTTGAAGTGCTTTGGAATTGATGTTGGAGGGGGTAGCTGTAGATAGGTCAAGGTGGAGGAAGCTTTTTCAAAAAAACAGGATGAAACACGAACAGCAGAAGAGAGCAGCATAGAAGAGGCGAGACGTGACACCCCCATGGAACACCTAAGATGCCAATCTTGCAATTGGTAACTATTCACGTGCAGGTTTGTTGAATCACCAACGAGTGCATGTTTCGCAAAATCAAGTACGGACAAGAGGTGGCTTCATTTATGGCATCCCCTAAAATCATCACGACACCTGCCCACTCTGTGGTATGGTCTGTAAAAGTCTGTCAGGCTTGAACAGCCATATTCGCGCCTTTCACTGGGAACCTTTACACAATTGTCATATCGATATGCCAAAAGTGGTCATATCTAGAATCGAATAGACAGCCCCCCCCTCTCACACACGCATATATATATATATATATATATATATATATATATGAAGCAATCCAACAAAAGATATAAGCGTCAACTAATATCTTATAATTAGTGAAACATCCGGATGAAAACTGAAGCTCAATATACTGGATAGAGCATTAATATTATAATATAAAATATATGGACTGCTGTTTATAACTTGGAGTAATGTCTTTCCTGATTATGCTTCTCAATTTGTATGACCTGGATGGACTGTATGGATTCAACAAAAAGTATGTTTTTGGGTTGATATGTTTGATGTTATGTATTTTTATGTATTTGTGTATATAATTTTATATATTTTCAAAGCGTAATTTTATTACCTGTAGTAGTATAACTGCGGTAATGGTCCTCTGAAGAGAAGAATTATCTTTGAAAACTCGAGCTAAGGACTTAAGGATACTTTGCTTGAACTTTGAATTCTAATAAAATTTGATTGACACCTTATTTTATTACTTCATTTTATATTATAATATATATATATATATATATTCTGAAACTACTTTCCCGAAGGGACCTTGAGAAGTATATTTCATTTTGACAACAATTACTCTGGAGTCTGCGTTCTCGCTTTATATTTATAAAACATAAAATTTGACGTTTTATATTATCTTATTTATAACATAAAAATGGTTGAAGTTAAAAAAAAACAAACAAAAAAACTCTTTAGATGTCCTTTTCAGGTTGAGATATTATTTTAGTTTTTTTTTAGTTTAAAGGAATTGAAATCCCCCCCAAAATAATTAGTTACGTCAGAGAAAAAAGTTTCCGTTATTTAATAAGGAGCAGATAGACATTTAAAATCTATAGCGCGCCGGTTGAAGAGTCTTTTGGGTAGATATACAAATGTTATATTTATTCTGAATTTTAATGTTAACTAATAAGTAGCTTCTGAGATTTTTTTAAGAATGGGGGGAAATAATTTTTGTAGTTTTTTTTTATTTGAGTTGAAAGGAAATTGAAATCCCCCAAAATGTAATTAGTCACGTGAGAGAAAAAAGTTTCCGTTATTTAATAAGGAGCAGATAGACATTTAAAATCTATAGCGCGCCGGTTGAAGAGTCTTTTGGGTAGATATACAAATGTTATATTTATTCTGAATTTTAATGTTAACTAATAAGTAGCTTCTGAGATTTTTTTAAGAGTGGGGGGAAATAATTTGGGAATCTTTTAGAATAGCCCTACAACTCGCGAGTCGGGTTGAAAAAAAGTTGTAGAACGTAGTCAAAAAAATGAATATGCAACAAATAAATGCAACGTGCGTCGAGACCGGAGATTTTCCTAGTTTTCTATTCCATTTGTTTGTATGTTTACGTATGGTAAATGGGTTTTTATTAGACATGAAAAAAAAAAAAATTTTTTTTTCTGTCATTTATTTAAAAAGAAAATGGCGTCACTAGTTTAGGCTGTCGGTGTCACGTGTGTGTGTTTTTTTTTTTACCGGGACTCATAAGCAAATCGGCGTTTTTTTTTTTTTTTTTTTTTTTTTTTGGGGGGGGGGGGGGGGGGGTGAATTTTTGAAATTTAATTTTATGAAACGAACATTTTAACGATCATTTTGATCACCGAATGAGCGCGCATGTCGTTACGTCATTGGAAGACCAGGGATGACTGTTGTTTTGCTTTGTTCTTTTGCTTGCCTGAAATATGAAAACTTGGGGTTTTGCTTAGGCTTAGGGCTTTGTTTTGATTAGGGTTAGGGCTGGGTTTAGGTTAGGGTTAGGGCTGGGTTTAGGTTAGGGTTAGGGCTAGGGTTGGGTTTAGGTTAGGGTTAGGGTTAGGGTTAGGGTTGGGTTTAGGTTAGGGTTAGGGTTAGGGTTAGGGTTTAGGTTAGGGTTAGGGTTAGGGTTGGGTTTAGGTTAGGGTTAGGGTTTAGGTTAGGGTTAGGGCTGGGTTTAGGTTAGGGTTGGGTTTAGGTTAGGGTTAGGACTGGGTTTAGGTTAGGGTTAGGCATTTTTTTAAGAAACAGGAAAAATAAACATTACGGTGTGACGAATGAAAATAATATGTAAATAAAAGCACACTGACATGTAAATAAAAAGAAAATTATTTTATTCCTTTTGCTTAAAATGTAGTTTTGTTTTGTTCTTCTGCTTGGCTGAAAAATGCAAACATTGCGCTTTGACTATGAGTCCCAGTAAAAAAACAATTGAAACGAGACGAGAACGAAAGCGGCCATTAATTTTTTTTTTTTTCATTTCACGTAAGCTAAAACTATTAACTTATAGAAAATAGCACTTTTAACGGATTATAATCATTAATAACTGTCACAGTTAACTTGGAAATTCAGTTTTATCGGCTACGGTAACTTTTATTTGTTGTATATTTGTTTTTTCAGCGTTTTCGTTGTTGGGCTATTATTAAAAATACCCAATAATTTTTGTAGTTTTTTTTATTTGAGTTGAAAGGAAATTGAAATCCCCCAAAATGTAATTAGTCACGTGAGAGAAAAAAGTTTCCGTTATTTAATAAGGAGCAGATAGACATTTAAAATCTATAGCGCGCCGGTTGAAGAGTCTTTTGGGTAGATATACAAATGTTATATTTATTCTGAATTTTAATGTTAACTAATAAGTAGCTTCTGAGATTTTTTTAAGAGTGGGGGGAAATAATTTTTGTAGTTTTTTTTTATTTGAGTTGAAAGGAAATTGAAATCCCCCAAAATGTAATTAGTCACGTGAGAGAAAAAAGTTTCCGTTATTTAATAAGGAGCAGATAGACATTTAAAATCTATAGCGCGCCGGTTGAAGAGTCTTTTGGGTAGATATACAAATGTTATATTTATTCTGAATTTTAATGTTAACTAATAAGTAGCTTCTGAGATTTTTTTAAGAGTGGGGGGAAATAATTTTTGTAGTTTTTTTTTATTTGAGTTGAAAGGAAATTGAAATCCCCCAAAATGTAATTAGTCACGTGAGAGAAAAAAGTTTCCGTTATTTAATAAGGAGCAGATAGACATTTAAAATCTATAGCGCGCCGGTTGAAGAGTCTTTTGGGTAGATATACAAATGTTATATTTATTCTGAATTTTAATGTTAACTAATAACTTGCTTCTGAGATTTCTCTTTTAGAGGGAGGAGATTTTATTGTAGTTTTTTTTTATTTGAGTTGATCGGAATCGAACCCTCAACCTCAACCTCAACAAGTAATTAGTTATGTGAGAGAAAAACGTTTCCGTTTTTTAATAACGACCCTATGGACATATAAAATCTCGACCCAGCGTTTGATAAGTAGGCATCAATTCATCAGACAAACATGGGAGAGGAATCTATCGTCTTTTAGAAAGTATTTTTCAATAGTATCCTAAAAAACTTATACTAAGTAATTGGGTAACACATATATATATATATATATATATATATATATATATATATATATATATATATATATATATATATATATAATTTTTTTTCGTAAATGTGTCTTCATGTACGTGTGATAGTGCACCTCGACCTTCATGAAAATGAGAGAAACACTATTCCTGTGACAGGATCACATGAAAAACTAAGCCTGGGCCTAGTGTTACCAGAAACACCAAACCATGATAAATGTCTAGAAATACAAATAAACGTCGTTGGACTCAGAAGATAAATCTGAGTGGTGGGCAGGTGCTCTCTCGATAGCCAACATTGAGGATACGGTCCGCATCCTGCGAATGTTGGCTCCTTTAATTTCAGGAACAAGATCATGAACAAAAAACAGGAAAATAACCTCTCTAATTCCAGGTATGACAAACACGGGGACCGAACACAAGAAAGCTGGAATGAAAAGAACAAAACAAAAACCATAGAAAGAAATGGACCACAACAGAGAACAGACTGGTAATGGAATGCTACTACAAAAGCTGCTACCCCACAGAAAGAGGATACCGGAAACGAATGGAAGATCTATGGGACATTTCTACTTGCTACTATACAACAGAACAAAGGATAGTTGTATCAAGCAAGACAGATACTCAAGAGAGGGTGGTCCTCGGAGAAGGAATTAACGGAAATCAAACAAAAGATAAATGGTTTGAATGATCAAGAAACACCACTGGACGAAAACTCACAGGAAGAAGACGTGCAAAACATAAACACAGAAACTGAAGATGGCGAAGACTGCAAAACAACAGAACTCACCGAGGAAGAAGCAAAAGAAGTGGAAAACATCAAACGCTTCATGCCCGAGAACAAAACAAACCTCCCATCTCTCAGAAACGAAGATTGGAAGAAGTTAAAAGTTGAAACAGAGAAAGTTAAAAGAGTACTCGCGTACATCTCAACAGACACGATCACAGACCTAAACAACTTGATATGCGCGGGGGTAAAATCAATAAGTATGAAACTAAAAAGAGAAAAAAAAGACTAGTCAAAAGAATGGACAGACGAAATCTGGATGGAAGATCAGACTGGAAACCCAGATCACCAAACTTCAAAAGGAAGCTAAAACCGTAAACAGGATGGAGTAGAACAGTAAACAATGAAAGAGCAGAAACAAAACACGCCTAGAGCAAGATATGGGAAAAGGCTCAAGATCACAACAAAAATGCTAATTGGCTGAAAGACATGAAAGATAAACTACAGGAAATTGAAGAAGGAACAGAAACAGAAATTAATGAAGAAACTATTAAGACAACACTAAAGAAAATGGTAAACTGGAAAGCACCAGGCCACGATAGAATACTTGCGTACCGGTTAAAAAAATTCATGACCCTACACAAAAGGCTAGCACAGAAACCGAGAGGATGTATCCATAAAACAGACGTTCCAGAGTGGATGACCAAAGGAAGGACAACACCCATCCAAAAAAACGCCAAGAAGGGAACGACCACACGCAATTACAGACCAATAATATGGTTACCAACAATGTGGAAAATCCTAACGGCACAACTGAGAGAGCAAATTTATAATTCTCTGAACAGCCATTGACTACTCTCCAAGGAACAAAAAGGGTGCGGGAAAGGGAAAAGAGAGACGCATGATCTGTTATACATAGATCAATAGATCCTGAAATAAGTCAAAAGCAAGAAAAAGGACATATCCATGGCATTGATTGACTACAAGAAAGCCCACGACAGAATCCCTCAAGCATGGATAATTGAATGCTTAAAATGTACAAGATACCCGACAGAATTATTAATCTCACCAATATAGCAATTGGAACATAGAGATTAGAACTGACAGCTAGCTGGAGGACAACACCTGACGGAAATCAAAATACAGAGAGGCATTTTCCAAGGAGACTCCCTATCACCAATACTGTTTATCATAGCCATGATGCCACTCAATTACATACTCAGGAAATATGATGCCGGATACAAGTTCACAGACACAGAACAAAGAATAAACCTCATGTACATGGACGACCTGTAGCTATTTGCAAAAAACAAAAAGGATCTGGAAAAGCTGATAAATACGACCAGAATCTTCAGCCAATACATTGAAATGGAATTCGGAATAGAAAAGTGTGCACTGCTAGAGATAGAAAAGGGAAAGCTGGAGACGACTGAGAGCATGTAACTGCTCTACCAAGAACAGATGACGGCGCTAAGCGAACAGGACAGCTATACATATTTGGGTGTTCTGGAAGTAGACATAATCAAATCAACAGAAATGAAAGAGAAGATGGAAAAAGAATATCTGAGAAGAACAAGAAAGCTCTTAGAAACAAAATTATATAGCATAAACCTAATAAAAAGAATACATACCTCGGCAGTGGCACTAATAAGATACTCTGGACCATTCATACGCTGGACAAAAGAAGAACTCAGGCAGTTTGACCAGAGAACTAGAAAATTAGTTATCATGAACAACGCATTCATCCAAAAGACGATACAGAAAACTTTACGTGAAGAGAAACGAAGAGGGAAGAGGACTGGTAAGTATAGAAGACTGTGTGGACGATACTAAAAACGAACTGGAGAAATACATAAACTAGAACATAGAAAGGCTAATCACTGCAGCAAGAGACACCGCCCCAACGAACACCTGGAAGCACCGAAACCAAAAACAAACAAACAAGAAAGAAAAAAAAACAGTGGTAAAAAACAACTACATGGACGTTTCATAAGAATGACAAGAGAAGAGACGCACGAAAATATTTGGGCATGGCTGAGAAAAGGATACCTGAACAGAGAAACGGAATTCCTATTGACGGCTGCACAAAACAATGCGATTATCACCAACTACATTAAAGCTAAAATAGATAAAACCCAGGAAAACAATAAATGCAGACTACGTGAACAAAGAGACGAAACAGTAAATGACATAATATTTAAATACCAAAACTGACCCCCCAAAATACAAAATAGGCATGACTGCGTGGGGAAAGCAGCACACTGGGAGCTATACAAACCAATACATTTCGAACACTCGGACAAATGGTAGAAGCATAAATCAGAGACAGTACTCGAAAACGAAAAATACAAAATCCTCTGGGATATGGAGGTACAAACAGATAAACTCATACAAGCAAGGAGACCGGATGTCATTAATAGTCAACCAGAAAGAAAAATCCTGCTAAGTTGTAGATTTTGCCATCCAAGCTGATCACAGGGTGAAGACCAAGGAGACAGAAAAACGAAACAAATACACTGAACTCGGCAGAGAATTTAAAGGGATATGGAGTATGAAGAAAGTAAAAATAATACTAATAATCGTAAGAGCACTAGGAACAGTTCCGAATAGTGTGGGAAAAAGACTAAGAGAAATTGGAATCAAAAGGAAGACTGAGACAATACAATGTACGGCAATTATATAAACAACTGAAATCTTAAAGAAAATCTTTGAATGCGGAAACCTTTTCACATAAGTTACAAAGACTAACCAATCACATTCAAGGTGCAATAGGAAGAAAACAAAATCACATAGAGATCAACAAGAACCCATAGAACAGAAACTGCAAGAAAATTTATAACCCCCCCCCCCCAAAGTGATGCAACCAGCTTCGGTTGATGCTACACAAAACAACCGTGAAGGGTCAAGGAAGATGGAAAGACCGAGAAAGGATAGCACTAACCAGACCTCCGCTGGATGAGTGCGGTGAGGACTGGGACATTGGGGAGGCTTATTGCCATCTAAATCCCAAGATAAATAGTCGTTGCCAACGAGAAATCGATGGTAAGCGTCTGTTGTGATAACGCAAATTCATTTGCAGTAGTTATCGAAAGAGGTGGAGAGCACTGGAAATCTTGGGAGTTGTTGTCACTCAAACTTCAGGGAACACCACTGGTAATTATCAGTGAGCAATCACTGATAACGGCCTGTGTGAGAACTCCTAGTGAGTAAACATAATAATAATAATAATAATAATAATAATAATAATAATAATAATAATAATAATAATCTGGACCAAAGAGGAACTCAGGCACCTGGACCAGAGGACTAGAAAATTAATGACCATGCACAATGCACTACATCCAAAAGACGATACGGACAGACTTTACATGAAAAAAAAAAACGAAAGGGGAAGAGGACTGGTAAGTATAGAAGATTGTGTGGAAGACTAAAAAAAAGAGCTGGAAAAATACATAACTCAACACAGAGAAATCCTTATCACTGCAGCTAGAGACACCATTCCAACGAACAACTCGGGAAGCACCGAAACCAGAAACAAAACGGCAAGAAAAGAAAAGTGTGCAGAAAAACACTACACGGACACTTCAGAAGACTGACAAAAGAAGAAACCAACGAAAATAGCTGGACATGGCTAAAAAAGGACACTTGAACAGAGAAACGAAATCTTTACTGATGGCTGCACAGAACAATGCAATTAGGACAAACTACATTAAAGCTAAAATAGATAAAACCCAGGAAAACAATAAATGCAGACTACGTGAACAAAGAGACGAAACAATAAATCATATAATAAGTGAATGTAGCAAACTAGCCCAAAACGAGTATAAGAACAGACATGACTGCGTGGGGAAAGCAGTACACCGGGAACTGTGCAAACAATTAAATTTCGAATATGCAGACAAATGGTACAAACATAAGCCAGAAACAGTACTGGAAAATGAAAAACACAAAATCATCTGGGATATGAATATACAAACAGACAAACTCATACAAGCAAGGAGACCGGATGTTATAATAATCAACAAGAAGGAAAAATTTTGCAGAATCGTAGACTTCGCCGTTTCAGCAGTCCACAGAGTGAAAATCAAAGAAACGGAAAAACGAAGCAAGTACACGGAACTAGCCAGAGAACTGAAAGGAATATGGAGCATGAAGAAAGTCAGTATAATACCAATAATCGTAGGAGCATTAGGAACAATCCCCAAAAACCTGGAAAGAAGACTGGGAGAAATTGGATTCAAAGGGATCATTGGAACTATACAAAGGACAGCAATGATCAAAACAGCTACAATCTTAAGAAAAATAATTGAATGCGGAAACTAACCCGCATAAGCTACGAAGGGTCACACGGAATCTAACACAGTAAGAAAACAAAACTAACGAAAGAACACACAACAAACAAAGAAACAGAAAATGCAAGAAACATCACTTAATAAGCTCCCCCTCCCTCCAATAAATTAAAGTGGCCTTAACTGAACCAACACTAAAATAGAACCAATGAACAGAAATAGCAAGAAACATCATCAGCTCCCCCCCTAAGTAAATAAATAAAAATAATCAGCTCCTCCCCCCCCCCCCCAAAAAAAAATGGTACCAGCCTAGGCTGACACCACACAAAATATTTGCATAGGGTCAAGGAGGATAAGACGCAGAGACGGCTGGGAGCTCGGGGAGGCTTATTGCCACCCAAATCCCAGAGAAGACCAATGGTCCTTACCAGCGAGAAATCAATGATAAACGGCTGTTGTGATACTGCAAATTTATTTGCGGTGGCTATCGAAAAGAGGTGGAGAATACTGGAAATCTGGGGAGACTTGTTGTCACTCAGACTCCAGGGAATACCACCGGTTGTCGGTGAGCAATCACTGATGACCTGTGTGAGAACTCCTAGTGAGTAAATAATAATGATATAGTACTAACTAGACCGCTACTGGAAGGGTGCAGAGAATACTAGAACCTTTGGGATGCTTATGACGCCCCAACTCATACAGAAGACCAATGGTAGTGCTGTTACATTAAGAGAGAGCCTATATTTTTGAAAAGGTGTACTTCAACTAGTATGAATTGTGAATTAGGTGAAATTTATAAATTGAGTGCGAGTTAAACTGACATAGATTTTGGTAAATAAATCATTCTCCATGAAATAACAGAATGAATAGATTGGGCCGAGATCAAAGATTTTGGGTCAGCAGGGGTTAAACAGAAAGCGAGATTGAATGCGGTCTTGTGACTGTGGGTAAAACGATAGTTTTGGGCAGCAAGTCCATGAATTCGATGCGGGGCGGATGCAGAAAAATATGATCTGAAAACGTTTAGCAAAAGAATCCGCCATGGAGTTCATGGATGGATCTCACGCGACACGGACCTAGAAGATATGGTCTGAAACTTTGAGTTAAGACGAATGGGACAAAAATAAGTCCACCCCATCTCTCCCCTCGCCCAATCAGAAGTTATGAATTAGTTAGAAACTTAGAAGAACGGATAAATTAATCTTGGAAACGGCGATCTCTCTCCCAGGCGTTATCTAAAGAAAGGATGTTTGTCTCAAGATCTGTCTTCCGAATTTCTTTGTCGTATGAAACGTTTACCTACAGATACACCACTATGATGATCGCGGACTAGGAGAGAAGTCCACTAGACGAATCACGACGAAGAAGGTAGAAAATCCACGGCAACGGAAACGAATCACGACGAAGAAAGAATCAACGGTGCGATATGCCGCAGAAGACGATGACGACGACGGACAATGATGTGGGAATCGAAGAAAAGCAACAGGTCAACTATGACATTGATTTGCAATTAAATTTTTGTATTGAAGAGAAAAGTATTTGAATTAAAAGTTACTACGGCACACATGATACTGAATACACACGGACACATACGTAAAAAGAATAAAAGACAGTTGAAGAGAGACATTCCCACGCACCCACAAACTTAAAAGAGTGTAAGATACGCGACCACGGCGGATGTTACCAAGAACGCGAAAATCGCGTACGTTAAGAGAAAAAAAAAAGATCACAGACAGTTTAAAGGTGTAGAATTACGGTAGAATCGCATTTAAAATACACCCACACACGCATTTGTAAAGGACACGCTCTCCCGACGCAAAAGTAAAAAGAGAAGACACGAAAAAAGGTTACTGGCAGTTTAAATGCTTTTTATTACTCTAAATTAAATATAGTAGTAACAATTCAAGGCTTTTCGACTTTTGGGAAACGTTAATGTGAACTGTATAAGAACGATTTAGTAACGATCGTTTAATTCGTATCGTTACAGTGCTAGCGAGAAATCAATGGTAATTGGCTGTTGCGATAACGCAAAATCATTTGCAATGGTTATCGAAAAAAGTGGAGAGAAGTGGAAATCTAGGGAGACTTGTTGTCACACAGACTACAGGGAACACGCACCGGTTATTATATGTGAGCAATCATTGATGATGAGCTGTGTGATAACTCATAGTGAGTATTGAATAATAATAATAATAATAATAATAATAATAATAGTAATAATAATAAAAATAATAATAATAATAATAATAATAATAATAATAATAATAATAATAATAATAATAATAATATGTGAAGACGGTAAACCATATTGAGAACACCTTTAAGATTCTTGCACAGACGAATTTAAAGAGGCGTCATCATTAAAGTATGTCCAGCACTTCATTGACGTCTGTATATAACATATGGCTTTGGAGTAGGCGTGAAGTGATATTGTTTAAGTCTATGAAAATCCTTGAAAACGAAAACGCGGAGGATTTTAAATATACGTACTTATAGAATCATTGAGCACAGACGGTCTGCCATCATTGTCGTTGACAAACAGGATATCACGTGAAAACTTATCGACATCGCGTTTCCTGGTGATCACACTGTGAGTGAGAAGAAGTCCGGGAAAATTGACAATACTGTTGATTCATCAGTTACTAAGACCAAGAACCACTCGTTAATAAGATGGAAATATTGTCAGCCAAAATTGATAATGCAATGCAATAAGCAAGTTTGTTTGCTTATATATTGGTTTATGACAAGTATCTGTCGACATTAGATTTTTAGACAACTATGTTGTAGTCTGCAGGGAAGCAGTCCTGTGATAACGTGTTCCACAGACGGGAAGCCATTTCAGAGAAGCTCAATCTATAGAAATTCCGCCTGATGCTAAGCAAATAGAGGAAGAAGGGAAAGTATTTTTCCGTTGTGGTAGTAAGACGTGTTCTTACTGTGAATGTATTACAATGAGGAACCAGAGATTGGAGCTCAGTCGAGCAACTTCCATTGAAATAGAACTCAGAATAGAATTAACCAGAGTATAGAACAATAAAGCAACTTCATGGAAATTAGAAAACCACAAACAATTATATCGTCACGAAGATCTGCTAATATTTTGCAAAAGTGCTCAATACTCTTAATAGAGCGGGTGTGTTTAAACGCCGCATTGCTCGGGAGCAAGCACTGTAATGCGTTTTTTTTATAGTGTTGTATACTAGACAAGGAACTCGGCGTTAGGGGAGACAAAGAGAAGAAAAAGGGGTAAGGCCATAGTAAGACAAAGATAGATAGATAGATAGATAGAGAAAGAGAGAGAGAGAACGCGAATGAGAGAGAGAGAGAGGGAGAGAGAGAGAGAGAGAGAGAGAAAGGGAGACAGAGATTTTAAAGTAAAGATGTTGCACAGAATTTGTAACTTTTCCTATTTTTTGTTTATGTCTCCGGGCAACACCATGTAGCCCTGCTAGTAAAATCTAAAAGCCACTCGATAATAATGGTCAATGTGATGGATGGATTGCTAGTTGAATGATGAAGAATATTATAAAATGATTGAAAATGATAAATGGAATGAACAATATTTGATTACTAATGGGGATGGTTTAAGAAAAGTATTTGCTGCCATTTGATTTGTAATCGACCATGTTGTGGTCTGCACTGAAGCAGTCCTGTGGTAATGTGTTCCACAGATATGAAGTTATTGGAAATAAACTTTGTTCAGGGAAATTACGCTTGATGCTAGGCAAACGAGGGAAGAAAAAAAGTTGAGTTGTGGTAGAGGGACGAGTTCTTGGTGTAAATGCCTTACAAAGAGGAACCAGAGATTGTTGAAGATCAATGTGACAGCAAAACTAAGCACATTCATGGGTATTGCCAGGGGACTGAGGAGAATATGGAACATGAAGAAAAATGCCAGAATACCAATAATTGAAGCAGCACTCGGAACAGTTCCGAAAAATCTGGGAAAATATTCTGAAAATACAGGAATCAAAAAGAGGATGGACGTCATACAAAACACAACACAAGAACTGAAATATTAGGGAAATTCTTCTAGTGTTGAAATCAACCCACATAGCCAAGTGACTGCGACCAAGGTAAGATGAGTTAAGGTGGAATGGTGCTGCGTATAGAGGGAACATGGTAGGACGAGTTGAAGGGTGTTGAGTGAGCCACCAAGATTCATGGCTTCCGTTCAGTCCTGAAAGACAATGGATACACCATGTAAAGGTGGCTGTGCATGTAATTGTGAAGCAAGGGTTGCGCAATCCCAAACATACCTCTCTGAATCGGCACTGCTTGATTCCAGTGGAAAGGAGAAATCCAGGACGATTGGAAATTTTGAGAGGGAAATATCACCCAGCCCTCCACTTAGTGAGAGGAAGAGTGACGGGAAAGATATAAAGAGAGGCAGAGAAAGAGAGAGCGAGAGAGAGAGAGAGAGAGAGAGAGAGAGCGAGAGAGAGAGAGAGAGAGCGAGAGAGATAGATAGAGAGAGAGAAACACAACTAGTTATCAATATATATATATATATATATATTTATTTATTCACTTGATACTCGATTAAGTCTTTGGAGGGCCTTTTTTAGGGTTCCAGATTTGGAGGGAACATTTTGAGAGAACCGAGTTTTATAGAAACATTTTAAAGAAAAACACGAGAGAGCGAGAGAAATGTTATATGATAAACAAACAAACTAAAGCACGAATTCAAAAAAGAGATATTTGATATACGTTTAAAATGGAAGTCTACAAAGATAGGAAAACATGGGATAATTGTTCAGTATTTTGTTGGTCCTTACTGAACAAGGGGGATTCATTACTTAAGATATCGAGGAAGCCTGAATCGATAATTTAAGGGTTGAGATATCGTAATAAAAACTTCCTCACTCAATTACCTTAATTACATTTCATTGAAATTTATTAAATAGGGATAATCATCATTTGTTTTCATATTAGAAAGTTCAGTGATAAATTTATGAAGTATTAAAATGGTTAAGTCTCTAAATTTGTTTTCAACCAGCAAACGACGTTTAAAGTGGAATTTAAGTAGTGTGTGTGTGTCTGTGTGTCGCCTTTAGTGAGCGTGTGCGTGTGCGAAAAGGTTAATGCATTGTGTCTGTGTTTGCGTTAATGTCAGTGTGGCTATGTCTGCGTGAGTTGAGAAAAGGCGTTTTTCAGCATCCCCAAGGCCCGACAGAGGGGCGAATGGGGGCTGGTAAAACGTCGATATTAGATCTCTCGTGGATTTGGGCTAAACATTCTGTTGAAAGAAAAAAAAAATCTGTCCTTATATGGGATCGAGGTGGCTCTAAAAGGACAATTTCTATACATTTAGAAAAATCTGCTGATTGAGTAAAATATAATTATTTGGTTTTTATTAATTCCGGCGGATTCATGCGCAAAGCGGTGTGCGCAGAAACGAGTTCAAGCACTTTCATTTTGGACACGAAAGGGTAAATTTCGCTGCTATAGGTCGCACGTTAGCTTCATTTTTTCAAAAGTTGCCAAACTTAAACATTCATCTTATATGGCGTCATTCATTTTAAAGTAAACACTTCATTTTAAAGTAAACACTTCATTTTAAAAAACATTATTATCAACCAATAGCAAAGTTAAAAAATTATATGTTTAATAATATATAACAAATACTGACCGAATGGGTTGCGGGTTGTCTAGTATACCTTTAAAATTAAGTATAGGGATTGTTCCTATTTACTTGCCCCACCCCCCCTTACGAGGACAGAGTTAGACACAAGGTTGTTTTTTTTTATGTGGGGGAAATCCAGCTCCCCTAAAAGGGGAACTCTTAATTGGAACAAACATATTGAATCAGTCTAGAAGGATTTCTCTTTCACTGACCGAGGATAAAAATGATGAAGTTTAGTATCAGAACAGATACTGCACTTTGCTCCTGGACAAAAGGCCAAGTAAAAGTATAATGATTGTTATCAAGTTAGATTTTTTTTCAGGGCCGATTGACACGAATAACCTTAAGGTCTGGTAGAAAAGTAGACTGCCTTCATTAACGGCTCCCAATGAGGCTGAATGTGACCCGAAGATGGGGAGGGAGGTTTTTCCCTTACACCAAAGGCGGCACTCTAAAATGGGACAAAAGTTTTCTCCTACTCTGACTTTGATCCCAGCTCGAATGTCAGGAAAGACTATCGATTCGTTAGGTAGAATCACATAACAGAGGAGATATTTGTAGTTATAGTTTTATAACAAGTAATCATTTAATGATCAAACGAAACCGTAATAATAAAATTTAATTTTCAAAATATCTATTTAAAAATATTTTGGCAAAAACAGAACTAAGCAAATAAAAAAGAGAAACAAAAACGAAAGTAAGCAGACTCGCGGGACAAATACTACCCTTTTCTCATAGCCAAAAAGAAAACTTCTTGGTCTATTGACCAAGAGTAATGTGTAGTATCTGTTCTGATACTACACTTAATCTTATTTTGGCCTCGGTAAGTGAAGCAATTCGAAACCGAAGCCCATTCTGGATTGGGACAACATTTTTCCTCACCTAAAACACCGACCATTGTGTCTAACTCTGCCCTCGTGGAGAGGAAAGTAAATGGGGACATAGGGTAAGTATAAAAACAGGAACACATTTTCCCAATGATCGGTTGAATTTTTGCCAATTTTGAAAGTGTACGTCATATGTTTTTCACTTGAGCAGTTATTTTATGTTTTATTTCTATTTATAAAGTAAAGTTTACCCCAAACAAGGCATTCTTCTTCTTCCATTGCAGACGTAAGAGGCTATTGAGAGTTAGGCTGAACGTATTGAAAGTCATCCTAAATTAGTGCCGTGCAGCGAGATGCTTGCTTACATTAGTTTTAAATTTCTGCATGTTGATACAGTCGCGGAAACAGAGAGCAGGGATGGAGTTCCAAAGGTCGGTATCACGAGGAAAGAAACTATCAGAGTAGAAAGCATCTGGGGACTTCCACAGTGAATAGATGGAGGTAGGCTGATTGTCAGGTTGGCCCAGTGTATTTACGTCGAGGAGGCATCAGAGCAGCAAGTCCATTCCATTGAAGTACTTGTAAAGCAAGCACAAGGTTGCAACATTGCGGTGATGGAACGGGGACTGGAGCTTGGTGGATTGTGGGGGACCTATGAGATTAGCAACTCTTTTTTTGTTGGACCTTGTCTAAGAGGGAGAGACTAGTGGATTGTGCAGAAGCCCAGATGTTGCAACAATACTCCATGCATGGGCAGATGGTGACTTTGTAGAAATATAGGATACTGTCAGGTGTGAGAAGTTTTTAGCACAGTAGAGGGAGTCCAGCTTCTTTGCAGCAGCCTTGGAAATGTCTTCTATGCATTTGTTCCAATTCATGTTACCTGTGAATGTTAGGCCGAGGGGTTTGAATGTTGAACTCTCAAGTAGGGTGTTATTTGCCATGACAATCTGTGGTTGAAGGGGTTTCTTGTAGTTATTGAAGGAAATTAGCTTTGTCTTAGCCGAATTAAATGTTACCGTTCATTTATGACCCCATTCCACTAGAGACTGGAGGTCACTTTCTAAGGATTCAACCATTGCCTCGGATATGTGCACGTCCGTTTTGAGATTAGAGCGTGGTGTCGTCAACAAATATACCCGTCTCAGACCCAATGTCATCAAGGAGGTGGTTTATGAAAATCAGAAACAATAAAGGTCCAAGGTTCGATACGTTGGGTACATTTGCATTTATGTCATGTTGTCGGTTATATACTGGAATATATGCAACGACCATAACGTTGTAAACATAACAACCAACGAAACATGTGCCTAATTTAAATATTTATATAATGCTTACATTACATAAAACACGTACCATAATGATGCAGATATTGTATACTGTAAATTAATTATAATATGTAATGTAATGTTATAATGTTATATGTAACATATGATGCAATAATGTGATGTAATATCATATGTCATATTATTATATGTAATATTTAATGATGCACAAGGAAACTTAATATATAATGTAATAATATGATATACGGACATTTTATGATTAGTGATATGATGTGTGTAATGTAATATGATAAGTATGTAATATAACAATAATGTAATATAATAATTCAATAATAATAATTCAATAATAAAAATTCGATAATAACGCAAACATTAAATAATAATACATACTTTATATAAGGCACATTGAATAAATTAAATCAGTCGCACGCAGCCGTGCATAAATTATGTAATGTATGCACATAGATTATAACAGTTGAAGCCCTGTGAATATAACAACAACTGAAATTGTGAAATGAGTCTGAATGATGTAAATTATTTTAAAAGCAAATAATTATGTAATGTATACATCACATAAGAGACAGTATATACTTATATACACATGAAATTATGAAATACTAATGCAAAAGTAGTGTGAGGTAATATGTAATTAAAAAGGCCACCTCCCAAGCATTAGGTCCTCCTTTCGGAAGAACGATGGGTTTATTGCCTGTCGCACGAGGCGCTTTCATCAGTGAGCATGTGCTGACGGGACTGACCAGGATATGTTTGAGCGGAGTTGACTTTCAACGCCCCCTTAGACGATATACTGCAATTTAACAGTTCCGCAGATTATAAATTGACTTTTAACGGCCCCTTAAACTTTAATTTAATTTTAACGGTTTCTTGCGCCAATCGCGTGCTAACTGTTCCTGTCTTTTTTCGTATTTCTACCCGGACTTAGTGATAGGGTTAATGAAAGGCATGTATTTAAAAAAATTATATCAAATAGTACTTTCCTTCCAGTGTTGATGTCTACACACAATTACCCCCCCCCCCCCCGAAACAAAATTCACCGCTTTTACGTATGTACGTTGTTGCAAAGATTCTCTCTCGTCGTTATCGTCGGAACAGTAGCAGAAACTCGCTCTGAAGCGAGCTGATAACAAAAGATATTGTTGTTTAGAAGAAACAGCTTACCTTGTGTGCTAGTATATATATATATATATATATATATATATATAGTATTTTATTATTATTATTATTATTATTATTATTATTATGATTATTACTAGTATTACTATTGTTATAAAGAATTTTATTTGATATGCAAATTACCATATCACACGGTAGTCGTAAAAGTAGTATATTATTATTATTATTATTTGATTATTATTATTTATTTATGTATATATAAGTAAAATTTTAAGCTGAATTTTTTCGACACTTGATTATTGGGGAAATGGTAGTTTGATCTGTACCATTGGAGATCCATGCATATAACTGTCCTGTTTTTAAATCTCCGAAACAGTTACATGGTAAACAGCTGATGATCCCCTTTTTAATATTAGATGCTTACGTTAACATCTCCTGTTTTTCTTTCACTGTTAGATACTTAATTCCCCTTTTTATTTTATTTACTTACTATTATATATTTTATTTATTTATGAATTTTCCAACGAATGTTAAGTCTGCACTATTTTGGATTTAGTTAGTTTCTCTGGGAATTTAAACTGCATTTTTCTTTTTTTGTCTTTTTGTTTAAAATAACTCAAAGCTTCTTTAGACTATATATATATATATATATATATATATATATATATATATATATATATATATATATATATATATATATATGTCAGTTAATATTATATTCCAATAACTATGGTTTTATTTTATTATTTTTATTCTGAAATGTAATGTTTTTTTGAAATGTGAAAAAATAAAAATAATAAAATAAAACTATGGTTATTGGAATATAATATGAACTTACTTATATTTGCTCTGTTATCACTAATTGATAATCATCGAGCTGGATCTTTTAAGGAGACTGCAAAGTAAAAGGAACTGATAGTATATGCTAATACATATATTGTCATTAATAATTATATATATATATATATATATATATATATATATATATATATATATATATATATATATATATATATATATAGTCTCGGAGGTTTCTCAACCATTAAAACTATATTAAAAAAAAACAAAAAAATCTTATAGTCCCAAGTCTTTCAGTGGAAAATCACTCATGTAAGTCAATTTATTTTTTACAGTTATTATATTAGTTTGTTTCTAACACTATTTTAAGGGATCATCAGTTGTTTACCATGAAAAACTGTTTCGGGAATTATATACATATATATTTCCTCGGCTGTTTTACTGATGGAATACTTCATTTCAGCCTCCAGACAATGTCGGGTCATAAGGAGAGAATACGCACCGTTTCAGGGCCTTTTTCTCAACGATTTTTTTGCGTATCGACCTCCCTTACTTATGTGAGGCCCCATTATCTGAATCGCATTTCAATCTAACTGTTCAATGAAATACAAAACAACTGACTTTTCAACGGCTTAGCGTCTCACGTATCGTTTTATGATTCAGCGTCTCGTCTGGTTTTGGTTTTATGAAATAATACAAACTTGTAGATGTTTTTTATGAATTTAATATTTACAGAAAACTACAATTTATTTTTATAGCTAAGTCAAAAATCAAGTTAAATATTCATATGGAATTCATAGTGTGACCATGCGTTTCTTGGGTTCTTTGGTTTTCCCGGGCAACGCCTATGCACGCGTCCCGCTAATATCTGATAATATAATATGTTATATGTACTAAATGTATTATGTAATATATGTTAAATGTACTGTAATATTGTGATGTAATAATTTAATGTTATATATAGTGTAATAATGTTATGAAATGTAATACTATGGCTTAATAATTCAATGCGATATACTTCAATATTTAACGTAATATTAATAATAAATAGCGGGAACCCGTGGAAATTCCACAGTGTTTTCTTCATAAATCTGCATAATTTACTTTTGATAATAATATATTTTTTAAAATAAGAAATGTCTGTCAGGATCAATGCCATTAAGAAAAATAACTCGTTCTTCTTCCGTTAAAATAATTGTCGTCGTCAGCTAAATATTATTTAAATAACTAAAACAATTATGCCTCTTCTATATTAATTTATTTATTTACAATTATACAAATTTAATTCTTTTTAAAACAATAAATATTCTGTCTTATTAGCGTAAAAAATTGTCAGCTAAATATTCTTTAAATCAATAACATTTTGAAATTTAAAACTGTACTGTTTTAGTCGACGGACAACATAATTTGATTTTGGAAAATTTCATTTTAAAATGGGTAAAGTCGGAATGTTTTATCTTAGCGCCATCCGATAATCACCAGTCACCCTCTTTGATGAACGAACAATCTCATTTTATTAAATGTGTGCAAAATGTGATAACGTACTTACAAACATAAAATGCTTTAGCGTATTATATATAGATACGTTAAGAAAATAATGTAATGATGATGCAATACTAACGCAAACATTAAATAATAAGATATATATTACATAAGGCACATAAGATCAGACACATTCAAATGTGCATAAATTATGTAATGTATGCACGGAGAGTCGAACAGCCGAAGCGTTGTGAATATAACTACGACAACGATGGCGACAGGAATCCGAAATATGTAAGTAATTTAAATGACAATATTTGTTCATCTGATAAATATTCGCAGAACAAAAGAATATGTCAAACTGTGAGTTTAGAAAGCGTCGCCTCCCAAAAGGATGATACTGGGAGAGAAAGACGACGGCGGTGCGCGTTGAAGGTGGAGGGATAGATGAAATAAGCTTGCTTCGTGCGACGCATCCATTCGTCTGTATCTAATATGGCGATCACGATTTTGCGCACACCCCTCTTCGGTCCCGCCCTCGTCAAATTTCTCCAGATGTTATTGGTCTTAACTTCTCAAACCTTTGTCGCATATTTACGGACCTCTATTCTTATGTATAAGAGTGTCTAGATATTAGACCAGCAGGTCGAGTACAACTTGTTAGTCATGACAATTCTTTGAAGTCAATTTCAATAATAATTACTGATCACAAAGGGACTCGAATACAAAGAGACGCGCGTGAGCGCAGCCGAATATACGAACTAGCCCTAACAAACACGCAGAAGTGCGAAGACAGCCTAATGGTTACTGATGCGGGCTATGGAATCACTAAACCGAGTTTATTGAGGATAAGACATTAGCAAAAGAAAGAATGACAAAGTTTATCCATATAAAATAATACATTTTTATTGACAACTTGTTAAGACAATAAAAAATTAATTGTTTGTAGAGAATGAGAGTTCAAAGTGTCCAAGGAACGTTCTAGGTGAAAGAAGATTTTTTTTATCTGTCAAGAGAAATTGAGTACACGTGTTTATTTCGGCTGCCCCCTTATGCGTTTACATGTGTGCAAATGGGATAGGTATGAAGACGTGTGTGTGTTTTATTAGAGTGCTTTTGTTTTGCTAGTGAGAGCGCGTGCGAATGAATTGTGTATACGTGTTCGTTTGGCAGTGTGTATATGCTGTCTCTATGTATAGTAGTTCATGGTTCTCCAGTTGTGTCTGTCGAGGAAAAAATATATGAAAACGCTGTGTTTGGGTTTTTATACTATGCGCAAGATTTGGAAGTGAATAAACTGCTGATTTGAACTTTTGTCCAATACAGAATCAGTACGTAAAAACAACGCTGTCGCTGTTACTTCGAATAAATTCACTACGGATATATTACATTTATGTATGCATTAATACACTCGTGACATGTATGAACCCATGACCATTCCCAGTTAAATGAAAAGTTTTCAATGAATCGTTTACAATGAATTATTGTGCTTCGTCATTAAATAAACCAACATTTTCTATATGCCGTAATGTTCGAGAGTAAAGTAGGAAATGTGAGGTTTTAAGTTACTGAGACGCACGGTTAGTATATGTGTGATCACGTGGGACGTTCTATCTGATGGCCACCTAAATAAGGAAATTTAATGGTAGTTTAATCGACGATAGCGTCTGTCAAAATGTTTTATGCTTTCTCGTATTCTTTTACTAAATACAAATGGCAAATCAACTCTTACCTCATGATCTGTCAAAATAACACCCGAATTCTAAAAGCGCATTCCGATCCACATTCCAATGCCAACCTACTTCTACCAAACAACTTTTGCAAACTCAGTTTCCATCAACGAAATATCTATTACGAATTATCATTTTTATGATAATTAGTGTACTACTAATTATCATAATTATCACCCCATTCAGGAGCAGTCTTGTTTCATTAAGAATATATAACGCACCCGATCGATATGAGAATTTTGTTGAATAAATACATTCATTTATTTTAAATATCCTACGTTGTTCGTATCAGTAAGTATTAGGCGATTAACCCACCTGTGTCTATGCATGTGCTGTACACCCCTTTATTATCATTAATAATTAAAACTGTTATTAGAGGACCTTGATGGGCGTTGGAAAGATAATATTGATTATTTCCTTAGCTGATTAATTGGAAAATAACTCGGTTGACAATGAAAAGTAGATTAAGTCCACTTTCTAATTTTTCTTTGGCCCATGTCATACTCAAGTGATATAAATATATTGATATCTGAAACACATTGAATGTTAATTGACATAAAATATAGACGTTTCAAACTTGTGCTACTGCTTTGTACGGCTCCAAGTACTAGCCGTTGGCGAAGGAAACATAAAGTTTAAACATTTATGAAATATTTTTGTTGGGCATCTATTTACTTCTTTTACGTCTGTGTATATTATTTTTCGTGATGCGTGTATTTGCTTCGTTTAGACTCTCTACGTGTGGGTCGTGTGGGTCGTGTCGCTCGTTGCCATATTTTTTGTCTTCTTCATAGCTGGAATCTGCATTGAGTGTGAAGAGATTAAGGAAAATATGACCTAATCAACTAGTCGATGATCATTGTTTAATTGGGAGGTGACGGTGATTAAGTGGATAACGACACGGACTGAAGACCTGGGTGTTCCAAGTTCGAATTCTGGACACGATTTTTGTTTATCGATTTTGCTCGTTATTATATAACTTATGACATCATCAATTTTCCTCTAAAATATTACTTTGTTCTTTTCGTTGTTTTTCTCCATACATATTAGCTTATTTTTTCTTACTTTTATATAAATAAATATTTTGAATTTTTTTTTGCTGTTTAATTGGTCTCTTACGTTTTGTTTTTTATTCTAAATTTCTATGTGATGTCTTGAACTGGAGGATCCCCTTTCTCTGTATTCTGATATTAACATTCGACCCTGGGGTCTTACAAGCCACTATTAACCTTTTTTTCATTTATTATTGTCACGTGTTCGCCGCGGTAGTCTTCACGAAGACTGTGTGTTACAAGATTGGAGGTAATATTTAACCTAGTTTAATTAAGATTCTATAGAGGGGCAGATCATCTATGAGACAGCGAGAAATGTAAAACCAAAATGTATATCGTAGAAATAGTCTTAAATTCTCCACATTCGTGAGACTGAATAGGTTAAGGAAAGATAATATAATCAAGATAGCGACAACGTTAGGATTAGAAACCAAACGGTCTATGAGGAAACCCAAGTTTATGAGGATAATAGTGGAGCATATTGTTGACAACGATATCTTCGAAGAAGATGTGTTGGACGATCTTGTGTCAAACACGCCCAGACTGTCTCAGGCTCAAGTCGAGCTGGAGAAAGCCGTGGCTGAGACTGGGAGAGAAAGGGATAGGATAGAAGTAAAAAAAAAGCTAGGCTAGAAGCCGATAACGAAATAGAATTAAAAAAGGCTAGAATAAAACGGGTGAATGTCGCTTCGTATCATTATTATTACTATTAGTATGTGTTATAATTACTTTCTCTGCCTCTTCACGGGTAATCTCGTTACACAATTACTTCAGCTAGTATATTTATGTTTTCGTGTCACGTGACCATTTGGCTATGAATGAAAATATAAATCAATGTTTTCATATTGTAACAATAAACATTTTTGTTTTCATTTCGTCTCCATTCTTTGAACATCTTGTTTTGTTTGGCTTGCTGGATTTTGTTTTTCGGGTTATTTGATTTTGGTTATTTTGTTGTTGGCTTGTACGGCATATTGATCCGTGTTTGTCATTTTTGATCGAAACCGCGCGTATATTTTGCATGCGAATTGTTTGTAGATGAATTTGTTTTCTATGTGTATACTTTGTAAATATATGGTGTGTAAAGGATAGATTATATTACACCTATGGATGGAATCCTGGCAGGTACTACCACCCGGTTCAGAGTCAACCTGGGACTAATGGCAACTAAAATGGTGGTTCTACACCCACCCCAAACCGCCAAAATTGTGACCTCATCTGCCGGATTCAGATTCGTGTCATAACCCGGACAAATTCTATTTAACCTTAAGATGGGATCGGAACAAGTACTACTACCCCGGGTTATAATGGACCTGAAAGTAACGGCAACTCAGGAGCGACTCCATACTCTCCAAAGCGGCGAAATTGTGACCTAACCCTTCTGTGTGTCATAACTAGAACACATTTTATTTAACCCATTGAACACGCGAGAGTTCTACCACACGGGGTTAGAGTGGACCTGCGAGTGATGACAACTAAAACACGCATTACAAAAACCACTCGAGAATAAAACGGATAATAAGATGGATGGATTGTCAGTTGGATTATGAAAAATATTATGAAACGATTGAAAATGATGAATGGAATGAACAGACTTTGATTACTTATGAGGACCGGTTAAGGCAAGTATTGTTGACATTGGATTTGAAGATGACCATGTTTTAGTCTGCAAATAAGCAGTCCCGTAGTAATGTGTTCCACAGATGAAACATTCTTGGTAAAAAAACTCTGTTCATGGAAATTTCTTTTGATGATAGACACACGGAGGAAGAAAGGGAAGTTCTTTGCAAGTATGGTTGGAGGACGAGTTCTTGCTGTGAATGTATTACAAGGAAAGATCAGAGATTGGAGCTTAATCGAGTACTTTCTATGAAAATAAAGATATAGTAGAGTAAAAATTAGCAACGCCGCTTCTATGAGAAGGGGAGTGCAGCAGACAGGAGAGATCAACCCCACTAGATTGCGAAGTCGATTTTGAAACTTTGTCATGAGGGGCCAAATTTATAGTAGGCATTCAAAGTGGGAGTTGGTCAGCAAGCTGTTTGTTAATATTGAATTTAAATTTCTACATGTTGATATAGTCGGGGAAACAGGGAGTAGGTAGGGAATTCCAAAGGCAATCGGTCCAAGGGAAATAAGCCATGTGGATAAAAGTATCTTCGGCATCTTGTGATCTCTACAGTTAAGGGGTGGACATTTGCTGTAAATTGGGTTTATCGGGGGTATTTACGTTGGGGAGGGTACAAGTGCAGTAAGTTTGCCGGAGCACATTTCGTGGAAGTACAAAGCACAGGCATGCACAATTACACTGCGACGATGGGACAGGGGCTGGAGCTTGGTAGACAGCGCAGGACCTATTAGGTGAGAGACTCTTTCGCACCCTGCCCAAGGAGGGGGAGGGGGAGACTGGTGAGCGCAGCTTCATAGTTGCAGGAGAATGAAGGATGCCAATAATATGTGCAACCAGTGGAAAGAAACTCCCTATCACCTTCCCAGGCTTTACCTTCTCATGGGAGAGAGATAAATAAAAACTCCCTATTACATATTACGTGATCGTAATTTATTACTGAAAAATGAAAGAAAAAGGGCTTTATTTAGAATTCAATATGAGCCCCATTATGCACTACCGGCTTCTCAAGCGGTCTGGCCAGCACACAAACTGGCGATTTACGGTTACTTTCAGACATCTCTCATTCCATTTTCTTTTTTTTCTATTATTACATCAATATTCATCTACAATTAGGTATGTGTAAATGTTTATATATTTATATGTATAAGATTCACCTGTTAGGCGTAAGGGTGGGTTTTGTGAGCTATATTTTGTTTAATTTAGTGTTGTGCAAAGAGGACAAAGAGGGGGGGGGTTGAGGACGTTTGTAAAAATTCAGATACCTCCGATTTACAAAAAAAAATCTTTACAATAGGTCTTAGACGCCAATTAATAAATATTCCCCAAATTTTGGTTTCTTTTTAGGAACATAATATGCGCACAACTACTCATTTAAAAATTAAAATATTTTAGATTTGCATTAAATTTGATACATAATCATTGGTCACTTATTAAGCAACATTTTCTGAATTTCAGGTTTAAGTTTTAGCCTAAAATTTCAGACATTTTCTACAAAAAAAATTATGTAATGGATTTTGATCAAAATTAGAATAAGGATTCTCGACATAAGTATAATTATATCTTGATTATAATCTTCGGAAAGGGGCATAAAAGTGGTGCAAAAGTGTTCGTCTGGAGAATTCATTTTGCCCCTCGTTCAGGGGTCTTCGAGTTATTTTATAATTATATTTTTGATAAAAGTAACCTTATCACTTGTGATTAAGGTTAATACGCTTTAAGGCATATTTCGCTTCCGAATTAAAATCATTTTGATTATGTCTAAAATTAATTAAACTCAGTCGGAAATCTCAAACATAATATAAAAAATTAAATAATAATTTGTTTGCTAATATTTGTTAGTTTCCCTCTAAAAATAATATTTCGTGGATTATAATTATCATAATTAATTAAAAAGGACATTCACGATAAAATCATTTTTTTATGATTTTCACATTTTCCATCCCGATTTAAAAAGGATTAGGTTATTATGGAGTTTGATTAATTGAAATAAAATGTAACAATAAATTTAAAATTTAGTTGTTTTCCTTATTGAAGCAGAAAATTGTTTATCATGTATGGAAACGCCGTTACGCAATAATTAGATTATTTTCGCTCGGCCATTCGTCGCTTCTCAAGTTGACGGTTGAGACGTTTCTTGACAGATTGAACCTGTTTACGGTAATTAAGTTGAAATGTAATTACGGCTATATGACGTTGATAGCATAGGTTCCCGTTCAACCACCGAAGTGAAGTATCGTTAGGTTTTGTAGGTGTTTAGTTAAGTAACTTAATAAAGGTTGATGGGGCCCATTCACCTAATATTTGTAAACAAATCAATATGTTATTTTTTTTATTACAAAATATCAAAGAATATTCTAATTATTACACAATTTTCAGCATTTATTCCATAACTAAATGATATATTTTATAAAGAATACAAGTTTAAAAATGTAAACTCATAACTCTTTTAAGAATATATATATATATATATATATATATATATATATATATATATATATATATATATATATATATATATATATATATGAATAGATGAAAGGATAAAATAATCCGACGGTATGAAACTAACATGGAATAAGCGGAAGACCTAAAAAGCTCAACGTTTCACCCAAATGGGCTTTGTCAAGAGCGAACGAAAAAATGCAAAAAAGGACAAAAGACGAGAAAGTCTATAAATTATGAGAAATATATATAGTTGTAGGGTTCATGTAGAGCGGGAAAATATGTAAATGTGTATAGAGTAAAAAAAAGGGGGAGACGCAGCATAGTCTGGACAAGCGGATCTATGAGCATAAAAGATCAGCAAAGGTATCCTCCCCCTGCAGGGCAACGTTCCGGTCAACAACTCGCATGTCGCCAGATCAGAAGCACGGGCGTGTGGCTATGAAATTCTTCCCCATCCTACTTACTCTCCTGACCTTGCACCCTCTGACTTTCATCTCTTACCAGCCATGAAGTTGTTTTTGAAAAGAAAAGTGTTTCCCAGATGATGCAACGTTGATTTCTGAAGTTACGACGTGGTTGGAAGACCAACCTAGGGTGTTCTACAAAAACAGTGTCCAGAGCTGCATCAAACGATGGAAGAAATGCATAACTGGGTGGTTCTATGCAGAGAAAAACTGTTGCCATGATACCATAAGCGCAGGCATTACCTTCTCCTTTGATCGGGGTGCCGTCCCAGGTATTACCTCCTCTATTTTTGAGAGGATATTGTAGTATGTGTTTGGTTGTCATGATACCATTTGGACATGCATTACCACCTCCTTTTATTTAGAGGGGGAATCCTCTCAGGCTTTACCTCCTCTTTTGCGGAGTAGTGTACTATATTTGCAATATTTTGATAGTCAGAGTATGTAGTTCGTTCATCATGATATCATTCTCACAGCCTAGCAAATATTTGCTAGTATTTTTATATATATATATATACTTAAATATTATCTATTTATTTAACCAATAGCTTATTTCGTATTTGAAAATCTCATCAGAATAGATTTAAACAGCTGGCCTACCTAACAACGGGTTCGAACTTACAACCTTGGGTTTTGTAACTCAACGTCGTTAACCCCTTGGCTAGCAGGCCAGCAGAGCGATTGAGATGTGTACATACAGTTTTTGTGCAAACTCGTACTGGTAATTACATCTAAAGTGTTCAATCAAGGGGAGGGAACTATAAAGTATTTTCAATTAAAACTATACATTACAGTGTGTGGTGGACCGGGGTTTCATTGTCCTGAACACACTGTATCTGGAGTAGAAGCCGTCTTGTTGTAGTCCGTTCAAATCATCAGCACCTTTCAATGAAAGATCGCCCTATCGTCACGTGATCCATGACTCCATATATAAGAAATAAAAAAAGACCCATCAAATAAATTCAATTGACCAGTCGTATTACTCATTAATTTCGCATGAATCAGATTATTCTGCTGTGAGCATTGGTTTCCCCGATATCTTTCTAGTAAGTATTGTTTCTAGAAAGACATCGGATACATAAAAGAGGAACCACGTGAAGGTTGCCAACAGCAAACGTGAAAGTGTTTCTGTGGAACGAATTGGATTCGAACATGGCACACCCACGTGATCAGTCGGTGTTGTTAACCACTTAGCTACCACCACCTCTCGATCCAGATAGACAATGGAGTTGAGGTCATTCAAAAAGTAGGATGTAGATAAAGAAAAAAAAGGTGATGAGTATAGAAAAGAATTTGCACAGTTTTGAAATGAGAAATGCCAATTTTAGTCTAAATCGAGTAAAAAAAAAAAGCTGATCTGCAATTATATTCACAATTGTCCCATCTAATTTCATTCAACCGAATTACTACTTTGCATTTAACGCCTTTTCATCTAAAGTAAATTGCGTTTTTCAAAGTCTATTAAATACACGATTCCTTGCGAAAGCCCCAGCAATTCCCTTCACTAAAGCCTGTTTACTCGTACGGCACGAACAGACAATTATCGACGAGCTGAAACGTTCGGACTTCAAGAGGGAAAATGGCGGC
>OY744534.1:45389657-45519657 GCA_963556195.1 Sepiola atlantica
TGAATGATGGTACTATGAGGTAATTATTGAATGATGGTACTATGAAGTAATTATTGAATGATGGTACTATGAAGTAATTATTGAATGATGGTACTATGAAGTAATTATTGAATGATGGTACTATGAGGTAATTATTGAATGATGGTACTATGAAGTAATTATTGAATGATGGTACTATGAAGTAATTATTGAATGATGGTACTATGAAGTAATTATTGAATGATGGTACTATGAAGTAATTATTGAATGATGGTACTATGAAGTAATTATTGAATGATGGTACTATGAAGTAATTATTGAATGATGGTACTATGAAGTAATTATTGAATGATGGTACTATGAAGTAATTATTGAATGATGGTACTATGAAGTAATTATTGAATGATGGTACTATGAAGTAATTATTGAATGATGGTACTATGAAGTAATTATTGAATGATGGTACTATGAAGTAATTATTGAATGATGGTACTATGAAGTAATTATTGAATGATGGTACTATGAAGTAATTATTGAATGATGGTACTATGAAGTAATTATTGAATGATGGTACTATGAAGTAATTATTCAATGACATATGAGTTGAACTCATCATGCCTTTTTTGAAGACGGTGGGTTTATACCCCAAAATGTAAGTTCAATAAATCAAACTTACCTATGGATAAAAAAATTAATTGCAGACTTTTTACTCACAAAATATACACATGAAATAGATTGATATGCAAATGATCTATATACACGACTAAACCTGTTAAATGTTTTAAAATATTAGGAACCTCATGCATAACATTCTTTTACTAAAATAAATGGAGTCGGTATTAAATAACCTAAAAGGGTTGATATGCCGTAAAACAAAACGAAACAAAGGGAAATATCTTATGTGCTCATTCGCCACGTCTTACTAGCGACTTCCTGTCTATAATGTAACTGCCAGAATACGTAACTCTAACTCGAGTTCTAATGGAAAATTTCACTTTCAACTTAATCTTACATTGAAATTTCCGATTCTCGCCATATTTTTACACACCCGCATCTAAATATTGATAAAGAGGGATATAATGAAGTTAACGCTATAGGCCAGATAGACTGGATTCTGGGCGACACTAAATTCGTTCTACTGCTTCCCGGGTCCTAACATATTCTGGATTATGTGGTATTATTTCTTATTTTATGAACAAGACACGCTCACGCCTAGCGTGATTCGGGATTTTGTCCTCAGATGTGTTAAACATCCTAGGATCAATAGTTTGTTCCTCAAATCACCGGAAAACATTTTGACTTCCCTTGATACATTCGCAAATCGGACGAGTATATGCTGGCACAAGACCATTCAATCTATTTGATGACAGGTCTCACAGGATATTGGCTTCTGCCGAATTATGCACGTCGATCGAATACTAAGTCGGGGGTCTTTAGGAAGCCAACTCTGATATTTGCTTCTTACCCGGAGCTGCGGACATTACGCTGCCGTTGGACGAATTCCACGAATTGAAGTTATGGATGTCAATGGAGATCTTATGCAACGAGGAAGGGGGATATTTCTGTTTGGGGAGGTTAGGGAATGGATCGAGGGGACGACATTCTTTTAAGCCAGAAGTTTTAGAAATTGTTCCCTTTCTTTCACATACACGCACACGCGCACACACGCACACCCGCGCACGCAAACACCAACACACGCACACACAATACACATGCTCATGTACACGCACACAAACACATGAACACGCGCACACACACGCACACACGCACACACGCACACGCGCACGTGCACATGAATAACAAAACGCAAACTTAGCCGCAGATAGACTGTAAACAGATACCTCACAGATAAAACAGACACGACCATACAACCCGAAATACACATACTAATACAAACGCACATGTGCACGCCGACACACACGATTGTGCATACGCTCACCCCCCCATATATATATATATATATATATATATATATATATATATATAATTTTATCAAGTTAGGTATGTGCATATGTTTATATAATTGTATCTAAAGGATTCACTCCTAAACTATTAAACCGAACATTATGCATTTTAGAAACATAGCTGCTAGGCTTAATTGTGGCTGATGTGGGCTATATTTAGTTTAATTTAGTCATATGCAAAAGGGGGCAAAGAGAGTGAAGAAGCCTTTGTGAAAATTCAGATACCTCGGATTTTGATGACATTTTAACAATAGGTATTACACATCAAGTAACAAGTAATCTCCAACTTTCCAAGTATTTAAAGGATTTTTAAGAGATATTATATGGGCATAACTTCCCATTTCAAAATTCAAATATTTCAGATTTGCATTTTATTTTGTCCATCATCATTAGATATCAATTAAGAAAGATTCCCTTAATTTTAATTTTTCTTAAGACCCCTTAAGCTTTGCGTTTTATACATTTTCTAGAATTCTATGATTTTTCTATGTATATTTTAGTAATATATCTAGAATAATAGTAAATGCGAACACTGACGAAGCATATTTTCGTCATCTTTTGTGTATACCTGTTGTGACCTTGAAGGGTCGATAATAATTAAGACAACACGGTGGTATATTTACAAGAGTGTATTTACAGAAGTACATGATAGTATGTTACAGAAAGTCTGCAGTCGATACTGGGGCTATGACTGTCACACATGACTGCTACGACATTTCGTCGTAACTCTATTTATAGTCTCTGGAAGAGTCCATCTAATCCCAAAATAGGGTAGATCATTGTCACACCATACCCCTCCCCCCATTTTAGCATTGCTCCGTATGGAGTCAATACTTTTTCTTTTCTGGATTATTTTAATAGAATTCCGTAAGCTTACGGTTTCTTATTGATGTGAGGATTTTTTTAACACCTTCTAGCATTCTGTCGTCCAAAAACACCCTTTTCCTTTTTTTTATTTCTTATTTCTCATGAAGAGACGTTCGCAAATATTGCATGTTTTCAGTAAAAACTTTGTAATAATTCGCTAAATCAAGAGAACTTTGTAAAGACGATACATTTGTCGGAGCTGGCATATTTTTTATCGCACACGCTTGCTCTGGATTTGATTTTTTGTCTATAAGAGAGAAAAAGAGAGAAAGAGAGAGAGAGCCTTTATAGAATAAGAGCGGGGGGGGGGGCTCATACAAAATACAGTGAGAGAGAGTGGGAAAATTAGTAATCGAGGGGTAAGTTTAAAATTACGTCTAATTTAAACAATTAAAATGAATTTTATTTTCAAACATAACTCAATCCCAAATAATGGTTGTTTGTTTGTGTTTCTGATCTCCGGTTTGTGTTCATTGTCCGAATTTATTTTTTCATTATTATTTTTGGGCTTCGAGAAAGCATTAATTCGCTAGAATGCAATTGTATTCGCGTAAGTCAAATTAAATGTGTATATAATAAATATTTATAAAGCTCTACTTAGTATTAAGCACTTATTAAACATATTGATTTTAAGTTCATTTAATTAATACATTTAAACTGGTTTATATATATATATATATATATATATATATATATATATATATATATATATATATATATATATATATATATATATGGGAAATGAAAAAGGAAAAACCAAAATATGTTTATTTTATGTATTCATCAACGTTTCGTCTTTATTTGTAAGACTTCCCCAGGATGATAATTTTAAGAAAAATGTCATGCAAGTACATGAAAATATTGGGTTGACATGATGAGTTAATGAGAAGAAGTAGTAGCCAGTACTGGGAGCACATTAACCCATCATGTCAACTCAATATTTTCATGTACTTGCATGACATTTTTCTTAAAATTATCATCCTGAGGAAGTCTTACAAACAAAGACGAAACGTTGAAGAATACATAAAAAAAACATCTTTTGGTTTTTCCATTACGTCAGATTACCCTCATCCTTCCTTTCTCATATATATATATATATATATATATATATATATATATATATATATATATATATATATATATATATATATATATATATATATATATATATATATGCCCATGGGAGAATGTATCTCCGACAATAGTAATAACACTTATTCTTACATCGGTTACACTACCATAACACGTTCCCGAAGACTAACGTTACATGTCTCTGACACTAGCACTAAAAACATGACTGCCTTCCTTCTCAATATAGACATATACTAGTTAACAATACTAAAATAATACACCACGATACCAACACCAAGAGATTAAAAATTCTTGAAGCCCTCTACATAAAAACTAAACATCCCACAATCAATAATGTGAATTACGAAACTAGTCACAACATTTTAAAGTGTCTAGTTTAGTAATAAACGTTACCACATTCTTAGCCATTAAGCAATTATACGTTTGAATCTTGAACGCGCTCAGAACGTAATTAAATTCTTAACTGTTAAACAATCACACTTTTGAATGTCGCACGCTCTTAGAACGTAATCACGCTCTCATGTAACATCTCAATATTATAAACGCTCCTTTTAAGTTGTAAATCACTGGCCTTTATAATAATAAAAATAACGAGTGAAGACATATTTTTAATTAAACCAAAACTAACACCGCCTGAAGATGATTTGACGAATCAAATCGAAAATATAAGCAGAAAAAAAACGAAAACAAAAGTTATTTTTAAAATGGAACAAGAAACCCATGGAACTTACATACAGCAATTTGACCGAAACACTAAATGGACCATTCGGACAATGGAAAAATAAATCTTATCGAGCAAAAACACTCCGTGTTATTTAATAATAGTTGCCTAAATATATATATATATATATATATATATATATATATATATATAGCGAGAGAGAGAGAGAGAGAGAGATTTTGAAGACCTAAAATCCTCTCTCGTATCATGTATGCATGACTTAATCTTTCTTCGTACTCGCCTCGCAGTCGGAGCATTCATTTCTTTTTGTCAGAGTCGTTAATAACGCGAATCTCGAGTTGATTTTCGTGTTTCGATTACCATGTAACAATCTAACGTCCTTCTAATGGACAGCTTAACTAGCACAAATTACTGTACTCCCACCAATTCCTTTTAAGAGTTATTACATAAAACAGGCAATATATTATCGTATGTGTCATCGTAAAAGCAACTATGCTAATGCGATTACTGTTAAGATAACACAGGAGAGTCTAATAATTACATATCGCAAAATTATAAACGCGAGTCTATGCGTATAAACGCCATAAATAATCCGTGCGTATATATGAATGCGATTGATACACAGCATCTGAAAATAAAACTTAAGTGCTTTTTTCTTTAAAAATAAAGATGGCAGACTGACAGCATTTGCCAAAAATGGCGCCATTTTACTTCGCGATATGCGCCGTTTATCAACTCTTTGTGATAAATGTTTTTTTCTTCCCCGAGGCCCATTAAAAGGCGCGCTAATGAACACACTGACAACGTGATAAGTTATTTGTTTCTGTCTGAAGTTTTGAGATGAAAAGTTATTATTATTTACTTTGGGCTATTGTCCTGATCAACGGTGATATTTCTACTACAATTTTGTCTCGTTTTCTTTCGGGGGGGGGGGGCGGTGTATGACACGTTATTATTCATCTTATTCCTATTTTCGGACTACTGTCCTCATCGCCGTTGCTATTTACCATGTTTCGGCCTATTCAGGTGTACGATTTCCTGTATTTAAATATGGTTGTTATTATATATTACCATCTTTATTGAAGCGTTTTTCTTATATTGAATCACTACTTATGAAGGCCAAGAGCCACTTGAGGATAATAATGAATGTGATGAGAAAAAAACGAGAAAAAAACGATCAAGGGTACAGACTAAGTTTGATTACTTATGTCGCGGTTCAGGACAATAATTTGTTTACATTGGACTTGAAGACAACCAAGTTGTATCCAAGGAAACAATTCCGCAATAATGTATTCTACAGGCGGAAAGTCCTTGCAAAGAAACTCTGTCCTTGGAAAATCCGCCTGACACCAAGTACATGGAAGGAGAAAGGACACTTTCTTCTGTTGTGGTAGTAATACGACTTCTTACCGTTAATATCTTACAGGGAAGAACAAAAAAATTAGAGCTTACTCGAACACCTTCCATGGAAATAGCGTTAGAGTAGAGAGAGACTAGTAAAACATTTCTTCTCTGAGAAATGGGCTGTAGGGAAGAGAAGAGATCATCCTTACTAGTTTTTAAGCCAGGAAAAATATTTGTTTTCTTGTATGCAAATATGATTGTTATGTATAATACACGCCTTCTCAATCCGGCATTTCATGAGAGTAATTGTACTTGCAATATGTTCGAATGTGTTCTTTTTAACTGGTAAATATATAACTTATTAGATATTAATAGTCGTAGAGGCATTGCTCCATTATATATATATATATATATATATATATATATATATATATATATATATATATATATATATATATATATATATATATATGCTGATGACAGCTGTGAGCCAGAAACACCTGATCATGGATTACTTTTATGTACGTATAAAATAAATAAAAATATATATATTAACGAAAAATACGTCCTATGAAGTTAAGGGCGACTAATAATGCAATTTTCTGCATCTTAAGCACTTAGGAAGTGAGACAATCGAAATAATAGTAAGCAAAATAACAACGAACGCTGCCATCACCAATAAAAATAATTACATAAAAATACATCATATATATATATATATATATATATATATATATATATATATATATATATATATATATATATATATATATATATACATATATATATATATATATATATATATATACAAATGAAACAATAAAGATAAATATTTATCTTTATATTATATGCTATCGTGATAAGTCAATGTTCGATACACAAGATAGAGCAATAATATAAGAAAATGAACGATGAAAATAAACATTCAATAAAATGCAATATTTATTAATTCATCAAGTATTCAAACAAGGAATATATATAAAAACAAACTATTTTCTTTTCTTTAATCCATATGGTTTCAAATATAAGCTCTTTTCATCAAAGGAAAAAATCAGCACAAATGATATTACTGGTTAGCATATATTTGAAAATATTAAAAAAATGTGAGCAAAAAACATCTTCAATGAAAAATATTTAAAATATAATGTGTACATGTAAACATACAAGGTATCTGATAGAAGAAGGCAATATAAATATATTTTATTATAAACTGACTTTTGTCATACTTTTTTTGATTTTCTGAATACCTTCATATTCGGGACTTTGAATCTTTACCAATTGAACTCTATGGATTATAAACTTGGGTCTGAGGGTTTCGAATCGTATGACTGGCAGAGCAATCATCATCCACACTGATGATTTCTGGTAAAAAGAATGAAACACGTGTGCTTGTGGATAAAAATTTAATAATATTTATCGTAATATATATATATATATATATATATATATATATATATATATATAAATCTTAATTGTCGAGCACTGTCTGACTGAAATTATAAAAATCTGAGGTCATTAAGCTATGGAAGCAACGTTTAAACGCCCGCGTGTTTAGACACTCTTTGATCGCGGAACGTTTGAACCCCACAGGTAGCTTTAAATGTATCTTAATTTCAGTAATGTTTGTGGTGATTTCCGTTTGCCTAATGGATTTAGGTGTAAGATCGTGATTCTCTTCTGACCGTCTTAAACTCCTCACTTCCTGCACTGATAAGGATGTAAATCCGGAATGACGTGGTCTGTAGGTAAATAAACTTGAATATCTAATAAAAATATTCATAGTGTATATATATATATATATATATATATATATATATATATATATATATATATATATACACTATGAATATTTTATTAAGATTATATATATATATATATATATATATATATATATATATATATATGATTATTTTTGTTTACACAGAAATGTACAAATTCTGCGACACTTGCATGTCGATGTTATTGATCAACAGCTTTTATAAGCAGAGATCTCATCAGACAGAGTTAAAATCCGATCTTAATCGTAAATCATATTTGGAAAGAATGAACCTATATATATATCTATATATATATATATCTATATATATATATATATATATATATATATATATATATATATATATATATATATATATAAGTAAGGAAATTAACATCTTTGAAGCACGGATTAGAATGTATTAAAGTGAAATATTTTGAAAATCAACAATCGTACAATTTTAAATGAAAAATTCATTTATTTAATTTTTTTTGCAAGCTTTCGTTGTAGAACAACATTGTCAGGCGAGACTGTCTTAAAGTTTGTTTTTCTCTTCTTTTCTTCCTCCTCATTTTGATGGTATTAACCCTGAGGGGTCGAATGATGACACGAACAGAAAGAGACGTCAAGTTCTTAAGACGTTAGGATAAGTAGTCCTGGTGATGTTATGTGCAGATTAACGCTTTTTTAAAGTAAGGAAATTAACATCTTAAAATTGCACGATTGTTGATTTTCAAAATATTCCACTTTAATACATTCTAATCCGTGCTTCAACAATGTTAATTTCCTTAACTGAAATCAGTATGAAGCATTATGAATAAGCGGAAACATCCTGATTTTCAGTCATTTTCTTTAAATACAGAGAATAATGTGTTATCTTCTTCAAAAAGTATGAAGAAAAGTTTTCATTTCTGTTAATTACGTTGAAAATAGAAAAAAAGAAGAGGAAAGAAGTTTCATTCTAGAAATCGCTTAATATATTAATTTCAACTTACTTAATTCAAGTGTGGATAAAATTTAAAAAAATAGATACCAACCATAGTTCGAACGCGTAAACTTAATCCCTAATTACTTCGTTTTTACCCGTAAGTGATAGTTATAAGATTTCGATTTAAAACAGAAATAAAACATGTCATGCTCACTTTATTTATTTCCTTATTTTTTGTCAATGGAGGAAAAAGAATTTAGCTCTATTTAAGTATGCCGACGTAGCATATTTATATAATGATGTTATTTTTTGCGACATCTGAAAATCAAAAATAAATTTATATTTAAGAACGAGTAATATAAAATGGTATAGTATGTTTTAAATATTAGCAAGTAATGGCGCTTACCTCATTACATGAAAACACAAGTGTAAATTGTGGTTATAAATAAAATTGTGTTACCTACTCTAATGATAATAAAGTCATAGTAAGAAAGGAATAAGCTATACTGTAGTTGGTAAAAGTAAAAAGGTGTATCAACTAACTAAGGTAGATCACAGATAAATTTTACTTTTATTAATGACGTTAGCGATTTTTGCATTTTTCCGTCATTATTAAAAACTGTTCCTATATTAGTAGTTTTTCGTGCGAGATTACATACTTCTTTAAATAAACTGTAAGGAAGTACGTTATTATAGTGCCAATAACATGATACAACGATAACGAAATACAAAATTGTTTAGTTAAAAGCAATGTTTTACATGTCAGGTTAAATACTATTTAGGTTAACATTCAAAAATTTAAATCTCACAAGATTATTTAGCATGTTAGATTGTATTGAGTTATTGGAAGCGAGGCTACATTTAGACATCCCTAACATAACAGCTGACATCGAAAACGGCAAAGATCGGTTTGGGATATCACAGAGATCAAATTTTTAAATGAAGATGGATCGGAATACGTGGGCAAAATGCTCAACGGGAAGAGACATGAACTACATGATCAATTACTAGTTTTAACAAATGTGTTATGCAAGAGTTTTTCGTTAGGGGGCGAACGAGCCCGACGTGAAATAATGTTAGGTCTTACAAGCTGCCAATAATTAAGTATCTCTATCTCTCTCTGCCCGAAGCATGTATCCTGATAAAATAAAGAAATACATATATTGTGATAGTATGATGTTTTTGTGTTTACTCATTACCAAGAACTAACAATATGACACAGGCATTTCTATGAATAATCTCTATCAGATAATCTCTACTGATTAGAAAGCCAAATGACGTGGCAGAAGAAGTTTCAGATAATCTCATTAAGTGATCACTTCGCCTCAGAAGGAATCAAAACCAATATGCAAACATCTTTCGTCATTATAAATGCTCATATAATTATGGATTATGATGTTTGATACATACTTAAACTGCAAGGACTGGTTATTTTTACTTTTATCTTTTGAAATAATGAACACAGTTCTTAGGTTTTCTTAGCCAAGGAGTGGCAATCAGAAAGGCTCCCGTTGTATATAAACTTTCTTCACGACATGCTTCTTTAATAGATTTAAACAATTATCCTAGTTCAGATACTAGTCTGCGTGTTTGGCTAATACATAAGACGACAGAACTACTACTACTGATAAGACAATGTGTAAAGGTGGGTTATTTGGCATCTCAAAACTAGTGTTTTGGCTAGATGGAGTTCATCAGTCATGGAGGACAGCTCATCTAAGATAACGAAAATTTTGATCTCAAACCCTCGCTCTCTGATGGCCATACCCACTCATAGAAAGTCAACCATAAGAAAAATCCCTGAACTGGAGTACCTAAGGCAGTTCGAGACTATGCAGCAATTTTCTGGCAACTTCTGCGACAACACTGGTCTAATATGTATCGGCGCTTGCTGTTTCAATAGATCATTCCACCAACGTGAAGAGTGGGTGTACTGCATGGGTAACGGTAGGATATCGGTATTTACCTATAAGTGCCATTTTTTTGGAGGGAAGGGGGAGTTGAATCCTCCTTACATGAAAAATCAACCGCTATAAAAATATTTATGCAATATTAAGCAAGCGTCTCAGATTGGCGTCAGAAGACAGATACTTTGTCTATCCATACTCTGCTCCACCAACCTTTAATGTCAGGACGTGTAAATCTCTGTTGCGAAACATACAGGGCAGAAAAGAAAGGAAAGACTAAACAGGGACATATAAAACTCCGACTTTCATGGCCTACAGAGAAAAGTCGATCTTCTATCTAAGTTAAGACGCAAACGAAACATTTATTTACAATGCATTTCTATTGCATATTTTGTCAATATATATTTCTTTTAAATATTGAACTGTTTGGAGTCTTAACGGCTGCCCTTGATCATGGTACCGTGATAGTCGCGTTTATCACGCATACTACACTTTAATTCTGAAACGGGGAATCTAATCAGCAGCAGTTGCTGATTGACATTGTCGGAATTCGCTCGTATATATATACAATTAACCATTCCAGCGACGTAATGGGGGTTTGCCGCATGGGAAATATATTCCCTCTATACTTCCTTACTCAGGATTTGTGCTCTCAGCGAAAGTCCATAGTCTTCAGAGAACGAAGGATGCCAATCGTAATAAAAGTGTGACATACAATCTAAATTGAACATTGATAAGATCGTTGGTATCACACTACAGGGGATTGTTTATGCAACTTTATACACAAGAACTGTTCACTAAACAATAAAATTTAAATTGAAACTGGTAGACAGCTACAATAAAATTTAAACTGAAAGACAGCTACCGAAACGTAAACGTGGAACTGGAAGGCGTCTACCAGAGATTGGAACTGGAGAACAACTACCGTAAAATTGAAACTCGATGGCACAGCTACCGAAACGTAAACGTGGAACTGGAGGGCATCTACCGTATAATTGAAACTGAAGGATATCTACTGTAAAATTCAAACAGCTACCGAAACGTAAATGTGGAACTGGAATACAGTGAAAGAGAGGATTTTGAAGTCTATCTTTAATGGCGGGGATGAGGCAAGTCGGGGTTACTTCCACCGCTCAATCCTGGTTCAGGATCATAACGTTTGTCACACTCTTCCATGATCTCCTGATCACACAAATTACATTGCGGACGCGGTCTTTCGTTTCGGGTGTTCGGGTGAATTCCTTCTTTCACAGAAGAGGTCACATTTGGCACGTCAAAAGATACTGACATCGTAGGGATCATTTGGTGAACCCGACCAAAGTAGATTGGCCGTTCACTATCTTCTGTATCGTCTTCGTCATTGGAGGGAGGCGATCCTACAAAAGGGCACAGAGTTCACAAACCAACTCCGCATTTTCTATCCATTAAACGATGAGAATGTCAGTTATAGCACCGCTGAATTCCGGAATTAGCCGAATGTCGAAAGCCTTGACATCAATACTGAAGTATGTACGCCGAAATAGCTTGAAAGACGAGATTTGGAAGTCTATCGGGGAAGAGTTTTCACTCTGACTCCAAAGGGACCGTTAAAAGTAAATGTCACGGAATTAAATAAAAATGACTCTAATTAAGCCGGTATTTGTAATCCATCGGACGGTGTTCGAATCCTAACTTGACCTACAATTCAAATATTTCTTTAACTTTTAAATTGCACGCCAGGCAAAGACGGGCTCTTTTATAGCGGGAATGAGGTAAGTCGGGGCCACTTCCATCGCTCGATCCTGGTTCAGAATCATTACGTTCGTCACAGACAGCTACTGTAAAATTGAAACAGTGGACGGCTACCGAAACGTAAATGTGGAATTTGAGGACAGCTACCGTAACATTGAAACTGGAGGACAATTACCGTAAAATTGAAACTTGATAACACCGATACTGAAACATAACATTGAAACTTAAGGATAGTTAACTACCGTACAACTAAAACTGAAGACAACTACTGAAATGTAAAATTGAATCTTGAGGATAGCTACTGTAAAATTAAAATTTGAGGAGGCAGGTACGGAAACGTTAAGATGAAACTGGACGACAACTACTGTAAAATCGAAACTGGAGGACATCTACCGTAAGAATTCAATCTTGAGGAAGCTATCGAGACATAAAATTCAATCTGGAGGACAGTTACCATAAAGAACACAGCTACTAAAAACTTAAACCTTAAACTAGAGGGAAGTTAGAGTAAAATTGAAACTGGAGAACAGAGATACGGAAACTTAAAATTGACACTGGAGGATAGAGCTATAAAAACATTTGAAACTGGAGGACAGATACTGTAAAATTGCATTTTTTTAGGATACAGCTACAGTAAAGCAGGGAGACAGCTATCGCAAAATTGAAACTGGAGGACACAGCTACTGAAACTTAAAAGTAAAACTGGAAAATAGCTATCGTAAAATTTAAACTGGAGGAAACAGCTACCGAAACGTATAATTGAAACGGGAGAATAGTTACCGTGAAACTGAAATTGGAGGACACGGCTAGCGAAACGTAAAATTGAAAGAACTAATAACATTATATAACAATAACAAATAACAATTGGCTCGTTAAAATGAAAGCTATTTAGGTCCAACTTTTAAAATCTCATGAGATAACTATATGTTGGATAACACTAACATTTTCAAATTAGAATTTATTTTAGATTTGATGGCAAATTTGAATACAACAAAAACCGACATTAATTTCCTGTCAACCTAATAAATATGGCTTCTTAATAACCCTATAAACAAATAAATAATAAACAGCCTAATAAATATGGCTTCTTAATAACGAAATTTGACAAGAAATCCAATTGTGGTAACAATACTGGGGTGTATCTAATTTTCCATCGACATAATTGAGAAAGGTTTTTAAAATCATTCATATTATGATTGATTGCAATTTAATTGCACGCAGGTGTCACATTCAGCTTAGAAGCATTCTTGAATGAAAACTGTGTATCGGGCGTGAAGACTAATCGGAATACGGAACGGCCATGTTGAAACCGTCCAGTTGATGAAACAATGGCAAAACAATGATGATAATAAAATATAACAAAGACGAGAAACAAAACAAAAAAGTAATAAAAATAAAATAAAAAAAGAAGAGTAATTAAAAACAAATCTTTGCTTGCAGTTTTAGCTTCTTGAAATTCAATATGACATTCTGCTATATTCGTTCGTTCGTTTGTAACAACAGGTATTCATTGAAATTTCTTTCCGTTCGAGAAAACAAAAAAACGGTGCTTATGCTGTTCAGCGGCCGTATTAAAAAATATTTTTTGATAAAAACAATATTATATACTTATTCAGCGTTATATTCTTACTCACTGTACAAAAAAGTAGAAAAAATTATCCACTAGAACTTTAATTACAAGTATTTTTCCATTCTGCGTATCATAACAGCGATTCGTTCACTAAGCCTCCATCTTGTTTCTTAAGAAGATTTCAGTTATCTGCCCTTGAAATCTTCTTAAGAAAGGAGATGGAAGCTTAGTAAACGAATCTCTGTTATGATACGCAGAATGGAAAAATACTTGTAATTAAAGTTCTAGTGTATAATTTTTTATACTTTTTTGTACAGTGAGTAAGAATATAACGCTGAATAAGTATATAATATTGTTTTTATAAAAAAATAATTTTTAATACGGCCGTTGAACAGCATAAGCACCCCCCCCCAAAAAAAAACGCGCGGCATGTTATATTGTTGCGATGTCGGGTGTGTATAATATCGATATACACGCTTGTTGTTAGAACCCGTGTGTCCTTATTTACTTGCCTTCACACGATGGAATTTGAGACACAATATCGGTTTTTAATGCGGGAAAACTCCAGCTCCTCAAAATGAGGCACTCTGGATTAGGGTAAAATAAAATTGCCTCATTGCCTTAGTTTAGAATAATTTCTCCTACACTAGCCGATGACAGAAAATACAAAGTGCAGTATCAGAACATGTGCTACACTTTTCCCCTGGCAAAAAAAGCCAAGCGCCTGCGGGTCGTATCTCCCCTCGATCTATTATAGGACACACGTCCTAATTAAAATGGAGGTTTTATTCGTATAAGAAATATATTTCAACATCAATTACAGGCAACCAAAGATATATATATATATATATATATATATATATATATATATATATATATATATATATTTATATATATATATATGGGAAATGAAAAAGGAAAAACCATAAAGGATCTTTTTTTATATATTCATCAACGTTTCGTCTTTATTTGTAAGAATTCCTCAGGTTGATAATTTTAAGAAAAAGGTCATGCAAGTACGTGAAAATATTGGGTTGACATGATGGGTTGATGAGAAATATATATATATATATATATATATATGTATAACATAGCATGACAGAGAGAGTGAGAGAGAGGGGAAGAGAGATAAGAATAACTTCATGACTTGTTCTGGGGTTTCGAGGCGAGTACTACTTCACGCCGTCCGATCTCAGTCAAGTCTGACAGGGAAAGGAGACCACAATACCCTATGATGGAACTGACGTCAAGCCTCGACTTCACGATTCACCGAAGTCATAATTTGACCCCACACCAATCAATCGCTTACAACCCTTTTGAATAACCGTAATTCTTTTCTATTTTAGAACGAGATACTTATTCCTTCATTATACACCAAGATTGCATCGCTATGTAATAATTGAAAAAAAACTGATAATTGTTTGAAATCTATATATTAAACGTCAGTAACTTCTTACCTACTTTCCTGTGTCATAGATACAATTTCCGGTACACTTAAACAAATTTTTCGCTACGTCTGTTCAGCTAGGGACACATATTTTCTTCACAAAAATGACCCCATATTGTTTACATTGTAATTGATAAGTATATAGAAGCAGCAGTAGTAGAACCCCAAAGTCCAGCCCTCCTCAATGCGGCAACGGGTAGCTCCATAGCTATGCCGTCGGTGATTTCGATCTCTGGCAGGACCTATCAATGCGGACTGGTCTGACACCGACCGGTATTAGGTCCGCCTCCCGAATAATCCGGTGAAATAGAAAGGCACCTGCATCGTGATCCGGCAAAATCTGATCGTTTTTGCCAATTCGTTAGTAGACAATTTATGGCAAGCAAAGACGTATAGTCATCTATCGTAATGCAAAGTGAGGATAACATCAAAGTTGAACAAAAAGTGATACTGGTTGTCACAAGTATTTTAGTGTTTTTTAAAAAACTATTACTAATGGTGATTTTGTATCTGTCTGTCTGATATCGTAACTATACAATTATTTATCTTAATGTACAATTGTACTATTTTTAACGCTTAATTCAGTTTACTGTACTATTTCAGACTATTGTACTATCTTTCAATGCTCAATTCAGGGTCTAGTATAGTATATGTTATGTTGTCATGATACCATCATCCCAAGCATTACATTCTACTTTTTTTTAGTGGGTGTGTAGTATCTGTACTTTTGTCATGAAATCATCCTCCCAAATAGTAACCCCTCTTTTAGGACGGTAGTATAGTATATTTTTATTCGTGTAGTATATGTTCTGTGGTCACGATACCATCTTCCTAGAGATTATTTCCTTTTTTCTTGGGGCGGGTGGTAGTGTAGTATATGTTCTGTTGTTATGAGACCACCCCCTAGGCATATATCCTTCATTGAGGATAGTGTAGTATCTGTTCTGTTGTCATGAAACCATCCTGCCAGACATTATACATGGACGGCGGCACCGGGGGGGGGGGAAGGAGGGGGCTCAAGCCCCTTCACTTTTTGACTTGGGCCCTCCACTTTACGGTCATCAATAATTAAGTTGATATGCATGTGTTTAATTTTATCTAATTAGCTTATCTATTAATTGATTGTTGGTCTTATATTGTCATCATTACAATATAAGACCAACAATCAATTTTATCTAAAATTTGGCGAAAACCAAGCGAAATGGGTGAGTTTTTGTTAAAGGTCCCTATTCTATAGGTATATTTACGGACTTTCATTTTCTTCTCCAAAAATCGATACAGTATCTTTTGAGCAAAGTCCAATGAACGCAATTTGAAGTGAGGAACAGAGAAACAATGCAAGTCTGCCTTATTAATACGCTTCCAACGAGCTATTCCAATTCCAATACATACATCTATACTTTTATACTTAATACATTTAAACTTTTATACTTTTTACTTTTGTACTTTTATATGCACCTTGTCAGTTAATACTTTTAACTTTATGTATTCTCTATATTTGATAAACATATTGATTCGTGAATTTTGTCATTTTTACTAGAAGTGACTTGCTGATATGTTTCAAATGAGCCATCAAGCAGTGTCGGAAAATCATTTTATGTCTAGATTAAGTCCAAAAAGGTGTATTTGGCCCAAAATGACCAAATATGATAATTTGGGCCCAGGCCCTCCAAAATTGAAATTTCTGTTTGTTATTTTTTCACCAGAAGCAACTTGCTAATATGCTTCCAACAAGACCTTAACCACTATCAGAAGCTCATTTCATGTCTAAATTATGTCAAAAAAGGTATTTTTGGTCCAAAATGCCCTAATATGGTAGTTTAGGCCCAGACTTGAAAAAATGTAATTTTTTTTAATGTTTCTTTATCTATCACCAAGAGTATTCTATTTCGTCTCTAACGAGCCATCAACCACTACCAGACAATCATTTTAAACCAAAATATGCCCCAAACAGTGATTTTTCCCCAATATGTCCAAATAAGGTAATTTGAGTCCAGACGCCAAAAAATTGAAATATTTTGAATTTTTCTTATTCTATCACCAAGAGAATTCCATTCCGCTTCTAACGAGCTCTCAACCACTATCGGACGATCATTTTTAGTCAAGATATTGAATTTATTCCCATATTTGGCATTCTGGGCGCAATTTGGGCCGTCCCCCCACTTTTTAGGGGAGCCCCCCCCCCACACTTTTATAACTGTCCCGCCGTCCGTGTTATATTCAAATTTTTCTGGGGGGCAGCTTAGTATATGTTCGTTCGTCATGATACCACCCTCCGGGCAAGCACAAATATGTGATCGAGGGAGAATATATTAACTAGTATAAGCATAATAGATATGTTGTTTTAAAAACTTCCCCATTTGCAATTTTTGATTTTCATCTAAAGTCACATTAATCTGTGAGTTTTATAAAAATAAAATAACCATCTTAAATTTAAATTGATGTTGTGAGACTGGAGACTTATTGCCGGACGAGGTCCTACAGAGATTAAATCTAAATATAGTCAATGTTATAAGTATTTATTTTTTTCAAATAATATTTAGGATAATGTGTTTTAATTTTGCCATATTATAATTTTAATCCAATAGAGATTAATAAAACTCTATGATTGTACGGTACCAAAAGAAGCAATGAATCAGTGCATACCGGTTTGTTGAAGAATGGCTTTGTTTTGTTTTGCGTAAACTGAACTTTCTTTAAAACTAAAAATAAGAAAATGAAAAAAAAAAACACACACCTTATACGTACATGAGTACAAATATATCTTATCTTATAGAAATCCACATGAAAAGTAATTATCGAAAAGTTTAATTAAACACCTTTGCTAGCAACATAAGAGAATAGATTTGTCTCCCTTACACTAAACACATGTGTCTCGTGATACGTTTATTTTTTTAAGGCGAATTCGAAAAAAATGAAACAATTTTATTTCGGTTGGGAGTTCTATTTTGATTATCTTCGATTAAGTAGTATCAATATTTTATAATTTTTATAATGTGTAACAATATGTAGCATGTGCTACGATAAAAAGGGTGAAAGTCTGTCTCGGTCTCTCTCTCCTTCTCCCCCCTCTCTCTCTGTAATCAACGTGTTAAATATTTTGGTCAACCATTATGTAATTTCCTAATTTGAAACGTATCCAAAACGTATGACAAAATAATTAGTCTTGCTTTTAAGGATTTAATGTATAAGTATCGTTGCTCGCAATTGTTATTTTTGAATTTGTACTAAAGCTATATATTTCTAAATCAGCATACCGTTTACCTAATTGAAAATGTTATTGTTTTATTTGACATTTTATTCAATTTATATATTTTCGAAATCAGTATACCTAATTGAAAATGTTATTGTTTTGTTCTAAATTTTATTAAATTTATATATATTTTAAATAAGTATACTGTTTACCTAATTGAAAATGTTATTGTTTTGTTTAAAATTTTATTAAATGTATATATGTTTTAAAATCAGTATACCGTTTACCTAATTGAAAATGTTATTGTTTTGTTTTTAATTTCATTAAATTTATATATATATTAAATCACTATACTGTTTACCTAATTGAAAATGTTATTGCTTTGTTTTAAATTTTATTAAATTTATATATTTTCAAAATCAGTATACCGTTTACCTAATTGAAAATGTTATTGTTTTGTTTTAAATTTCTTAAAAATATACATATATTTTAAATCAGTATACTGTTTACCTTATTGAAAATTATATTGTTTTCTTTTAAATTTTATTAAATGTATACATATTTTAAATAAGTATACTGTTTACCTTATTAAAAATGTTATTGTTTGGTTTTAAATTTTATGAAATGTATAGATTTAAAAAAATCAGTATATCGTTTACCTAATTGAAAATGTTATTGTTTTGTTTTAAATTTTATTTAATTTATATATATTTTAAATCAATATACTTTTTACCTTATTGAAAATGTTATCGTTTTGTTTTAAATTTTATGAAATGTATATATTTTTAAAATCAGTATACCGTTTACCTAATTGAAAATGTTATTGTTTTGTTTTAACTTTCTTAAAAATGCACATATATTTTAAATCAGTATACTGTTTACTTTATTGAAAATGTTATTGTTTTGTTTTAAATTTTATTAAATTTATATATATTTTAAATAAGTATACCGTTTACCTAATTGAAAATGTTATTGTTTTGTTTTTCATTTTATTAAATTTATATATATATTTTAAATCAGTATACTGTTTACCTTATTGAAAATGTTATTGTTTTGTTTTAAATTTTATGAAATGTATATATTTTTTAAAATCAGTATACCGTTTACTTAATTGAAAATGTTATTGTTTTGTTTTAAATTTTTTTAGAATTTATATATATTTTAAATCAGTATACTGTTTACCTGATTGAAAATGTTATTGTTTTGTTTTAAATTTCTTAAAAATGTACATATATTTTAAATCAGTATACTGTTTACTTTATTGAAAATGTTATTGTTTTGTTTTAAATTTTATTAAATTTATATATATTTTAAATAAGTATACCGTTTACCTAATTGAAAATGTTATTGTTTTGTTTTTCATTTTATTAAATTTATAAATATATTTTAAATCAGTATACTGTTTACCTTTTTGAAAATGTTATTGTTTTAAATCTTATGAAATGTATATATTTTTTAAAATCAGTATACCGTTTACTTAATTGAAAATGTTATTGTTTTGTTTTAAAATTTTTTAGAATTTATATATATTTTAAATCAGTATACTGTTTACCTTATTGAAAATGTTATTGTTTTGTTTTAAATTTCTTAAAAATGTACATATATTTTAAATCAGTATACTGTTTACCTTATTGAAAATGTTATTGTTTTGTTTTAAATTTCTTAAAAATGTACATATATTTTAAATCAGTATACTGTTTACCTTATTGAAAATGTTATTGTTTTGTTTTAAATTTCTAAAAATTGTACATATATTTTAAATCAGTATACTGTTTACCTTATTAAAAATGTTATTGTTTTCTTTTAAATTTTATTAAATTTATGTATTTTTAAAAAATAAGTATACTGTCTACCTAATTGAAAATGTTATTGTTTTGTTTTAAATTTAATTAAATTTATATATATTATAAATCAGTATACTGTTCACCTTATTGAAAATGTTATTGTTTTGTTTTAAATTTTATTAAATTTATATTTATTTTTAAATAAGTGTTGTGGATGACCTACCTACCCTTTAATAATAACTAAATTGTAGCAACCGGCTACCATAAATACCGGCATTTGCCGGGAGAACATTTGGAGGCACATTTAGGCACTAGCACTTCCAACACTGACGTGTGTATAATTTCTCTGTTCAATACAATTCATTATTATTATGTCTAAACCGGTTGTTCTTTTATTTCATTGTTGGTACCCCTAAACGGGTCCACAACAACTGGCGGCGAGTGATTCGTAAAGGACTTCGTTGGAAACACATTGGACCTTGCAACCTGTGAGTGATAAATCAGTGTCTACAACACGATCAACCTTCAAAAAAAAAATTCTACCCGTTTAAAAAAAACCCAAAAAACCTTGTGCTTTACAATTTTCGGAAAGATATTGGAAACATCGAATACATTCAATTTTGGGACGAGTCTGCCTTACAAGAAATAACCAGTTTAAACAATTACTGGAAGAAAAAAAAAGTAAGACAGATTTTACTATTTGTGGTCTTCGTATTTTCAATACGGGAGTTTACCTCGTGCAACAAATGAAATTGGAATACCACGTGCTTATAAAACTGAAAGGTTTGAAAAAAAAACTGCATACTACAAAAACCTTTTTTCGTGTCTGATATAGTCAAACGTATTTTGCGAACAGACTTGTCACTGTAAAATCGTATAGTCGGAAAAAAAATCTGACAAGTAAAACCAAGTTACTTTCTTGAATAACTAGTCATTTTTTAATAAAGCCATTACTTGCTATTTTGCATTTTCAGCCTACACTGAAAGGCAAACGGACTTATTGGAAAAAAAAGTTCCAGATGCGAACAAAAATACAAATAATTTGTTAAATTAATTACCAAATAAGCCGGATTAATAAAATCGTTTTTTTTCTCAAGGAACTTTGAAAAAAAAAAGATTAGCAAGTGCCGGTCGAATTCGAGACCCGAATGACGCAGTGATGAGAAGGGGTTGAGTTTGTTATTAAACAGTAAGCATTTGAAAAGAAAAAAATAGTGAAGGACTATTTATGACTAATTCTTTTTAAAGAAAGTATTTCTTTAATCATGGAAGATTTCTCGAAACAGATATTGGAGATGATTAAATTTCAATCAGAACAACAGAAGGCAAACGATGAAAAAAATCTTGCTCAACAGAAGGCAAACGATGAAAAACTTCAGTCTCTACAGAAGGAATTTCAGTCGCAGCAAATAAGTTTGTTGAAATATTTTGAGAAAAAGAATTTAGCACAAAAGCAAGAAGATAGAAAATCTTTAGACGAACAATTAATTGGGATAAAAAATTTACAATTAGAGCAACAGACTTAATCAGAGAGAAAATTTGAACAGCTGGCACAAGCAATGATAAATACGACGAATGACGACAGCGACGCGTTCAACCAAAATGCAATATGGTCAGCTATAGAAACCTTCAACTATGTGCCTGAAGAGGACCTAAACTTCGAGTCATGGTACCGTCGATATCAGGATTTTTTCGACATTGATTGTAGCACATGGTCGGAAAAGAAAAAGGCTCGTTTAGTTCTTCGTAGACTAGGTACGGCAGAGCATACAACATTTGTCGATTATATTCTGCCGAAGAAAACGGGCGAACTATCTTTCAATGAAACCATTAAAATGTTAATGGAACTATATTGCCCCAAAACAAGTTTATTCCACAAACGGTAGAAATGTATGAACCTAACGCGAAAAGTAAGCCAGGATTACTCAACGTTTGCTTCGATCGTCAATAAACATTGTGACGACTTTAAGTTATCATCCTTGACAGCGGACAATTTCAAAGTATTAATATTTGTTCAAGGGCTCGTCTCGCAAAACGAGGCAAAGTTTAGATACGTGCAATAAGCAAACTTGAAACCGAGACAAATTTAACATTGCAACAACTAGTTGAAAGCTGTCAACGACATATTTCCGAGAAAAAGGAAGCTAAAGAAATAGAGGAAGCAGCAATTTCTAATATTAAAAATGTTCGTTGTTTTTCAAAAAAATCATACTCTTCGAAGGAAAAATTCAGGAAGGATTTGCCTACAAAGGTCGGATGAAAAATTGCCAAACCACCCTTGTTGGGGTTGCGGAGACCTACATTGGTACCAGAAGTGTCCTTTTAAACGAAAAAATTGTGACAAATGCCATAAAATGGGACACAAAGCCTCACATTGCAGAAGTAACACTAGAAAAAAAAAGTTACATAAAAACAACCAGAATTTATGGTGGCAACCTAAACATACGAAAGTATGTTACGGTAAAAATGAACAATCAAGATGTTAAACTACAGCTTGATTCAGGGTCTGACCTATCAATTATTAATATTAATACCTGGAAAAAGATCGGCAGACCGACTATGCTACGCACAGATAAAGTGGCTCGATCGATAACCGGAGAGAAAATAAACTTTGAAGGGGAAGTCATTTCAAAAGTGACACTAATAAATAAGACATTAAAATTACACATGTTCGTAATGAAAGATAAAGGAAATTTGTTCGGTTAAGATTGGATTCAGCACTTCCAGCTCTGGGATTCGCCGATAAGCGCCTATTGTCAACGAATAGAGAACTTTTCTGCTGAAGCAGAAAAATTGAAGAAGGATTTGAAAAGAGTCATTCCCCAAGGTGTTTTCTAATGAATTAGGACGCTGTACTAAAATGAAGGCGAGTTTTGAACTAATTGAAAATAAGAATCCCGTTTTTAAGAGAAAACGAAGTGTACCATTTGCCTCTCTTGAAAAAATTAATGCAGAAATAGACCGGTTGGTGGAGAAAGGTATTTTAACACCAGTTGACTACTCGGAATGGGCGGCCCCAACTGTCTACGCGAAGAAAAGATCTGGAGAGATCAGAGGGTATGCCGATTTCTCAACCGGTTTGAACGATGCGCTAAAAGATTATCACTATCCTCTGCCGACTCCAGAAGAGGTTTTTACAAAATTAAACGGTGGAAAACTGTTCTAAAAAATTGACTGTAGTGAAGCCTATTTGCAAATACCTGTAGAGGAAGATAGCTCTAAGCTTCTCTGTATTTCAACACACAGGGGACTACTAAAGTTCAATCGTCTCCCTTTTGGAATTAAAGTGGCCCCGTCGATGTTTCAGCAGGTAATCGACACGATGTTGAGCGGGCTCGATTTTTCGATCGGCTACCTTGACGATATCTTAATGAAAAGTACGAACGTCGGGGAGCACCGTGAGCACGTAAACAAAGTATTCGAAAGGATAAGCGATTTTGGTTTTACACTCAAGGAGTCAAAGTGTGAATTCTTTCTAGAAGAGATCAACTACTTGGGACATGTCATTGATAAGAGTGGAAAACGTCCCCAACCAGAAAGATCTATAGCCATCAAGAATATGCCCGAACCGAACAACGTTACCCAACTACAAAGCTTCCTGGGTCTCGCAAACTATTACGAAAAATTCATTCCCAGTATGCACAAACTGCGAGCCCCCTTAAATGAGTTACATAAGAAGGATAGTAAATAAGAATGGTCCGCCGACTGTTAATCTGCATTTGACAACCTAAAAACGAAGTTAACTTCAGAATTATTTCTTACTCATTTTAATCCAGAGCTAAAAACTATTGTTGCAAGTGACGCCAGCTCCTACGGCATTGGGGCGTGCATTTTGCATAAAATGCCGGATGGCTCGATGAAACCCATCGCGCACGCTTCAAGAACTTTACTTCCTGCAGAGAAAAATTACTATCAGATTGAAAAAGAAGCGTTGGGTATTGTGTTCGCAATGACCAAATTTCACAGGTATCTACACGGCCGTCATTTTATCCTACAAACAGACCATAAGCCACTTATCACCATCTTTGGATAAAAAAAAAGGCTTGCCAACCTACACAGCAAACCGCCTACAGAGATGGGGTATAATTCTGTTAAATTATGACTTTGGGATGGAATTTTTACCGTCAAAAAGACTAGGACACGCAGATGGTTTATCGCGGCTAATCCCAAAGTACACGGAACCGCTCGAGGATACAGTTATAGCATCCCTTCGGTCTGAATATGATTATAGTAAAGTACTGTGTAACACAATAAAAGAGCTGCCAGTCACACTTGGCGATATACAAAAAGAGGCAAGAGAAGATAATTTTATTATCGAAATTAAAAATAAATTACAAACAGACGATGAGCAAACGGCAGAAGCTTTTTCAGTCTGTTGCGACACATTATTATACCGGAAGCGAGTAGTAATCCCAGCTACGCTAAAAAAAAAAATCCCGAAGGATTTCCATAAGGGGCATCCCGGAGCGACACGCATGAAGAGCCTAATGAGATCTTATGTGTATTGGAAAAACATGGACAGGGACATAGAGACGAAGGTGAAGGCCTGTGCGGGCTGCGCGTCGGCAGCGAAAGCACCACCTATTCAGTACTGTCCATGGCCAAAGGCAGAACAACAATGGTCCCGGATTCACATAGATTTTGCGGGGCCATTTGAAAGCTTCTACTATTTAATTATAGTCGACAGCTACTCAAAATGGCCAGAAGTTGTTAGATGTAAAAACCCAACAACGGATGTCACGATATGCGCGTTGCATGAACTGTTTGCCCGATTCGGAGTGGTGGACATTGTTGTATCGGACAACGGTACACAATTTACTTCACGAGAGTTCAAAGAATTTTGTGAAGACTTTCAAATTAAACATATCACCACTCCGACTTACCATCCGAGGTCAAACGGACAGGCAGAAAAATTTGTTGATACCTTGAAGAGAGAGTTGAAAAAATCGATGGGCACGCCGAGAGAAAATGCACTCCAGCAATTCCTTCAAGTGTATAGAATTACACCCAACGAGAACACACCAGCCCAAGTACCACCGGCGGAAGTAATGTTTGGAAGAAAAATAAAGTCGGTATTCGACAAACTTTTACCAAAACAGGTGAAACCGACCAACATTACGGCACCAAAGAAGAGTTACGAGGATGGAGAGAAGGTGTTCTTCCAGGAACACCATGGAAACAAAACCGTGTGGGAAGTGGGAAAGGTACAACAAAGATTGGGGCGGATGGTATAAATTGTAGAGGGTCCTAGAGGCACCTGTAAAAAACACATTAACCAAATGCGTCGTCGCATGTCGGACGACCCAGGGGAAGGCCCATCGGATCAGAGTGAGACCATCATGGAAGATCTATACGACGCATTTGAGCTGCCAACACCAAAAACGCCTCCGGAACAGAGACGTTCATCAAGAAAACGTAAATTAACCGGGAGTTTCGAGTTGAATCCTAGGAAAAAGATATACCTTGAGATTCCGGGGGAATGAGTTTCGGAAGGGGGGTGTTGTGGGTGACCTACCTACCCTTTAATAATAACTAAATGGTAGCAACCGGCTACCATAAATACCGGCTTTTGCCGAGAGAACATTTGGGTACCACATTTAGGCACTAGCACTGCCAACACTGACTTGTGTATAATTTCTCTGTTCAATACAATTCATTATTATTATCTGTAAACCTGTTGTTCTTTTATTTCATTGTTGGTACCCCTAAACGGGTTCACAACAATAAGTATACCGTCTACCTAATTGAAAATGTTATTGTTTTGTTTTAAATTTTTATTAAATTTATAGACATTTTATTAAATTTATATATTAAAAAAAATAATATACTGTTTCCTTAATTGAAAATATTATTGTTTTATTTTAAATTTGTATTAAATTTATATATAAAAAATAGTATACCGTTTTTTTTCTAGTTTTGTCGTTGGACATACTTTACTTTATATAACCAACAAAATAAGACCTTTCGTTTGAAATGTAAGAATGAAATATAAATGTGTGGTTTTGTTTGTAAGAGAACAGCAATTAATTTGTTTTTGTTGGATTTGTCATAAGAAGAATCTAGTCTACAGGATAAATAACGATACGAATCACCCCTTCCATCATTGCCTCTATTTAGCATTTTAAGTAGGTGTTATAATTACAATTAGTTTACTGTAATATGGAATAATTTTAAGAAAACCAATTTGATTCGAAACTTTGAGATGTAATTCAAATAACTTATGAACATACTTGTTCTATTATTAAAAATGTTAGCATTGAGCACTATCGGATCGGAAGTATATCAATTTTATTACATGGTAATAAATCCGAATGTTTCCCCGCTCCTAAACACATACATATACACAATAAAAACACAAAACTGCAACACACACACGTTTGTTTTTGTGAGGAGTCAGTAGATTAATCCATAACACTATTTTCCGATATCACACAACTAATAACAATTTTATTGTTTAGCGCTATCGTATCGAATATATACAGATGTAATTAATAAGTAATAATTCCGAATTTATACCCTCACACATATACCAATACACAACAACCACACACAAACAAACACACATACAAACACCCAACGCAATACACGATGTTTATTCGTTGTCGGCGGAATAATCCACCAAACATTCTTCTTCTTCTTCTTCTTCTTCTTCTTCTTCTTCTTCTTATTGTGTAGCTTTCTCACAGTATATATATATATATATATATATATATATATATATATATATATATATATATATATAAAGTTATGAAAATACATTTATGTCAGTTATACAGAGGCGTCCGCGTTCCATTTCCGTAGAGAATCATTAGGCTAAAATGCATGAAATTTGTGTTACCAAGTGTTTTTATATATCGATGTGGTGTTTAGTTTAGCTAGATAACCAATAACATTCATTGTTATTCCCACCCCTACGGGTTAATGTTTTCATTAGACAATGGCAGGGCATCTCACAAACTAAGGTTCGGCTAACTTTTACTTGAATTTTTTTTCTAGCTTTGTATAGTGGTGACGCATCCCTTTTGTGAATGTGTCGAATTAATATGGGACCTTATTTTAACACATCCGTGTTTGGAATATTGAACAAAATAGAAATAGAAATATTCCAAGCAAGCACGTGTTAAAATAAAGTCACCTATTAATTCGACACATTCACAAAACGGATGCGTCACCACTATACAAAATCTAAACAAAATAAAAATAGTATCAACTAAAAGTCAGCCGAACCTTTATTTATGCGAAACCCTGTTATTGGCTAATGAAAAACTGAACCAGTGGATGGGAATAAAATGAATCTAATTGTTTAGACTAAAAAATACGTGGAGATATAAAAACACTTGTTAAAACGAATTCCATGCATTTCAGCCTGATGATTGTTTACGGAGATGAAACACAGACGCCTATAAATATATTTTCATAACTTACTACCCAGCTCTAATCACGTATTTAGCACTGTTGGAGTAAATACTGAATACGGATGCATTATATATTATATCTCCTTATAATATTATATGTGGAAAAATGAAATAATATATATATATATATATATATATGTAGATATAAACAGATATTTATAATTAATTATTTGTCGCCCCTAAAACTAGACTAGGCTCTGTAGCGTTAGTATCAACACAGCCGTCCCCGTGTCTTAAATGCAATGTTCCTTTCAAAAGTCGAACTCTTTATGACAGCTGCCTGTAAATAAGGATTCATCTCTCGCTGATTTAATGAGTTGTTTACAACGGCTGTGAACGCAAATACGTTGGAATTTGAGTTTGAAATATAACTCATGTTCCGGGGTACGAGCCCGGCGACCAGTGTGAATAATTCTCTTCTACACCGACGATTTCCGTAAGGATTAAACGTATACGTACGTAGATAAAATCAAATATTTATAATTATAGTAGATAAAATCAAATATTTATAATTATGTATATATATATAATCCAGGGAAGATACACATTCACAGGATAGGAATCTAAGGAATTTCAACCGGGCTTCTAACTGTGCCCACTATCAAATAGACCTTTCATATATGATTATTTTTATTTACATGTACAAAATCTGCAACATTGGCATATCGATGTTATCGATCAAAAGCTGTTATACACTGAGATCATACCAGGAAGAGTTAAAATTCGATCTTAACCATAGATCATATTTGGAAAGCTTTGATCGATAACATCGACATTCCAGTGTCGCAGATTTTGTATATGCTGTATAAATAAAAATAATCACACACACACATACACATACACATACACACACACATATATATATGTTATTTGTAGTTTAATTATTTGACTATGAAGAGTCAATTGGAGCGAAAACTCGCGATAACGATATAACTTACACATATATTTGATCAGTTAATAACAATTTTAGTATTGAGCACTATAGGATTGAATATATACCAAATTTATTACTCGATAATAATTCCTAATTTATACCCGCCACACATAATTAAACACGTAGAGAAAAACACAACACATTAGTGGTTTAGAAGCACTTCAGACATGAACCGATAAGAATGCTGCTTTTCTTAGCACGAATACATTAATTTTATCCGTTTATAAAATATTAAATGACCTGTCGATAAATGGAAAATTAAATTCTGGACAATAATTCCTTTATTCGTCGTATAATGGCGCAGTAAATTTAATGAACTCCAAAATGAATTCCTTTCTGGGTGAACGTTCATGAATAATTATAGCTGCTTTGCGATTTTATAGATTTACATTCGATTTCCGATTTCTTCGTATAAACGAAAGCGATGCAGTTGTGGTCATGCGATGATTCGAATGCATATCTTGTAGACCAATTTGCTAGATTACCGAATTCTATTCTTCGTCGTAAATTAAATAATGTCCATTTGTGCTTGACGAAACCAAGCTTAGTAATGTAAATTATTGAATTTCGTTTTGCTAGACGAGGCGGATCCGAGTATAGAATATTTTAGAGGAATTCAAGTGAGCCGAAGAACACACAACCGCTTCTAAATATGTACAACATACCAAGGAATTATATCTTAAATAGATTGAGGAGACCTCTTATATCACGCTAGGCGTGTGTGTCCTTTGTGTATTAAAATAAAAAATGATCGGACAGGAAGAGAAAAAACGATAGAACGAATCCAGTCTGCCAGGCACTGACAAAAAATTCTCTCCGACTTTTTTTTTCATTCGGGTTTTAACTGAAGGCGTCAAGTTACTAAATCATTAGATATATCATGTATATAAAATTAAGTCGGCCGAATTTTTGACTTCAGACTTAAATAGCTTCCGTTGTAAAATATTAACATTTCATTCCTTTTTCTTTAGCGTTGGTCCATGTTGTTAAGAAGAATTGTAATTCGCTTTAATTTCTTTGCAAATATAATTATTCCTTCTCGGAATACTTTTTGCAAGGAAGACATAATTTTTCTGTAACAAATGTCAATTAGAGATGGAAGCCATTTTTTTTATTAGCGGCAAATTTTGCCATCATTACAGAATAGTAATATATTCTGTCGTTTATTAATACTAAATATCGTTAAAAATTTCATATTTTAATTAAGATAGAAACTGCAGGGAAAATAAATAAATAATATTTCAAAACTTTAAAATTTCGATGTCGAAAAATGTCACGTGACAGATTTATAAACGATGTTTTCATGTAGGGGGGATAACTCATATTTTAAATTGAAAATATAATAGCGGTTGCCTATCTTAAAACTAAAAGGTTATTTCTTTAAAAAAAAATGTGAAAAAAAAAAAATAGAAATTGGAAAATTAAAATGACGTTACTGCATCCCGAGCAATGCCGGGTAGCTACATCTCGTACAGAATTACATTATTTAGTAAATATGCAGGTTCGGTTAATAATAATAACAAAAAAAAAACTTATATATTTATAAAGTTGTTGTAGTTAATGTGTTTTAATCTCTATTTATACAATTATTTGATGTAAATAACTGACGGAACATTCAATACATACTTAAAGCCATGAATGAATTTCTATTCGACAATTTAAATTCTTCTAAATTCATTTTGAATCTCAAAGGGTCACAACGTAATTCATTCTTTTAAAAAAAATTAACGACATATTTTAATTGCTGACATGTTTACGAATAAACCGAAATGCATTCTGGTGGATGCCATTTCGTAATTAAATGATTTTTTAAAATATAGGATCCGATTGCATTTTTGATTCCAATAAATATCCGCTTAATGGATAAAAAATATAATTCAATGCTTATAGTCGTGCATGTGCACACGTGAAGTTGTCTAACAATTTTATTAATACAGAGGTTTAATTAGTAAAGATGTTCCTATTTACATGCCTCCTCACGAGGGCAAGTCAGACACAATGTCGGGTTTTAATGTGAGGAAAATCCAGTTCCCCAAATAGAGGCACTCTGGATTGGAACAAAAATAAAAAAAATGCCTTAGTCTAGAAAGAAATTCTCCTTCTGATTGAGGACAGAATATACTAAGTCTAGCATCAAAACAGATTCTACACTTTGTTCCTAGCTCAAAGGCCAAAGTACTGTTGTTGTGTAGTTTTTATTGTGTAGCATTTACACGGTAAATTTAATTTTGCCTATATTCGAATCTGGCCCGTTTAACAAAAAAAGTTTAGTGACCCTTGAATTATTCTGACTCTACTTTCGTAATATCCATGTCTCAACTATTTTATGAGACGTAATAAGAAGATAACTTACTTCACCTTTTCTTTGGACTACGAAATCTATATTATTACTAGAAAGAAAATGTGACCCGTTGAGTCACCCACTGAGCTCGAGTTAGATCGTTTGAATAAGGAAAAAGTTAGTTTGCCAAGCCAGTTAAATATAAAAAATATATATATAGTTAGCTATATCTTACTCTCTCTATGGGTTAAATAATGTTATTACTCCTAGTGATATCACCTTTTGTTTATGATGGAATATTCCAGTTTTTCAGAGAGAGAGAGAGAGAGAGAGAGAAGGGGGGAGAGAGAGAGAGATAGAGAGAGAGCATTTTATGTCGCAATTTAGTTACACAATGAGAAATAAAAATTCATACGAAACTACCGGTCAATCAGTCAGGAGAAAAAATTCACTTTACTTATTACTCTCACTTTACTTTAAATAAGAAGATAATTCAAAAGGTGCCACATCTTTTATTGAGTCTACTCGACAACGAATGTACATTTTTAATTACATATTTTATTAATTTTTAATCACACCCTTTACGTTATTTTTTATTTTACATAACTTCACTGAAAAACATAATTAATAATTGAATATTCTAAAAGATTGCAGGTGCGATGAAAACTCAATTTTGAAATATGGGTGAAGCCATTTCTCATAAATAAATCTAAATCTGTTATATAAAACACAAACTAAAGTGTAGGTTAATTTGATTTTGATTTACTTACTATTTGTAAAATCTTTCACATGAAAATCACAAGAAATCTATTTATCTACGGAGTGTCTCTTGGGGTTGAGTGTGATTAGTCTCTAAGACACAACCTCCATTCCATATAACACCACGCTTATTTTATTCTAAATTCGAACTTTTTCCCCTTCATAACATAACGCTAATTTCATTTTAAATATAAACGGTTTTAATTCTATCCTACATTCTCACCCATATTTAAAATCCCACGATATCAGTCTTGTAAAGTGTGGGCGAAACTAGTCGACTGGCAATTTCTTTTTCATCCCCTAAATCTTTTAATTATGAAAAATGCAACACGTCTTCCCTTCATTATTGCACTAATAAAGTTTTGTACCCCCCCAAAAAATAATGAAATATATATATATATATATATATATATATATATATATATATATATATATATATATATATAGTAAGCTATGAAAATATATTTATGGCAATTAAGCTATACAGAGGCTCCCGCGTTTCATTCCCGGGGAGAATGTTCAGGCTTGAATGTATGGAGTTATTTTTGCCGGATGTTTTTATATACACGGCTGGTTAGTTAACCAATCAGATTCTTTGTTGTTCTCTCAGCCAATCGTTGGGCTTCCGATGAACAAAGGTCTCGTTTGTGTTACTTCCTATACCCTGTTCTATGGTTCTGTTTTCTATAGATTGGCTTATATTATGTTTGCTTTGTTGTGTCAATATAATGGGTGAATTTATTTTATTTTATTTTATACATGAAATACTAATATATATATATATATATATATATATATATATATATATATATATATATATATATATGTGTGTGTGTGTGTTTTTAAAATTCAATATCTATTTTTTATCTATCGCATATTTCTATCGATATTTTTATCTATCTAAGTTGTCTTATTGATGAAATACAAAATGCTGGAATTACATTTTGATTTAATCACAAAACTTTTGTGACTTTAGCAGAAATACGGTTAAACAGAAACTAAATAAACATTTCACATGTCTGTGTCTTTTTCTTTTTTTGTAAATCGAGTGCCAACTGCCATAGTAGATTTAGAAAATACACTTTCTGACACTAGAAGTAGTTCGCCCAATTCCAAATGGCTTTTTGATCACAGTACGATTGTCTACAAGTTGATGGGTTGTGACACGTCTGTCGACCGGAATCAATAAATTCATTTATTCACTGACATTTCCTGTTAGTCGTCAAGGTTTAGATCCGGTGTTTTTATTACTTTACAATTATTAGCAAAATGTGAAGACTGCTCAAAGTTATACGATTTCTGTCTTTTTATAAAATAATGATTGAAGGAATTTTATCTAATATATAAAATTATCTTGTACGGTTTTCAGAGTTTCTCATCGATAGCTTCCCTCAAAGAATATTCCTATTTTATTCTGAATAGCTATTTTCTCTTTTTTTATTTGGACAAAGTTCTTTTTCAATAAAAAATGTATTTCGCTCACGTTCTTAAAAATACTTAATCCGGTTCGGTTCATTGTTAAACTAGAGACATTTTTCATTAACCACCTTCACAGTATCGTCTGTTTACGTCGTTAATAACATTTTTAGAAGCTACATTTCTCTGCCTATGCCAGCTTTCATATACCACATATATTAGTTTTACATAAATATTTACTTATTTAGTTTGATGGTTACTTGCATATCTTCTTGGGTGGAAGAGTTTGTACTCTTATTTTTTTAATATAAAATAGACTGCTAACTGCTACAGTATATTAAACAAATACACTTTCCGACATAAGAAGTTTTTCGTCCAATCCTAAATGGCTTTTTTAATCACAGTACAGTTGTTTACAAATTGATGGGCTGTGTCACGTGTGTCGATCCAAATCAATATATTTATTATTCACGGATAATTGGCGTCAGTCGTCAAGGTTTATTATACCCGGTATTTTGATTACTTTACAATTATTAGCGAAATATGAAGACTACTCAAAATTATGTTATTTCCGTTTCTAAACAGCATCGCATAGAGATGCCTACACTTATTCCCACGCTAAATAAATAATGAATAATAGTCCGATTTTAATACAATGTTAAGTAGATAAAGAAAAAATAGACGGAACTTTATCTAATGCATGAAATAATCTTGTCGGATCTTCGAAGTTTGTGATCGATACCTTCCCCCCAACAGTATCCATGTTTCATTCTGAAAGGCTAAGTTTTCTTTTTGTTTTCTTGGACAATGTCCCTTTGCTATAAAAAAAGTATATTTCGCTTAAGGTTCTTTAAAAATACTTAATCCGGTTCGGTACATTGTTAAACGGGAGACATTTTTTATTAATCGCGTTCACAATAACGTCTGTTTACGTCGTTAATAAAAGAGAAATTCTAAATTTTTCTATATATGCAGATAACCATTATATTTGTTTTACATAAATACTAACCTATTTATTTATTATAATTACTTGAATATCTTATTATTAGGTAGTTTGGCCCGTTTCTCTTTTTTAATCCAGTGTTAATTGCCACAGTAGGTTTAAAAATACACTTTCTGACATCAGAAGCCTTTCACCCAATTCTAAATGACTTCTTTTTTTTTATTACAGTACGGGTGTGTGCACATTAATGGTTTGTGATTTGTGACACATCTGTTGACCCAGATCAATGCATTCATTTACTCACTGGCAATTCCTATTAGTCGTCAACATTTATACTTGTTGTTTTTATTACTTCTTGATTATTAGGAAAAATGACGATTACTCAGTTATATTATTTCTGTTTTGAAACTGTATCGCATAGACATGCCTACTTTTATTCCCACGTTAAAATATAAAAAAATAAAAAGTATCTATATAATAAAATTGAACGTTCGTGTGTCTAGCTCGCTTCAATAACCACGTACGCAAATTTAATATTTTGAGCAAAGAAGAGGAGGCTTAATCTTAATAATAACTGATAACAATTAAAAGAAAAAAGATTTCCTCTGTACTAATTCCACTATTACTACTACTAACAATAATAATAACAAAACTACTACTAACAATAATAATAAGGGAATATATTTGTGCCAATATGAAGACAAAATACATTCTATTTTGCTTGGTATTATCATTATTAGTGTTTGTATTTAGTATTATTATTAGTAGTTTTATTATTAGTAGTATTAATATTAGTATTTTTAAAATATACGCTGAAAGTTTAGTGTAAGAAAATTTGAAAATATTTACATGGTTGGAAATAAAATAAAATAACAATAGCATTGCTTGACTGACTTTTAGTTTAAGGAAAACAGTTTCATTTTTTCTATTTAATTAATTTGATGATTTTTAATTTTATTTTAAATTATTTTAAATTAATTTGGTATTCTTTTTCATATCGATAAGTTTCAATTTCTGATTGATTCGTTTTGTCTTCTTTTTCTTATCAATTCTTTTCATTTAAATGATTTCAAATAGTTAATATGATGTTTTCTGTTTCTTAGAAAACAACTCAGCCATTTTCGTTAATTACTTAATGAAATTCTATTTTCCTGTTCTTTACATTATTTTGCTATTCTGCATGTATTGTTAAAAGTACATTTAACTTAACTCGCGGGCGACGTTGAGTCGGGAAAGCTAGTCTTAAATAATTGTTTACTTTAAACGTAAAAGAAAAATTTCGTTTGTTTCTGCTTCACGCATTCACGACCCCTAATTAATAAAATGCCCCTTTTTGTAATTAATTTGATGTAACAAAATGAATCTTATATTTTTGGAAAGAAAATTCAACGAATAAACATATGTATAATACAATGAATAAAATGTCTGATCTTTTGAAAATTAAATCATATAGCATGAAATATTTCAATTTCGAATTTTTTTGTGTTTATCGTTGTGTTTTATTTACGAATATGATATTAAATGTTTAAGTTATTTACACTTTTTTAGAAATTTAAAAAATAACTCCAACTATAAGTTAAATATCCTTCAGTACAGAAAGAAGGCATTTTTTAAATTAATCAGAGTACATGTTGCAAGGACGCCAGAACATATATAAGATATATTATTTATTACTTTCATGTTTTGTTTTATGATGTAATTACTTATATTAAGCAAAACTACGATTTCTACATGCGTTCCAACTGATTGCTCTGTTAGTCGTTTTGACCCACATTGTGTTAAAAAACATAGAAGTTGGTGCTGACGCAACTTAATTAAAAAACTTGTGTATTTAGTTAGTTTGATAGGCAACCCCAAAAGAAGAAACACTTGCCGCGACAATTTGGAAATACAAGGCGCTGTATGTTAGAAGACTGTGTTACCCTCCTTCAAAAAATGCAAATCTAACGTCGTGAAAATTATCTGACCTGAGTGAGATACATGCGATTGAGAACAGATTGTGAATTTGATATTCGGATGAAAGTCCGGTGAACATATCAAGGGTAAGTATAGTACCAGGTGGACAAAAGGCGCGTCACAATATGTATAAAACAATAAAGTTATTTTGCTTTTGTTGGGGAGAAAAGAAAAGTTAATGAATGTTATTGGTGCTAATTTTCGGTTGAAGTTATTTAGAGGGGGTTGAATTAGAAATACTTTCTTCTTAGTCTTTTTAATTTCTATATTCGATCGGTCACTGACATATTTTTCCCGAAGAACCCCTAAAAGTAACTTCTTTTATTGAGAATTTTCACTTGAGGCGATTATTCTGACTGGCTAACCAATAACAAATCGTTTTGCATTTCTAATATTTTACAATTGTTCAGTCAATTAAAGCCTTCGTTTCACGCATGTAGGAGGAGACTGCAGTCAAGCTACAATATAGGTACGTGGTCTAATAAGATGAAACCACGCATATTATCAGACATGGGCAAGTGCACCTTTTTGGATAATCTTCCTAGAATTATTCTAATCTTTTCAATTGTATGACTGTTCCCATATTTATAAACAAAACTCAAAACTCAAATCGTCCGTTGCGAATGACAACACTTAGAATAATATTTGTCTACACTTCTCACTTAAAAGTGTGTTGATGCTTCTTTTGCTTAATACATTATTCCCTATTTATACCTAACTTAATGAAACAACTAATATTGCACTAGTAAACCACCTCATTGCGTCACAGAAAAATATTACATTAAAATTGTTTCTTTTACTCTAATGGTCGTCATACATTGTTTAAGAGAGTATGCATTATGTGTGTTTAAGATGTCATAGCAGAAATGCTTTTGCTGTTTTATGTCTTTGGTGAACTGTCCAAGTCTTGCTGCCCTATACAAGTAATTTGCGTACCAGGACATTGAATATGTTTAGCTTTGTGCCTAATTTGATGTCATGATGGTTTAACACTTTATTGTGTGATAGTCATGCAGCTTGAATTGCTTTGTAGATTCCGGTCGATATTTTCCCTGTCCATTTAAGCAACTGTGTAAAATATCTACTTTCAGAGACATAACAAACTCAAACAGCGGGTTTGCGCTATAACAACTAACGTGTAATTAGCGTCGTATTATGTTGTCGAAACACAGCTGTGCACACTGCCATCGCGAAGTGTAACAAAAGAACGGTTTTCTGTGAATTGATTTTGAGAAAACGTTTCCCAGCTGTTTAGCACAATATGGCAACAGTAAGGTTTTCATTATTCTGTGTAACGTGTTTTTTTAATTCAAGAATCGAAACTTTTGGGGTAAAACACGTGCAATGTTATTAAGGGTGAGACCCGGAGTAGAAACCCAAACGTCGGCATACGGATTTAAGGTCAAAATAAAAATGAGAAGCGAACAACGAATTATTTTGGAAAGAAATGACAAAGCGGAAAATTCTCTTGTCCGTCAAAAGAACGATCGACAAGAAAATGTTATTGTTCAAAAGAGCTGTGACTGAAAATCAAGTTGCTTACAAGGACGACAGAACTCACGTCAAATTACGTAAACAAATCTTATTTAACAGGTTCTGTTCTTTATATTAAGGGAAGCAACTCTTGTGCAGACGGGACACAAAAAGGCAAGTGTGTTGTCTTCGATACCCCCGAAACCTTGTATTAAACAGGCTACAGATAAACACTGATCGAGTGATTACGTTATACACACGACTAACCTTTAACTGAAAATATCCCATGTAGATATTTTCTTCTGATAAAATAAATGATACTAATAATATTAAGTATACCTTGATTACATATTTAACATAAAATCATAATAATATAACATTTATTGACACAATTAATAATCTTGCCACATAGTCGTCATTTAGTAGGACAACTTTAAACCCCCTATTAGTCATCGAACGTGTAAATTTATTTACAAATACATGTTGGACCTTTCTTGAAGCAAGTTTGATGATCACCCATGACATAAATTGACGTCTATCGACATTAACATCTTGTTTAATGATGGGTCACATATTTTGGATGTAGTCTAGAGACGCTAAAGACCACACCACCAACCTTTCATATTTTATAATGTAAGAGCTTAGTTGGTACTGTACGGGTTGTAATGGCGCTAGATAGTCAGAACAGATCTCATTCAGTAGGCTAGGCTCTATCCTTTTCAGGTTGTTCATCAATCATTATAACAATTTCTCTATTCTTTTCATTTTTTTATCAATGATCGGATTTCTGCCGTCTCCACATCAGATTTTGGTCTTTAAAAGAGATAAAAATCTCACAAAATTGAGGATATACCAAGCGCTTATATGCATAATAGTGCTGCAAAACCTAACCCCTGTGTAAAGAAGATGTTCATGCACTCGAGGTCTTCGACGTGTACTGACTACACCGTTCCCTACCATCCGTGCAAGATGCAACACCACTAACATCACATAGACTCTTTTGAAAAGGAGACTTCGTTGGTTTGGTCACGTCTTTGACGCCTTGAGGAGGAATTCATCTGCAAGTTGGGAGCCTCAATTGCACCCGCTGGCTGAAGAAAGCAAAGGCGGCAAATTGAAGACATGGATTGGAACAATGAAGACAGGCATGGAGTTGGTGGATGGCGTCAACGTTTTTGGTGTTCGCCACTGGAACCGGGAATAGCTGAAGTATCCCGAGGACTCAGCTGCCTATCTGCTTGAGTGGACCGTCTTGACACGAGACACAGAAAGTAACTGATTAAGGATTTTGTCATTTTTTCGACTGGTTTTGCAAACTCACTTTTTCCTGATTAAAAAAAATTGAATGGGTGATCCTACAGTCACATTTTCACCAAGACAAAGGTTATGTTTGCTGTCGAATTTGTCACTATGTTTATTGTGTATTCTTAAGAATCTTTAATGCGTTGGTGTAGAGGCCTAACGGTACTACCGATGTAGAACCAGAAGACGTAGACACCACACTCTCACCAACACTTACTTCCTTAAACTCCCCTTCTTTAGCGACCGTATCTCTTCCGCTATCCGCAATGCCATGCGTACTGAGAACCTTAACATATAACTTTCTCACACAGGCACTTCTCTCCGACAACATTTATAAAAAAAAAACCACTACACCCAGACCCCTGCTCTCTAGCTAGTTGCCCAATCCCCAACTCTGGCCTCTTCCTCCGCACCTATACAGTATACAACCTACAATGCGCTAAGTGTCAAAAGTTCTACATCGGTAGTACCGTTAGGCTTCTACACCAACGCATTAAAGAGCATCTAAACACCTACATTTCTTCCTTCCACAAACACTTAATATCATGTGGCAACACACATCGCTCTATTAGTGTCCGCATCCTTAATTCCGTCCGCAATATAGGTCAGCTTCGAATTTCGGAACCTATTCTAATCTCTAAATTTCGTCCAACCCTGAATAACAGATTTGAGTTGGCTTCCCCTTTCATTCTCTGATTCTTACATCCTCACACTCCCACCCCAACTTACTTGCCGTGTCTCCTCTTTATTTGCCAGCGCCACCCACCACACATTTTTACTTGCCTTCGTCTCCTCTGTATTTGCCAGCGCCACCTACACCACATTTTTACATGTTACATATTATAATTATGGAATGGAATGATATGCACTTTATTTACATATATTTAGGCCTTGTGTATGTGTATGCATATATACATGTATGTGAATATGGGTGTATTCTCATGTGTATGTATGTGTATGCTCAATAAAATAAAATAACAATAAAAAATTTAAAAATTAAATAAATAAAAAAAGAAATTATTATAATAAAAGAATAAATTAAATATATGAATAGATCATAATAACAAAGGAAAATTAAAGAGGGAGAAAAAAAATTAAATCTATATAAATCAATAAATAGAATAAATTTATATAAAGTTAGTTCTAGGATTATTATACCCTTGGAATACTCTTAAATTAGCATAAAAATATGTATTTAGATATTTACACTTTATGTATGTATATGTGTGTATGTATTTTTTTATCCCTAATCCCCCTTTCTCCAACGTTTCTTCTTATCCCCCCCTTCTCCCGTTCCAACGGTTCCTTCCTACCTCCTTGGCATTAATCTATTCCACAATTTAAATCTCTTCTCAAATCTCAAATCTCATTTCTAAATATATTTTTCCTTAAGTTATCCCCCTTTGATGGCACATAGTATAATAACAACAGCCCACACTTAAATTTAAATTTAGAATTGAATAAAGAAAAAGAGGAAACAAAAATTAATTAATAAATCATATAAAATAAAATATAATAAAATTATAATAATTAGTATATAAATAAACAAATGTTTAATATATTTTAACTTTAGTTGAATAATTGTTTAATTAAATTTTGACATTTTCTGCGTTCCTACTTCCAATTGTCTGCTGCGGTATTTCAATGGTTTGACACCGGTTTTCCCGTTTTTTTTCTTCGTTTATTTCTTTTCACTTTTTCCATCTTACGGCAACTACATCGCATTGCTACAGCCTCGGACGACTAATCTGCACTATATATATATATATATATATATATATATATATATATATATATATATATATATATATATATATATATATATATATATATATATATATACAGTCTAAAGAAGCTTTGAGTCATTTTAAACAAAAGAAGAAAAAGAGGGAAATGCAGTTTACATTCCCAGAGAAACTAACTAAATCCAAGATATCGCAGACTTAACATTCGTTGGAAAATTCATGAATAAAAAAAGGGGGGATTAAAGTATCTAACAGTGAAACAAAAACATGGGGACCTATACTTAAGCGTGAAATATTAAAACGGGGATTATCAGCTGTTTACCATGTAACTGTTTCGGAGATTTAAACACAGGACAGTTATAATATTCATGGCTCTCCAATGGTACTGATCAAACGACCATTTCCCCAATAATCAAGTGTAGAAATAATTCAGCTTAAATTTCACTAATATATACATAAATAAATGATAATATAATAATAGTAGTAATAATAATAATAATAATAATAATAATAATAATATATTACCCTTAAGACTACTAATTATATATATATATATATATATATATATATATATATATATTTAAAATTTTAGTATTTAAAATATCAATTTTATAACATGAAGCAATTGTAATAGCTTTATAGTGTGAGGGTAGATCTATGGTAGAAGAATATTTTAATTTAATTTAAACCACATCAAATGTCGAGTAACTCACGCCCACAATACTTTAAATAAACAAAAATATCAACTATTCTGATAGTGTTGGCGACAGAACGTAAACACATACAGAAAAAAGGAGACAATTGCAATAAGATCGTCTATAAAAAACATAATATATACATTATGAATTTTTTCACTGAAATCGATTATCGAATCATCCAAAACGATATATATTTAATTCCGTATCGAATAAAGAAGATTTTGATACACCAATTATTTCGAAAGTATCTACAAAAATTAAAAATTAAATATTTACAATATTAATTTAAAAAGGAAAAGTATAGTATTTTGTTTTGCTATGAATTACAGTACTTTACGACGACTCAACAATAGCGGTAGATAACTTACTTGAACCTCGGAACAAAGTGTAGGACCCGCCATGATGTGCACTCCCCACTTTTATTTTTCGCTGTAAGTCTCCCCAATTTGTATTTAACTCAGAAAGGTACCACCCACTCTCACAAACTTAATCCTTGTTTTTTTTTAAGACACCAGAAAAAAGGAAATACGAACGGGACTCATTCGGGTTTACACCGGTTTCTCCCTGTTGACCTTCGCACACTGTAAGCAAGTAGTTTTTCATCAGAAATGTACATATTATTAGAATTATAATAATTTAAATATAAATCGAATAATCGTAGAGAATGAAGTGATTAAAAAAAAATTAAGGACGTTCAAAGCGTACATAACCCAACACATAGAAAGTTCTGTTTCGACAAATAAGGACACTGATTCGTTTGTTTATTAAAAGTTTTGTAAAAAAAAGACGACCCGCATAATATTTTATTTCATTCTGCATTCCGCCCTCTCGTGGAAGCAAGTAAATAGGGACGCGATCTCTTTTTTTCTGAAAATAAACATTTCTCTATATTTAAAATAACTTTGTGACGAAAAACCATTTATTTACAGTGAGCGAAAGTCAACCGAAAAGAAACCGGTGTAGACCCGAATGCACCCCTTCGTCTTTACTTGTTTCTGGGGTCCTTAAAACCTAATTGGTCCATTTTTTTCTCCCACATAGATCTTACTCCTATCTTGAGTTTGACCGTCTTTTTTTGTTCTGAAAAAAAAAAAAAAACTCAAAAGAGTGAGCGGTCTATTATTTAGATAGGGTTGGGAGGGTCTTATTTATGGATTTATATGTATATATATATATATATATAGATAGATAGATACTTATATTTATGAAAAATAATTTTTTTAAATTTCAAATAAATTTGGGGATATTTTGAAGTAAGATACCCCCTAGAGTATATGTGGTATTGCGGTGACTAAGATGATTCTAGTCAAAAGAAGAATATGTTGCGGGGCCGACCGACCGACCGTTGGGGTTGGTGTGATCGATCGGCCCCAACAACTAAGAAAAGGTGGACACGGGCAAGTAACGGCAATTGGCAAAGAAGAGAGGACAAACGCTGGTGAACTGTTCAAGAAAGGATGTTTATTTACCATATGGTAATAACAAGTGAAGTGAATTGAGATGGCGTCGCTGGATCAGGAGTGGTGCAGGAGCTCAGGACTGCAGGGTGCTGGTGCAGGAGCTCAGGACTGCAGGGTGCTGGTGCAGGAACTCGGGACTGCAGGATGCTGGAGCAAGAGTCGGAGCTGCAGGGTGTTGATGCAAGAGTCGGGACCGCAGGGCGCTGGAGCAGGAGATTGCTGAAGCAGGAACTCGGGACTGCAGGATGCTGGAGCAGGAGAGTACTGGTGCAGGAACTCAGGACTGCTGAAGCAGGAGTTCGGACTGCAGGGTGCTGGTGCAGGAGAGAGCTGGAGCAGGAACTGGAGATGCAGATTGAGGCAAGTAGCAAAGAGAGTAAATCGCATTAGCAGCCCTGAAAAGGGCTGTTTGTATCTTTGCTGCTGCTGGAGTTGCGACTGCTGTGGGCAGGAACTCAGACTGCTGGTCCATCCATGGACCAAGTCGGACGTGGGGGCCTCCTTACCCCCCCCCGGCTGAATCCGGATTTTTTAGTCGAAAACGGGAGATCTCATGTAACATGTGACAAGTTACTTTCGTTGGTCCTGTGAAAGAGATTAATTTCGATAAATAAATACCGAAAAGATCTTTCGTTGTATTACATTGCCGACCGGTGTCGTGGATGTATTAGTGGGGTTTTCGGTACAGTCGGGAAACGCATTTGTATTCCTTAAAGGAGAAATAAGGAATATATTCGCTTGCCGTTGTTTTTGCTGAGTCATAGTGAACAAAAAATTGCGATTTGAAGCTGCTGCTGTTTGTCTCCGAAGGAGTGCCAAACAAAGGAAACGCGACTGCTGCTGCTGTTTACGGTTTTTTAAGATGGCGTCTTTTTCAAACGTAAAAAGACGTCGTGGCGTGTCGGGCCCCGACAGATATTAGTTTTTATTTCTCTCGACCAAAGATAACCAACAACCCCCATTTTTCCTCACACTTTTCATGGTAATGTGCGTAATTTGTTCTAAATGTAAATTTTATATTTTTTGCAAATAAATAATTCAAAGTGTAATATCTTCCAACACTTTGCGTATATTTTAAGTAGGCTGATGCCCCCCCCCCCTTCGAGTAAATGTGGTTTTGTGATGAATGCAATGATTCCAGCCAAGAGTAGGGGAGACAACTATGTTCTAGTAGACAAAGGATGACAAACGACCGTCATTTTCCCAACATTTTTGATGATCATCTGCATAATTCGTTCAAAATGTAACCTTTGTAATTTTTGCAAATCAATAATTCAATGTGTAGTATCTCTTCTGATGCTACACTTCACCTATTCTATCCTCGTCAGTGAAAGAGAAATCCTTATAGTCTGTGGCAGTTTAAAAATTTTTTTTTATCTCAGCACAGACTTCCTCTTTACTGGATAAGAGTATTTTCCACATATTAAATACCGACTTTGTATTAAACTCTATCCTCGTGGGGAGGCAAGTAAATAGCGACAAAAGTGATTAATAAAGAGATTTATAATTTTAAAATATTTAAATAAATCATTTTATTTATTTATTTATTTTTTAGAATTCTTTATCGTCTTCGATGATATTTTGTGATGCAAATGTCTTTGTCATAACGTTTTGGGGGTTTGGCTAGGAGCAAAGTGTAGTATCTGTTTGTGAATTCAAATCTACGGATATTTCCTTTGTAAGAATATTTTTACTTTTTTTTTCCAAAAACAAACACCAAAAAAAAAAGAAACTTTTTACGAACAATTAAAGACAGTTGTTGAATTTTTGATATTCTTTGTGATTTCAGAAAACGAACGATTTTTCTGGACTTTTCCCCTTTAATTTTTCCTTCCGATTTCGACCCCCTTAAAAATAATGTGTGCGTCTCCCAAGTCGCGCTGAAAGCCGACAGCTTCAAGCAAAGTGTAGTATCTGTTTGTGAATTCAAGTCTACAGATATTTCTTTTGTAAGAATACTTTTTTGTCATGATATAAAGTGAGCGAACCTTACACACATAAAGAGTTCGATATACTTTCAATAGCAATACTGCATTTTATTTTACTAATATCCACCCCAAACAAGTCACATTGTTACTGAGACGTAAGGGGCTACTGAATACTAGGGCAATATTTATAGGGGCATATTAAGTGGGGAGTTGTGCACCGAGATATTTGTTCACATTACCTTTAAGTTTATGCACGTTAATACAGTCGTCAAAACGGGGAGCAGGCTAGCCACTTCCAAAGGCAAGCAGTTCAAGAAACTATTAGAGTAGAAAGCTTCTCGGCATCTGGGAGACTCGACAGTGAAGGGGTGGGATTTTGCTGATGTTCAGGTTGATCGGGGGTATTTACGTTGAAGGGGTACCAGTGCAGCAAGTTCGTCGGTGAATATTCCATTGAGTACGTGTAAAACAAGCGCAGGGATGCAACACTGCGACGATGGCACAGGGTCTGGAGCTTGGTAAACATTTTTAGACTTATTATATTAGAGGCTGTTTTTTTAAAACTCTGTTTAAGAGGGAGAGACTTGTGGTTGGTGCACCAGCCCAGATGTGACAACAACACTCCATGTATGAGCGGATTGTGGCTTTGTAGAAATATAGGATACTGACAGGTGTGAGAAGTGTTCTAGCCCGGTAGAGGGAGCCCACCTTCTTTGCAGCAGACTTGACAGTATTTTCTATGTATTTCTCTCTATTCATGTTATGTTTTAATGTTAGGTCGAGGAGTTTGAATGTTTGACTCTCAGGTAGGGTGCTATTGGTCATGGTAATCGGTGGTAAACACGCCGTCTCCCGACACATGTAATTTTATCGGAATAACGATATGCAGTATTAAAAAAAATGGTATTTTCAAAGATTATGACAGGCTGAATGTATTAACATTTAAAATCAATTTAGTATTACGCATGGAATAGGGGAAAACATTTTTAAATTACAAGGCACATATTTCCTCCTGGCAAAATGCAAATGGCCGTTCCCGAAGTCAGTTGCTCTAAAAAGTTCAAATGGAGAAAGGTAACTCAAAAAATACTTTATTTCTTTTTGATTTGTCTTACTTTTCTGCATTCCAACTTTTTAGATCAACTAACTTCAAGAACCAGCACTAAAAGTTTTCAAATTATCTTAAAATATCGTTTATAAAATAAAAATGTTCATACAATTCTCATGGAAACATAATCAATATTAATAATGCATAATTTTCCAAGCAGTTATCAGTTTTACATTTCCACCCTTTTTAAATATATTTTATTGATTTTAAGTTCTTGTTAACGTAAGTTGATTTTATTATTAAAACTGTGTATTATATGCATTATCGTATCAAAAAATAATCATTTTCATCTTCTATAAAAACAAATTGTATATGTAACCAACATAACAAATTTTGTAAAAAATTATCAAAATTGTTTCTCCGAACATTATAATGTTGATAAAGTATTTTATTTTGTAAAATGTTGAATTTGCTTTCCGATTGTATTATGTCATTATATTTTCTGTAATCAAGTAGTCAATCAAAACAAATTGACTCATGATTTTTGAAATATCAAAAATGTGTCTTATTCATGGTGAATGAAGTGATTACTTGTGAATTTAGTTGTTTTATATTTTTGTACTTTTACATTTGATTTGATGAAAATAAATCAATTATTGTAAGATTTTTCCTAATAATATGTATAGTTGCTAATTACTGGATATTACTAAGAAATCTATTACTAAAACTTTTCCCTGTAATAATTATTTAGTAGTAATTTTGGTCTAGACGTGTTCGCCTCCTGTCGTAGACCCTAATCGCATGTTGGCCAGGCCTGTATTATGGATCGCCTTGGTGTCGGGTAATTTAAAAAGTTTTCTTTCTATTTCATACTAAATTGATTTTATCGTTCGGCATGTCATAATGTAAAAGACATGCAAGTTTTGAACTACTTCATAAAATTACATGGTTAGGAAACGACGTGTTTACCTAAATATGGTTTATCTTAACACTTTACTGCAGTTTCACAGAACAAAAGTTTCATGACCAAAGAGGGTATTCACCCTAAACGGTCACAGAACTACCGTATTGACAGATGGAATGACTATTTGAACGAAGCTATCTAATAACCAGGAGAACATCTCCAACATGGAACGGACCTCAGAAAGGGTGACTGGGTGACCCTGAACCGAGCAAAAGTGACGATTGGGAGGACAACCAACAACACCCACAGGTGAGAACCAGTAGTAACAAACAACTTCCCTTGTGGAAGTCCTAGACAGACAATGGAACACATCCTCAGTGACTGCAGTGATGGACCAACTTGTACTGACCCAGATTTGATGGACAGTAACCTTGATGCTCAACGGTGGATCCAGTATTGTCATGATGAAATATAATGACAGAAAAAACGATCGTAAGAAGTGTATTAAACGTGTTCGTGTATTTGACCACAATTATATTCAAATACGACTTGGAAATCTAGTGGGCTGTGTCCTTTTCTCCTACCTACAATTTCTTTCCTACATAAAAAGAAGTTGCTAGTCCTTTTCTACTCTATCGTTATTTTCATCGCAGTTGCTCGACTGAGTTTCAGTTTATGCCATCTCCCCCGTAAAACATTCACAACAAAAACTCGTCTGCTACAACCACTGTCAATAATTTCGGTTTCTCTCCCTGTGTGTCTAAAACTAAACGAATCTTCCATGAGCAAAGTCTTTTCCTGGAACTACACGTCCGTGCAGCACAATACACCGGGATTGCTTCCCAGCTGACTACAACATGGTCGTTTTCAAGTCCAATGTGAACAAATTCTTGTTGAGCCGTCCTCGTAAATAATCAAATTCTGCCCAATTTCCACCATCATTACCAATCATCACGGTGTTGCCTCACCATCCACCTGAGAGTCATTAACCCTTATCCCCGAGTGGCCTTTGAGCCTTGATAAGTGGGGACTCTTTAGTAACAAATAAAAAAATAAAGATAAGACACATGTATTATTTATTAGTTGTACCTATCCGGCGTTGTCCGGCAATCTTTTGACTTTCATTTTTGTATTCACACTAAGGACATCTATTTATGGCTGGAGAAAAGGATGGTCTTCTCTCTTGATGGTGAAAGGTGTGTTTTCATCTTTAAGTTTCCATATCCGGGTCACAAGTGCCGTATTTGCCTTGTTTTTTTGTCTCTGAAGGTGTTTCTGTGTGCATACAATAGAAATATTTTTACCAAATTTTGAAAGTTGAATATAATTATTTGGGTCATTAAATTATTAATTGAACACAATTGTTATACAACTGTAACTAATTTTGTGAACATGTAGCAGTCATACACATCTACATTGCTTTCATCTGATGGAGGGCAGCCCTGCGAGGTGATTTGGTGATACGATGACCAATCAGCCTACAGGGCGTATTAACTTCAACCGACTCTTAAAAGACTACTTTCAGACAAAGAGGGAATGACAACAGCCCAAGAGAGCTCCAAGAAACCGACGAAGAAAGACGTCCTCTCTCCTGCATTTGTCCACTAGACAGCAGAGCAAGGCTATACCAACTCAGAGATATACTGCTTGAAAGAACTTCAGTGCTCGACCCTTTCTTTCTCATTTAATTCCTTTTCTACACCGTCTTAACTTTCGATTACCTACACCCCACCGAGTAGGTCACATAGATAAACATATTATTTATTATTTATAGAATGGCTTTGTTTTCCTTTCATTTGACGTCACTTTTATTACACACAATATATCGTAGAAGTTTGTCTCACAGTTCCTGATAAGATAGGCGCCTATTTAAAAAAAAAACTATAGCATATAAAAATCTTTAAAAGCTTTAAATCTTTTAATACGTAAGGATTTGCTAAGGATTTTGAAGCTAGAAATAACTTTCTATTCGAGAGTTTAAATGTTTCAAATTCCTATCAACTCTGACAGGTGATAAATTAATTTATTCGTTTTCTTTTTTCAACAAAAGTTTAAAATAGCTGATTTGTTTACAAAGGAACGGAAATGCATTCTTGGATTAAATTTCGTAATTAAACAATATTTTGAAATAGGATTTTTTTAAAGTTCATGTTAGTACGTGGCGCTATTGTACTTTAGATTTCAATAAATAATCGCATAATAGTAAATAATAATAATAATAATAATAATAATAATAATAATAATAATAATAATAATAATACTACTACTAATAATAATAATAAAAATAATAATAATTATAATAATAATGTATAAGTCAATCTGAGTCGAGAAACACACATACACAGACATGAGAAATGTTAACTAATCTTTATTAATATATATATATATATATATATATATATATATATATATATATATATATATGTTTAAAATGCGTAATTTGAAACGTTTAAAAAGTAAAAGGTTTTAATATAGGTTGACAGTTTGAAGGCTTAAAATCGCCCTAAGGAAACGTGTATTAAAAGTACCTGTTGAAAATACCTATAGAAGTGCCTTACGGAAATGAGTTAAAAAAGGTTGAAAATGCTTTCATAATCTTTTCATAGACTTTTCGTATTGTTTTCGGTTCCGAGAAGATTTAATTCACAAGCGATATGTAACAAATCCCCCTTTTGGTACCGCGCCCCTTTCCAAAGACTATGCAACATATGCGTTTTTGGGACTGTGACCAATTGTTTAAGTGGTTTAAGAGAACTGCCGCGGTCCAGGCAGGAGTGGTGACTATGTAACACCCTGAGCGATTTGTTTATTTTAATGATATTCTGAAGACCGAATTTTGTAATTCGCCCTGTATCAGACGAGTCATCAATTTTTATATATAGAGATTTTTTAATTATATATTATGAATTATTTTTTGTATACAGATTTATTTAATTAATTTATAAATCAATTTTTGCGTTCACAAAAGGTAAACATGGACATGTGTTTCTGGCTATGAGCCGTCATCAACATGACTTACCCGGGCGGGGATCGACCCCTCGATGTAAATATTCGTAGTCTACCGCGGTACCTCTAGACTATAATGACTTGTCAGATTCTGTGCTCGACTTTGTATCGGCTATAATGTTACGCTGATTTTTTGTTATTGTTTTTTGGAGCGATAGTCGACCGGCGTTTACCGGTGCGTTTTTATTTATTCTCGCTACCCTGAGCGGTTTGTTTATTTTGAGAATAATTAGACGAGTCAATTTTTTGTATATATAGATTTTTTTATTAATTAATTTATGAATTAATTTTTATTATTTATAGATTGTTTTATTAATTAATTAATAAATTAATTTTTGCATGCACAAAGGACTCTCTCTCTCTCCCATATATATATATATATATATATATATATATATATATATATATATATATATATATATATATATATATATATATATAATAAATTAACTTATAAACCAATTTGTTTTATACATATTTTTTTATAATTAATTTACAACAAATTGGGTTATAAATAAATAAATTTAAAAAAATCTATCTATCTATCTATCTATCTATCTATCTATCTATCTATCTATCTATCTCTATCTATCTATCTATCTATCTATCTATCTATCTATCTATCTATCTCTCTCTCTCTCTCTCTCTCTCTCTCTCTCTCTATATATATATATATATATATATATATATATATATATATATATATATATATTAGCAGGAAGACCAGACGTTGCTCGGAATTGAATGTGGATTGCTACTTTTTCACTACGCTCATATTACTTTCTATGATTTTTCTGCTTGTGTCCTCCTGTTATTATTAGAAGACACTGAAATGCTAGAAGACTCTCTGAATTAGTGTCTTATACATATTGTTTAAATTGTATTCAAATCGAATATACGCATTAGAAGTTTTAAGGTGATACTATTCAAATGGGTCACGTTGAGGTGGGGGCTAGTAGATATTTGGCACATAAAATGCAACATAAGATTCGAAATGACTTCTATTGTCTTCCCAGAAGAATTTGACACATATGATATTCATTAATGAAAATAAGATTTTTTTTGAAGTTTTAAAGGGGGTTCGATCTCTATAGTAGCTTTAGGTTAGAAGGGAACTTAATGATTCAGGACCACTTCCATTGTCCCGCACAATATTTTATACATATGATTTAAATTTCATAAAAATAGAATATATTTTAAGTGTTTAGAGGATTATACCTCATAGCCCCTCCCCCTTAGGGTGCACTTAGGGATTCGGAAACGCTTCTATTGTATTCACCTGTAAATTTTACATAAGCATACACTTTTAGATTTAATGTAGATTCTCTAACCTTTCGCTCTATAGGGAACACACAAACGTCACACACATACACACGGATATTGAGTTTAATATATATATATATTATTCTATAACTTTAATTCTTTTTTTCCTCCTCCTCCTTCTTATCCTCCTTATTTGTTTAATTCCTTGTTGTCATTCATTTTACATTACTACTAATCTTTCGTCCCCATTGTATTAACTTACAGCGTTTCCAATCGGCGTTTATACGTTAACCGTTGATTTTTTTCTTTCTTTTTCTTTTTTTAACATTTCTTTCTTTCTCCCTTTCTACTGTTTATTACACGTGACTATTTTTTTTCCAAATTGCGTTCTTTGTATAAATTTGAAAACTTTTCTGTTTTTAATTAAAGTTCTGCTACTAACTGATGATGATTGTATTTTACAATTTAAATATTTTGGTAGAACTATTCAATATGTGTTTTTGTGTTTATTTTTGCTAGTTGTTGATTTGCGTATCCTTTATTCCATTTTTATTTTTATTTTTACATATATATATATATATATATATATATATATATATATATATATATATAATGTAAAATTGGTTATTGAAATGTGGACAAACAAGGTAATATGCTTGTAAAAATAAGGATACAAACGCATCATTAGAGCTGGACAAATATATTTCAGTCAAAGGGTTCGACCATATTCGTTTTGTGATGTGTCTTTATTGAAAACAAAACTCAAAATTGTTATACATTGTAGGAAGAAAACAATGTTCAGTTTCGTTTTCAATAAAGCCACATCACTAAACAAATATGGTCGAACCCTTCGACCGAAATATCTTAGGTGGACTCTTATAGGATAAAAAAAATTACAAAAGAGAGCTATAAATAATCATTTAATAATAAATATATATATACATATATCATTATATATTTATCATAACATATATATATATATATATATATATATATACAGGGTGGGCCAAAATAAGGGTCCTATCTTTAAATTTGAATAACTTGAATTAGAATAACTTCCACAAAATAAAAGTTAAACTCACCAAACTTTATGTGTGTGTAGACTGACCCTTCCGAGATTTTTTGAAATAAACAAAACAAATTTTAGCCGAAAAACACTTCTTAAAACTTACAAAAACTAAAGTATTGTTTTTTACACTGTTTTGAGTTTTTTAAGCAAAAATAATGTTTTCTAAATGAGGGTACGTTCCTTAGGGCTAATACGGCTCATGCTTGCTTCGGAAGGGGTCCTTTACTTATTCTAAAAAAAAAAAAAAAAAAATCAATAAATAAAAAAGTTATGAATTTTTTAACATAGGACCCTTATTTTTGCCCACCCTGTACATATATATATATATATATATATATATATATATATATGTGTGTGTGTGTGTGTATATATATATATTTTTATATATATATATGTGTGTGTATATATATATATATATATATATATATATATATATGTGTGTGTTTATTAAAGCAATACTATGTGAATATGTATTTAGAGTGACTCCCACACAAATTTTGGCGAAATTTATTCCGCATTATTTCACTCAATATTCTATTTTCGATCAACTGAGCTCTGGCAACGACGCTGTTGATCCTCACGCGGAAGATAAACATCGATTGCAAATTCCCCAATCGTCTGGAAATCCAGTGCCGCTAACGGCAGACATCGATTTTGAGATCGAAATGTCCAGACAAATGGAATTGTATAAGAGAGAAGAGCAGCCTATGCAAATTGCAGAAGAAAACATCTTGAGAAATGTCAAGATGGCGCACGTTCAGAGGAGGAGGATAAAGGAGAGAAAAAGAGACAAACGGAAGCGGAAGGAGATTTACGAAAATGGCCCGCTGGGAAATGAAAGGCCGGAAAAACGAATCAAAATATTATTTATTTCTCTTTACAATCGGAAGTCGATGACAAAGGAAGCGAAAGGTGTCAGCTTCTATTTGCATGACAAAAGTTAGCTAAGATGGCGCGAGTGTGTGTATAAGCGAGTGAGAGTGTGTGTCATTCATAGAGTGCATGTGAGTGTGTGTGCGCGTGTATAAACATTTGTGTATGAGTGTTATCATGTATATGCTTTTATGTGTGAGAAAGAGTTTGTGTGTGCGCATACGTGTGATTATGCGTGTGTATGTATTAAATACCTCTGTTTTTTTACATTCATCAAAGTTATTGAACTTTGATGAATGTGAAAAAAATTTCACTAAAAAGAAACAATAGCGTACTCTCCCTGGAAAGCTTCGCCACATGATTGATGGGTTGGTAGTTTTGTTTTACGGCATATCAACCCTTTTTGGGTTATTTAATGCCGAATCTGGTCATTATAGTAAAAGTTTTTATGCTTCAAGTTCTTTATATCTTCAAATGTTTAATCATCGTTTTTGGTTTGGTAGTTTTGTTTTACGGCATATCAACCATTTTTGGGTTATTTAATGCCGAATCTGGTCATTATAGTAAAAGTTTTTATGCTTCAAGTTCTTTATATCTTCAAATGTTTAATCATCGTTTTTGGTTTGGTAGTTTTGTTTTACGGCATATCAACCCTTTTTGGGTTATTTAATGCCGAATCTGGTCATTATAGTAAAAGATTTATGCTTCAAGTTCTAAAAATAAAATAAAAAAGGGGAGGGAGAAAGGGAGAGGGGCTGTTGTTTTTGTTTTTGGTTTTGTAGAACATAATTAAGTTTTACAAAAAAAAAAAAAAAAAAAAACGTCAATGTAGGTGAATTTCGTCTCAGGGAGCCACAGGGCAGCCTGATCTGGTATCACCAGCACATGATTGAGAAAGGAATTTTCCCGCAAAGGGCGGTTGTTCCGTTGTGTACACGCGTGTTAATTAGCAAGTTATACTAGAGTATTTGCTAAAAACATCGTCTGCGAGGTATATTCTTGCAGGGAGTCTTCGCCGTCCTCTCATATACAGCGCCTGCTATTCCCAAATGGTCACACATGTGGTACTAGTCAAGCTCAACGTTGCTTAACTTCGGTAATTTAACGAGAACCGGCGTGTATACCATAGTAAAGACTGATTGATAATTATGAATATATATATATATATATATATATATATATATATATATATATATAACGATAAAAGAAAGAAGAGAGATAAAGATGTGCGGATGACAAATCTATTTCATCTTCGATTGTTCAATGCAAGGTGTACTTGATAAAAACATGTTTCTTTTTATTTCCTTAAGCCAGGCTTTTCAAAGATTACAATCTTATCATCAGAGGAATTACATAGATGAATAAGGTGAATAGCCAAAATTCAGAATGTGTTTCTTAAATTTGTCAAATTTTTCAAATTTTGAATGTTGGCTATTCCTCTTGCAACTTATCTATCTATGTAATTCCTCTGACGATAAGATTTTAATCTTTGAAAAGCCTGGCTTAAGGAAAGAAAAATAAACTTGTTTTTATCGAGTACACCTTGCATTAAACAATCGTAGATGAAATAGATTTGTCATCCGCACACCATTATCTCTTTTCCTTCATTTATCTTTACAATTGCACTCATATATTGAGCTTAAACCATTTCGCTATAGGTTCAATTCTCTAAAAGTATACTTTTAGTCTCATATTATATATATATATATATATATATATATATATATATATATATATATATATATATATATATATATTAAACATGCGTCGTTGAAGACCACGGAGTTTTCCTTCTTCACTATCTTTCTAAATAAATAATAAATAAACGAATAAAGATATATATATATATATGTAAATTAATAGATATATAACTAATAATAAAACTATAAATACGGCTCTTAGTAATAATAAGACACAGACTCCTGAAGACGGTCGAGAGACCGAAAGCGCTTGAGGAATGGTCCACGATACAACGTTAGGTGCCATATTCCACCAATTAACACCAGAAAACCGACGAATCGCTCGGCGCGTAAAGAAATTAACAAGAAAGATAGCGAAGAGAGAAAACTCCGTGGTCTTCAACGACGCGTGTATAATATATGACTTGCTGCCGAAATACGCCCCCCCACACACATATATATATATATATATATATATATATATATATATATATATATATATATATATATATATATATATATATATATATATATAGCGTGTTTCAATAATTGGATATGACTTGAGAGGTAAGTACAAGAGAAACTACATAACCAAGGTTAATGAAACTAAATAAGCTTCAGGTTTTACAACATGAGTTTTATTTTTTCAAATTTGAAGGAGAAAGTCAAAACTATGTGGATTTCATCGACTATTTAAAAAATGTCTAAGACACGATCGCTTCTTCCTATATTCCAGATCCTGTTTCCCTTCATAGACAACTGTTACATACGCCGGGAAACCAATAATTAAAATCATTATAATTTTAAATATCTATTTCGGGCGTCTCGCTGGTCCTGCTTGAATCAAAAGTAACCACAAACAATGATAATCAGAGAACATATTCTTAATGAAAAAAGGGAGTTTATTCAGTTGAGTTCATGTTTGCTATGTAACAACAAGGTGTGATAAGAGGCTCTTATTAGAAGCGCACAGCTTTACTCAAACCGATTTTAAGGCTTCTCAGACATGTCTGTTCGCAGCACTTATACCATGCAGACTGGCTGTTTTCGCCTGCTCACATACGTCGTCCCACGCCATTCCCGCGAAATTATCGTTCTCATTCCAGGCGATTCCCCCAAAGGGTTAACCGCCTGAACCCTACATTCTGTTTACGTGATGATACTCTACAAACATAATTCCGTAATGGTTACTAGTTGACGTACCTACCAATATTTAACGCAGCTTACGTCTGTGATGTTTTGTACCGTTTCCAAATCTACATTGTTGTTGGTGACTTTTTAAAAGCAATTACTTGTAAATGCACGCTGCAGAATTTTTTTTAACTGTGTCTAAGCATACTTCAACAATAAAAACAAAACAAATTTTCTCTTCCGTTGAACGGCATTTATATAGTTGTAAATAATAACAGAACCAACATTCAACATACGGGAACTAGGAAAGATATTAGATTGGGAAATGATATGCAAATATATTCAAACACCAAAGAAGCAGTTTAATTTCTCGAAGTTTGTAATTAATAGCTTTGAAACTGACAAATAAATATTTGATTCTAACTAGCCAACTTTTATTTTTAATCCATGCACTATGTACAATAAAATGTAAGTTGTTTTAATTTCTTTAAGAAAATAATTTATCCGTCTAGGAATATTTTTCACATAGACACAATCTTTGTCATTAACAACAACTGTAAATTAAAGCAGATGCCATCTTTGTTATCAGCAGCAACTTTGACTAATAATAGTAAACACGGTTAATAAAATCTTGTTTTATTATTATGAAATTATACTTAAGTTATATATAACTATTATTAATATAGAAATAAAAGTGCATAAATTTTTAAAAATCCATGGAATCTAAAAATTCATAGTCACGCATCACACGTAGACGGTGTCATGCAAACATTTACCTCATATATGAGAATATCGTATGGACGCCAGCTCCTTACTTATTCCATTTTAAAACGGTTTACTAACATTTAATACGATCATTAATAAATTAATTACATGTTTTCTTTACATTTATGCCTTTATTTTGTTTTTTTTCTTAATTAATTTCTGATGAGAAATTATTTACATGTTTAGAAAAATAATCTAATGAGGAAATATGTGTTATCAAAAATCGGTTTCGCAAAAACATCGATCATGCGTCTTTAAATCTATAAGCACTTTTGATTAAAAAATACATAAAAATAGGATTTCGAAAGTTAATTATTATTAAGAAATCGTTATGCCATTACATTAGTAAAACAACATAGAATCTAATATTTATGTTTTTATGAAAAAGCATAAGTTTAATTGTAATATTTCAATTTGTAATATTTGGATTATTTGGACTATGTTCTTATCTTGGAGGTAATTCTCACAGAATTTTGGCCGATGTAATCTCCGACCTTCTTCAGGTGCGTCTTGCTGAACTCGGGAATCTGTATGTTGAACTTTGGAATTTATGCGTAATTTCGAACTAAACACTTTTTAATCCATGGGGGCTGATTTCCGTAGTTCTGTCAGCCGAAACGTTGTGAGAATGGAGCGTGTTCAACGGTTGGCAAATAGGATCCTGACAGGACTCTCTACGCTTACATACAAAGAGCGGCTTCAAAGACTAACTCTGTTCTCGCTTCAGCAGCGGAAGATACGAAGAGACTTGATTCTGGCGTACAACACCATCAACGGAATTTAAATCAATTTTTGAGTTTTTCACCTCAGCGCCAAATCACAGTTTCCGCGAGCACCTGCAAAAGATGTATCACTGCCAGTTTCGGCTCATTAGAAGAAACGCAACATTTTCTGTGCGTGTTTCTGTCAGAGAAAAACGTGACGATCACTACCGTATCCAGGTTTAAAGCGGCCTTTAACAAACTATCAGACGGTATGTGGATGTAAATATCTTCTGTCTGTCAATTTACATGGCTTGTTTCATTTTGCTATTTTTTGCCAAATAATTTTTACTTCATTTGATTTGAGAATAACATCAAAAATTTAAATAGTAGTCCGAAAAATCCAAATAATCCAAATTATCAACCCTCATCGCAAAAATTATAAAACAATATTTTAATGTTTTATATATCCTCATTATAGTTACAGCGTACATACTAAGTAGGGTAATTTGGGTTTTGAATTAAATGAATAAATAATAAATACCCGATATGTTTTTTTTGTTGAGCCTCTTTACTGTTTAGGTGTCACGGAGGTGCAGTACCTTCTCTCTCCCTCCACTGGCTGCTAAGTAAATAGTTTTTTTGCTTTCAAACTAGCCACACGTGCAATCGGTAATGTTTGCTTTTTCTAATCTCTTCTTTAAACAAACTTGCCATTTTTCCTCTAATTCACTCTTCAACCACCAGGCTGATTTCGGTATACTTGCCCCAAATCTGCCTGATGAAAATGAAAGTTGTTATTCATGGAAGTTATATATAATTTATATATGAATTCTCAAAAATATTTAAAGATTGTAAAGAATAGGTAGCTTAAATACATAGAAAGGATACCCATCCTCCCTTCGTATTATTCTTAGATAAATGGTATATTTGTTCTTACCAGGTCATTTGAAAAGTGGCCGGTCTACAAATAATTGCTACCAGCACATAGCCCTGGAAATTTGAATAGATTCGCCAAAGTCCAGCTAAGTTTTTTTTGCATGCTTTAAATATGACTAGTATTTTAAAAATTAATTTTAGCTTGTTATCTCATTTAATTGTATTTATTTTCTATGTTTTAATTTTGTTTTTATTTTATTCCGTGTGCCTTATTTTCACCCTACTGACCGGACGAATGCCTGTTTCGATTGTTCTTGAGGTTAAATGAAAAATAAAATTAAATGAAAAAAAATTGTAAAGAATAGGTAGCTTAAATACAAGGAAAAAAGGTTTGACCACCCATGGAACGATACCCCTTTCCTTCATCTTGTTATTACTTATGAGAGGGAACCCATCTTTAATTTCCTGTTATCTCTAAGATGTGACGTGTAAACTCTCTCTCTCTCTCGATATATATATATATATATATATATATATATATATATATATATATACATATATATATATATATATATATATATATATATATATATATATATATATATGGGATTTTTTTTCTGAATGCATGCGGGGTCTTTGACATACCTGACTAGTACACGGGCGCAGTATTACCCTTCGCGATGTGATGGACACGTGGATCTTGTCAGGTCATCGATCTATGAGAAGGAAAACTCTGATATAATAACTGTGCTACTGACTATGTACGTCTTTGCAACAAACCGTTTGGGGAGGGAGGCTTCTTTAGTCCTGATCGACAACTTTGGGGTCTCTAACAAAATATTCGATCTGCAAATCTAAAATTGCTTAAGGAGAAAATAGGCTTTGCCTATTGCCCGGCCTTTGCACTCCTTCTTTGTCTATTAGCCAGACGCAGAGGTACTAGCGCAGGGACAGCTCAAAGAAACCCAGTGCTTGGCCTTGTTTCCTGACAAGAACAATCAACGCCGTCTCTCTTTCTATTTATCTGGGCAACTTTGAGAAACAATCTTTGTCACTAAGTCTCAAATTACTTTCTGGGTCGCTCTTGTTTCGACAGTTGAGGGTACAGGTTAGATAGCTTATTGGCTGCTGTTTCCGACTTGTAATTCAAGAGCCCAACTCTTAGGTGGCGCAAAGAGCGGCTGTTCCATCAACAGTTGTATAATATCGTGGGTAACTGTACGTGCCATGTCGAGTATTGAAAAGGACACAACAGTTATCCCCGGTTGGCTTTCTCGAGGCCACACCGCTCATTAATCAAGTCTCGACTCATGGTCTGGTTGTGTGAGATTATTGGCACTAAATAAGCACCCACTTTGCTCTGTCCACTCTATCTAAAACCAAAATGACAGTACAAATAAAAAGCAAAAAACCTAAACCAGACACCCACCAAAAACATTTTCGCCTCCGCCCTTGATGCTAGCATTCACAAATATCCGGGGGCTAGAACAAATATCAATGACGTAAAACCTATCTCGGAGTAAACTCCCCGGGTATCTTAGCACTAACGAAACAAACGTACAATCCTCAATCTCCTCACACCATTTTGCCATGACTGGATACCTTCCACTTTACCGAAAAGATTCTGAGAAACGGGTTAGTAGTTTATGTTCGGACCCTCCATCTTGACTAAGAAACATAAGCTATAATCAGATGACCAAACCTACATGTGCTTTGTATTACCCTTAGAGCACAGCGTTAGTTACTTATATTTCTCATAACGTCTTCCTTCGAACCAGGACTGTACCCTGCTTAACTTTGTCTCTGAAAGCATAGATAAAGGAACTTGCACTTGACTCAAATGGCCAAGTACATATATTTGGTGATTTTAATCTATATCACCGGGACTGACTTGGATTGTTTAGCTATACAGACACAGCTGGAAACTCCACGTATAGTTTCTCCATAGCGCACTCCCTCTCACAGACTGTCACTTTCCCGACCCGCCTTCTTGAGTGTGGGGACCAGCAAACCTCAATTCTCGACCTGTTCTTGACTTCACTGCCCGAGGCTTGTGCGACGAATTCCCTAAGCCCGCCCAGGGTCGCTGATCACTTTGTGGTAATGATTTACTTCACCTTAAAATCTCGTTCCAAAGCTGATGAGCTGTCTCTTAAAACAACGAGAAACTACAATCAGGCGGATTGGGAAGCAATCAGATATTACATCAGAGACGCCCGATGGAGTGAAACTGTTTCTCTCCCTGCTGATCAGTGCGTAAATGAGGTAACCGAATGGGTCAAAGCAGGCATTGAAGCACATATCCCAATGCGATAATTCTACAGCAAGCCCCACTCCCCACAATGGTTCCCCTCGAACTGGGCAGCTGCTATTGTTCAAAAGCAGCGAGCACTCCGACAATTCAACCGCTGCAAGTCAACTACAAATAAACAGAAACTTATATCGTCAGGAAATCATTGTGAGAATGTAATAGATGAAGCAAAGGGAATATATAGAGAGATGACCAGAAAACGCATTGAGTCACAGAACCTAGGTACACGCGATTTTTGGAAAATTCTCAATGGCTTTGTGAATAATGGGAAATTAACAATTCCTCAGCTATCTAAACACAATAATGTCGTTTGCACGGCAACTGATAAAGCTGAACTACTTGCCAAGCGTTTCGCCTTAAACTCCACTTTGGACTCCGAAAACAACTCCCTTCCAAATATCCCATTGCGGACTGAAGCCACACTTGATGACCTCGTCATCATCCCATCTCATGTCCGGGACATCATAAAAAAACATGAAACTTCTAAAGCATGTGGACCTGATCCTATACCAGTATTAGTAATAAAGAAATGCTTTTCTGAACTGGCTTCTGTCCTCTTCAAACTGTACAACAAATGCCTTGCCGAATCTAGCTTCCCTGATAGCTAGATAATTGCTTCTGTGGTACCAAGTTGCCTCTGTAGTACTTCAAGAATTTTGGAGATAGAACTGACCCTCAGAATTATCACCCAATCAGTCTACTCCCGCTCTTCGCTTAAATCTTTGAATTTTTAATAACTCTAGCGAGAGTCCGGTACCTCGTTAATGCTAAACTTCTTTTTGACCATCAGTATTGATTCAGGCAAGCACGATCTATTGCGGATATTATAACAATAATCTCTGAACGCATATACCATACGCTGGACAAGGCAGGTGAAGCTAGGCGTTTGCGCTTCATATATGCAAAACCTTTGACAAGGTTTGGCATTAAGATCTTTTCAGAAAAAAATATTCATGTGGCATAACTGGACAAATAGATAATATAATTTGATATTTCTTATCTAAAAGAAAGATCCAGGTTGTCATCGATGGCCATTCATCTAAACAACATGACATACATGCAGGTGTACCCAAGGGATCAACTCATGGACCTTTATTGTTTCTTAATTTTTATAAACAACCTCCCTGATGACATTGTGTCTGAGATGGGTATATTTACGGACGACACCAAGCTCTACTCTCGCCATGTCAGTAAAACAGACGCGTACATATCCGAGGCAATGGCTGAATCCCAATATAGTGACCTTTATTCTGAAGTGAAATGGCAAATAACACCCTACCATTAGAGTAAAACGTTCAAAATCGTCGATATAACATTCACAAGTAACATGAATTGGAACAAATACATAGATGACATTACCGAAGCTGCTGCAATTAAAGTGGGCTCCCTCTACCGTGCTAGAAAACTCACACTTGACAGTATCCTATATCTCTACAAAGCCACCATCCACCAGTCTCTCTCTATTAAACAAAATCTAAAAAGAGTCTCTAATCTAATAGGTCCCACACTATCCACCAAGTTCCAGTCCCTGTCCAATCGTCGCAATGTTGCATCTTTGTGCTTGTTTTACAAGTACTTCAATGGAATGTCATCCGATAAAATTGCTGCACTGGTGCCCCCCCCCTCTCGACGTAAATACACTTGATCAACCCGATAATGAGCTAAATCCCATCCATTCACTGTTGATGTCTCCAGCTGCCGGAGAGCTTTCTACTCTAATAGCTTTTTTCCTCGATCTTCCGGCCTTTGGAACTCTCTCCCTGTTTCCTGTTACTCCGACTGTACCGACATGCGGAAATTTAACACTAATGTAAACAAGCATCTCGTTGCACAGCTCCCACATTACTATGACCTCCAAAATGTTCACCCTAATTCTCATTATCCCCTTAAATCTACAGTGGCAACTTGCCGTGTTTCATGTGAACTAAGTTAAAAAAAACCCTAAAAAACAGACATCCGCATCTGCCACCTGCAGGAAGTCCGCTCTACTAACTAAAACATGATGTTCGTCACACCAGTGCATCTTAGTAGCTGATTGGGCACAGTTGCGGGCACACCCAAGTAACGGTCTCGGCTGACCGGCTAAATCTGATGGGGCAAGAAAGTTGGCGGATGCCCACCTGCAAGGGAACGCTGTACTCTTTCTTGGATGCCTGAAGACTGGTAGGCGACGATCTCTCATCTATTGTTCTCCTCCAGTGCCAACGGGCTTGATTAACGGACAGAGACAGCTCTGGAATCTGGAATACTGGTTTCGATCGCAGACAATTTCACATAAGCGACAAAAAACCAATATCAGACCTAACATTCCCGTCTAGACACCTACATGACAACTCAAAATACGGTCAACAACGACCGTTTCAGAGTTGCTGTGCTGGCTGCGACGACCTGAACAAGCCACGCTTATTACTTACCGACTTGACTGTCTCGTAGTTTACTCCGAATGAATTATTTTATACGTCATAATCACCTTGACACACATGTTGTCGTTATATCATCTAATTTAAGCAACGTTAAGCGTTGCAAATATTAGATGAGTAACGATTCGAGAATACCAGACGCTGTACGAAATATCCCGTCAAAAAACACAGCATTTAGGGTGCCTTTAGCAAGGAGTACCGTGTAACCGTCTGATCCACAAATAAGTTGACACAAAGGACCATCCCTGGACAGGAGTTCTGTTCTCAATCACGTAGCGTTAATTAAAAAAAATCTATATAAAAAGCAAGTGATTTTTGAATTCCCCAAGTTTTTTATGTAATAAAAGCTTAAAACAATATCTGTGTTCCGATCAAAGAATAAAAATAAGCAGAAAAAAGTATTAAACACATCACTCAATAAATACCGAACCTGACATATAGATGGCGCTACCAATAGAAGCATTCATGACTTTAATAAAGTAATAACCTTCAAATAGCACCTGTTAAAATTTGAGCCACATCAGATTATTCGTTAACTATTATCTTTACCACCTGAAGACGTCGACGTCACAGCTAGATAATTTATGAAAACTTATGTAAGTTAATAGCAGATACCGTACTCGTATAGTATGCGATTTACATTCTTAAACAATTATAGTTCTTAATAGAAAAATATAATGTCAGTTTTGAGTTTGCTAATTAACAGCCGATTGTGACAATTTTTTATTCATGTACGCTCCCCACAAAGGGCCAGGAGGTAATCCCCGAGAGGTTCATCTTCTGAAAAAAGAACCTAGGAGTAGGTAATGTCTGTGAGGATGGTGTCATGACAACAAACACGATACTACACTACCCCTCTGAATTATGTATTGCAAGATAGTACAATAGCACATTAATATAAGTAATAGAATACTTTCGGTTTCAGACAGACAAATGCTAAAATCTAATGACTAAAAAATTATTCCAGCCTTAAAAATTTATAAAAATGGAGACATTTTTTGACAATGCCCTAAAAAGAAAAAAAAAATCAGCTTATGTCATTAATAAGAAACATTTTTCATAGCTATCAGATAAACAATTAAGTTTGCTTTGAATAAATATTAACCTATTTATTTCTTAGGATTTGTTATATATCATAATAGTACGCGAAAATCTTTCTTCTACATCAACTAATTACACTGTTGTTTTAATGAGATAATCTATGCGGCAGTCAGAACTTTCTGTTTTATGCAACACATGTACTCTTTTCTTCAAGGTAAGCTTAATTTATTTTTCATCCTCATTTATTACAACTAGATTTTTATTATTTTTTCTTTTAAAACATGTACAAGCAGACAAACTCATTTACAAAATTTTTTTTTTCAAATAATTAAACAAATTTCATTACATTAAAACACACTGCAGCAAGATACAAGTATTTATAAATCAGCTAACAAAACGTGCTCCTTCACCACATGCGTACAAGCGAATACACTTCATTTGCAAAATTCAATTAATAATAAAGGTTTCATAGAAGAATGAGTTTTTAAAAACAATTTTTTTTAAACTTTGAAACACAGAAAGGGCAAGCGACATATACTTAAACACCAACTAATAATACATGGATTAAACAAAAATGCTTTTCAAACAAACAGGTTATTAGAAAAATTAAAATACTAAAAAAACGGTTACTAATTTTGTTTTTAAAATTTTTAACAAACTTCTATTATATTAAAACGAACTGGGGCAACTAACGAATATTTAACAATCAACTGATAATACTTGAAAAAACACAGACAAATGAGTTTCACTCACACCCATACACACGAATATTGTTGAAGTATTAACATACATAACAGAGCTACATTTTAAACTTATATTACTTGGAAAACAAAAAAAATGCTTTTTAATCACACGCGTATAACTTAATGCACATTATTTGATAGCAAACAGAGCTTCATTTTATTTGCCAAATAATTTCTACATTTTTAAACGAATCATTGTATACGTTTCATAGAACACACATTGCTAAATGGCACATGAGTGGAAAAATGTGTCTTCGTACTTTTCGTAATAGTATTAGTGCCTAGAAAACATATCACTGCACACATTAAAAACAAATAATTTTCAAAACCCTTTCTTAACGCTTAGACTATGATGAAATATTTATTTAACAAGGAATATGCTATAAATGCTGCGGCTATTGACTGAACTGGATATAATGCGCATGGTATAATTTTAGTATAATTTTAGAATAAAAAAGGTACAAAATAAATATTTCATATGAACAATAAAGAGCACCTATGAGATATATGTTCGTCACTTTCAGAATGAATAAAACAAACTTGACGAAGAGGTACAATAATTTAATTGAATTATGTATCGACATTACTTATCATGTTTTTATTCTTAAGGTCGTCACCGTATTCCCAGTCGTCTAAAAAGCCTATTCTTTTTTTATTTATCTTTTCATTTTTAAAATTTTTATTTTTATTATATTGAGATCGTAAATTGTTTTTGTTTCTATTTTATGCTCGTCCCTTGTTAGGTTCTCAATCATAGTTACTTCCTCTTGATTCATGATATTTATTTTGCAGTCAAGGGGGGATAATTTTTTCCTTGAGTTTTTGCGCCTAAATTTAATTATCTGTTTTGTATTTATTTAGTTTCTTCTTATTTTATTTGTTTATTATTGAACGTCACAGCTACTAGATTGTTTATGAAAATATATGTCAGTTGATAGCTATAACCGAGCTTGTATAATATGCCATTTACATTCCTAATCTGCTCAATTTAGGTAGGGGCATAGTGTAGGGTCGGCTCTGTTGTCATGAGATCATTATCCCAGGCATTACTTACTCTTTTTTTTAGGAGGGCGGGTAGTGTAGTATATGTTCGTTCGTCATGATACTATCCTACCAGGTATTGCTTGTTCGTTTAGAGTGGTATCATACAACAACAAGAAATTGTCACAATCGGCTGTTCCTTAGCAACTCAACAATTGCATTACATATATTAGAAAATATAAGCGCCCGGAAAGAGCAGAATATTGCTAGTAAAAGTAATAATATAAAATAATATGTTTATATTCTAAGGAATAACAAATAGAAAATAAAAAACAATAGTTAATACAAAATAATAAACCACTGATAATAAAGAAAATAAATAAATAAAATCAATAAAGAATAATAAAGAATAATGAATGATGAATAATAAGGAATAATAAATAAAGAAATAATAAAGAATAATAAATAACGAATATTAAAGAATAATAAATAACGAATATTGAAGTATGATAAATAAGGAATGATAATGAATTAATAATAAAAAACGAATAATAAAGAATAATAAAGAATAATAAATAACGAATAATGAAGTATGATAAATAAGGAATGATAATTAATTAATAATAAAAAAAACGAATAATAAAGAATAATAAATAACGAATAATGAAGAATATCAAATTAAAAAAATCAGGAATAATAAATTAAGAATAATAAAGACTAATACACGGATAATGAATACTGATAAATAACGAATGATAATTCATAATTAATAAAAAAAATCATACAAAAATAACGAATATTAAAGAATAATGAATAAGAAATAATAAAGAATAATGTGTAAAAAATAACAAAGAATAATAAATAACGAATAATAGCAAATAAAAATAGCGAATAATGTATAATAATAAACAAAGAAATAATAAAGAATAATAAATAACGAATATTAAAAAAATAATAAATAACGACTTTTGAAGTATAATAAATAAAGAATGATAATTAATTAATTATAAAGAAATAATAAAAATAACGAATAATACAAAAATAATAAATAACGAATTATAAAAAATAATAAATAAATAAATAATACAAATAATAAATAACGAATATTAAAGAATAATAAATAACGAATATTGAAGTATAATAAATAAGGAATGATAATGAATTTATAATAAAGAAATAATAAAAGATAACGAATAATAAAGAATAATAAATAACGAATAATGAAGAATATTAAATAAATAAATAATCAGAAATAATAAATAAAGAATAACGAAGACTAATGAACGGATAACGAATAATGATGAATAGCAAATGATAATAAATAATAAATAAAGAAATCGTACAAAAATAACTAATAATAAAGAATAATTAATAAATAAATAATAAATAATAATAAATAACGAACGAGTAAGAAAAATAAATAACGAATAATAAAAAATTAAAAACAGCAAATAATAATAAATAAAGATATAATAAAATATAACAAAAAATTAATATTAAAGAATAATAAATAACGAATATAAAGAAATAATAAAGGATAATACATGACCAAACATAAAGAATTATAAATAAATATATTAAAAATAACGAATAATAAAGAATAATTCATAACAGATGATAACGTATAATAATTAACGAATAAAGAATAATAAATAAAGAAATAATAAAGAATCATAAATAACGAATGATAATTAAGAATAAATAATCAATAAAATAACGAATAATAAAAAAAAATAAAAAAATAATGTTAAAGAATAGTAAATTACGAATGATAAAGAATAGTTAATATATATATATATATATATATATCATACTCTCGACAAGGCAGGCGAAGCTAGGGCAGTAGCGCTTGATATATCCAAGGCCTTTGACAAGGTATGACATAAAGGGCTTCTCCTGAAAATACGCTCATACGGTATTACTGGGCAATTACATAATATGATTAGATCCTTCCTAACCAAAAGAAAGATCCAGGTTGTCCTCGATGCTGTTCATCTAAACAACATGATATAAATGCTGGTGTACTCACGGGATCTATCCTTGGACCTTTATTGTTACTGATCTTCATAAACGATCTGCCTGATGACATAGAGTCTGAGATTGGTTTATTTTCTGACGACACCACGATTTACTCTCGTCATGTTGGAAAAACAGACGCGATTATATCCGAGGCAATGGCCGAATCCTTAGAAAATGACCTCCAGGCTGTAGTGGATTGGGGTTATAAATGGTTGGTAACTTTTAATGCCGCCAAGACAAAGCTCCTTTCCTTCAATAACTACAAGAAACCTCCCCAACCACCGATTGTCATGGCAAATAACACACTACACGAGAGTTCAATATTCAAACTCATCGGTCTAACCTTCACAGGTAACATCAATTGGAACAAATACATTGAAGACATTGCCAAGGCTGCAGCAAAGAAGGTGGGCTCCTTTTACCGTGCTAGTAAACTCCTCACACCTGACATTATCCTATATCTCTATAAAGCCACGATCCGCCCATGCATAGAGTATTGTTGCCACATCTGGGCTGGTGTATTATCTACTAGTCTCTCCTCCTTGACAAGGTCCAAAAAAGAGTCACCAACCTAATAGGTCCCTCACTGTGAACCAAGCTCCAGCCCCTGTCCCATCGTCGCAATGTAGCATCCTTGTGCTTTTTTTTACAAATACTTCAATGGATTATGCTCCGATGAACTGGCTACTCTGGTGCCCTCTCGACGTAAATTTACTAGACCAACCCGACAATCAGCTAAACCCCATCCATTCACTGTGGAGGCCCCCAGATGCCGGAGAGCTTTCTACTCCAATAGCTTCTTTCCTCGTGCTGCTGGCCTCTGGAACTCTATCCCTGCCCCTTGTTTCCCCGACGGTATTGACACGCAAAAATGTAAAACTAATGTAAACTGACATCTCACTGCGCAGCTCCAAATTTAGGTTGAACCCCCAAACCTTCTCTCTTTTTTCTCAGTAGCCCCTTACGTCTACAGTAGCGGCCTGTCTAGTTTGGGATGAATTATGTAAAAAAAAAACAATGACAAAAAAACCCCTAATAAATAAGAAGCAATAAATAAAGAATAATAAAGAATAATAACACATAACAACAACAGCTACTACTACTACTACTACTACTACTACTACTACTACTACTACTACTACTAATAATAATAATAATAACAACAAGGACAACAATAACAATGTTGCTGTTTGATTAAATTTATTAAAACAATTCACCAGAGATGATTATTTAAAAAAATATATATGTATGTTTTGGTATAGAATTTTAAAATCAAAATCTGTACATAACACATATTTACTATTTGTTATGTACATATGTCATATATATAAATAAAAGATAATTTAATGCTTGGACATTAGAGAATGAATGGAAGAGACGGAGCCGCAGACTATAATAATTGATTGTATGATTTCTATAAAGACACCTGCTACAATAAAAGCAATGTTAAAGAATATGAAAATAATAGCTAAAGTATCCGTCTAGACCGGGATTCACCATGTTTCCTCTTTTGCACGTCAACTCAATGAAAAAAAAATGATTTCATTTCAAACTAGTAGACACACCTGGCGTTTCCCGGGAATATATGAGGACCGGGGCTAATCTTCACATAAACTATATTTTATTTACCTCCTCTCCAGGAGGTTAGACACAAGCCAGGTATAGGTTTTGATGAACGTGTTTCTGCAGAGGACGAACTGGATTCGAACCCGACACACCGAGGTCCGCGTTGATCACCACTTATCTCATATAATAATCTATAAAAAACGGTCTGCTAAAGAAAGGAAACAGGGAACTTCTTTAAACAACAATTTATTCAAATGTATTTATATGGCATATACAGTTGGGTGTAGGTTACCTAAAGACAGTGAATTGAAAGAAATAAAAAAATAATAAATGTCGGCTGCCGAAAGTCTTTTCCTGAAGCAGTATATTTTAAAGTTAACACAGCCGTACCATGGCCACCGAGAGTTGACAAGGCCAAGCAACTAAATTCTTGCCCCCCTCTGACGTCACTGCATTGCGTGTCAAAACAATGGCCGTCGTAATGACAATAAGAAGGCATTTCGACTTCTCCATTCACTAAATAATCCATAAAAATTCAGGAAATCAACCAATTTTAATGATATTTTCAGTATTTATTAATTAATGATCACGGAATATAATAAATCCATTACTTTATTATAAAGCTTGGTGCAAATGTATTATTTCTTCTAAACAAAAAAACACCTTTACTAAAGTTATCCAAAATATCAAAACATGTTGACCATACGATATTGTAAATATTTAAAACAAAGCATTAGAAAACTTTAATAATTCCACGTAAAAAAAGAAAAGAAACACGATTCGTTTTATCCTGAAACTGATCTTTATTCAATATAAATTTAAAGAAAATAATAATTCACGATCAAATACTGCAAAAAACTGAATTATGAATTACCATTATTTAAACTTCTAACCCAATCAACCGTAAGTAATTCAGAATTTGAAATTTGTTTAAAAATGATACAAAAAAAAGTTTAATGTTAACTATTTGTTTAATAATGGAATCAAAATTCAGGAAATCAACCAATTTTAAAATAATTTCGCGCTTTTTAAAATTTCATTTCATAATTCACAAAGTTAAAATGCCTATTGCATATGTTTGGATTTCAAAGAGAAAGAATTACTGCAAATATGGATACACGTAATAATGTTTAAACCGACTAAATATAGTGTAGTAAGTTTGAATTTTTTTAATTATATAAAAAATCAAGTCTGAATTACTTATTCATTATTTGATAAAAAAGTAATTTTCCATTTTTTTTAATTACTTTTTTCGATGTCTTAAGTGTAGTATAGTTTATCTTTTCTCTGTACTTTTGTAGATTAAATAAATGAAATAATAACATCATATTTAATCAATATTTTCACAAAAAATATTAATTAAACAATGCTTTATTCAATGATGATATCGTTAATTCTTCGAGTTATACAATATCGTATGGTCAACATGTTTTGATATTTTGGATAATTTTAGTAAAGGTGTTTTTTGTTTACAAGAAATAATACATTTGCACCAAGCCTTATAATAAAGTAATGGGTTTATTATATTCCGTGATCATTAATTAATAACTACTGAAAATATCATTAAAATTGGTTGATTTCCTGAATTTTGATGGATTATTTAGTGAATGGAGAAGTCGAAATGCCTTCTTATTGTCATTACGACGGCCATTGTTCTGACACGCAATGCAGTGACGCCATTTTCTAGCCAACCGGCCTGTAGTAACTCTCGGTAGCCACGGCCGTACCCAGCGTGCCTGGTCGACGAGTTGCAGGAGAGAGTGTCTACGTCTTTCTTCCTGGATTCCTGGATCCCTGGAGGCTCTTTGCTTTGCGAACCCAAAAAGGTCTCCGGCAAAATAATAAGTCTCTTTATTTCTATATTTCTTACTAATGGATATTTTGTAACTGTTTGTCTGAAGCCGAAACTATACTATTGCTTTTAATCATGTACTATTGTACTTCTATTACAAATGTACGATCTTCCACTGCTCAATTCAGGCAGGTTGCGTAATATCGGTTTTCTTTATCATTTAGAAGACTATTTTTCAGCAGAGTCATCTAATTTACATAGGTGGATCTGTACACACAACAAACACAATGTAAATTAGATGGTAAAATAATAAGTCTCTTTACTTGCCTTTAAGAATAATAAAGAATAAGAATACTTCTATATTATAATAATAATAACAATAATAATAATAACAATAAGAACAACATAACCCAGAACACAGAAAGGCTGACCACCGCAGCACGAAACACCGTCCCAATGAGCAATTCGGGAAACACCGAAACAAGAAACAAAAAGACAAGAAAAGTAAAGTGGGAAGAAAAACAACTACATGGACGGTTCATAAGAATGACAACAACAGAGACACACGAACATATGTGGGCATAGCTAGGAAGACACCTGAACAGAGAAACGGAATCCCTACTGACGGCTGCACAGAACAGTGCAATTAGGACAAACTACATTAAAGTTAAAATAGATAAAACCCAAGAAAACAGTAAATGCAGACTGCATGGACAACGAGACGAAACAGTAAATCACATATGTGAATGCACCAAATAAGCCAAAGAAAAGAATACAAGAACAGACATGACTGCGTGGGGAAAGAAGTGCACTGAGAACTATGCAAACAAATGCATTTCGAACACGCAGACAAATGGTACAAACATAAACCAGAGACAGAACTAGAAAACGAAAAACACAAAATCCTCTGAGAAATGGAGGTGCAAACAGTTAAACTCATACATGCAAGGAAACCGGATGTCATGATAGCCAACAAGAAGGAAGAATCCTGCCAAATCATAGATTTTGCCGTCGCAGCAGCCACAGAAATATATAGAAAAACGAAGCAAATATATGGAACTTGCCAGAGAATTGAAAGGTATATGGAGTATGAAGATAGTCAATATAATACCAATAATCGTAGGAGCACTACAAACAATCCCGAAAAACCTGGGAAAAAGACTGGGAGAAATTGGAACCAAAGGGAAGACTGAGACCACACAACCAACGGCAATGGTGAACACAGCTGAAATGTTAAGGAAAATGCTTGAATGCGGAAACCAACCCACATAAGCAAGGAAGACTAATCAGTCACATGCAAGTTGTAATAGGAAGAAATCAAAAATACAGAAAGAACACAACAATAATAACCAAAAGAACAGAAACTGCAAGGCATTTTATAAAGTACCTCCATCCCCCAACTTGATACCACCAGCCTAGGCTGATACAACACAAAATAGTCGTGAAGGATCAACGAGGATGGAATAATGAGGAGGGAGAGCACTAACCAGAACTCCACTAGAAGAATGCAGAGAGTACTGGGACCTTCAAGAGGCTTATTGCCACCCAAATCCCAGAGCAGACCAATGGTCGTTGCTAGCGTGATAACGCAAAGTCATTTGCAATATTTATCAAAAGATGTGGAAAGTACTGGAAATTCAGGGAACACCACCGGTGAGCAATCATTGATGATGACCTGCGTGAGAACTCCTAGTGAGTACAAATAATTATAATAATATAGAAGTAAAATGACTTATCATTTTTAGTTATGAGAGAAATATTTCTTAAAACGATATATCACATATAATTAATTTTCAAAGTAAATCAAAGTAGAATAAATAGTGGTAGTCGGTGTGACGCAATGGGCCACGAGTATGTTTTGTATAGTATAGATCGAAATAAAACAAGGCAGCTGTTTTTGAAAATGTTTGATTAGAAGAAAGCAAATTTTAAATTACTTAACATTTTTCGCAAATTAAAGTTGTTGTTAAATTAAAAATATATGATACCAAAAGCAAAACAGCTGTTATTTTACTTACATTACTTTTATTTACAAAATTTTTCACAGTAAATTTAAACCGTAAAACAAATTTACTTATTTTCATATTAAAACTAGCTGTCCAGACCAAGCATTGCCCGAGATGCAGTGAAGTCATTTTCATTAAAAAAATTTAAAAACTTAGTTCACTCCAAACAAAGTCAATTGCTACTGTAGACGTAAGGAACTACTGAAAATTAGGGTGAAAGTTCAGAGGGTCATCCTAAGTTGAGAACTTTGCAACGATATGTTTGTTCACATTAGTTTTAAATTTCTGCATGTCGGTACAGTCGGAGTAACAGGAAGCAGGGATGGAGTTCCAAAGGCCGGCAGCTCGAGGAAAGAAGCTATTTGAACAGCATCCAGCATCTAGTGAATGTATGGGATCAAGGTAATTGTGAAGGTGGTCGAGTGTATATACGTCGGGGTCTACAAGAGCAGCAAGTTCATCGGAGCACATTCCATTGAGGTAACTTTAAAACAAGCACAAAGATGTAACATTGCGACGATGGGACAGTGGCTGGAGCTTGGTGGTTAGCGAGGGACCTATTAGATTAGAGACTCTTTTTGGACTTTGTCTAAGTGCGAGACTAGTGGATGGTGCACCAGCCCAGATGTGACAACAATACTCTATGCATGGGCGGATGGTGGCTTTGTAGAGACACAGGATACTGTCAGATGTGAGATGTTTTCTATCACGGTAGAGGGAGCCCGCTTTCTTTGCAGCAGCCTTGGCAATGTCTTCTATGTATTTGTTCCAATTCATGTTCCTGTGAATGTTAAACCGAAGAGTTTGAACGTTGTACTCTCAGGTAGGGTGTTATTTGTCATGGCAATCGGCGGTTGAAGAGGTTTCTTGTAGTTGTTGAAAGAAAGAAGCTTTGTCTTAGCAGCATTAAATGTTACTATCTATTTGTGACCCGATTACACTACAAACTGGGGGTCACTATCTAAGGATTCAGCCATTACCTCGAATATCTACGCGCCCGTTTTACCCACATGACGAGAGTATAGCGCGGTTTCGTCAGCAAATATACCCATCTCAGACACAATGCTATCAGGGATGTTGTTTATGAAAATAAGGAACAATTAGGGTCCAAAGATCGATCCCTAGGGTACACCTGCATTTATGCCATGTTGTTTGAATGAAAGGCCATCGAGGACAACCTGGATCTTTCTTTTGGATAGTAAGGATATAATTATATTAACTATTCGTCCAATAATACCATATGACTCCATTTTTATGAGAATATCTTCATGCAAGACCCTGTAAAATGCCTTGGATATATAAAGCGCTACTGCCCTAACTTCACCTGCCTTGTCAAGTGTATTGTATATGCGTTTAGAGATGGCCGTTAGGATATCCGCAGTGGATCGTTCTTGCTTAAATCCATACTGATGGTTAGAAAGTAGTTTAGCATTTACGAGATGATGGACTATCGCTAGATTGATTAAGGATTCAAAGATTTTAGTGAAGAGCGGGAGTAAACTAATGGGGAAGTAATTCTGAGGGTCACTTCTATCACAGAGGCAATTATCCAGCTATTAGGGAAGCAAGATCTAGCAAGACATTTGTTGTAGAGTTTGGAGAGGACAGGGGTCAATTCAACACAGCATTTCTTTATTACTATTACTGGTATAAGATCAGGCCTGGCACCTTCAAAGCATGTGTACTTTGGAGGTGTCAAGGTTTTTTATGATGTCTCGGACATGAGATGGTGGAATGACTAGATCACCAAGTGTGGCTTCAGTCCGCAATGGGACATTTGGGAGGAAGTGTTCTGCGGAGGCCAACGTGGAGTTTTAGGCGAAACGCAGGGAAAATAGTTCAGCTTCATCAGTTGCCGTGCAAACGACATCGTTGTGGTTGGATAGCGGGGGAATTGTTGATTTCCCATTATTCACTATACCATTGAGGATTTTCTAGATCTCGAAACAAAGAGAAGATATACAGATATGACCAAAAAACGCATTGAGTCACAGAAACTAGGTACTAGTTTCTGTGACTCAATGCGTTTTTTGGTCATATCTGTATATCTTCTCTTTGTTTCATCTATTATAGTCTTACAATTTTTTCTTGACGCTATAAGTTTCTGTTAATTTGTAGTTGACTTGTGGCGGTTGAATTGTCGGAGTGCTTGCTGCCTCTGAGCAATAGAAGCTGTACAGTTCTAGGTGAACCATTGTGGAGAGTGGGGCTTGCTGTAGAATTCTCGCATGGGGACATGTGCTTCGATGCCTGATTTGACCCATTCGGTTATCTCATTTGCGCACTGATCAGCAAGAGAGAATTTTCACTCCATGGGGCGTCTCTGGTATGATGGATTCCTAATCAGGCCGCTTGTAGTATCTCGTTGTTTTGAGCAACGGCTCATCAGCTTTGGGACGAAATTTTAGGGTGATGTGAACTATTACTACTATGTGATCAGTGACCCTGAGGTGGCTAAGGCTATTCGTCGAACAAGCCTCGGGCAGTGAGGTCAATAACAGGTCGAGAAGGTAGGCTTGCTAGTCCACACAATCAGGGAAGCGGGTCGGGAAAGTGACAGTCTGTGAGAGGGGGTGCACTATGGTGAAACTGTACGTGGAGTTATCAGCTGCGTTTTTATAGCTGTAGAATCCAAGTCAGTCTCGGCGATGTACATTAAAATCCCCAAATTCATGCATTTGGGGAACTAGAGTCAAGTAAGAGTGATGTATCCATGCTTTTAGAGACAAAGTTAAGCAGGGTAAAGTCCTGGGTCGAAGGAGAATGGTATAAGAAATATAAGTAACTAACAATGTGCTGTAAGGTTAATCTAAAGCACAGGTAGGCTTGGTAACCTGATTATAGCATATGTTCTCTCGTCAAGATTCCGAACATTAACTTTTCGCTCGTGCATATGTTTGTCAGCATCTTTACGGTAATGTAGGAGGTATTCCGTCATATCAAAATGGTGTGCAGAGATTGAGGATTGTAGGTTTGTTTCACTAAGTGCGAGTATATCCGTTTACTAGGAGAAACGTTTGGTACGTCATTGATGTTGGTTCGAAGACCCCGGATATTTGTGAATGATAGTATAAAGTGCAGAGGCGAAAATATCTTTTGGTGGGTGTCTGGTTTAGTTTTTTTTCTTTTTTTCTATTTTTGTTTTAGATAGAGTTGGGAGATCAAAGTAGATACTTATTTGGTGCCAATAAGGTCACACACCAGACCATTAGTCGAGACTTGATCAATGGTAGTTGTGACATCGGGACAGCCTACCGGGGATAACTGTAGTGTCCTTTTCAATGCGCGACATGGCACGTACAGTTCCCTACGATATTAAACAACTATTGATGGAACAGCCGTTCTTAGTGCTACCTAAGAGTTAGGGCCCATGTACCACCATTCGGAAACAGCAGCCAGATAAACCTGTACCCTCAACCTGTCGGAACAAGAGCGATCCAGACTAGTCATGTGAGCCTTAGTTACAAAATTTTTTCCCAAGTTGCCCAGATAGAAAGAAAGAGAGACGGCGTTGGTTGTCTGAGTCAGGAAACAAGGCAAAGCACTGGGTGTCTTTGAGATGTCTCTGCGCTAGTACCTCTGCCGTCGCTAATAGACAAAGAAGGAGTGCAAAGGCCTGACGATAGGCAGAGCCCATTTACTCCTTAAGCAATTTTAGGTTTGCAAACCGGATATTTTGTTTAATTGTTATTTATTTTCACATTTTCAAACTTAAGGTGGACACCTTCTATTGTATTTTCAATTCAAAATGAGTCATTTATTTTCTGAATTTTATTTTTAGATGATTATTTTAAAATGTTTCATATCGTCTGGGCAGAACTAAGTAATTTCTAAAATACATTTTAGCGTAGTCCGTTATTATATTGCTAATAACACGTTTCAACAATAACAAATGAAAATAAGCTAAGTTTGATCTGTCAGCTTTAATGCTATTTGGGTCCGTCACAATAACTTTATCGTATCCGGCGTAATGCGAGAGTTAAGTTAATGTTGTTTTAATAATAGATAAAAAATAGTAAAGTAATTTGAAGCCAGTAAAATAGAATTTTACGAGTAATTAATTAAAATGGCTGACTTGATTTTATAAGAAACGGAAAAATACCCGGTGGATAAAATTAATAAGTATGTTATTATTTGTAAATAAATTATTTGATGTAAGTAGGATTATTATTTCACAAAGTAATTCAGTAAACATGCTTTTCTAAGATTCCGAAATGTATTCTTGTGGATTTAATTTTATATGTAAATTAATTTTGTAAATAAATTATTGTTTCTAAATAAGATGTATATTTGACGCAGTAATCCATTTAAATGGCTGACTTATTTTTCAAGAAACCGCAATGCTTTATAAAAAAATGTCCACTGCTCTGGCCGAGAACGGTAAAGATATTACACTCTGATTCCAATCCGAAAGACTGGGAATCAACAGGAGAATGATTACTTTCGCGAAAAATATGCAGTTTCTATGTGTTAAGAAATAAATCGGAAGTTTACACGTATCCATCTAAGAAAAATGTTTGGGACTTTGTTCTGGACAATATTATTTTTGATCTGTTGTTTCTAAAATATTCGCGTCGCACTTTGTTCTTTTACTTGTTTCTAATCACATTCGCATAATAAATACGAAATTGTCCGTTTTGTGTGGCAAGTTATTTCACCAGTATTTTCGGATGACAGCGGTAAATCTTAAGCTTTCCTCTCTACGAGGAGCGCAAAGTTAGACACAGTGTCAGTTTTTGATGGGGAGGGATTCAGCTTCCATGAAATGGCTTGCTAACAAAATGATAATTGCCTCCTCCCCTGAGTGAAAATAGAAAAGATACTTCACTTTGATCCCAGCCTGAATTGCACAAAATCAACACAAAAAAGAATCACTTGTGAAAATATGTATTTCCTACGTGCTAAGAAATAAGGTGCTTTTTAGGAATAGGTCTCCATAAATTGGCAGTCGCGACGTAATCATGATGTAAGCAGTTCCGACTACGAACGGACGAAGCCGAATCAAGTTCTGATCCGTATTCCGAATCAATACGAACCGAACTAAATCGCCTTTGCAAACTAAAACTGAAACTTAGTTTAGGGTTAGGTTAGGCTTAGTTTAAGGTTAGGGTCAGGATAAGGTTAGGGTTAGGGTTAGGATTAGGGTAAAAATGAAAAACAAAACAGTTCGGTTTGTATTGTGTAGATTGTTCGATAAAGTTCGTTAACGTTTGTCAGTCTCGGAAGTGTTCGGAGAAACTAGGAATTGATGACGTAAGTACTGAAATTTTCTTGGATACTTATTCCTAACAAGTACCAGAAATAAATCGAAAGTTTACACTAAGCTCCCTTTAAAACCGAAATTTGTAACCCTGTTCTGGACAATTGCATTTCTGATTAGTTGTTTTGAAAATGTTCATCTAAGTTTTTATTTGCTTGTGTTTTACTTGTTTCTAAGCAAAGTGACATAATAAATACGAAAAAGTTTATTCTGTTTGGTAAGATATGTCACCAGTAATAGCTACAGTGCAGAACGTATTTTCCGATGACACCGGTCAATATAAAATGTGCCCAGCGCATTAAAGCCAATGAAAAAGCTTGAAAAATGATTGAAAACCGATCTAAATAGAAATAAACCTGCTTAATTTCTACTCTATAAACGACAAATACTCACACACTAACAATGTAACACACAAACCCAGTTGTATGGTAACCATACTAAACTGCTTAATTTTTACTCGCTCGGCAACGAACAATTACATGCTGAAAAGTGTACGCACACAGCACAATTACTGCTACTACAATAATTTCTTACATACTTGTAGAAAACTAATATTATCTCTCTTCTCTCTAGCCTTGGACTTTTGGGAATTAAGTAAAAGTTTTTGACGAATGTAAATAAACATCGTATATATTTTGTATGGATGACTGTATATGCATAAGGTTTGCGGGCGCAAGTAAAATTGAATTACACGTAACATAAGAATAAGCGAATATTCACGAATTATAAGTTGATGATTGACACCGAATGCTGCTTGCAATATTTTACTACGACAACGTTGTAAATAGATTTAAAGCATCGTATTATTCTACCCATTATTATATTATACACGTAATTATAAGAAATAACTTGGTTAATATTTATTTAAAGCAAATATAATTGGTTATTTGAAAGATAGAAGATGATTAATGAGAAATGGCTCAAGTTTAATAATTTTCCGAGCCGGAATAAATATATTTTTGTAAAACAAATTAAAGCGAGACCTGTAATGTATCAAGTTACGGCCCTTGGATGAAGTTTGTTATCCGGCCCAGATGCGCCTTTGTTGTGATTGTTGTTGTTGTTGTTTTTGTTGTTGTTTTGAATATATAAAGAAAGGACTTTAACAGGTGGGGACTTGCTTGTGTCTTGACACTCAGTGAACGGTACAGACTTAACAAAACCCATTTGTATTATAAAGATATGGTCCAAGATAAAAGAAAAATTGGCTATTCAGAATGAAATACATATATTGTAGGACAAAAGTACCGATCACATATTCCGTGTATCAGACAGGTTTCGTTTTATATATTACGTTAAGTAAAAATAACTCAGACAATAAACTATATTTATTGTGTAAGGTTTTTAATAGATAATTATCAGCCCATATTCGTAGTTAGTCCTAAATTCATGGTCCAGTATTTAAATTAGACCAAAGCCACCACGATGAACACATTAGTATCAAATCAATGTTTTATGTACAATGATTTGTAATTGATATGTGATTTCGGCCTGAATTGGATTGCGACATCGTGAACAGCGGATTTACAGACGATGTTTGACTTACACATATAGATTATAGACCGAGAGCGATTTATTTGAAAATATTATACATCGTTTTTACTTAGTCATCTTGAGTATCGTTTAATTAATTAAATAAACCGGCAACTTAAAGGTATATGGCCAAATACTTGAAAGGAAGGAACGAAGTAGATGAAGCGAAAATAGAAATTTGTAACAAATGTATAATAAAATTATAACTGGTTAGGAATGTAAATGGCATGTCCTACGAGCTCGACATACGTTTTGATAATAAAAATCTAACCGTGACGTCAACGTTGGCAGGGTGGAAATGAAAAATTATAAAGTATAACATTGTTTTATTTCTTGATAAAAAATAATCGCATCTATAAAGCTATCTTGTCTGATTTTCAAAGTCAGACACAAATAGCATTTAAGTTGAGAAATAAAACTTTTCTTCTGACAGAACAACGAAAATGCTATTTAAATCTTAAGTGTTACAGACTAACGAAAATAATATTTCAAGCTTAGCGAAAATGATATTTTAAATTTAAACTTGACAGACTGGCGAACATCCTTTTTCCACCTTAAGCGTGGCAGACCAACTAAAATGACATTTCAATCTAAGGCATGACAGACTGAGGAAGATGATATTTAAAATTCAAGCGTGACGGACCGGCAAAAATTATATTTGAAGCCTAAGTGTTACAAGCGGGCAAAAATGCTATTTAAATCTGAAGTGTTACAGACCAACGAATATGATATTTCAAGCTTAATACGACAGACATTCAATAATGATATTTTAAATTTAAGCGTGACAGACCGGCAGAAATTATTTTTCAAATTTAAGGGTGACAGCCCAGTGAAAATACTATTTCAAACTTAAGCGTGACAGACCAGAAAAAATCGTATTTTAAGCTAAGGCGTGGCAGACTGACGAACATGATATTTAAAATATAAGTGTGACAGATCGGTAAAAATATTTGAATCTTAAGTGCGACAGACCAAGAAAATGATATTTCAAGCTTAGCGCAACAGACCGATGAAACTGGTATTTCAAATTTAAGCGTAATAGAGTGACGGACATGATTTGTTATGGATCTCTATAAAAAATCATACCGGTCACTCTAAAGTGGACGTATCTAAAATAATCTGCATCTATTCAATTTACGCGTTTATCAATGGTAATGCTATTTCACATTAAAGTGTGATCGACGGGCTGACGGACAGCCTCTAATGATGAAGAAGAGAGGACGCATTTTAAAACCCAATGATGAAGACAGAAGTCCGATGAAAAGTAAAGGAAATACAATTCCTCATTTAAGATCTCCAAACAAAGATAAATGATGCTGTCATTCAACTAATAAATAATGTAGGCAAAAAAGGGGAAAGATAAATTGATGAGACAATGATATATACGGACAGTGCCGACTCTAGGGACCCATGCCCCCCTCCCCGAAACCTATGACACGACCCACCAACTAGGAACCTAGTACTCTTTGTGAACAAAAACGCAAGTCAATTAAAAAAGTAAAAGAAAAAGGAAAAGAAAAACACGAGAAATCAAATTGATCCTTTTTTCCAACTAAAGACTGTTTATTTATGCAATTTACGAGCTGTATCTACCCGGCATTGTCCTGGAGACATTTAGCTTGCGTTTTTGTTTCACGCGTAAATAAATATGAATAAATATAAAACAAAAAAGGACTGACTAACATAAATTTGATGACGGGGTTTCAAATGGAGCGCAAGCATTGTGTGAAAATTCAGTGAAATTTTAACAATCGATATTAGACATAAATGAATTTTTTTTTCCAAAATTTCAGTTTATTTGAGATATTTTGAAGGGTTTTAGTGTGGATAATATCGGAACAGCCTCCCATTTGAAAATTCAAATATTTCAGATTTGCATTAAATTTGATCTATAGTCATTCATTTATTCATTCATTCAAGCATTAATTTCTTATGAATTATGAATATTGTTGACATTGTTTTCCCCGATATCTTTCTAGTTAGAATTCTTGCTAGAAAGATATCGAGTACTTACAGGAGGGACCACGTGAAGATTGTCAACATCCTAAATGAAAGTGCTTCTGTGGAACGAACTGAATTCGAACTTGACACACACAGGTTGTCAGTCCGTGTCGTTAACCATTTAGCAACCGCCAGACACCATAATATACATAGTAATTAGATACAAGGTTCCCTAAATTTCCTTTCTTCTTAAGACCCTTTAAGCTTGAGCCTTAAACTTTAGACATTATTTAGAATGAAAATGATGTAATGAATTTTGAACAAAATTGAAATAAGGATTGTAGACATACGGTTTAATATAATTATATCGTGGTTTTAATCTTCATAAGGGAGTATGAAAGTGGTGAAAACTGTTCTATTCGGGGAATTAAATTTGTCCTTCGAATATATATATATATATATATATATATATATATATATATATATATATAATTTACAACAACTTATAAATAAATAGAATTTCATTGGTTATTAAAATGTATTTTTCTATTCTCATTATGAACTTATAATCCATAAAATCATTTTGATTCTAGAAAATGTAAGGCTTAAACTAAAGGTTTTAATAAGAAATCCATCGAAAGGTCTTCGTTTTTAGGGAAATAGCTCTTGATATATAAAAGGCCTTTGATAGGGGTTGGCACAAAGGTTTGCCCCACAAACTTGCTTAGTATGGAAGATCTGGAAATGTCCTCACTACCATCAAATCTTTTTATCTCTGACATGTCTATTAAAGTAGCTGTTGACAGGCAGAATCCGAAACTCATAATATTAATGCCGGCGTGCCTCAAGGATCCATTCTTGGCCCTACCCTCTTCCTAATCATTCATAAATGATCTTCGAAATCATATCCTGAAGTCATTCGTTGATTTCTATGCACGACGACACAACTATTTATGGCAGCACCTTGAATAGCACTTATGACCAATATCTTTTGGATTCTCTCTCTCTCTCTCTCTCTCTTTCTTTCTCTCTCTCTTTCTTCCGATTCGTCGTACAATGGGAGAAAAAGTGGCTCGTTACTTTTAATGCCACAACACCAAGCTTCTCTATTTTCACCACTAACGCCCAGGTTTTTATTTTTCCTCAGGTGAAATGAATGTTTCTCTCCTTAATGAAGCCCCCTTCCTTGATAAGCTCCTACGATTGACTATTACCCCAGACCTGAAATGGAAGACGTACATAAAATCTGTTGCTAAGGTCGCTGGAAAAATGGTTAGAGCATTCTATCGCTCCTCAAAGTACCTAACTCCTGAAGCAACCCTCTATCCGTATAAGAACCAGACCCGTCTTAAGGTGGAGTAATGCTGTCACATCTGGGGAAGTTCCACTCGGAACAATCTCTCTAACCTTGAAAGTGTACATAACCGACTTCGTAATCTAGTGGGCAATAGTCTATTCTCATCTCTGCAGCCCCTTTCACACAGAAGAGAGTTTGATAGCTTCTAACGACTGCGTCTATATGTTCATGGTAAGTGCTCGACTGAGCTCTGATCCTTCGTCCCCTCCCAGTACAACATTCACGGCAAGAACCCGTCTGGCTACAGCCACAGAAGAAAACTTTCCTTTCACTCTTTCTGTTACAAAGATCAAACGGAACTTCCATGAACAAAGTTTTTTTTTCTAGAGCGTCCCATTTGTGGAACAAAATACCACGAAGCTGCTTCCCAGCCGACTACAGCATGGTCGTCTTCAAGTATAATGTAAAAATATTTGTTGAGCCGTCCTCTTGGATAATGAATTCTTCTTAAGAAAAAAAAAAAGAAAAAACATTTTTTTACCTCCGCCCCCCCCCAAATATTTTTTTGTTATCGTCCCCCATACATAAGAATATTTTTAGTTAAAAAAAAAGATTTGACTCCCTCCCCCTAAAAAAATTTTTTTTACCCTCTCCCATACATAGTTAAAAAAAAAGGAAAAATAGTTAGGAGGCGCCTCGGGCATATAAAAAGAACTCATGTTTAAATATGCTATTGAAGACGCCTACGTCATATCAAAGAACCAGTTTTGTTATTCTTCGAAAATAGTTACCCATTTAGTACTGCCCGAGATATTTGTTGCTTAACTTCAATTTACAACAAAACACCTTTCTTAACAACGTAATGAAAATTAAGTATGATAATGTGAAAAAATCCTCTCACAATGACGTCACTTCCGGAACGATGACTCAGCAATTAATTCTTCCAAAATGGTCACCCATTTAGTAATGCCCGGGATATGTATTGCTTAACTTTAATTTACAACAAAACACATTGTCTTAATAACGTAATGAAAATAAAGAATGATAATGTGAAAAAACCCTCTCACAACGACGTCACTTCCGGAAGGACCGGAAGGACCGGAAGGATGAGTTAGCAATTTATTTTTCCAAAATGGTCACCCATTTACTAATGGCTGGGATATGCCTTGGTTAATTTTTATTTACAACAAACCACCTTGTCTTAACAACGTAATGAAAATAAAGAATTATAATGTGAAAAATAAAATCCTCTCAAAATGACGTCACTTCCGAAAGGATGATTTTGCAATTTAAACAGTACTTGCTATTCAAAGTATGGTTTAAAAAACACGCTGGTTTCTTAATGAAATGTGTTTAATTAATTGTATGAATCATTTTTATTAATATCACCTTATCGGAAAAACCCGTCTAGTGTCTGAGCAACTTTGTGTAACAGTATATAAGGAAGTTGAAAAAGTATTAGTTTAAGTAAGATTCTTGACACGTTTTCTGTTCTAATCGTAGTCTCGTCTTAGAAATTTCTTTCTACTTTATTTATATGTTTAGGCGGTTTTTGTAGTACTATATATAGAAGCTGGCAGACTAAGTAAATAGTAATAGTACTCCGATGCAGTTTCGGCTTAAGACAGACAGACAGACAGACAGACAGATACATAATCTCCATTATTAATAGATATATATATGTATTAATATATACATATAAATATATATATATATGTATATAAATATATATATATATATATTTGTTTACTTTTACTTCGTTTGAAATTCTCAGAAATCAAGGGACCCTTTCCTGTGGTTAACACTTGATCCTTATACATATGACTGTATGAGAAACATAAATATTCGAATATTCATATATTACATTTCTCTTTTACCTGTCAAACGTTGAGTTAGTAAAAAAAGTTAAGAACATTAATTTTCTTCTCCCCAATTGACCAATTAACTATGTCATAGTATATATTTTTTGTGGCTTTTTGGTCTTACCGGATTTCAGGAGAAGAATTCATCTAGTCTGGTAGAGTATCCAGCTAAGTGTTGTTAGTTGAAGTAACATTACTTGGAGTAGGTGCACCATTCCTCATATGAGCCAGTGTATATCCGTGTCGAGGGATCCCATTTGTGCTTCTAATACTATGTTATTTTAATATTTGGTCAGGGTTTTATTGTAGGAGGTAGTATCCTAATGTCAGGTTGTCCTGACAAACCCTTGTACAGAGAAACCGAAGATTGTGTCTAATAGATACTTCAAACTATATACATATGTGTGTGTACAAATAAATACGCATTGCTCTTTATTATAAAATAGAGTATAATTTGAAAATGTATTTAAAAAAATAAAATAATCTAAAAATTTGTATACATTTTTAAAAAGTAAAAACTATTTTAATTTAAAGTGAATAGTTGCTGCTGGTATACGTTTGTTTATAATAATATAACGATGAAAAGAAAATAACACATTTGTACAATCTTCTATTTCTTTAAATAGCTTTCAATTTTCTGTTTCATTTTCATGTTCCTTGTATCGCTTAATTTATCGTCTCTCATTGTTTTTCTTCGATTCTCAATTTCTATTTCGACTTTCTGATCGTCTTTCCTAACCATATGACCGTCTTTTTTGCTTTGCTTGGCAAATATTGTTCTCTCAACGTTCCTAGATGCACGACTCCACACAGAAAGTAATTAATGTTTAGATATTTTACTAAGTTATTCTATCCTATATATCATGTAGAGTAAGATTTTCTCCCCTACAGTTGACGGACATAGCTTTCTAATCAGAAGCTACGTATAAAAATCTGCTTTATATGCGATTTTGGCCAATTATTGATACGTGTTTTTAAACTAAAAAATATTGGGTTGGCTAAAAAGTTCGTTCGTTTTTTGGAAGTGAATATTAAAACCGAGTTTATGCAATTCATTTTCCATGCTCGATTTGGAAATCTTGAGAATGTCTGCGATTTGTCTGGTTGTCAAACGGCAATTTTGTTCAACTACGGCTTTCACTTGATCACTGTCGATAATCATTGGCCGGCCACTGCGAGGAGCATCTCTCACTGAAATTTTTTTTTTTTCTAGAATTGAGCAAATAATTTCTGCCACACCCGTTCAGTAACAACATCCCCCCATACATATGGCATATCTTTATGCAGGTTTGTATTGCTTATCTTCCTTTTCTGTTGTAAAAAAAGCATCAGATGTCAGTAGTGCTCTGCTTGCTCTTCAATTTCAATGTCTGAAATACAAGCAAAAATGCAAACATCTGTTCGGAAGCTTATTACACACTGACGTCAACATACTCACTACACCAAATACACGATGTGAAAAATAGGAATATAAACCAATCATTAGTAGGCCAGAAATGGGACATTAACAAAGGAACGAACTTTTTGGTCGACCAAATAGTTTATTTAAAAATACATTTAATCCTATAAAATATGTATTATTTAGATTATTCGGGCTACTATTCTCATCTTGGATGTTATTATTGTGACACTATGGATGCCGCAAAGTTCGAGACCCAGTCAAGGATAGGAAATGACTCATAAACGCACACAAAAGAAAATACGGGAGTGGTTCGTTTCTAGTGTTCAGAGGTGGCAAAGAAACCGGACATGAGAAATCTGGGAGTGATAGTGTTTTTCGACATTTGACGACAGTGGGTTCGTTTTACGGCAGGCGAGGTTTACGGCAAAAAAGTTGACGGGTTGGGACTCGGAAGAAAATAGATTGCGTTTGAAGTCAGCTTTTTTCGAGAGCATGTCACAAACAAAGCTCGGCAAAGGTTTAGCAAGTGATGAGAGTAGCTGACGACTTGAGTAACGACAACGGGGGTTTCGACAGTCCGCGACGGTGTCACACACACTCATAGTTCTAACTAACCTATACACAATGTATATATGTTTGTGTTCTTTCTAGAGAGTTGTGTTACTTTTATTTAACTTGTGGACCAGTGCTGTGCCTTGGACGATTCGTCAGTGGATAGACGACTCGGCTAAACGATGAAGACAAGAAGAAGACCACGGACACACAACGTTGGGGTTGATGGTCATCATTGAGGGGTAACATGTTGACATTATTACAACGTTTCAACTGATGTACCTTGCGATCTTCTTCGGGTGCATCTTATCGAACTCGACAATCTTTCTGTCGAACTCGAGAATCTGTATCGAATTTCGAAGGGAATCCTTTATTTAATGCACGGGGGTAGCTGGCTCTCATTCTGCTAACCATGAAGTACTATAAAATAGTACCTTCCTTCCGGTGTTTATGCATATACACTATTACTTAACAAACCGTCCTACAATTACAAACACAAAATACTCCTCGCATATATGTACGTACGTTGGATGTTCTTTCTTAGGTATAAAATAATACGAACGTATAAATGTTTATTATTATTTATAAATTTAATATTCATTACTTATAGATAGTTAAAAATTCGATTAAAATATGCAGTTATGCCCAACGTAGAAAATATGCATAAAAAGAACTGTTCAAATACTTGAATGAAACTAATCATAAAAAATGAAAACAGTATAGTGAATTAATAAGTGTTTTTTTAAGGAATATGTAATTTAAATAGAAAAGTAGGCTTTTAATATGAATGTCGGTGCGACAAACAGCTTTACTTTATATGTATTTAACCCATTTTCCAAAACGTGCGTTACATTTTAGTTACTATAATACAGTTCCTAAACCAGGAGTTGAATAGCACAATCAGCAATTTGACAAAATAGGTCGACAGGCTAAATTTATCACCAAGTAGGGAAAACCATCGACTCCGGAGTCTTATCCAATACGACCTGTTTCAGAGTCTTCCAGAATTCTTCCTGTTTTACACACCTTTCGCAACCAGTCACGTCGGTCGCCCGTAGATAGAAAAGTCCAAAACGTGCGTAAATATTTAGTATACAAAAATAGCGAAACACCAGTTTGTTTACGTTCAGGTATCATGGCTTTTCAAACAACATTCTTGTAGCATGTTATTTCCGTTCTTATTATTGTTTCATGTTTATTTCTGTTTCTCTCAAGATTATTAATCTGACAGTAATCTCTTTCTCTAAATACACGGTAAAACACAACATTTAAAAAGAATCACAAAATGCATAAAGCTTAATATATCCAACACACTCAAACATGTAAACTTAATAAACTAGAAATAAAATGAAAATGTTCATACTTCTCGATCATGCGTGACTCCCAATGAATTCTATTTTAAATAAAATAAAAAATCGTTCATATGTTCATGTTTCTGTTCTCACTGTTCCATTTTAAGTTGCTTTATATTCTTCCTTTTTAACTGTCTTTTTCTAATTCACTTACATAAATGTATAGCTATTTCTTTGGGTTTATTTCGCCATTGATACAGTGTAAGTTTTTAAATATATTTTGTCTAAAGAAAATTGACCAAGTTTTCCAAAATGTTCCAATTGTTGTGAGCCAACTTTATGTTGTTTCTCTTTGCTTTTCACCCTTTTTTTCGTCTTGTGTGCACTTGTTTGTATGTGTTTGTAAGTTGAGAAACGTATTTTTACTTAAATATTTTTACTTTTTTCTCTTCCATTTTTTTTTTCCTTTTTTGTTGTATGTCGTCTTTACTTGTGGTCTATTCTGATTGGCATCCGTCTTTGTGTTGCGCTATGTGGACTTTTCCGTCTATTCATCTCAAACATCTTGCTGTGTCGAAGTAGCCCTGAAAAATGTTCTGGCTATTACAGCCAATTGGTTATGGTGTAACATACCACTTATATTCGTAAAAGGGTTTACTTACCACTTGTAAAGATGCTACGTTCCTAAAACGGCTGGATCATATTTTTAGAAGTTGGGGCATCATTTTCCTCAGCAGGTTGGAACACAAAGAAAGACTCGAAATAAAAGGATTTTTATGTTTCAGAGTTTTTGTTTAGATGAGGATTCGTGCTATTTATATTTTTCGGATTACTATTCTCATCTTGGTCGTTATTCGCAAAGCTAAGAAAAAAATAGCAGTTCGAATAATTCAAATTATACAAACATAACTTTTATTTGTAGCTTTTATTGATGTAAATATTAGCTTAAACGCATCTATCTCTAGCTGACCCCCTAACGAGATCCCCCTGAAGAGAAGAGCAATGACTCGTTCGTCTTCATTGCTTGTTGAAATCGAAAAAAACATCTGCCCAACGTTTCGATTAGTTGGTCGAATCTATCAATATTTTTACATTAAAACTCATCCCTTAATTCAATATTCACTTTATTAATCTCTCAATACCGAATGTATTCTTTCAGATGAGATCAAAATTCATTGCACAATGTAACACATGTTTTGTTTATTTGTATTTCTTAATGTTTTTATATGTACTTTTTGCTACTGAATTCAAAAATCACATTCGTTTTGGCATAACATCGATAGTTTTTAAAATTGTTTCTTAATTTAATATTTTCGCGTTTTATACACAACCGTTCTCTACAGCAGTATGTTGTGAAGATAATTACACAGCATTTAGTACTTTTTCATGTATTGAATCGTATTCAGTAAATACAAGATCAGTTAGAACAAAACAAACCATACAACTTTGCAATGTAAATTCTTTGATAACTCTTTTCTTAAACTTAGAAGTGCTTTGGCGATCGAGATTTTCTAAAGTTCACATTTACATCTTTTCTGACAAGAGACCATATATAATCTCCCATCATCTCAGTATTTCATCATCCTTGATATCTTCTTTCCATGAAATCTCCCATCATGTTCCTCACTAATATCACCCAAGTTTTCGGGGAAGAAATCTAGATAAGAATGCAAAAAATGAACCTTTAAGTTCATTTTTTGCATTCTCATCTCATTCTCATCTCATTCTCATACAGCAACCCAGTTTCCTGAAGTTCTCAATAAGCTTTGATACCGGTTGTTTGTAATTAGGATCCTTGTGATTTCGTAAGAATCCACGAACTACATCACGAAATTCGCACCAAGCTTCTTTTTCAACTGTTGTCATCGCTCTTTCAAGTTTCACCGACTTCAACATTGCATTTACTTTGGGTCCAACAAATATACCACCTTTGATCTTAGCATCTGATACCTTTGAAAACATGAGACGAATTTCTTAAAAAGCTTCTCCTCCAAAATCTAAGGCCTTCACAAACTATTTTACTAATCCTAGCGGAGTGCCACTCAATCGAGTGCCACTCAGTCGAGTGACAGTTATCATTAACATTGTAGCATGACATCTCAGTCACCTGTTAGCAAATAATTTTCTGGTCACCGAAAATAGAGTCTGTATGCTATCCACAATTTGGACCGGCTTTTTTTTTATATAATAACCACACAAATAGCAAAATGTATCTGGAGAAGTTTTATATCCTCTAGTAGCCATCTTAATAAGAACAGAACTTAGTAATTGATCTGAAAGAGAAAATTAGATATACATTTAGTAGCAGAACATATAGTATTTTCCAATATATGATGACATTTAAAAGCGATGTATTTCTATAACGGTCGATGATACAGAAAAAATAATAGTATTTTTGGGATCAGCAGTGAAAATTGATTAACCAACAGTGAAAAAAATACAATAAACAAAACTTTTGTAAAAAAATGTTACGTTGTGTTATTTACATTACATTTACAATTTCTTGGTGCAACCCATTTTTGTAATAAAGAACAAATGTCATCATCATCGCCATATCATTACTAATTATCACATTAATATCGTAACCCTCTTTCTATTATTATTATTATTATTATTATTATTATTATTATTATTATTATTATTATTATTATTATTATTATTATTATTATTATTATTATTATTATTATCATCATCACCAACTTACTGAGAGTTCTCACATAGATCATTATCGGTGATTGCTCACTGATAATAACCGGTTGCGTTCCCTGGAATCTGAGTGACAAAAAGTCTCCCCAGATTTCTAATAATCTCCACCTCTTTGGGTGATTTTGCATTATCGCAACAGCCGCTTACTTCTGATTTCTCGTTGGCAAGGACCATTAGTCTTCTCTGCGTTTTGGGTGACAATAAGACCCCCAAGGTTCCAGTAATCTCTGCACCCTTCCAGTGGAGGTTTAGTTAGTGCTATCCCTTCTCGGTCTTTCCGTAAAAAATACGAATAACAAATTAATATCGTGCTATGGGCTTAGGTAGGAAGGCATAGTATTCCTCATTCAACCACAGCCAATTCGGGCCCTCTTGCTAGTATATATTAGTTAATCTCTCTCTCCCCCCTCTCTCTCTATCTCTCTCTCTCTCTCTCTCTATATATATATATATATATAGAATTATAAAAAGAAAAACTATACACACATTAAGGTTGTACACATAATAACTTATTTCGACCCCTTTAATTAGGTCTCCTCAGATGTATAGACAACCACGTCAAAAAAAAGGTTTTTTTTGACGTGGTTGTCTATACATCTGAGGAGACCTAATTAAAGGGGTCGAAATAAGTTATTATGTGTACAACCTTAATGTGTGTATAGTTTTCTTTTTATAATTCTGTTTTGCTCTGTTTAAATTACATTGAGCTCTGTTATTCAGATTCTCTACACAAAATTGAAATCTACACACTATATATATATATATCTATATCTATATCTATATATATATATATATATATATATATATATATATATATATATATAAATGGAGTTGATTTTTCCCCTTCCATCTCGGTTTGACTAGCCTATAAAAGTAATGCATCAAACGCATCGAAACACACCAATTCAGTCGCCTAATATCTTCGAGCGTGTTTCAAGAAACTATAAATTCGTTTTATAAGCTAAACCAAAAACATAACTTTCATTCCTCACTTTAAGCCTCTCTCACACTAATTAAACCAAAGAGAAGGTAGCACGCTAATTTCTCTCTATGAATTAATAACTCCTACCTTCCTCAACTACGGTTTGGCGATTACCTTCATCAGGAACTGTAATCAAGTTGAACCGTTTCACAATTTGTAAAACATCCAATCAGAGCAGAGCCTTCATCGACATTACGCATCAAATTGTTCGCCATAACAAATCAGATAAGTATTTTTCTTTCTAATATTTAAACACCTAACTTTGGACTGGTTTATTTATTCGAAAATTAGATTCTATTTTTTAGGCAACTACGTGTACACAATAAACACTTTGCTACAATTGGCAGAATAGATACAAATAACATAATAAAAATAAATTATTGGAAATCAGCTTCACGCATAATACTTTACGTAAAATGCCCCGACATTCTCGATCTATCCCAGCGTTTTAGTTGTCGGTTAACCACAACTATTACTTTTAATTTTGGAAAAAAGTAAACATAAAAAATAAAATATAAATATACAAGAAAATGTTTGTGAGACAAACAGGAATTACAGGTATTCACCGATATATAAAAAGAAAGAAATTGAAAGAACAGATGAAAGTTATGATCATGGATTGAATTTTCCTATGGTCATTGGAATACAACTATAATATATATATATGTGTGTGTGTGTGTGAAAAGACAGAAAGGAAAAACCCTTAAACACAGGGAGAAATAAAAAAACAAACGGGAAATTTTAAAATTTCTTCCCGTGTTTAATTGATTTACCTTTCTGTCTTTTCATACATGCTGTCTCCACAACTTTTTTATGATATTTCGTGTATTTGATATATATATATATATATATATATATATATATATATATATATATATATATATATATATATATGTGTGTTTGTGTGTGTTTGCGTGTGTATTAATTTAATGCTTTCTCCGTTCTTTCATTAGGCATTAAATTTCCCATTTAAAATGCTCTTAATGTAGCTCCTTTTTCTTTGCCATCTACTGAGATAAATTCCGTTGTCGAATGTTTGTAATCAAATAATTATTGTTGGAATTGAGCCGATTTGCGATTCGCTTAACTATAATGGTTTCAGTTTCCTAAACGGTATGACATCAAGAAACAATTTAAAACCTTTGTGAGCCTTGTCATCTCTTCGGATGTCATCAACGTTTTGTGTCAATTCTCGAAAGATAATTGGATGATATTTTACGTTGATTTACTTGGAATTATATATCTGTGTCGTTTAATGAATCGCAAAGAACGGAATATCAAATATCAGTTAGCTTGAAAATGGAAGTGGGCGTGGTCTGAAGGGTGAATACTTTTTGGGTATCGGCATTCCGTGTTATAGTTCTGTCGAGTACCTATTTACTTGCCTCCTCACGAGGGCAAAATAAGACACAAAGACAGATATGTGTGAGATATCTAAGTCCTCAGAAAGAGTCACTCTGGATGGAACAAATATAAAACTTGCCCCGGTCAAGAAGTATTTTCCTCTTCTGACCGAGAACAGAAACGTACTACACTTTGATCCTGGCCTAAATGCCAGGAAGGCAGTGAGTAACCGTAAGCCCCCTCTCATTTTAAGTTGAATTGAATAGAGTTCTTAGAGTCTTTGTTACCCCTCTATTTCTATCTCTTACTGTTAAATAACTTAGGGTGGTGGTTTCATATCAAAATCAGACTGGCAGAGTCTTGACCATTCTGGTATGCTTAGTTCTCTGTCGATGTGAGGTATGGCCCTGTGCAATTCTAGGAGGTCCATCTTATCAGGCTTTACCTTTTTTTTCCCGTGAGAAGGGGTTAGTTTATTGCTAATCGCCTGAGGCGCCTCTACCGGGAAATTTTTGTTCTGCCAGAGTATTCTTCCTCTAGAGCGCTGGTTTCAAATCCTACTTTTCCGACCTTTCCCACCGATGGAGGTAGATAAACAGTTAAATACAGACTTTGCAGTAAGTATTCTTATACTGTGGTAATTAGCAGGCCGTGTCTTGGCCTTACTAGGAAACATTAGAGAAACTAAAAATCGCAACAACCGAAGAAAACAAATTGACCAGAAATGACCTCAAAGACTTTATCACCCAAAGATGCTAAGCTTTATCCACGATATAGTAAATACTCATTATAGTCCAGTCAATATGTGGCTGAACCTCAAACAAATTGCTAACAAAGGTTTTTAACTTGCATATTGGGCAGGAATAACCTCTCTTTCAGATAAAAAAGTTTACCAAAATTAGTCTTGCTAAAAGAGGTCAACGGGCGCCATCTTTAAAATCCAACTTAACAATATTAAAATTTCGAGACATAAAATTCCTGACGTTTCCTGACAAGTATGTCCATTATTCCTGACAATTACTGACAAAAATAAACGTTTTTCCTGACAGAAACCTTTATTAAATTAGAAATAAACAATATATTTGCATGAAAACTCACAAAGGGCCTACCCCAAGCAAGCTTGACATTTTCTTGGTGTTTTAAATTGTAATGATAGGTATCTATATGCTTAATAATAAACATACACCAGAACATGACTAGCCCCTGCCATTGTTTTCATGTTTTTTTTTATTTCTTATACAAATATCAATATAAAAGGTACAAAATCAGACTAAGTTGCCTTTTTCAAGGCAACAATTGTCACATTAATTCCTGACATTTCATACAAAATAGGAAGAAAATAAGTACAATTTACAATAAAAAATGGTCAGTTGGTCGAATGCTGGGGCAAGTCTCTTGCATAACCACCACAGAACAAGTTCATGAACGGACGAAAGAACATTTCCTGTCAAGAACTAGTCAACCGTAACTTCATCATCATCAAGATCTGGCTGTGGTGAGTTGCTGCAGTGGAGGCTTTTGCAATTACCACACACGTTTGAACAGTCAATGCCATGTTTCTTGCAACTGCGTCTTGCTGTAGTACACCCTGAAGTACAGTAACACTTAATTATAGCCAACAAATTTACAGGACCAGCTGGAAAGTCAGTTTTGATTGGTTGTAATTTATCATCCCCACTCGTCAAGTTTTAGCTGGTTTCTACATTTCCATTCCTGGATTTGGAAGTAAACTCGAAGGCTGTGGAATTTCGTAGCTGCTATTGTTGATGGCAATGATTTGGTCTCAACATACTTTGAGCTTTTTGCAACCTTTTCTTTAAAGCGCCCCAGTCGGAGATGATTGATGTTTTCCTCATCATTACCATTAAGAATCTCGATCCAAATTGGTCATGCATTTCCACTGCTAAACCAAGCTGCAAAGCTACAAGGAGAACTCTAGGTATAGCAGCCTGCATTATTGCTTGACCAACTGATGCAAGTTTCAAATCATTGTCTTTGTCTAGAAATATCTCCCAGAAAAAGATCTACAATGTTATAGGAACATATTCAAGAATCGCATTCTGTTCAAGATCATTCTTAGACAGGTAATATTCTGAACTTGTCTGGATACCTTTAATGCCATTCTTGATAAGCTTGGCTGCCGTCTCTATGATTCTAATAGCCTCTGATTCTGAATTGTCTGTTGAGCGGCTCTGTGCATAGAATTCATGGAAAATACATTTTGCTGTACTTAAGAATGTAACAACATTATGTTTCCCATTAATTTCAGTCACAATGATTTTGTCTTTGAAATGTTCTAACAATCGAGATTTCATGTATGAGAGACTGTATGGCTCATAGCCAGTGTTCTCGAGAATTTCCTCCATTTTTTTAACAAGATCGACAATGGTGAGTTGCTCTTCGTCATTTTGCTGCAAATATTTAGCAACTTCCAGAAATGCATGCTTTCTCTCTGAATCCTCTGGTCTACCAAGGTTTTGTTTCTTAGAAGAATCAGCAGAAGAGAATGCCTTAGGAATGTTTTTATTGGAATCAAAGTTTGCACACATGTTCTGTCATAAGGTGCTTCTTCTGAAACAAGGTCAGCTACATAACCTATTCTACCTGTGGATGCCCAACCATCATTTTTTCGGACTTTCTCACAAACTTTTAACACTCTGTCCTTAAGCCCAATAGTTTCTACATGGGAAACATCAACACCTCTTTTCTTTCTATCAGATTTTGCTCCAGAACCACAAAAAAGACAATGTTCCTTAAAGTTAAACACACATAAAGAGCGGCTTGCACGGGATAGCATTTCATGATGGGTGGACCTGTTTTTACGATCAATTTCTGTGTATTTGGGGTTGATCCAACGCTGTCTGCATTTCTTGTGAGGACGTTGACCAATCTGAATTATGATCTCTCCACGTTGTTCAGAAGCTCTGTTAATGGAATCGATGCCCTTCTGGCTGACGATGAATGTTTCTTCATTACTGGACAGTTCATTGTTGCAAATAGCACACTTGTCAGCATCCATAATTATCGGTACTTCACTTTGGCCAACCTGAAATTAGAATATGACAACATATTAAGCTCCTGCAGTAATACATCAAAAGAGACAAAAGTAAGGCATAAGAAGTTATAATTATATTTAACTTTATGAAAACTGTTGGTTTATCCAATTTCACATAGCTACATTTGGTATTTTTGAAGATGAATTTACAGATATTGAGTTGAGAGAGGCTAGAATCGGCGGCAATCTTTAAAGATGGCACCGGTTTACCCCTTTCCACAGGGATAATTTTGGTAAACTTTTTTTTATCTGAAAGAAAGGTTATTCATGCTCAATATCCAAGTAAAAAATCTTTGTTAGCAATTTGTTTGAGGTTCAGCTAAAAAATCAGCAAGATTGACTGGACTATTAATAGTGAACTAAAAACAATAATCGAATTAGAATACAATTAAAAAGATGTTCGTTTTTTTTTTCAAAGCGATATTCAAATGAGGCGTGGATTACATAGACATATTTGATTATATTAGAAAACTTCTTTTTCTGTCATAAATAGAATGTTGGCCATGTAAACTCCCTGCCAGTAAGATGAATGGCTCAAGTGGTAAACACGAAGAAATACAATTTTTACAGTAAGTAAATTTTTTACAGTAAGTTAGATTGAAATTACGATATACTTATACTAAATCTTATTTAAATTTTGATTAAAATCTATAACATTATTTTGATTTTAGAAAAGGTCTAAAATTTAAGACTTAAGCTGAAAGGGTCTTACTGAGAAATTAAAATTCAGAGAAATCGTGTTTCATTTGTGTTTAATGACTATGGATCAAATTTTATGAAAATCTGAAGGATTTGAATTTTTAAATAAAAGTTTACTATGCCTTCTAAAAACTCTTTAAAATACTCACAAGAAACTGAAATTTGAGGAATATTTATTATTTGATGTTAAAATTTCACAAAATCAGAGCTATCTGCATTTTACATCCTTTTTACATGGTTTCGTAAAATCAAATTAATCTAAATATAGCGCACATTTTGATCTCTTACGCCCATCAGCTGTGGTCCAAAAGTCATGATGATCGATTAGTTTAAAAGTGAATCCTGTACATACAAATATATAAACATATACACACACCATATCTTCATATGAATAACGTTAGAGATTATGTCATATTTATTAGGTTGTTAAGAGTATAAGGTCATTTTTTTACCGCTGACTTCAAATGCTTATACACCAGGTAAAAATCAACTTTATTGATTGAAGTAGACACGTGGTTTTATTTCTAGTTCTATAACGTTATGCTTTTCGGTACTCGACACATTTTTTTGGACGCATTTTTGTTGTAAAGATTTTCCCCAGCAAGAAATCAATGCGTGAAAAATGTGTATCCGGTGCTTTCCTGCTGTCCGCTACCAGAAACACCCTTTACAATTTCTGGCGCATTGCGTCGCTTTTCAGACAATATTTGTCTACCGTCACGGATTGACCGGGGTTAAAGAGGCTATAACGGATAAACCCTCTATATCCGCATGTGGATATGGCGTGGCGTTGTGATTACGGGCACGGAGTGTGGCCTCTAGATGCACGTTTCTAAACTGCCTCAGACACCCTTTAGGCAAGGTGTTCGCCTCTATGCTACCTCTAAAGCCAAAGACAGAAAAGTACCTAACAGGTGACCGACTAGTATAGATGTAGAAGGGGGTCGGTGTGTTAAACACCCAATCTCGAGATTCGTTTGTCTGTGCGTGAATGCATTTAACTGTAGAATAAAAAATTTGTTATAACTAAAAAAAGAAAAAAACAAACTGTCTTGCTTATTTTTTTTCTATCATATCAAAGGGAACACCTCCGATAAAAAAACGAGAAAATAAATTGATTCAATTCCCTTACATTTGATGGCTTGGATTACTCAGACTGGCAGTCAAGACTGTGTCCATCGTGCAACAGTTAAACAAGAACAAGGGGGTTTGGGTAAATGAGGGTGATACTAATTTGACGAAAAAGTGTTAGGTCAAGTTTTGGAATTTTAAGAAAAAATGCGTCGATCGAATGTGAACACAATATTCTGAGATTCGATAAATAAAAAAGTGATTCAAGGCTAGTTTGGTATGCAGATCAACACACAAGTGAATGGATACAGAAAACAAAACAATTGAATAATTAGCAAATGAAAAAACGTCGGAACGGATTTTAAGACTAAAGAGCGTAGACATGTCTTCGACACTGGCTCTCAATAGGGGAAAGAGGGGCTTTGATCATCCCACGGTACATGGATCAGTGTAAGAAAACATTGTAACATCAAATAAACTGAGCGATAACAATTCTTTTTGTGTTTTTTTTTTTTAGTCTTCAATTGTAAACTCGCCTGCGAGGAAAAACTGCCCCAAGAAATGCGAGGAGAATTCTCAAACGGAAGGACAGGTAACTGTTTCCTATTTCGTCTTATGCAAAGTGGCCAACGCCTAAGAAAAGAACCTTACAAACAGAACGCGTATTCGTAGGATGCGTTTAGAAACGGAAATGTTTTTCAAAATTAAGATTGACCGACCGACCGACGGCCGGATAGAGACTCTTATAGAAATTTGTGGACGCATTTTAAATTCTATTGCAAATACCAGCGTGACCGACAAACAGACGAACTATCTAAAAGAGATTCGAGGACGTATCTTAAATTATATTTCATACTGAAGCGTGACAGACTAACATACAAACAGTATATCTTATAGAGACTCGTGGACGTATCTAAAAACAATAAAAATACTATTTCAAATGTAAACGTGACAAACCGACCGACAGAGGCTCTTATACAGATACCTGGACCTATCTCTCGACTTACCGATTTAACAGTCCGTGTCAATACTCATTTCCCCAGTTGCATCTTATCTTTGCATTACCCCTTGTGTAAATAGTTCAAGTCAATGTTTATATAGCAACCGGAAATGGACTCGTCCCTCTGTTGCCCATTGAAAACAAGGTAAAATCTTTTTGTTATTTTATCAATCCAGCGATCGATATTCAGACAAAGAGAATCAAGAAAACCGACGTTTTCTCATCGCATTGAAATGACTAAATAGAAAAATGGCGGGGGACCATTTTTCTATTTAGTCATTACAAACAATTTTGCAGTGGAAAGTTTAATATTCTTATCAATCTTAAGTTTTAATCCGGATGTGAACCTCAATATTTTCCCTCGAGATCTCGAACTTTTATTCTATAGAATTTGCATTGAAAATCCTGAAGCGGTAAAAAATGTGACAGTTACAAGACGTTGTGGAATTAAATAGGCATATGAAAATAAGAATTGTGCTAGAAAGAGTTCTGGGAATAACCAGAAAAAAACATAAACATATATAAAATGCAAGAAGAATATCCGCTCCTAAGCGACTTCTTTCTTTGATTATTTATTTATGTGTCGCAAATTTTGAGATGACGATTGAAATTTTAGAATATTTGGACTACTATTCTCGTCTTGGTTCAAAATTCCGTATATATTCCCGAGTTAAACATAAAGATTCCCTGAGTTCTAAAAAATGTACTCAAACAAGCTCGGAGGTTACATCGAATTCATATTGCTATATCGGGGGGGGGGGGGGCGGGTGCAGCTGATAACAACTTTTTTGCCTTAACAGATTATAACATTGACTTCGCAATCTAGTGGGGGGGGGGGGTGATCTCTTCTCTTCCCTGTAGTCCGTTTCTCACAGAAGAGACGTTGATAGTCTTTCTCTACCCTATCATTATTTTCATGGTAGGTGTCGACTGAGCTCAAATTTCTGCTTCCTCCCTCTAAAACATTCACAGCAAAACTTGTCTAGCTAATTTCACTGCAAACAACTTCCCTTTTTCTCCTCTGTGTATAAAAACTTAACGGAACGTCTATGAGGAACGTTTCTTTGGAACACAATACCGCAGGGCTGCTTGCTAGCTGATCGCAATATTGTCGCTTCAAGTTCGATGTTAACAATACTTGTCGAGCCGTTCTTTTAAGTAATTAAAATTTGCCTATTCAATTAATCGTTTCCAATCCTCTCATAGTATTGATCATCATCTAAATAACAATGATATTTACTTTTATCCTTGAGTGGCATTTGATCTTAGTAAGTGGTTACTGATTAGTACATAAAAAACTTTCTAAAAATAAGAACCAAATCAGAATGGTAACCGGAATAATCTAAATAGTACAAATATTTATTTGTTGTATTTATCCAAATAATACAAATTGAGAACGTTGGGAACTTCAATAAAAATTTAAAAAAGAAAAAGCAATGGTACATTATAGTTAACATCGAAAAAAAGTATAAAATCACGACAAATACTCAACAAATAACTGTTAGCAAAAGCAATATAAGTTATTTTTCTACTGCCTGAAATTTTTTGTGTTAAAGTCTTTGAAAGCAATTTTGTTTCAATTGAAGATTTTGTTAAAATCGGGTTTCATTAGTCATGCGTGCTATATATATATATATATATATATATATATATATATATATATATATATATATATATATATATATATATATATATATATATATATATACTATTATCGCGTTCGTTAAATATCCAGGCCGTGTGTACCGAAAAATCATTTGACATGAAATAGATACACATGGCATCGGGACGCACCGGGAGATGAAAAACAAATATTGGATCGTCATTCATTGAAACATCCGTCGCCAAATAAAACGCTGAGTGTCTGGGGGGTGCTACATGGATAGTGCCGTCCCATGTAGGCGTTTTAAGTGGTCACAAATAGTTATATAATAACAACCCGAAATTAATTTTGGGAGTTGATTGGCGATTTGGATCTGAGTAGAATAACGCGTCAATTTCTTTAGGTACAATGTCTTCCTTACAACCCACAATACCTAACCGTCACCGACAATAAAGTTATATTATTATATTGTCATATATCAATGTGGCGTCAATTTTGAAGCAAAACAGTAACTTGGTCTTTAAATTATTAATTCAGTAAAATCTTTATCAGACTATAACTTATTATGTTAATATATGTATATATATATATATATATATATATATATATATATATATATATATATATATATATATATATATATTAATGCTAATGGCTGTGTGCGTCGGTTCCCTATAGAAAGAAAAGTTAGGGAATTTACACAAAAACTAAAATTATATTTACATGTAAAATTTTCTTCCGAATAAAATGGAAGTGGTCCCGAATCTCTAATTTCCTCTTAAGGCACCTAAAGAATCAGAACTCCTCGTAAATTATCAAATATATCCTTCTTTTATGATATGTATTGCATTCTCCAAAGAAGACAATAGAAGTGACCCTGAATCTGTTTGTGCCTCTCAGTGTGCCGAATCTCAACGTTCCTCCTCAAATGGAGCCAGAATGGGGGAAATCCTCGTTACAAAACTTCTAAATACGTATAACCAATTTTAATGAAATTTAAACAATATGGTAAAATACACTAATTGAGAGTTTTTTCCAAATTTTCAGTTTCAGTTTCTTCTGATAATCTAAGGGGAGAAACGGGGGAGGTAATAAAAGGTAATGGTAGTGTTCCTCATTAAAATCCGGAGCAACGGCGGGTCTTCCTGCTTATATATATATATGTATATATATATATATATATATATATATATATATATATATATATATATATGCAAACATTGTTAAAATAACAGAATTCGTCTTTTTAATCATACTTTTTTTTATTTTTTCAAATTTTCTGATGGTTTTTTTTTGTATTAAAATTAATAAATGTTCCATAGGTTTCACAGGTTTCACAGGTTATACGAACGTTTTCGATTCTTCGTCGAATCATCCTCAGGTGTCAAAAGCAAATGAACAAAAATGCTAGAGAAAGGAGATAATTTTAAAAAGACGGCGAAGAAACGTGCATAGAACGGTTTTCGTATTGTTTCAGGAAGTCGTTGACGATTTAACTTCAGCAACGCTGGCTGGCATCACAGAACAAAATCGCATTATGTTGAGCATTTTAAAATGTTACCACTGGTTTCATATGGGATGTTGTTTATTTTAGGTTGTTGTGTTTTTATGTAGATAGCTTCCAGTATTTAAACAAAATTTTTGAATTGGCTTCGGAATGTATAATTTTAGTGTTATTAACTAGAATTTGTCTAAAAGAGGGAGGACAGTTATGTTTTTGTAGATGTTGGCAAATTGAGCTAGAGTTTACAAGATGCATGGTGAGACGGCGGGATAGGGTAGTACTTGTAATATATATAGAGAGAATGAATTATTATATCTATATCACTCGCCCGAACAAAGGTTCAGCTGTCGTTATCCGGAATCGTCTTGATGATATCTCCAAGATTTCTGACATCTTGGATGATAAAAACAAAGTTTTCAAATTGGGTAATTTATGCCAAGACGACACTTTTAACATGGAATTAAAATTCCAGAACAGACTTCTACAACTTTATAAGAGCAAATGTTTGTCAAAAGAAATTTACGAGAGAATCCGACCTATCCGACCTCAAAGGTCTAGAATATATTGCTTGCCTAAAGTGCATAAACCCAATATTCCTGTACGACCTATTTTATCTGTGTCGGGTTCTGCACAATATGAACTGGCAAAATTGTAAGTAAATATCTTCAAGCTTGTGCGTAACTTTTATTCGGTCCACTGTATCTCTGATTCTTTTCCAATTTCTATCTTGCATACACAAATTACACCTTTCTAAGGATACCGAGTATTTTGCCATCCTTTGAGATCAATAGTCAATGTACTATTGGATAAACCTATTGGTATATGTGCGGACGATCTGTATCGTAGTCCCATTAAATCGTCACTTATTCGATTTTTTGTTTAACTGATAGAGTGGCTACTAAATCAATCTCGATCAGTTTCAACAATATCACGCTTTTGCTAAAATGAGCACTCCTCTTAGTTCTACGTTAGCAAATATCTTCATTGGATTTTTAGAAAGTAAATTGTTTTCTAAAACTACCAAGCCGGTTTTTTACACACGTTACGTTGGCGGCACTTTTGATTGTTTTTCATCTCGTAATGGAGGAGAACATTTTCTGCAATTTATTTGCGACTTGCATCCATCTTTGCAATGCACTATTGAGGTTGAGGATGGTGGTTATCTCCCATTACTAGATGTTTTGGTGTCCAAGGTTGGCTAAACGATCGACAACTCTGTGTATAGAAAATCAATTTTTAAAGGCCTCTATTTAAATTGGGTTTCTTAGGCCCCTGAATAAAGAAAAAGTAGTCTTATCATCGGGCTCTCATGTTGAACTTAGTAAAATCACTGATATTTTCCTTGAGAAAATATATATCATTAATATTGTAGAACGAACTATTGAACGGAAAGTTACTAAATTCAATAGTGATAAATTTAGTGGCCAGTTTCGGTGCCCCATTTATTAAAAAGAAAATATGGTTTGGTCTCGACGGCCATGCCATTATGAAAAGGATTTATTCGTCTACTCAACACTGCTTTCCATCTACCATGTTGAAGGTAGTCTACATGACTCGAACCTTTTTCAAATTTCCGAAAGGTGGCTTTTCCCACCATCCAAAAGAATTCTTTCATTTATAAATTTCTTTGTCATTGTGGAGCTGGCTACGTAGGCAAGACTACTCAAAGGTTAAAAATGCGAATATCCCAACATATATCTCGTGCTATTCGCAAGCATAAGGTTCAGAATGCATCCAGGAATTTACAGGCGCCTGATTTGTAACCACTGGTAACCACTTGATAATCACTTGATCATTGTAAATACCTGTTTTAACAGTTACCCCAACGGGTGGATCCCCATTTTACAGTATGCTAGGTCGAACATTCATATACTCGAAGTTATCGTTATCAACACTTCTTTACGTAGCATATGTAAACAAAAAGAGTTGAAACATAAGTTGAAGATCTTTAAGATTTAAATCCATTATTAACTTGATGATTACCCCCATTTTCCTCCATGTACCTCTCAATTAATATCTCCAACACAAAAATTTCCGTTCATTTTTTTAATTTTATGTTCTTAGCTTCTATTCATATAATTTCTAACGCCTTTCCCTGAAGAGAGTTAGACGAAAAGGCCTTTGAGATTTTATTACTTTTTGCATTAAAAAATACCAACCTCCTTTTCATCCATAAATATGTTTCCTTTTAAACCAATCATATGTTCCTGTTGTAGAAAATAATCTTATATATACATTTGTTATATATATGCCATGTTCGGACAACGTCTGTGTCCGCTTTGTTTAGGCATAAATAGAACTTAATTCCCTTTATATACGTAGTAATTTCTCTTGGCCGTGTGGTTAGAACGCTTGAGTGCAGAGTATAGTGTCTTATTCTGTAACTAGGTTCGAATCTTGCGACCGTCTGATAATAGCAAAGGCTTGAAACGCCGGCGTATGTAGGTAAAAAATTATTTAATTTAATATTTACTTAAATAAGTAAATATATATATATATATATATATATATATATATATATATATGTTACATATGGCTATATATATATATATATATATATATATATATATATATATATATATATATGCATGGTCCGACGTTTCGTAGATCACTCTTATCTGCTTGGTAAGTAGTCGCCGAATTCCGCTATTTACAGTTAAAGTTCTTCTCTATTTGCTAAATAGTTGACAATGGCCTGCGGGTAAGATCTCCGACTACGAATCAATGGTGATTTGTGCTCGGGGTTCGCGCCCACCGACCGTTGGGAATTAGTTCCTAGACTGAAGATTGCGTTAGCATGAAACATCGATGTCTCTAGGTATTTAAATATTTAATATTTATTTATAAAAATATTATTGTATATATATATATATATATATATGTTACATATGGCTTTATATATATATATATATATATATATATATATATATATATATATATGTTACATATGGCTTTATACGATCAACTACTTTTGGACTTGCTCCAGCTTCCGTCTAATTATCGAACCAAATTTGGAGCTAACTCTTCTGACGCTCCCTATTTCTAAAAGAGGGCCGCTCTCGCTCCAAAGTCTTTTAAAGAGAGCGACTCTTTTTCAGCACCACATAGTGAAAATGTACCTTCATTTATAGAAGCTAATCTTAGCATAGACTGTCAAGCCCAACTCGTTTAATATTTTTGTAACAACTAAAACGGTCGTATTTATGTACGTTAACTACACCGTTGGGTATAGGTTAGCGAAAGTGTAGACAAAGTCAAAGTTAAAAAAGGAATTAAATAAGAAAGTTCTTCGTCTGCCGAAAGTCTACGAGCAGTTTATTTTTGGTGAAGTTAGCCGGTGCTCGGGTGTCGAGTTGCCAAAGGCAGACGAGAGGAAGAGCGTCTTTACTCGTTACTTCAAAGAAACTCTCTGATGACTGTCTGCGATTCCTAAAAGGAGATGAAGTAGTCTTTCAGAGGACGGATGAAATTAATACGACCTGGAAGCTGACTGGTCCATGTGGGGTCAAAACACCTCACAATGGCTGTTCTCCAAGAGAGAAAATACATTTCATTATTTATGACTGCGACATCTTCATAAACGTTCTATTTCGCCAATGAGTGGTCCAGTATAAGTGTGGGGATCTCGTCAATATAGGTGTGGGATGTCACTTCAAGTGTAAGATCGTAAGTAGATATTTGACAGAATCCCGTTAATTTTTTTTAGATTTGCTAAGATGCATTTTTCGTTCAAGATATAAATTTATTTACATCTTATATTTGAATGCCTATTTTCATTTTATTCATCTATTTAACACACTGCATATTTGCAACATTTTACTGGTGTTTACTTAAAAGGATGTTAAAGTAAAACTCGCAATTAAAATTTTTATCAACATATTCCGTTTAGTAATAATTCTTTAAAATGTATCTTTCAAAATTGCATAAAATTAAATGATTGTTCTGTCTAGCCTAGAATAAGTCCCTTATATTTATTCCCTTTGTCGGCCCTCCTTCTTGTAAGGGATTTTTTAGCCTCGACACCGGGCGAGCGGCTTTCCGGTGTTCTGTCCCCTATCTCCTAGCTGCTTATTCTTGGACCTACATAAATGCATTTATATCCACTTAAATATTTCGATATCTTAGGCATCTCCAGTAAGAAACGCTACCTTTCTCCTCCATCAAAATAGAATTAAATAGCATGAGTATTATTTCCTTTGTAGTTTTCCTCTTTAATCACTGTTTCTCACGACGTGTGCATCTCCATTTTAACCGCCCGTAATTTATGTATCTCTCCTGTCTCGAATTATCTTTATGCTCCTAATATTTTCTATTTTGCAATCGATGAGCTAACAGCTGTCCTTTAGATTTAGAAAACTCCTCGTTTGTTGCCTCATCGTCATTTTTCTATTCGCATTTTGCTGAGACAATGTGTTTTTTAAATTTCTTTTTAGTTTTTACCTTTTTCGATGAATTATAAAACCTGGGTTTAAACTGCACTATGCCTCAGAGTCTTGTTTGTCGATAAGAGTTTAGGCTAGCTGTCCGACGGTTACACGCAGCCCTTAGACAGCATAGTCGGAACGATAAATATAACCTATTTAATTGTTATAAAAACAACTATATTTTTTTTTAGTTATTACCTTTAAAGATCTATTTTCATATCTTTCTTGGAATAATAATAATAATAATAATAATAATAATAATAATAGAAATGAAAGAGAAGATTGGAAAAGAATATCTACGAAGAACAAGGAAACTCTTAGAAACTAAACTATATAGCAGAAACCTAGTAAAAGGGATAAACACATGGGCTGTATCACTAATAAGATACTCTGGACCATTCATAGGCTGGACCAAAGAAGAACTCAGGCACCTTGACCAGAGGACTAGAAAACTAATGACCATGCACAATGCATTGCACCGAAAAGACAGTACGGACAGACTCTACATGAAAAGAAATGAAGGAAGTAGAGGACTGGTAAGTATAGAAGACTGTGTGGAAGAATCCAGAAAAAAAGAGCTGGAGAAATATGTAACCCAGAACACGGAAAGACTGATCACCACAGCAAGAGACACCAGCCCAACAAACAACTCCGGAAGCACTGAACCCAGAAACAAAAAGACAAGAAAAGAAGGAACCGAAACAGAAGTCAACAAAGAAACGATCAAGAAAACCATAAGAAAAATGGCAAACTGGAGAGCACCAGGCCACGATGGAATACATGCATACTGGTTTAAAAAATTCACAACCCTGCATGAAAGACTAGCGCAGAAACTGAGTGGATGTATCCGCAAAACAGACGTACTAGAATGGATGACGGAAGGAAGAACAACATTAATACAAAAAGACCCCAAAAAAGGAACGACCCCCAGCAACTACAGACCGATAACATGTCTACCAATAATGTGGAAAATTCTCACAGCACAACTGAGAGAACAAATCTACCAATCCCTAGACAAACGTGGACTGCTCCCCGAGGAACAAAAAGGATGCCGGAAAGGACAAAGAGGGGCACATGATCTACTATACATAGATCAAAAGACCCTGAAGGAGGTGAAGAGCAGACAAAGGAACATAACCATGGCATGGATTGACTACAAGAAAGCCTACGACAGGATCCGCCAAACATGGATAATTGAATGCTTAAAAATATACAAGATACCAGACAGGATTATTAATCTCATCCAGAAAACAATGGAAACATGGAGACTAAAACTGGCAGTCGGAGGACAATACCTGTCTGAGATAAAAATACAGAGAGGCATTTTTCAAGGAGACTCTCTATCACCACTATTGTTTATAATAGCCATGATGCCACTCAACTACATACTCAGACAGTGTGATGCCGGATACAGGTTTACGGATACAGAACAAAGAATAAACCACCTGATGTACATGGATGACCTGAAACAAAAAAGAACTGGAAAAGCTGATAAATACAACCAGGATATTCAGCCAGGATATCCAAATGGAGTTTGGAATAGAAAAATGTGCACTGCTAGAGATCAAAAGAGGAAAACTGGAGACGACAGAAGGTATAGAACTCCCCAACCAAGAGTAGATGAGGGCGCTAGGAGAACAGGATAAGTATAAATACCTGGGAGTTCTGGAAGCAGACACAATCAAATATACAGAAATGAAAGAGAAGATTGGAAAAGAATATCTACGAAGAACAAGGAAACTCTTAGAAACTAAACTATATAGCAGAAACCTAGTAAAAGGAATAAACACATGGGCTGTATCACTAATAAGATACTCTGGACCATTCATAGGCTGGACCAAAGAAGAACTCAGGCACCTTGACCAGAGGACTAGAAAACTAATGACCATACACAATGCATTGCACCGAAAAGACAGTACGGACAGACTCTACATGAAAAGAAATGAAGGAGGTAGAGGACTGGTAAGTATAGAAGACTGTGTGGAAGACACAAAAAAAAAAGAGCTGGAGAAATATGTAACCCAGAACACGGAAAGACTGATCACCACAGCAAGAGACACCAGCCCAACAAACAACTCCGGAAGCACTGAACCCAGAAACAAAAAGACAAGAAAAGAAGAGTGGGAAGAAAAACAACTACATGGACGCTTTATAAGACTCAAAAGCGATGAAGTCAATGAAAACAGCTGGGCATGGCTAAGAAAAGGACACTTGAACAGAGAAAGGGAATCTCTGCTGACGGCCGCACAGAACAATTAGGACAAACTTTATTAAAGAAAAGATAGATAAAACCCAGGAAAACAGCAAATGCCGATTGTGTGGACAAAGAGACGAAACGATAAATCATATAATAAGTGAATGCAGCAAGCTAGCCCAAAAGGAATACATGACAGCGTGGGGAAAGAAGTACACCGGGAAATGTGCAAACAACTGAATTTCGAATATGCAAAAAACGGTACAAACACCAACCAGAAACTGTACTAGAAAACGAAAAACACAAAATCATATGGGATATGAATGTACAAACAGACAAACCCATAACAGCAAGGAGACCGGATATGATAATAATCAACAAGAAAGAAAAATCCTGCAAAATCGTAGACTTTGCCGTTCCAGCGGACCACATAGTGAAGATCAAAGAGACGGAAAAAAGAAGCAAATATACTGAACTTGCCAGAGAACTGAAAGGAATATGGAACATGAAGAAAGTCAGTATAACACCAATAATCGTAAGAGCACTAGGATCAGTCCCCAAAAACATGGAGAAAAGACTAGGAGAAATAGGAATCAAAGGGATAACTGAGACCATACAAAGGACAGTAATGATCAAAACAGCTACAATCCTGAGAAATGTCCTCAAATGCGGAAACCAACCCACATAAGCAACGAATGGAGAACAAACACATGGAAGCATAAGACAACAGAACCGGGGAAAATACAACCGCACGATAGAGGCGCAAGCATAGGCTGACACCACGAAAATTATGGACAGAGGGTCGAGGAGGGAAAGCGCAAACCAGACCTCCACTGGAAGAGCGCGGACAGCTCTGGGACCTTGGGGAGGCTTGTTGCCACTCGGGCCCCAGAGAGGACCAATGCCCCTTATCAGCGGGAAATCGGTGGTAGGTGGCTGTTGCGATACCGCAAGGTCATCAGCGATGATGAACGAAAAGAGGTGGAGCATACTGGAAGTCTGAGGAGACTTGTTGTCACTCAGACTCCAGGGAATACCATAGGTTGTTGGCAGTGGGCGATCACTGACGATGACCAGTGTGATAACTCCTAGTGAGTAAATAATAATAATACTGGTCGTTACTAACGAGGAATCAACAGTAAGCGGATGCTGTCATACCACAAAGTCCTTTGCAATGGTTATCGAGAAGAGGTGGAGAGTACTGGAATTCTAGGGAGGCTTGTTGTCACTCAGACTGCGGGGAACACCATTATTATCAGTGAGTAATCACAGCTGATGACTTGTGTGAGAACTCCTAGTGAGTGCAAGTAATAATAATAATAATAATAATAATAATAATAATAATAATAATAATAATAATAATAATAATAATAATAATGAATAAATAGTTTACAAAAACCAATTGTCAGGATATAAAAAAACACATTTTGTATATTTATTCATTCAGCAATAAAAAAAACGTCACAAATACGAATAAAGTTCAAATCTTTCTTCAAAGACTGTTTACTGAGTGAGTGACGCTGTTATATTATGAAGGGCCCTGTATGCCTAAAAGCGTATAGGTCAACTAGTTTTGATTGTGAGAGGGGTGAACTTTGTCCGAGTTAAGTGCAGGTCGAAGGGACATCAATTTTGGGACAAATAGATTTGTCCTCAGAATGACTAATCCCAAGAAGTCATAACAACTGGTGAAACTTGGCCGACTTCAAAAGTTGAAGTTCAATAAAGGTCAGGCCAGTTCTAGTTATGATTTGTATGACAGGACAAAGGACTGTGACGTCACTCCTTCTTTCGTGAGAAACTAAGGTTTTTAAAATAGTGACGGTTTGGGAAGCGAGCTGGACGGTCGACCTCTCTGTGGGTCCTCAAATGAGATAGAAGGGCTTTGGAAGTGAGAGCGTCAGCTTGACGATGTAATCGTTCGTCGTAATGGCTGGATCTCTTTGAGATCCACCAGAAATCCCCGTGCATAGTTGCATCCCCCAGCGAGAAGGATGAATGAGGATCGAGCGAACGAATGGTAAGAACCCTTCCGCAACGAAGTCCAAAATAAATGACTTGAATCTCTCTGAGGAAAAATTGTCTCCGCGTTTGTCTTCTGCCTGCCCATAAAATTGTATTCACAAATCAAAGATCACCAACATCGATCACGGCCAGAGATACGCAATAGAAATCGGTGGCACCAACGGCGATCACAACCAGACGACGAAAGAAATGTAAGATAACTTTTTTGTGCATAACATTTTGGAGTCCTAATCTGCAAAACTGAAAGCACTAAAAATCGAAAGAAAAAGTGCACCATGCTTTATTTGATATGCTTAACGAACAATGTTTAAAGTGGTTAATGTAAAATGTTTAAATGAGATACAATGTTTAATGTAAAATGTTTAATGAACTGTGTTTAATAGGAGAAAAGAATTTAAAAAGAACTATGTTTAAAAAGAAAAATGTTGTAATAACGAGAAGTGTTTAAAAAGTAATGTGTAATAGGACTGCCAGTTTAAAGGCTTAAAAGTACCCCATAAAGAAATGTATTAAAATGCCTATTAAAAATGCCTATTAAAAATGCCTATTAAAAATGCCTGTTAAAAGTGCCTTAAAAACGTGTTTAAAAAGTTTGAAAACGCTTCATAAACTTTCATATGATTTGATAAATTTTCAGAAACTTTCGTATTGCTTTTGTATTATTAGAAGCGCTTAATAGACTTTCGTGGAGATGATTTTCATCATTGATAACATAACAAATGTCTGGTTTTTGTGTGCTATGTAACATATACGTTTTTGGGACCGTAACCAGTTGTTTAAGTGGTTTAAGAGAACTGCCGCGGTCCAGGCAGGAGAGGTCTATGCAACAACGCCTTTGAAGGGATTGTTTCCAAATTATATCCTGTCTTCTAAAAAATACGGCCCATAAGAAATGCAGCAGCTAGGTTGCAAATCAGGCTTAGTTTGATACAAAAATGTGACACTTTTAAAGATTTTTCGCTTTTAATGTCTTATTGTCATGTGTACCTTCCTTTCACTCTCTCCCTCTTCCTCTCCTCCTCTCTCGCTCCCATACATATTTCGTACAATTATAAAACACTGACAGAGTTTAGATTAAACTTTCTTTTCTTTTTTATTGCTTAATGTTTAAAAAAATTGCAAATCATTTTAGAACAAAGAGCGCAGATTACTAAACGATACCCTTTAGCCCTGAATGGAGTTGCTTACGTTGGTCTTCGGCTGAGTATAAAAAGGGGCCTCCTTCTCTTTCGCTACAGCAAAAGGGAACGCATTTCATTTGGACGGTTCTATAAAGCGCTATATATATATATATATATATATATATATGATAATTTAATTTACACAGACACGTACAAAATCTGCGACATTTTGTACATGTCTGTGTAAATAAAATAATCATATATAAAGCTCTATTTTGATAGTGAGCACTTTTTATAAACCCGCTTAAAATTCTCTGGATTACCACCCTATGGATATTTTTTACCTGGATTATTACCATTATATATATATATATATATATATATATATATATATATATATATATATATATATATATATATATATATATATATATAAAGTATGAAACTAAAAGTAGAAAGTATACTTTTAAAATTTGAACATATCGTGAAGTGTTTTCTCACATTTTTTAAAATTTCTTTTCTTTCATTTATCTATCTATTCACACACACACACACACACACATATATATATATATATATATATATATATATATATATATATATATATATAGATAGATAGAGAGAGAGAGAGAGCGAGAGAGAGAAAGAGAGAGAGAGAGAACAGAGAGAGGTGAACGTAGTTAATTTGTTAGCTCTCATTCATCGTATTCAATTGACAGTCATTTGAATAGCCAATAAATTCCACGCCCTTCTTCGTGTACAACCACTTTCTTCTGTCATGTTTTCCCCACGCTAGCCTGGCATAAATCGTCTCTTTATTACATTGATCGCCATAGATGTCATACTTAGATTAATGCTATTCTCGTCGCATCTACGTTTTGATATGTAAACATTAGGAGTTTACAATTAACACAGCTCAGTCTCCCTCACACACACAAACATACTACAAATATTTTATTAAATATTAAAGTGTTTATTACCTACAACCGATATCGTTTCGGGCTTTCCGGCCTCATCAGTGCAGGAATGGTGGTTGTAGGCAGTCGCATCGGATCGAACACAGTTCATAAATTTAGGCTAGAATTACGAGACGAACGCTAGGAACCACACGGCTACAGCCAATGAGCGTTATTATTGTCAAACAGTGTTCAACGCCCGAGCAGAACTATATATATATATATATATATATATATATATATATATATATATATATATATATATATATATATATATATATATATAGTAAGGATAATCATTGGCTCCTACTAAACTTAAATATACAGTTTTTCGTAAAAGAGTCGAGCACTCAGATGATCTGATAATTGTGAATATATAAAAGCATATAGATTGCTCTTACGTGGCTGATGATCGCAGAAAATTTCGAATCACAGTTGGAAGCATTCACCCGTTTCTAGGAACACCACAGAGCTGTTATACGGGAAAAGGGCTGTCTGTGGATGAACACACGCATACACACAATATATGCATATATATGTTTGTATAAATAACACTTTTATTATATATACAAACATACACAGACACACACAGACGCACACACGTATCTATCTATCTATCTATCTATCTATCTATCTATCTATCTATCTATCTATCTATATATATATATATATATATATATATATATATATATATATGATGTCTATGGAAATAAACATAATAATAATAATTATTAAGCTCCGTTTCCAGAGATAATCAATTGATTTTTCATAGATTAGTCACGTTGCATGGTTTTATGCCTTAGGAGATAGAACTCTCTTTAGAATCACAGTACTTGTAATCACACTGAAAGAATACAAAGCGTATTTCTCTCTCATTCTAAAGCGTGATCGTCGCGATGGCCGAATAATTACGAGACCAAGGTTCATAATATTTGGATCCGAAGTTCGAATAGTTCGACCGGCGATATGGTTACGTAATTCCATACTGCCGAGCATGAAACAAAAACGCGAAGCATATATATATATATATATATATATATATATATATATATATATATATATATATATATATATATATATATATATATATATGCACGTGACATTTTCTTTCAATCGCATTCTTTGTATAAATTTGAAAACTTTTCCGTTTTGAAATAAAGTTAACTAACCGAACGAAAATGGTCGTATCTTGACGGCCGAAATATCTCGGTAGAACTTTACAACATGAGTTTTTGAGTTTATTTTTGTTAGTTGTTGAATTGCTTATTCTTTATTCGATTTTTATTTTTACATATTGTTTGAAACATTGTTTCTTTTTTCTCATATATATATATATATATATATATATATATATATATATATATATATATATATATATATATATATATATATATATATATATATATCACGCAGCACAAGTTAGTCTAAAAAACAATAAAGTTCCCGATCGTAGGTTCTACAAAAGCTAATTTGAGATGGTTTACATTGCAGTGTCTGTTGAGTGTGCCTGTTTTTCATAGGTCTGACTCTACTAGATTCCACCCGACATTCAGTATTACCAGATCGATGAAATCAAAGTACACCCGACAGACACTGTAACGTATAATAAAACATACTCTCTCTTAATATATATATATATATATATATATATATATATATATATATATATATATATATATAGAGAGAGAGAGAGAGAGAGAGAGAAAGAGAGAGAGAGAGAGAAAGGCATAATAAAAGTTTTGTTTTAACAAATCTATCATGGCATGTATATGTTTCAACCGTAGCTTTGTTAAACTTTATTTCGTCAAGACAAAAAATAAGTGTCCGTTTTCTATGTTTTCATGCAATCAAATTAATGTAATTTAATTAATTTAATCGGATGGCGTCTAAAATATTATTACAGGAAAACCTTTTTTGTTTGCATGTTTAGAACTTATATTTTAGATTTAGTCAGGTGACCCTTACGGATTGCAATTTTGCTCGATTTTTCAATATGAAACCATAGAAAGCGGACACATATTCTTGGCTTGAGGAAATTGATCTTATCAAATCTACGATTGATATGTTTGTATAAATAGCATTTTTATTATATATAAACAGCTCTATTTTTTATTCAACACTTTTATATGAACACAGTAAAGATTTTCCTTAGTTTTACCCTGTGGATACAAACTTTAGCTGGGTTACAATATATATATATATATATATATATATATATATATATATATATATATATATATATATATATATATATATATTTATATATATATATATATTTATATATATATATATATATATATATATATATATATATATATATATCGTCTTACATCACATACTCTCCCTTTAATGGTTAAATAACTCCGACTGCTACAATTTTCCCTCACACCTTTTACAGTTAACTCAGCTTATCCCACTGCTACTATCTATTTGTAGCTAATAATTTATCTTTTCATAGGAGGTATTTTTAAGCTTTTCTCTTCCTACTACCATTATTTCAAATATTTTGCATTTTGTGTGTTATTTTCATCAGACCAGGAAGTCTTGAAATAAACACGAAACGTTGATGAATACATAAATAATATTTTTGGTTTTCTTTATTTCATTTTGCATTACGCTGGAATATCAGTTCTATTTTTTCTAATATATATATATATATATATATATATACAATAATATTTTTTATAAATAAATATTAGTTTATAAAATACCTAGAGACATCGATGTTTCATGCTAACGCAATCTTCAGTCTAGGAACCCCGAACACAAATCGCCACTGATTCGTAGTCGGTGATCATATCCAATCGGCCATCGTCAATTAGTTAGTAAATATAGAGTAACTTTAACTGTAAATAGCGACAAGCTGCTATTTACCAGGCAGATAGAGTGATCTAACGAAACGGTGTTCGGATCTCGCATATAGCTATTTGTACTGCTTGTTATATCCCCAAATCATCCTCAAAAGGATGTAAAATACACTTCACAGAAACCTATCCAAAGAACAAGCTGACTTCCGACCATGATTTTCCACCACACACCACATTCAAGTTGTAAGTCAACTCTAAGAGAAAGCTGTATTTTCGACATGTGAGCAAAAGACGCAAATATATTCAATACCATGGATGAATCTTTTTAAAATGATATCCAGCCTGTAGCAGTAGTGGAACGGACCATTTAATGGGTGATTACATTTAATGCTACTAAGACAAAGCTCTTTCTCTTTAACAACCATAAGAAACCTTTTCAATTACCGATTACCATTGATAATAGCATGCTACCGAGAGTCAAACATTCAAACTCCTCGGCCTAACATTCACAGGTGATATGAATTGGAATAAATACATATAAGATACAGCCAAGTCTGCTGTAAAAAAGAAGCCTCCGTCTACCGTGCTAGAAAACTTCTCATACCTGCTAGTATCTATAAAGCCACCATTAACTCATGCATGGAGTATTATTATCACATATGGGCTGGTGTATCAACCACTTGTTTCTCCTTACAAGACAGGGTCCCAAATCAGCCTCTTATCATATAAGTCCCACACTGTGTATTAAGTTCTAGCCCCTCTCCCATTGCCGCTATATTACACCCTGTGTTTGTTTTACAAGTACTTCAATGCAATGTGCCCCTGACGAGCTTGCTGCAGTATTACTCCCCCCAACATAAATGCCCCCGACCAACCCGCCAATCATAAAAATCGCCTCCTTCACTCAAGACGTCCCCAAATGCCGGAAAGCTTTCTACTCTGATAGCTTCTTTTCTCGAACTGCTTTCCTTTGAATTCCACCTCTGCTCCCTGTTTCCTCGACTGTACCAAAATGCACAAATTTACATGTAACATGAGCACACATCTCTCTACACAATTACCCCGTTATGATACCCTTATTAATCTGGCTCCTAATTCACAGTAGGTGTTTACGTCTCAGTTGCAATGTAAGTTGTTTTAGGTAAATATAAGTAAAACAAGTATGTAGAGCATAAGTTTTAAGGGGTCTTAAGAAGAAAATGAAATTCAAGGAATCTTGTTTAAATTGTGTCTAATGACTATAGATAAAATTCAATGCAGATCTGATGTAGTTGAATCTTCAAATGGATCAAAGTGTAGTATCTGTTCCGATGGATACTGCACCCCATGTCTTGGCCTTCGAGGCTTGATTTACGCCGGTCTATCGGTCTGTCCTGTGCAGTTCTAGGAGGTCCACCCTTCCAGGCTTTGTCTCCCCTCTTTGGGGAGGAGTAAATTTATTGCTTACCGTCTGAGGCGCCCCTACAGGGGAATGCCGACGGGGCTGCCCAGGCAATTTTTAATGGCCAGAGTGCTCACCTTCTCGGGCGCTGGCTTTTAAAGCCCCACTTTCTCGACCCGACCTTGGGTCACATCTTACCTTGTGGGAGTAAAATAAAACTACCCTTGTGCCTAACCTCCTGGAGGGGAGGTAAATAATACCCTTTAAAATGCTCGAAAGAAACTGCAATTTGAAGGATATTTATTAATTGATGTCTTATACCTAATGTGAAAATTTCACGAACATCATAGATATCTTAATTTTCACGAAGGGCTTCCCCCAATTTACACTTTTTGCATCAAATTAAATATAGCCCACATCACTATCAATTACGGCTAGCAGGTGTCTTCTAAGATTCATAATGATTAGTTTAGGAGTGAATCATGTACATACAAATATATACACATATACACATATACGCACATTTAAAATTGCAAAGACAAAATGAGTGTTCCCTATTAGACTCCCCTGAGTTACATAGCACCAATTTCGTTAAAGATGTTGACAACCTTCATGTGGACCGCTTGTGGGTAACAGATTCTTCTAAATTAAAGGAATCCGAGAAACCAATCCGAATAACAATCAATCCGCGCTGTGGCCGTTGCGTTATGTTTTTCTTATCAACAATAATTATCTTCTAACACGGAAAACAATAAACCGGAAGAAGGCCGAAGAGCATAACTGATCGAATCGTGAATAGAGATAATAACTTCTCACTCGAAAAATTCACACAAAAATAATAAACTTTTGTGTTGTACTTAATTTTCTTTTGCAATAATTGCTCGCCCGAGTTCATTTTCAGTTTTCGAAGCCAATATATTCACAGATAAATAAAATCGAAGATCTGTCGAATTCAATTTCCCAAAAGTTAATTATATGTTCGTGATTCTATTCGAAATTTAATCAATTTAAGCTTCAGTGTTAAAACAATTATTTTGGCACGCGTTTTCCAAGGCAGAATGGCAATAAATATGTTGACTTTCTTATTGACTTAAACGAAAAGAATTTGAAAAGAGGTTATTAATTATTTTATTAATTATGACTACATTATGAGTCATTGAACTTTAAATTATTTTAGACTCACAGAGAAACCTGGTGTTGCCCAGGAGCAATACATTCTCTTATACTTCTATTTCTTCTCAGGACTATTATGAATATATTTTAACATTGCTTAATACATACGGTTTCTTTCCTAAAGATCGCCATCTCCCCTCTCTCTTTCATTTATATATATATATATATATATATATATATATATATATATATATATATATATATATATATATATATATATATATATATATATAAGAGGTTTATATAGTTTGCTTGAAGCATTGTTTACTTGTATATAGGAATGTGATACTTCGAAGGCAATACAATGCAGAAGTATTATGGATAGACACAAGTTGGAGCAAATAAGACGTATAATGGTGGAAAAAATTAAATAGTTTCACCCTTAATACAATGTATACATACATATATATATATATATATATATATATATATATATATATATATATATATATATATATATATTAATTTATTTTACACACACATATATCTGTCTATCTACAAAATGTTACAATGTTATGTAATACCTGTATCTAAATGGTCTGGGGAAAACTCCAGAATTTCCACCAGGTTATTTGATACAGGTATTACATAACATTGTACCATTGTGTAGATAGACAGATACAGATGTGTGTGTAAATTAATATATACTTGTGTGCGTATGTATATTGTATTAAGGGTGAAACTATTTAACTTGTCCCACGATTATATGTCTTATTTGCTCCAACTTGTGTCTATCCGTCACACTTCCGCATTGTATTGCCTTCGAAGTATCACATTTCTCTCTCTCCACCCCTCTCTTTCTAACTATATATACACCCCCCACACACATATATATATATATATATATATATATATATATATATATATATATATGTATATAACAAAAGTTTTAAATGTTTAACGTAAAAACAATCTATCCTGTGATGCTAATTCTGGCGTATCGGGATTTTGATTGCAAAACGCTTTTCTTAAATTAGATCGGTTTGTTGTTTTGACGCCTAACGACCTCACATACGGCGTTCTGGCTGTTTTTTGAAATTTTCTTGTTTTCTCAATCGTTATTTGTCAACAAAAATGATTACACAGAGAATCTAAAGTTCTCGTTAGATATGGAACATTCATTGTTTTTATTTTGACACAAAAAAGATAAGTAGAAGAATTATTTTACGCTTAACAATGTTTTCTTAAATGATAGAATGCTGCCTAAATACAAGCACACAATATATTATATATATATATATATATATATATATTTCCACAATCATACAATGCCGCAGCCCAACGAACACATTGATTTAAAGACCCAAAACAATTATGATATTCACAGAAGGTCATATAATATCATTTTTATTTATTTACAAATGAATCGCAAATATATGTTAAATACTGCAGATAAAATTATCTCAATGCTTAGCATGTTATATTAAGCAGAGCTTTCAAATGATAATCTAATAGATTACAAAATTTATGACATATTTAATCAAATTTTTAAATATGATAATATAGCTCCAAAATATAACAATGTTTATCTATATATGTACGCGCGTTTATAAAATTATTCTATTATCACTATTACATCAAGATAAAATTTGAATTATATATATATATATATAAATATATATATATATAGTATAAAATATACTAATGACAAGTTACAGAGAAACGACTAGCTTTCAGATTTCTGTCGATGTTTCACGTCTGCATGAAGATATAAGATAATATGCAAAACATTCATATGCTAATCTTTTACGCCATCCAATAATGCTAGCCATTCATGCGTATTTCCAGAAATTATGCATTAATTTCGTCTTCTTTTGTAATGTCTATTATATTTTCTGCGGATAACCTGACTCTCCCAAATAAGCATTTAGAAAACAAGATTGCTGGTATATTTACTGCTACGAAACGCCGGGTACATTCTTGATAGAAAGGGAAATTTAGTTAAATCACCTAAATTATTTCACTTTGTCCTTCTAAATATTTTCTACATAATACAATAACTTTTAAATCTAAATAACGATCGCTCATCTTTCGGCTATTCTGAATGCCTTTTGCTTTAACGTTCAGTAAACATTCTGGGTTACGCTTTAACGAACAGATGCCAGTATGAATTCACACACGCTGACCTCTGCTTTTACACGTAAGTACATTTTTGACGTTCGCGAAATAACGCATTTTAAATAGTAATACTAAAAAACATTGATTCTTACTGCGCTGTTTTCAATATTATTGGTGGAGAATGACGTTTTTCAAACAAAATAAAACATGCCTCTGTTTACACGGATTTCGTCTTAGGCGGTATCAAACAACAATTTCTACGGGAATGTTTTGTATTGGATACGTTTTTAAAACAATATTTTGGATATAAAATATTTAACATGTATAGTATAAGACAAGGATACATTGATATCTTTCATTTAATTTTATTTACAAAAATACAGTATTTTAAACCTATTTTCATTATTATTTGTAAAAAAATTAAATTTGCCTCATTCTTGAAGGATTTCTATTTTAGTGAGTTATACAAATATTTTATTAAAAAGTGGGTACTCAGATTTCTAGTATATTGTAACGTGAAAAAAATACGAAACGTTATTTAAGACTTCTAAATGTTTTAAATGTTTTCTTTAAAAAGATTGTGTTGAAAAACACAAAAATGTTTTGAAAGCAATACTTTTATTATAAATATTTTTATTTAAATTCTTTCTATATAAGTCACAAAAAGATTTCACTTATTTTCACCAAACATAATCCAATGAAACATTAGCATATTTACTCATTTAAAAAGCGTGTTTCTTCAGATTTTAGACATTGATTTAAACCGATAGCAGTTTTCATGACACCACTGCCAGCCTATAACTATGCCCCCAATTAAAATATTTGCCGAGTTTACAATATTTTTTATTTTTCGATTTATTTTCCTTTTTTGTTTCCTTTTCGAAATCAAATTACCGTTAAAGTGTAGTATACTATATTTTATATTTTCTGTCTTCGACCAGTGAGGGAGAAATATATATATATATATATATATATATATATATATATATATATATATATATATATATATATGCTACATCAGGTGTAACCTGTTCAGCCAGTATTTGTTGTATATATAACTAAATATTTATTTATCTCTTTTTCTATCTTTACTTCTCTTATTTATCATTCTCTTTTCCTATTCTTCATATATTAATATATATATATTTTAAATCTCTCTCTCTCTCTCTCTCTCTCTCTATATATATATATATATATATATATATATATATATATATATATATATATATAGATATAAATATATATATATATATATATAAAATGTATATATGTATATATTTATATATAATGTATATGTGTATATTTCTAAATATAATGTATATATATAATATAATGTATATAAGTATTTATTTCTCTCTCTCTCGTATATATATAAATATATATATATATAAATATATATATATATATATATATATATATATATATATATATGTATATATATATATATATATGTCGAGAATGATTGCTTCTGCGAGGAGCTTAACAACTATGTGTTTTATTTTGGTGACGTTTTTATTTGATGCTGAGTGACAAATAGAAGCTCTTTGAGAATTCATTTGGACGTTTTTGACTTTTAGTTTAAAATATACATTTTTTTAAAAAACAATTTTTAAACGAATGCAACGAAACACATGTCCGCGTTTCTATATAACCGCCATAATTCCACTGCTTTTCTTTATTTCGTATTTGGTCGACAAAGGTGATAGGAATCGCTGAAAATTCCCAATACATCAATGGGAAAAAGGAAAAGGACAAACCTATATATTTAACAATATTGTTTAAAACTCATGAGTCACCTCTGATGAAGGCCTAAACGTCACTGATATCAAGCGTTAATGTGTCAGGTCGATGATTAGGCACAGACCTTGACCATTGCAGACAATGGTTGCATGTGGGCGGTATTTGATTACTTAATAGGATTGCTCAACAAGAATTGGTAACCATTGGACATTAAAACTACCATAGTGTGGTAAGCTGGAAAGCAGCACCGTATGGAATACTTTCTGAAGCGGTAAAATTATCCAACCATTTTTTCAGAGACTTTCCCAACAGATCTGATGTAAACCTTTCACTTCAGATCTGGGGTGAAAGTCAATCCTAGAAGCTTATCAAAACTATACTAACTCTACTTCTAAAAAGAATAAATATTGTAGTTTAAAAAAAAATATATATTGTAGTTTTGAAAACCTATTTAAAAAAAACAATATTTTTCTCAAAACAATATTTGAGGAGAGCCAAACATGCTCAGAACATGTGGTATAGAAATTTAAACACCAAACCTTTTAAAAAAATGTAAAATATTAAATAAACACATTTTTTAAGATTATGAAATAGTGATAGCTCAAATTTATATATATATATATATATATATATATATATATATATATATATATATATATATATATACATATACATATACATATATATATATATATATATTCAATATCGAAGGTTCGATCAGTGTCTAAGTTAGCCATGCTGATGACAGCTGTGAGGCAGAAACACGTGTCCATGGATTACTTTTATGTACGTATAAAATTTAAAAAATATATGTTAACGAAAAATACGTCCTATAAAGTTAAGGGCGACTAATAATACAATATTCTCCATTAATATGTAACACTTAAGAAGTGAACACAAAGCAACAATAGTAAAGCAGCCAACACTACAATCACTAATAAAAACAATTACATAAAAATACATTAAATATTTAAATGATACAAAATGTACACTGGTAAAACGCTAGACTATAGGCATCAATATCGAAGGTTCGATCCTTGTCTGATCACAGCTGTGGGCCAGAAACACGTGTCCATGTATTACTTTTATGTACGTATAAAATTAATAATATATATATATATATATATATATATATATATATATATATATATATGAGAAAGGAAGGATGAGAATAATCCGACGTAATGGGAAATGAAAAAGGAAAAACCAAAAGATGTTTATTTTATGTATTCATCAACGTTTCGTCTTTATTTGCAAGACTTCTTCAGGATAATAATTTTAAGAAAAATGTCATGCGAGTATATAGAAATATTGGGTTTACATGATGGGTTAATGAGAAGAATTAGTAGCCACTACTGGGAGCGCAGGACCAATACATATATATATATATATATATATGTATTATATATATATGTATTATATATATATGTATTATATATATATGTATAATATATATATATATGTATAATATATATATATATATATATATATATATATATATGTATAATATATATATATATGTATAATATATATATATATATGTATAATATATGTATAATATATATATATATATATATATATATATATATATGTATATATATGTATAAATTTGTGAAAGTTCATTTTCTTAAGCATCTTTTTGAATTTTAATATAAAATATAGGCAAAATGCCTTCACTGAGAAAACCATGTGTTAGATGCAGATAATTTATTAAATCAAAATAGAAAAAAATAAAAACATTTCTTTTCATTTTTTTTTTCATCCTGACTTATATAACTGATATTTCGCTTGATAAAACAAGCCTCTTCGGAGTTTAGACAAATAAAAGGTATTAACCTGTTTTTTTTTGTAATAATCCTTCCTGGTCTTGTAGAAGGTGTCCGATGTTCTGGACTAACGGTGCAAATGTCTGTTTTATTTGAACATAAAATAGCGCATGGTCGTCGGTAGTTATAAATTTGGGAAAGTTCATTTTCTTATATATATATATATATATATATATATATATATATATATATATATATATATATATATATATATATATATATATATATACTGCACATGAGTGTTATACTTTTCGATAGAGAAATAAGAAGAAAAGCAAAGACCGTAAGATTGATGTTATATCATATTTTCAAAACATTCACTCAGGCCGATTGAAAGAATATTCTCGTTTATCACGATAAGAGTCAAGTTGCCACAGGGAATAAAATTGTTACGTAAACATATTAAAGGCAACGAGGGTGAAATGGTTGCTCTATGATTACCACAAGGAATGTAGTTTACTTTAGGATTCTTAAGAAAACAGTATTGGCAAATGTTGGATAGTTTCAAACGGATACATTTTTTCGGTCTGTATATATAAAAGACATCATAAATCTACTATCGGACCTATATTGAGTACAGTTGTCATATTTCGGCTGCTGAATCTCTGTCCCATTTAAGAGTTTTTGATAAGGTTCAGAAGCGTATCTGTAATTTGGTTGGCCCCACACTTATTTATTCTCTGCATCCTCTCTATCACATACATGATGCTGCTAGTCTCAGTCTTTTCGATAAATACTATTATAGCATATGTTCTTCAGAAGTGTCAGATCTATTCTCTGCTTCCTTTGTTCCAGCTCGTTAGACTTGTTAGGCTCGTGGTCTTCACTAATTCACTGCTTTTATTCCGGGTTGTAATACAGCTTCCTATTCCAGCAACTCTGTCAATGAATTGCAGGCGCGTAGAACTGCCTCTTTGCTAACTGTTTTCCTCCTACTTAGAGGCTTGATCTTTTCAAGACTAAAGTAAAAAGGCATATCCTGTCTTTGCAATAATCATATTTGGTTCATTTTAGCTCCTTACATGAAATTTTTCATGCCTTGTGTGGAACGACTTCACATTTTAAATAAAAAAGGAAAGAAAGAAGCATGGAATGCCACAAAAGAGCGAAGAGTTGCATGGGGATCAAAACGACGGGACAGAAGAGAAAGAAATAAAAAAATATAAAAAAGGCGGGCAAAAGGATGGCGGAAGAGGGGGTTAGGAAAAGAAAGAAAATAGTGTAAAATAAGCTGAAAAAAACCAAACAACACAAGTGAAAAGATAGAAAAGAAAACAGAAAAAAACGGGAAATTATGTAAAAAGAGGAAGTGATATAAAAAAGAAAAAATAGTAAAGAAAGAAAGGGCAAGAAAACTATGCATTTCTCTCACCCTCTCGCATTGTGTGTACATTTGGAGCACTCTCTGATAGTTTTTAATGTGTCTGTCTAATAGTGTTTCAGCTACTTTGCATAGTGTGTCATATCCACCCTAAAAAGAAAGGCGAGTTTATGTTTTGCTTTCTTTGTATCACATCTCGTGATACATAGATTTATTCTCGCCTAGAAAAGCAAACAAACATATGAATAAGATAGCAAAATAAAAAAGACTCTTCACCTGTATATTATACATAAGGATAATATACGAGTTAAGAGACAAGATAGAAAAAGTAAATAAAAATAAAAGCACGAGATGGAGACAAAGATGGACAAAAAAGTGATAAAAAGAAAGAAAAACATGAACTAGGAAGCAAAAGTTAAAAAAATAGGAGCAAAACTACATATTCGACTTTGCGGTCCTCATTCATTCCGAGACTTAATGTGTGAGGATATATATAAGTGAACACTTAATCCTGAACACTTCCTGTTTACCCTCACCCCCCGCGCTTTTGGCATTGTCTCGGTCTCCGTGAGTTTTCTTTTCTTTATTTTTGACAAGGAGAGGATATAACTCTCGAAATATATCAAATTGATCCCTGATCATCCGGACAATTACAATATTGCTGCATATGTAAGTTCGTCTGGAAAAATAAACGAACCTTTTTCGATCTATACCCGACTTATTTTCGATCTTGCTTTTTTTTTGTTCTTTACAACTTTGCATTGCCTTAAATCTTTTTAAAACTTATATGTATATATATATATATATATATATATATATATATATATATATATATATTATATATATATAGTTTTTAAGGCCTCCTTTCAGTCTCGAGAGACAATGAATACACCTGCAAGGTTGCATATAGTTCGTCTATTGTGAAGCAAGGATTGCGCAATCTGGAACTGTTATATATAAATATATATATATATATATATATATATATATATATATATATATATATATATATATATATATATATATATATATACTAGCAAAAACTACCCACCCTTCGGGCTGCAATTACTGATGCTGTAGTCTTCTTTACAGAAACCAAAGAAGTAATTTTCATTTGACATTTTGGTAATTTAGAGAAAACTTTAGAAAATTATGATTGTTGTAGTGTTATTTAATATATTCCAATATGTGTGAAATATACGGTGCATAAACATTGTCAAATTTTTTTTTTTAGGAAACAAACAACAAACAGGTCAATTTATATGGTCTTTAAAATATTCAACGTTGATAAATTTTATTTTGTTTCAGTATTAAAATTAAAATGAATTCCTTATAAAATCTGGTTATATAATAAAATGAATAAACGTAAGGGTTGAACGTTGATTGGTCAAATATTTCACTTTTATATACTGTGTGATTCGAAATGGGCACTTTGTACTTTTCATCTTTATTATAAAAGAAAGAATAAATACGTAAAGAATATTAAAGAAATTTTTGTTTGTAATTTAGAAAGATTAGATGAGGTTTATTTCTTTTCTATGACAAATCATCATCATCATCATCATCATCATCATCATCATCATCATCATCATCATCATCATCATCATCATTCTATTATTTTTCATGTATAAATAAAAATTATTTAAAGTTTTGTTATTATAGTAGATTATCACCATCAGCTACCCTCGCCCCACAAATACGATTCTACTTTTTTTGGGCGATTACGTGTGGATACCCAGAAAATCCTGGCGGCAATAGAAAACAAAAAAAATATTTTAGAATTAAGAGTTGGGCATCAGTGTCGCATATAAATTTAACTTAAACTGATCCTCTATATCCGGGCAATTCTATGGTTTTCTGGCAGTGAACTATTTTTTTGCTAATTTCTGTGCGTTATTTATGGAAAGCAGGTTCCCACTCTTTTAATCGATTACGTTCGTTTTACGACCTTGCCAGTCGGATTTAGGATTAGTGTTAAAATATATTAGTTACTGTCCTAATAGGTTAGAATGGCGCTAAAAAGAAAAATCACATTTAAGTTTTGTTTAAAATAATTTAAGAAAATAAATAAAATTGTACTGCTTATTGTTTTATCAATTCAATGATTATCTATAAATATCTATTAAAAATAAATTAAAGATATAGATGTGCATGTTGTCTATAGGCGGGAAACATACACATAATAGACACATACGAAGTGGTCACAAAACATTTTTAATATAGAGAAAAGTATAAGAAGAGAATTAGATGAAAAAATGCTATGTAATAAATCATTACAGGTTCAATATGAGTTATCTCACTTGTATTATTTGAGTCATTATTTAAAATCGTTGCCATCGTAACAATTTCTTAGCCGGAATTATTATTTTTCAAACAAACTTAAGCAAAAGACATTTTGGTATTTTAAAGAATACGCTGGAAGAGAAAAGAGACAAAGTGACTAGGCAGAATCAAAAATCAATGTGATCGATGCGATGCTATTTACGTCTAAATTCTGAAAATCCGACCGACTTAAATTTATATATATATATATATATATATATATATATATATATATATATATATATATATATATATATATATATATATATATTAAGGCCTTCTTTCAGTCTCGAGAGAGAATGAATACACCTGCAACTTTACATATAGTTCGTCTATTGTGAAGCAAGGATTGCGCAATCTGGAACTGTACCTCTTCAGAACAAACACTGCTTGGTTCTAGGACGGCTGGATTCAATGACGGGATCAGCAAAGAAAGGCTGGTGTTATTTTGGAATTTTCTTTCTAGACTAGTTGTCCTCTCAGGCTTGAGGGTCAACCTTACCTTATTATTTATCTGGATGAAGGTCATATAGATTCATACCTTTCCCAAGGTTATTAGTGAAATGTATATGATTGAATTGACATAAATCGAACCCAGCACGCCAAGCCCACAACCAGCGCTTGTAACTAGTATACCTCGCTACTTCCATAAAGATTGCGTAACATATTTAAGGGCATATTAATAATACACAAAAATGACTTTTAGAAAACAAAGAATTCGGTCTTTTTACTGAAATAATAAATAGATTTTGTTATTTAATTCCTGGTGTCTTCAGCTTAAACAACGGCTTTATGTATCACTTACATCTAAGATAACGTGGTCCTTATTCATATAAGATAGCACTCTAATTGGGAAGTCATTAATCTTTTCACAACTATGCTCTATACATATACAAAATTGAGATCTAAAAAGCTAAGATGCCAAGTGTTATGAATATATTATTATTATTATTATTATTATTATTATTATTATTATTATTATTATTATTATTATTATTATTATTATTATTATTATTATTATCAAGAATGTATATATATATATATATATATATATATATATATATATATATATATATATACATATATATATATATATATATATATATATATATATATATGGGATAATGCCTCTGTGGGAACGGACGCATCTTGAGGTGGGCAAATCTGTTGAAAGTCGTTGGTTTGGTTTGCGCGATTTAGTGCGGGTGGGCCCGTACAGTCAGGTGCGGAACAGGGCTGTTCTCACGGTTGGGGCTCACAAACGTGACAAGCCACCATTTTTGATGAGACGTTTTGGGTCGGGAGTTCAAAGGAGCAGGCTGTGACGAATGTACCTGCGCATAGAGGCTCTGTAACGTCACGGGATTTTGCGTGTGAAGAACTCAATACCCAACAACCTCCGCTAAAATTAACACTTATTAACACCTCCAAATCAAGTAACTTTAACCCTCAACTACAAATACAGTACAAACACCCCCCTTTTGAATAAATACTATAACACGTAAAAGTAAAACTTTTATATATATATATATAGGCGATTTTTGTGGACATATGAATATGCATATGTATGAAGATATAAAATTTATAACTATTTATGTGTGTATGTGTACGCCTGTATACGCGTATGTATACGTATACATATGTGCACATACATGTGTATCTGTGTGTTCGTGTATATGTGTATGGGTTTGGGTGCATATATGAATGTTTGTGTATACATGTGCATATATGTATTTATATGTGTGCACGAGTGCGTGTATGCGCTCAACATCCAGCTCACAAAATCCCACAAAAGTAAACCACATATTACCAAAACCAATTTTTAAATATTTAAATAATTATATACTGATCACTTTAATCAAAATTACTGGCCCCCACCATTTCTAATCCCCCCCTTCATAGACCATAACTTGCGTTAACAACTTTAACTAGAACACCTTACCACTAATATTATAACATTTGTTAACCCCACCATTAATAATAGGATTACAACGAATAATAAAATTTATTTATCTATACCACTGAAATTAATCGATATATAAATTCCATTAAAAATAAAAGCAATTACCAGTATGTTTTATTAATCCATCACTAACTATTATTTATAATCGAAATACATTTATTTATACTCAAAAATAATTAAAACTAAATATAATAGTATAATCCATCAATATCAATGTCATAAACTTATATACGATCCTTACCAAGAATAATTCCCAATATATTTTAACTCATTAGTACCTAGAACTAAATCTACTAATATTACTGCCACTAATCCATATATGAATCTTACTAAAAATAAAGACAATTACCATTATGTTTTATTAATTAACTGATAGATACTATTTAAAATACATTTAACTATCCATCAAAATAATCAAAATTAAATGCCAATTGATCAAAATATAACAACATAATTTATTAACATTAAGGCCATAAATCCATCAATGAGTTAAACTAAAATATCCCCGTAAGCTGGGTGTCATGTAATTGTTATATGTCTGCATTGACAGGAAGCAGACACAACAAATTTGAAACCTCCCCTCCCCCTCTTTCTTCATCTTCTCTTTCGCTCTTGTTTCATCTCCCCCCGACCACCTCTTTATCCAGCCCAGCGCTGAATAAAAATAAATATGAATTTAACTCAAATCTTACGTTAACCATTCCCGCAACAAATCCTAAATGGCTATAGACATCCACCCCTAACACCCCTCCACCCCTTTCTCTTTCTTTTTCTAACTAACTAAGCGTTGGATAAAAATAAAAAATAAAAATATAAATAGCTGTAAATTAAACTT